>CP125840.1:46510502-47198383 GCA_030408175.1 Trifolium repens
GTGTTTGTCTAACATGGGTTATTTAGTTGCATCTAAATATAATTTGGATTAATTACATCATTTGCCTTGGGTTTGTGTTGAATTGCCAACGTACACATGTAAAATATGATTTAATATGAATTCATTATGTTCTTGATTTAAGATGATTTTTTTTATTGTAAAATGTGATTTAGATGATTTTTTTTATTGTAAAATGTGATTTAGATGATTTTTTTTATTGTTTACTTGAGACTAATAATATAGATAAAAAACAGAATGAAGGGTTTTGTAGCAATTGATTGTGTTGGTTGAGACTTGAAAGGTTGAGTTTAAATTTTGGAGAAATTAAAGGGTTGAGACTTGAAAGACTGAATTTAATTTGTTTCTTATTTTTGCAGATCTTGAACATGAGTTCAAAGAAGAAAAATAACAGAAACAACACTAAAGTAGGAAAAATCATTTCACCATCTTGTTCCCATATATTACCTAAACCGTGTCATAAGCATTTGTCAATAGAAGAAATTAATAAGGCTTTTAAGGTGGGTGATCTTCTAAAAGGGACATTTCGTGTTTTCCATGACAAGGCCTACTGCAAATGTGATGGAATGGTAGTTTTTGTTGATGGGACAGTCTCCCGGAATAGAGCCATAGACGGCGATATAGTTGCGGTTGAGGTTAATACGGAGGATAAAACTGGAAAGGTGGTAGGAATCATTGAGAAATCTCCGCGGCGAGAACGTGTGATTGCGTTTATTGAATCTAGGTCATTAGAAGAGAGAAAGCTAGTGTGTGGACACTTGGAGTTGAAGCCTATGGAAGAAAACTTACCTTCTGTGCTCATTCACATTCCTACAAGTGGCTTGCCACTCTTTTTAAAGACAGATGCTATTCTAGCTGTAGGAATAGATAAATGGACCGAAGACAATCTTCTTCCAGAGGGTCGTATTTTGCAGATTTTTGAAGAGGGGGGTAAACTTCAAACACAATTGGATGCGTTACTATTTCAGCAAAGTTTCCATTCATCTACTCAAGATCCATTTCTGCAAAATCTTCATTTTGACTTGAACTCAAAGGAGATACAAAGTAGACTAAACCTTCAGACTTTATGTGCCGTTAGTATTGGTCCCTCAACTGATAGTGCATCTGCACTATCAGTTGAGAAGTCATCTGATGGACTTTATAAAGTAGGAGTGCATGTTTCTGATGTTTCATATTTTCTTAAAGAGAATGAAAATGCGCGCCACATAGTTCAAAAAAGATCGAGAAGTTTGTATACTCCACTGAGAGAGTTACCCCTGTGGCCTGCATCATTTTCAGAGGGTGTTGGCTTACGTCCAGGAGTCGATAGGCTTGCCATTTCTGTTATGCTGCATATAACTGATGCTGGAGATGTTGTAGATTGGTGGGTAGGTCGAACAGTCGTGCGATCTTGTTGTAGGATTTCTTATGAACAGGCTCATGACATCAATTTTGAAAATAACGATCCTGAAGTGCATGGCCATGATGTTATTAACACTGTGAAAAATCTTTATGAAATTTCACAAGTGTTGAAACATAAAAGATTTACTGATGGTTCTTGTTTACATAAACCAAAAATTGATTTCATGTTTGATGAAAATGAAGAACCCTCTGCTATTATGTTTCCTGAACGGAAAGAATCATATTCCTTTGTAAAGGAATTTATGATTCTAGCCAATAAGACAGTGGCTGAAATAATATGTAGAGCTTATCCTAAAAAGGCATTATTGCGAAGACAACCAGAGCCTAATCTGCAGAAACTGGAAAAGTTCATGGAAATTCTTCGGAAGTTAGGTTTAGAATTTTCCATATCTTCATCTCGCAAGTTCCACCAGGATTTAATGCAGATTAAGGAAAAGCTCAAGCATGACCCTGTGCTTTATGATATACTTATTTTCCATTTTACAGATGCACTGCAGTTGCCATCCTACTTCTGTAGTGGAGATTTAAAGGATCGCGAATGGGGTCATTATACCTTGGCTGTTCCATTTTACACCCATTTCACATCACCTCTGCAACGATATGCGGATATTATTGTTCATCAGATACTACATGCTGCTTTAGATGCTGAGGAAATGTATATGAAGTTTCAGAAGAACAAAGGAGTGGGAGAGCTGCAGCAAAAGAATATTTTCACAGGTTTCAACTTTGATAAAGATGCAGCAGAGTCCAAGCCAGGTCAAATAGCACTAAACTCTGCATTTATTCGGAGTAATTTTCAGGAAGCTGAACCGGTTGCAGATATTGCTTCTTATTGCAATAAAATGACCCTAGCTAGCAAAAAGGTTATGGATGTGTTTGAATCAATTTGCCTACGGAAGTTTCTAAGCAACAAAAAAACGGTATAGCTTTTCTAAATCACTCTCTTTAATTGGCTTTTTTTTTTCTTCCATGAAGTTTTAGGTTATTAGAAATGTTTATAGTAATAAAATAGTATCTTTGTACTAGGTGAAACTGACAGCAGCTGAAAACTGTATTTGCTGCCTATTGATATTGGGAATCATTACCTGCAGATTATAGTTTTTTTTACTATAATTATATGAAACAAATCAAATACTAGTACTTGCCAAAAAAAAATCAAATCCTAGTACTTATAGCCATTAAATTATACAATAACTACATAAGGAAACTATGTAACTACAGGTAATTGTAGCCTGTAAGAAGCAAATCAAATCCTAATGGCTATAGAAATTAAACCCTCTGCAGGTTTTATTCTCAAATGCAAGAGTACTGGAAGTAGGCCCGAGATTCATGACCATTTACATAGAAAAGCTAGCGGTAAGTAATGTGTTTTTCTATTCCAGCCATTACTTGTATATTGCTGTCTTGTCTGTCATATGCTAGTTTTTGCATAATTAAACTTGAGATGCAGTTTTTGTTACAAATGCTTCACCCCATTCTTATTATTCTTCTATCCCATTTTATGCATCAGGTTGAGCAACGCATATATTACTATGACGTTGAAGGCTTGATAGTGGAGTGGCTTGAGCTCACATCCACTGCCATACTTAGTATGGATTCTTCTTATAAGCCCCCCTGCCCAGATGGTCCAAACAAGAGGAGGGGGACCTTGGAAGAAGTGATATATTTCTCAAAACCACCTTGCTTGCACGATGATGGGGATGCCACTCCGGCTGAATTTGAGTCTGCTTTTTTTCCGCTCATAGTGCGCTTCCTAGCAGATATTCCAGTAGTTGTGCTTCCACAAAGTGGGCGGGGGCTCAAGCTGTGCGTGGGCTGGCAGTGCTGCTCCTATTTGGATGTGGAGTAGGCATATTCATTCATCCATGGAGATGAAAACAATAGCAAAAGACAAGAAGTTGAATCTTCATTGTCCGATTGATGATACTTGATACTAAATGAACAACTTTATATTAGGTTGATAAAAAATTTACTCTAGTTTGCTCGGTCTTACTAAATTTTGGCTAGGCATATTCATTCATCCATGGAGATGAAAACAATAGCAAAAGACAAGAAGTTGAATCTTCATTGTCCGATTGATGATACTTGATACTAAATGAACAACTTTATATTAGGTTGATAAAAAATTTACTCTAGTTAGCTCGGTCTTACTAAATTTTGGCGTGAGTTGCTCTATTTTCTTCGATTTCAACATCATACAAATGCAATCTATAAATACAACCTTAAGAAATGCAATCTAACAAACCAACTAAATACTCTTCAATATATTCTATCTACCTTTTTGCAATCTAGGTTGTCCAAAGTTCCAAATTGAATTGATTGATCCATTTTAAAAGCAGAGCTTTTGTCTTTTTTTTTGTATTGTATTGTAGTCCATGGCTTTAGCTGACACATGACATCATTACCCCATATCCATTAAATTATAGTATGTAGAATGAGCTTGAAGAGAAGTGTTTGCTTAACCTTTACAACTTACAAGTACTAAATGTGATTGATAGTTTAACACGAGCTTTTTATATAAAGTATAATTGTCTAGGGTATGATTGTTATTACTGGTGTACATCCAACACTAGCCACTAAACCACTTATCAGATGAGGAGAATGTCGTTGTATTCATGTATTCAGGTCATCATTATTGTTCGATTAAGATCACACGGTTTCAAAAATACATATTTATAAAGTACTGAGTTTGAATCTTCATTGTCCGATGTTAATCAAACGGTTATCTATATCCTGAATTCGTGAAGGAAAACCAGTCCACTAAACTTTACTACATGAATATGTTAATTCGGTATAAAGTAAGAACGTCAACCCAGGAAAGCTTATATATCAAACTTATTTGTAAATTATACCAATTACAAAATACATAAACCAATTGGTTGGAAACATGGCAATTCACAACTCTAATTAACGGTGAAAAATTAGAAGCTCAAATTAAAATTCTGAGTTGACACAAAATTAAACACAAAAACACAACTCATTATTATTAATTAATATGCTTCCACACACAAACACATACTTGAATTATTATTCCAAATCTTCATTATTCATTGATGAAATCAGCTATGCGTTTAATCAAATTCTTAGCTTTATCACAATCTGGATTAAAAATATGAAACACATGATCTTCCTCTTGAGTTTCATAAAACTCAGCAGTACCTTTCCAACCACTGTTTACCAATTTCTTATGATAAAGTTTCCCTCTTTCCCTTAATATATCTTTCTCACAAACAGTAATAAGCACTTTTTCAACGCCGACTTCTTCAAGATCAGGAGCTTCTTCCACAAATGGATTAATCAAAGGATCATCATTTCCTTTATCAGAAGGACAAACAAATTCCCACCATTTATCAACCATTTTTTTTCTCTCATAATCACTTATTTCAACACCAATTGGTTCCTTACCCCAAAAATAAGGATTCACCATAATAAGACCCAAAACCTTAAAATTCAAATGATTAAGAACATTCAACTTTACAGACATGTAGTGTCCTATGTTAGCACCAGCACTATCACCTGCTAAGTTACTTTAACAAAGATACTCAAAGAATATAAGAATCACATTCGTTTATAGGTGAAAACGCGAATTTGGGGTGTTGAAAGGTGGAACCAAATACATACTTAGTGGAAGACAATGTCTAGAATGACATTAAATACTAAAAGGAAACTATGGAAGATCAAATGCATGATGCATAAGCATAAATGAGATGTTTTACACGGTAGAAATTTGTTTTTAACTATTAAATCGCATTGTTAAATCAAGTGAAATGTGATGTATTATATTGGTCCAAAAGACATATTGATCCAATAATAAAAATAAGTTAATGTAAAAAGATTTATTTTACTTGTACATGTTGGACAAAATCAATATCAAAATTTTATAGGAACTTATGGAGACATCCCTCGTATTAGTTTTTTATTTAAAAAATAAAAAAAAATTAATAAGACACATGGTCAAAGCACAAGATGGACCCTTGTGTGAACAGTATCTTTTACGAAAGGAAAAAGAAAAACATTAAAACATGCATTTGTCCTCCATGTTGTTTTACTTTTTAATAACTGTATAGTTGTATTTATAATTTTATAGAATTAGTTTCCATTTTAAAATTAACATACCAACTTTTTATCAAAGAAAAAAAAATTAACATACTAACTCATACAAAAATAAAAGAAAAAACGACAAAGATTTAAAGTATTAAAAAAAAAGTTAGTATATTCACATAAATGAGAAGATAATTAGGAAGGTGAGAATAATTGATCCTGAATCAACATTTGACTTTACGCTTCAGCAAAGAAGGTTTTAAATTTGTCGTAAGCAATCAGAGTGAGATGTGCTAAGATCTTAATCAAGAACATAAAGCAATTTCTTGGCCATTATTATTGATTTAAAATTTGTTTCTGGTGAGAAAATACAACTCAACACAAACAACAAAGCATCATTGCAAGTTCCAACACAAATAAAGGTGAATTGAGTAAAATTGAGCATGCTTGATTAGTTGATTTATTTATTTGTAGCCTGTTAAATTTGCGGATACATCGCATGTGGTTACTATGGTTAAGGTAAAGACAACACCTTTTATTCTCTTTCTTTTCTAATATACTCAACCTAGAAAAGAAAGAAAATAAATATAAATGAATGAATTTGAACTAAAATTAATTCAAATTTATTTATTGAAATCCGTATTTTTCTCTCTTCTCAATTTATTTCTCTTAAATCAAACACACAGTTAAACTTCAATAAAATCTCACAATAGTACAATATGTTAGAACCAGAATTAGTAGTATACCAAATTTGGTGATATATTCCACTGGGTAGCTAATTCCATTTGCAACTAGCTAAGAGTTCATCACAAATTAAGATGACCATAAACGAAAATAACGGCCAAGTTCCAATAAGGTATTGAGAGAGTTATCACAATCAGTTGCGAAGTAATTATCCCTTTTTCGTAAAGTACCCCTCTTCCTATTTAGTTTAAGGGTTGAGGCTATAAATGGCACAATGCCCCACAACAATTCATTCAAAGTATAATGATAGTGGGTTTGAAACACAAGAGTACTTGCCCTTTCTTTCATTTCAAGTACTCCACTTTTTCTTGAAGGCAGTTCGGGATAATCGTTACCGTATAATAATATATAAATCTCCGATGTTGTGATTTCGAAATGTTCGCTTCAACCGCATCAAAAAGCAAAGTTGGCCTGACGAGTGCAGATGCGAGGAAGTGGGAGCAATTAAACAAAAAAAATTCCTGTCCTTATACTTAAGGGGTAAAGTGAAGCATTTTTTATAATTAGAAAGCGAGCGTGCGAAGATTCAAAACTTAGTTGAACGTTTGCGAAGTTAGACTCTCATAGCGAAAAGCTTTGAGTCAGCAAAGCGTTATAGTAGCGACAAAGCCCTATGTGCTCTAATGTTGAGTCAATAATGCTCCACCTTATCTATATAACCAGTCAATTGAGTTTTAAATCAATTAGCTCATTGGTAATGGCTCAATCTATATGTTGAGGTTTTTTTGTTGGCTTCATTTTGGTAAAATAAGCCTATGTTCAAGATGTTGAATAAAATGTTACAACATCAGGAGCAACATTAGGACATCCTGAATATGCGGTATTTTCTGTTATATTTACGCGCAAGATCTTTGAAGATTTGTTTTGAAAATAAACTTGTGCTTGCTTCTGGGCCAAGACACGCACGTTTTTAGGATCTGCAGAAAGGCGTTTTAAGTGATACTTATTTATTTCCTTAAGAGGTGATATATTTAAGGAAATATTATATTTGGGTCAAATATATTTATGTGCTGGATCTTACAACATACCAACTGTGTTTTAAGCCCGATTTGCTCAGCAAGCCCATGCTAACTCGTGGCTATATAAGGAAGACTCAAGACCTAGTTTTCCTCACCGAAACCAATATATCAAAATGTAGACTTATAGGGTTTCATGTCTTTGTAAGCCTTGTGCTTTATTTGTGAGCCTCTCTAGTATCATCTTGATACTTTTGTAGGACTGTATTTTTGAGTTGTAACTCTGTATTTTCTCCAAAGCTTTTAAGCATAAAGTATGGTAGCTTTCTTGAAGAGTGTCTTCACACATGTTTTATATACCCCAACCTTTGGGATTAAGGTTGGTCAGAACCCTTGTTGGGATTACAAGGAAGAGGAAGTGAGATGATACGTCTCAAATCTAGGCTAAGACCCTAGGTTGTAAACAATAGGGGAGTTGCTAGATGGGAAGGGCATAAACTTGGAGGTTTTTGTCATTAGTCTAGGGCTATTGCTTATTGGATACATTCCTGGATTGGTATCCCCCAGATGTAGGTTGTGTTACGCACCGAACTGAGTTAACAAACCTCATGTGTTATTTACCTTCTGCTATTTATTGTTTATGTTGTCCTTTATGTTCTGTTGTAGCCAGATGTTGGATCATCGTGTAGCACATCTGTCTGCAGTGCACTGGAATTTCACTATAGGTATAAAGCCATATGACGAATGCAAGCTTTTTTTTTCAATAGCCGGCCAAATGACTACAGAATCACCAGTTTACTCTATCTCTATTTACCATTTCGAATTTTATAGATAATCTTTTTCCGTACCAGCTCCTTCTACCTATACCTCAGATGAAGCATATAAATGAGAATTTGGTGTCTTTCCGGTCAGTAATGGAAGCAATCGTCCCTACCATCGTAAAATAAGAGCGCATGACTCTAGCCATTCCCAAAGACTCAATTCTATGTCCAAATATCACATGCCAACATATGTGGTCACCATCATATGTACTCAAGATAATTGTGTCTAGAGATGTGAATAAATAAGATTGTTAGTTGCTCTATCAAGACCCTATCTTTATTGTGAGCCAAAAACATATTCCTGCAACATCTCTGGTAAAATTAAAGTTAATGAAGATAATAAAAATTATGAAATTCTATGTAAGAGTTGTCGAACTAACAACTCTATTAGAAAATCGAATTACCAACTTGTTCACGTGTTTATGGATTGAACGAAATTCAAGATGGGGAATTGGTTGAATTTTGCCAACGATATGAAAGCAATGGCGTTGAATCTTGAGAATGGGAATGTCGAAATTGTTGTCTTTGGTAGTGATACCCTTATTGTGAATGTTCCTGCAGGAAAGGCTGCTAGGTGCAATATGATAATAATTTTTGATGAACCTAAAAAGTCAACAATTTCTTATAAAAATAACCAAAGAAAACATATGATAACAATTACCCATCTCCTTGTTACAATATGAACAAGTTGAGGTGTTAAAATATTTATCAACCTCTCCAAAGATAGTTTTTTGACCAACCTAACCGTAAAAAACAAAATCTTCTTGAGGCCTCGACACACAACAATGTTATAGCATTTGCAATATTAGGTTTGAAGAAAATCTTCTTGATTGCGTAGTTTGAAGGTAGCGAGAGATATAATTTAGGAGAAAATTATTTTTTTAATTATTATAAGATTTATTTTTAAATTTTTTAAAAAGTAAAGATACCAAATAAATTTCAACTATTAGATCAAATAAAATAAATTGATATAATTTGGTGTCAAAGTAGTCTAAATTCTTTTTCTCTCACACACACACACAAAAAAAAAATGATCTCTACTCATTAAAATATAAAATTATATGTTTGGTCTTTTATCTTGTTTTTTTGTAACACTACGATCATTTATCTTTTATTTGTAACATTTTAGTCCTTTAAAAAACATGAAGATATGAAAGAATTGATGAAGATGATGAACATATTCATCAAAATTATAAGTTTTACTTAATTTTAATAAAAATGTATCTTATATGTGAATGAAAAAAAAAGATGATGAACATATTAATAAATAAAATTAAGCATTTTTTTAATAAATAAAAAATGAAAAAAAAGGGTTATATGTGAATGTTATAAAAAATAAAAAACTAAAGTGTTACAAATAAAAGATAAAGGTTCAAAGTGTTATAAATATATATATGATAAAAGACCAAAACGTTAAAAAAATAAAATAAGAAAAAGGACTTAAGTGTAATTTTGCCTAGAATTGGCCGCAGCTTAGTTTGTCCGTAAAGAATCGATCAATCAAAAAGGAAGATTGTGTGCTGCGGTGAAGTATGGCTTCTCAGATACTAAGACGAATCCTCGGAAGCCGCTATCTCTCAAACTCTAGAGCCCTCTCTTCCGCATCCACTCCGATCCGTGCCACTCTTTTCCCCGGAGATGGTATTGGTCCCGAGATCGCCGAATCCGTCAAACAGGTTCCTCCTCAATTTTCACTTCTGATTTTCGTTTTCTGTTTCTACCCATGGGTGCTGCTTGCTTTGAACGCAGCCATGGTTTGTGTGATTTTGTTTTTTACTGAGAAAAATAATTGCATGATTTACCTTGTTAGTTTGCTATTCTCTAATTTTAGTTATCTCCACTTTGAAGATAAAACTTGTGTTTTTAAAACCAATGGAAATGAGATTAATCAATTAATCATATGTGGTTACATGTTTTTAGTATGCCATGTGAATGCCCTCTTAGACTAGTACAGTTGCCTTCAGTTTATACCGTTTATCAACATCAAGAGAAAGGGGCGTAAAAAGTGTTGGTACTGATATATAAACGAACTAGATGCTGCTGCTGCAAGGGAGGTTGCCGTGGTCTGTGGCTAGCATATAGCCATGACACTGCCCTGTGTGATGTAGTGTTGAGTGACATGTATTTGGTTGCCTATCAATGTTATTGCATGATCTAAAGGTTAAAAAAATGGAAATGTAGTTGTTGTCGATAACAAACATTTTACATGTTTGTTTTGTCTTTATTCCTATGTCGGATGTTATATATTTTCTTCTGAAATGACAAATGTTAGCTGTTATTTTGTTAGTTGGGGGAGTTGAACCCATGATCTGTATATCACTCCAACTCCTATGTTCTCCTCCAAACCACCAAGCCACCTTATGACCCAATCACGTGTTGTATCTAACATAGCCAGCTTTTTCGTTGAAGTTTTAACAGATTTTTTATTAAGCTTAAGTTTGATTCAATTTCATCTTTCTTCTGATTTTTGTTTTGTGCATTATCCAATAAGTTAAGCTGTGCAAACAAGATACAAACACAACAACACACCCTTGAGGTTTCTATGGATTTCTTTGTATTATGTTATGAGTATATGATAGGACACACCCTCAAGGAGAATTCAAAGGAAGGCACGAGCGGGCTTGGGCCTAAAATGTGGTGTCTATGGGTAGAGGAGCAAGAAAGAAAATAAAGAGTGCTCTAGTTGTCTAGTTAAGTACAAGTGTAAAGGAATACACATGTAAGCGATTAAGTTATAAAGATTGCTACTAGTAGGCACCAGATACTATAGTTTCTGTGAGTAGTTCTGCTCTGGGTTACATTGGTTTTTTGCTTCTGTTCCTTTTCATAATAATTCATTTCCATGCAGTTTTCTTTTATTGTGTTCCCATCATGGATGTAGAGTCTGTTATGCTGCCGTGAGTGGTCACTTGCTAATGTTTGTGATACTTCATTCTTCCCTATCTCTCTTGCTTTGTTTGTTTCTTATTAGGTAGTTTTGGGTATTATGTATACTTACGTGTTCATAATAATTGGTTTCGTTTGCTGAATAAATTGTAATGCGTTGTTGAATATTACTATTGCAATAATTAGGTATTCCAAGCTGCAGAAGTTCCAATTGAATGGGAAGAGCATTATGTAGGGACCGAAATTGACCCCAGAACACAAAGCTTTCTTACATGGGAAAGTTTAGAATCGGTAAGGAGAAATAGGGTTGGCTTGAAAGGGCCAATGGCCACCCCTATTGGAAAAGGGCATCGTTCATTAAACCTTACTCTAAGAAAAGAACTTAATTTATATGCCAATGTCCGACCTTGTTACAGTCTTCCTGGCTACAAAACTCGATACGATAATGTAGATCTCATCACAATACGTGAAAATACAGAAGGCGAGTACAGTGGACTTGAACATCAGGTAAATTTTACAACAATCAATATTAGATACTATCATCCAAATTCTGATCAACATAATTTAATTACATTTTTGGGTTACAGGTTGTGAGGGGTGTAGTAGAAAGTCTCAAAATCATTACACGTCAAGCAAGTTTAAGGGTGGCCGAATATGCTTTTCACTATGCCAAGGCACATGGAAGAGAGAGGGTGTCTGCTATACACAAAGCCAATATTATGCAAAAGACTGATGGTCTTTTCCTTAAGGTTTGCTAATACATTAAAATGCCTATACTTATTAGGTCTCAAATTTTGTTCTTGAATACTAATATTGACTGTTTATTTTAAATTATTTTTAGTGTTGTCGTGAGGTTGCAGAGAAATATCCTGAAATACAGTATGAGGAAGTTGTCATTGATAATTGCTGCATGATGGTAATATTGGCTAACTTGATGTAGGATACAACTGCATTTAGAAATTAATTTTGTTTGTCTTAAAATGATTCACCGGTTACTTTTTGGACCATCCACAGCTTGTGAAGAATCCTGCACTTTTTGATGTATTGGTGATGCCTAACCTTTATGGTGATATAATCAGTGATCTTTGTGCTGGCTTGATTGGAGGATTAGGCTTGACACCCAGGTTTGTTTACCTTTTTTGTTTTGAATTTTGGGAAAGGAAATATAGTAGTCACAAATATATCATATGACAGCATTTTATGTATTTTGCTGTTTTGCAGCTGCAACATTGGTGAGGGAGGTATTGCACTTGCTGAGGCTGTACATGGTTCAGCACCTGATATTGCTGGGAAGGTGAGCTGTGGATTTACTTTTCAACCATAAATTATTGGTTCTAAACCCTTTTTTGAAGAGAATCTGTTCTAAACCTTTTTGCTTGTTTGCATGGAATTTATAGTTTTTTGAGTACATTTTTTGTACTTGACACTTGTACACCACTTGCATCAAGTAGCTTACAATTATTTTTAATTTGTAAAACCTATTTAATCACATTTGTTTTACTGTGGTTTATGCAGAATTTGGCAAATCCAACAGCTTTGCTATTGAGCTCTGTTACAATGTTGCGCCATTTGGATCTCCATGATAAAGCAGAAAGTATTCAGAATGCCATCCTCAACACAATTTCAGAAGGGAAGTACCGAACTGCCGATCTTGGTGGCAGTTCAAAGACAACTGAATTTACAAAAGCAATCATTGATCATCTTTGATATTTGCTCTGAAGCTGGCAAGGAATTGTTAATTATGATTTTGTTTCAGTTAATTTCATTTTATTTCCCCAAATTTTCTTGAGGAGTGGGATTACTTCGTATAAACGGATAAAGCATCTACGTGTGTGACATTACAACCAAAGTAGAAATGCGCAAGCATTCAAATATTTGCTGCCTACCGCTGTCTTAGGCATTGAGAGGGTTTCTTTCAAACTGCACATTTATTGATAACCCTCACCAGTCTATTTTCACATTCTTTGTCAATATTATAGTTAAATAATGAAAGTACCAGATGGTGTTTCATTCCATCATGATCATCACTATTTGTGCTGCCTTTTATTTGCTTGCTTTATTTATTTTTTTCAACAAAAACTTAGTTGATCCAATTAGACCAGTGGTTGTTTCACATTCTATTCATGTCTGAAATTTGTTGGGTCACTGTCACTGGTTTGATGGAAACATTTTTGCTGGTACAATGTGAGAGTGCTAGAAACAAGGACAAGGTAAGACTACAATTTAATATCTATACCGACTATACGTGTTTGAGAATCACTAAATGAGAATTATAGAGTAGGATTGAAGTCTCAGTTACAATGAATTATGTATTCTTTTTGTTTTTGTCGGAAGAGAAATATCATCCATTCAATAATCTAAAATAGCCAAACATACACCATGAGTATATCACCCGCTTCCCACTAACGGGGAAATATCATACAACAAAGGTAGCCCTGATTGGGATGATCATGGCCTGTTACCTTTGGTGTCGATCTCTGGAATTTAACAACTTCAGAGATCTGTGGAACAACCACTGGTGCTGATGGGAATGGTTTTTTTATATGATTAGTGATACTTGTCTTTACAATTTAGTCGAAGTTTCGCAGCGTGGATTTAGAAAATATCATATTGAAACTTATACAGATACACAGAAAAAAGGCAAACTGGTGAATCTTATTGAAACTTAACATATTTATCTTTGTATTCTGAATATTTCCTTATTCTTTTTGGTATTATATATAATACTATTTGCCATTAATTTTTATTTTTTTTGAAACTTAACATATTTCAGCCAGTACTCCTGATGTTTGTGTTGATAAATGTCTGGAAAATGATAACCAAACTCAGATGGACAATAAACCCAAATATTGCATTCCTTTTCACCTTCTTTGGCATGTCTTGCATGATCCAAGCAAGCCTGACAGCAATCAGTTGCACTAAAAAATAAATGATAAAAAATAATAGTCCCTAAAATCTTAAACCCTGACCCTTAAACTCTAAAATAAAAAATATTGATAATTACTTATAAAAAATTAATTAATAATAACATAGAAAAAACGTACAACAAAAAAATCACTAAAAAATTACATTGCATGGATCTATCTATGTTGTTTTTGAAACAACAAAAAGGAAGAATTTATTAATAGAAAAAATAATTACAGAAGTACAGAAAATGCTCAATCCACCCATGTAGGAAGAGTACATATTAGTACTCAAACCAAACAAACAAGGTCCAAAAGGAAATCAATTGAGTTGCACAATGTGTTTGCACTTGATGAAATCTATTGAGTTCTTAGTGTGGTGTTGCCTAAAATACTATCTTCTTTGTCGTTAAATTGGTTTTCAATCACCAAATCTCCATCAACTAGAAGTGTTGATATGTGACCGATTTCACCATTTTGATCGACATATGCTAAGTTTACGCTTGACTAAATGTATGTTTTTTTACATGGGTCACAACATTTTCTTTTTCATTATCATCAAATTGAGAAATAATATTTGGACTCAAATTTGTGTCAAGTAATTTTTGTATATATTTTTAAAACAGCATTGCTATATGTCCCGAATTTATTTTCCCGAATTCATCACGAAAGCATGCGTGGCACCTTTTTCTCCATTTTTTAGAACGTGGGTGCAGTATGTATTTTTTAAAAGTGGGGTCTCTTTACACATCCAATTCATTCGGGAAAGGTTCGTGAGTGAAATTTCGGGAGATATATCATTTTCCTTTTTAAAATATGTGTAATTGTATAAAGTAAAACAAATACTAGTTCTTATAAAAAAAAGAAGTAAAACAAATAGTAAAAAAGAAAAAAAAAAGGTTTTTTTATTTATTTTTTATGTTAAAATAAAAAGTTATTATTATTAAAAAAACATTTTCCTTTTATTTTTTTTAAATTAAAAAATATAAATAACTAACTTTTTGTGAGAAACATAGTAAAAACTGCACCTAAAGAAAAGGATATAAATTTTGTCCAAAATAAAATACCTCTAAAAATATAAGTTGACCATCTTAGTAGTTTGGTCAAAATTGTTACGGACAAAAAAGTTGATTATTAAAATATAGAATTGGGCACATCTGAATAATTTGTGCGTTGCGTTGCGTTGCATTTGTTGTGGCGTGAATCAATCAAAAAGGAAGATTGTGAAGTATGGCTTCTCAGATACTAAGACGAACCCTTGGAAGCCGTTATCTATCAAACCCTAGAGCTTTCTCTTCCGCATCCACTCCGATCCGTGCAACACTTTTCCCCGGAGATGGTATTGGTCCCGAGATCGCTGAATCCGTCAAACAGGTTCCTCCTCAATTATTCTCTCTAATTCTCAGTTACGCCTTTTGAACCAGCCATGGCAGCTTGTGTGATTTTGTTTTTACTGAGAAAAATAATTGCATGCTTTACCTTTGTTAGTTTGCTGTTCTCTAATTTTAATTGTTGCCACTTGTTAGTGATTAACTTTTGAAGATAAAACTTGTGTTTTTTAAAACCAATGCAAATGGGATGTGCCTAATCATATATGGTTACATGTTTTTAGTATGCCCTCGTTGGCTACAGTTGCCTTCAGTTTATACCGTTTATCGACATCAATAGAATGTGGCGCAAAAAGCATTGGTGCCGAGATATAAACTTACTAGTTGCTGCTGCAAGGGAGGTTGCCGTGGCTAGCATATAGCCATGACACTGCCTTGTGTGATGTACGGTTGAGTGACATGTATTTGGTTGCCTATCAATGTTGTTGCATGATCAAAAGGTTAAAAAAAAAAAAGGAAATGTAGTTGACAAATGTTAGCTGTTATTTTGTTGGAGGTGGGGGGTGGTGGTGGTGGTTGAACCCATGATCTCTACATCGTTCCGACTCCTATGTTCCTCCACCAAGCCACCTTATGACTCTGTCACATGTTGTATCTAAGATAGCCAACTTTTGCGTTGCAGTTTTAACAGACTGTTGTACAAACAAGATAGGAACACAAAAACACACCCTCTGGGTTTCTATGGATTTTCTTGTATTACGTTATGAGTATATGATAGGATCCACCCTCAAGGAGAATTCAAATGAAGGAAAAGTCGGGCTTGAGCCTAAAATGTAGTGTCTATGAGCAGGAGTAAGAAAGGAAAAGAAAATAAAGAGTGTGCTGAGTTGTCTAGTTAGTTACATATGTAGAGGAATACACATGTAATGAGGGATATGATGAGAGTGGTGTCAGTGAGGGGGAGGAGTAAGTTATAAAGATTGCTACTAGTGGGCAACAGAGACTATAGTTTCTGTGTGAGTAGTTCTACTCTGGGTTACGTGGTTTTTTGCTTCTTTTCATAATAATTCATTTCCACTCAGATTTCTTTCATTGGGTTCCCATCGGTATATTGGTTTGTTTTACTTCTCTTTCTTAGTCATGGACGTGGAGTCTGTTTTGCTGCCGTGAGTGGTCACTTGCTAATGTTTGTCATACTTCATTGTTCCTTATCTCTCGTTGTCTGTTTCTTATTAGGTAGTATTAGATATTATCATTATGTATACTTGCGTGTTCATAATAATTGGATTTCTTTGTTGAATAAACTGTAATGCATTGTTGATTACTACTATTGCAATAGGTATTCCAAGCTGCTGAAGTTCCAATTGAATGGGAAGAGCATTATGTAGGGACCGAAATTGACCCCAGAACACAGAGCTTTCTTACATGGGAAAGTTTAGAATCGGTAAGGAGAAATAGGGTTGGCTTGAAAGGGCCAATGGCTACCCCTATTGGAAAAGGGCATCGTTCATTAAACCTTACTCTAAGAAAAGAACTTAATTTATATGCCAATGTCCGACCTTGTTACAGCCTTCCTGGCTACAAAACTCGATATGATAATGTAGATCTCATCACAATCCGTGAAAATACAGAAGGCGAGTACAGTGGACTTGAACATCAGGTAAATTTCACAACAGTGTACATACTATCAACCAAATTCTGATCAAAATAATTCAATTAACATTTTTGGGTTACAGGTTGTGAGAGGTGTAGTAGAAAGTCTCAAAATCATTACACGTCAAGCAAGTTTAAGGGTGGCTGAATATGCTTTTCACTATGCCAAGGCACATGGAAGAGAGAGGGTGTCTGCTATACACAAAGCCAATATTATGCAAAAGACTGATGGTCTTTTCCTTAAGGTTTGCTAATAAATGCAAATGCCTTTAATTAATAGGTCTAGTATTTTATTCTTGAATACCAATATTGACTGTTTATTTTGAATTATTTTTAGTGTTGTCGCGAGGTTGCAGAGAAATATCCAGAAATACAATATGAGGAAGTTGTCATTGATAATTGCTGCATGATGGTAATATTGGCTAACTTGATGTATGATTAAAACTGCATTTAGAAATGAATTTTGTCTGTCTGAAAATGATACACTGGTTACTTTATGGACCATCCACAGCTTGTGAAGAATCCTGCACTTTTTGATGTATTGGTGATGCCTAACCTCTATGGTGATATAATCAGCGATCTTTGTGCTGGCTTGATTGGAGGATTAGGCTTGACACCCAGGTTTGTTTACCTTTTTTGTTTTGAATTTCGCGAAAGAATAGTAGTCACAAATATATCATTTGACAGCATTTTATGTATTTTGCAGCTGCAACATTGGTGAGGGAGGTATTGCACTTGCTGAGGCTGTACATGGTTCAGCACCTGACATTGCTGGGAAGGTGACCTGTCGAATTACTTTTCTACCATAAATTATCTGTTCTAAACCTTTTTTGAAGAGAATCTGTTCCAAACAATTTTGCATGTTTTCATGGAATGTATAGTTTTTTGAGTACCTGTTTTGTACTTGTACACCACTTTCATGAAGTAGCTTACAATTATTTTTAATTTCTCAATCCTAATTAAGTCACACTTGTTTTACTGTGGACTATGCAGAATTTGGCAAATCCAACGGCTTTGCTATTGAGTTCTGTTACCATGTTGCGCCATTTGGATCTCCATGATAAAGCAGAAAGTATTCAGAATGCCATCCTCAACACAATTGCAGAAGGGAAGTACCGAACTGCCGATCTTGGTGGCAGTTCAAAGACAACTGAATTTACAAAAGCAATCATTGATCATCTTTGAACTTTGATATGTGCTCTGAAGTTGGCAAGGAATTGTTAATTTTGATTTTGTTTCAGTTAATTTCATTTTATTTCCCCAAATTTTCCAGAGGAGTGGGATTACCTCGTCTAAATGGATAAAGCATCTACGTGTGTGACATTACAACCAAAGTAGAAATGTGCAAGCATTCAAATATTTACTGCCTACGCTATCTTAGGCATTGAAAGGGTTTCTTTCAAACTACACATTTATTGATAACCCTCGCTAGTCCATTTTCACATTCTTTGTCAATATTATAGTTAAATAATGAAAGTACCAGATGGTGTTTCATTCCATCATGATTCTCACTATTTGTGCTGGCTTTTGTTTGCTTTGATATTTTTTTTCAAAAAAAACTTAGTTGATCGTATTAGTAACAGTTGTGTTCCTTTGAGACGAAGTTGTTTGGTGATTCCTTTTATTTCAATCATGGCATAGTTGCGCTTTACTATTCTGTTCATATCTGAAATTTGTCGGGTCACTGGTTTGATAGAAACATTTTTGCTGGAACAATGTGATAGAGTGCTAGAAACAAGGACAAGGTAAGGCTACAATTTAATATCTATACGTGTTTGAAAATCGCTAAATAAATGAATAAGAATTATATTGAGTAGGATTGAAGTCTCACAGATACAATGAATTGTGTGTTCAAATAACATATGGCCTATTACCTTTGGAGTCTGTTGGTTACTTGACTCATGAACTAACAACACCAGAGACCCATGGAACAACCCTTGGTGCTGATGGGAATGATTTTTTATATGATTGGGGATACTTGTCTTTAAAATTTAGTCGAGGTTCCGCAGCCTGGGTTCATAAATATCAAAAGCTATTATACAGATACACAGAAGAGAGGCGCACTGATGAATCATATTGAAACTTACATATTTCAGCCAGCACTCCTGATGTTTGTGTTGATAAATGTCTGGAGAATGACACCCAAACTCAGATGGACAATAAACTCAAATATTGCATTTCTTTTCATCTTCTTTGGCATGTCTTGCATGGTCCAAGCAAGCTTGACAGCAATCAGCTGCACTATCTTTGTGGTGGGTAAGACCCCATCTTACTGCAGTACCATCGTAATCGGTGTGAAGTTCTGCACGACACTCAGGTGGAAGGGGTCTGCCAGGAAGGATCTCCTCCTCTGAATAGAATTAATACTTGGTAAATCCATAAACGCAAAGAATAAATTTCTACTACAAAAACATGCATACTACTTCTAGTTTCTATTACACAATGTCTGCATATTTACAGATTCCAGGAAATCGTATAGTTATTTTCATCGAGCAAGCTTCAGACTAGTTATACCAGGGGAAAACTATATTGACTAAGGAAACTGATATTACCAAAATCCTCTGTGCCCTCAGGTTTGTCATCATGTTCTTCATTGACAACTTGCGCAGGTATCCATAGGCCAATCTCTTCGCAAACCACTTCCCAATCAGACTCCAAGGCTTTGTTTGCGAGTTTGGAAGGGAAGGGAAGGGAATGAAAGACTAAAAAGGAAGAAACAAGTGGAAAGATTAACAAGTTTGGGAGGGAAGGAGTTTGGAGGGTTAATTTTTCTTCCTAACACAAAAACCCCCCAATTTGGAGGAACTCAAAAATTGTATTGGATGAGAGTTTGGAAGGGATTTGAAGGGTTTATATGAATTCTTCAAATTTAATTAATGTTGTCGTAATATTTTTAAATTCATAATATATTAATCATATGTATTTATTTGTCATTTTCTATAAAAAATACTTTCTCAAAAAATGTAAAAGATTTCTCTAATTTTCTCTTTATTTCTCTCCCTCCAAAACCCTCCCCTCCCCCTTCAAACTCGCAAACAAAGCCTAAAGCTCTTAATAGCATACCTAGGAAGTTGAAATACACAATGACCTGTTTTTGAATGGCTCATGGAAACTTCTCAACAAAAGTAAGTTTTAATTCTTATGAAAAAAAAAAAATACTTATAGGCTAATAGGTGTTTATGGAGAAGTGGAATGGGAAAGCTTATGAAAAAATTGAGATGCAAAAGCTAATATCAACTTCTAGAAGTTCTTCTCTTGTTTAAACAATTCATAGTTACCATTGCAAGATTTTTTGAACACATGCTTATGAAGCATCACAAATTCAACTGTCATAGACATAACATAAAATCAATGTTCGTACCAGCCTCTTCGATAGGTATGCTCGAGTTAGAAGTCCTATTTACATTAACCAACTTAACCTCTTTAAGTTTTTCGTTGCGCCAACTTTCAACAACTTCTGCATTGTTTTTGAAAAAACATCATATCACCCAACAGAACATAACAAAATCAGTCATGTACACAATTTTACTGAATATAAAAACAGATGTAATGAGACACAACATGGAGGTAACCATGATAATAGGGAAAATCATATCCTATATCAATTTAGTTCTATTTTTTTTTTGGGTTTTCACCATCAGTTGAACTGATTCGGGGGTCAGTTCTGGCATCAAGTGGTTCCAGCCTCCTTCCGATCGCAATTTAGTTATATTTGTCGGTAAAGACATCAATGCAAACATACTAATTCATAATAAATAAGTGCTAGCACAGACTTGCCTCGTTCCTTAGCAATATCAATGCCACTAGAATTCAAGCTCCTCAATCTATGCAAGATCTCATCAACTATTTTCTGCTTCAAATACCGCGGCAACTCAACCGCCAAATTCTCTCTCGAAAGTTCCCCTTCTAAATCCTTCAACTAATTGCAATACCAACTTTAGATTATTTCTTAATATAAAATGTGATTAGTTCTTAATCTTAGTTCTTACCGATTTAATTAACTCTGCGGTTTATATCCAATTCGGATTTGCACCGATTCTTCCATTTTCCGAATCTGATCCGGGCTATAAGATACAACAACTGAAAACACAAAAGAAACCAAATCAATGTGGAAACTATTTACCTTGAAAAATAAAACAAAACAAAACTCTATTATGATTGGTGTTATTACTTAACTTACCTTTAACATTATTGGAGTGAATAGAAAGAGAAGTATAAAGAGAGCGAAAAACAAAGAGAGAAACAATGGCAATGTTGAAAAAGCAAAGAAAGAGAGTAGTATTGTTGTAGGGACAACTACAAAGACACTTCCTTCTGGCCATGTTACTACTCTTGCTCTCTTCATTCTAAGATTTGTCTTTTATTAGTGCAAAAAGATATAGTTGATACTTTTGATATGAGATTGAGGAATTGAAGCAACCTCAAAATTCGGTGAATATTGATGGGTTTTGCTTTTTGATTCTGTCTGAAGTTTTGGTCGCTGGTCACACTCAATTGAAATAGGTTAACTACATGACATTGAACCCGGTTCGGTTTTGTGATCTTGTAGGTGGTAATTATATTGGTGGTTACATTTCATGATCATTGATGGTGTTAGTAAGGAAAAAATATGACTTAGCATCTCCAATTGTGATACCACTTTGGGTATCATACATCATTAAAAAATGGTCCTACAATGCCATATAGTATTTATGCAACTTATACATGTTTTGCTCCAATGGTGATACCACTCTAGGTATCATACATTATTAACAAGTTATTAATTCTATTTAATTCGATATACCAAAAAAAGCAATATTAAATTGATGATACGGTATCTTAAATAAGGTATCGGTATCATCAATTTTGATACCCTCTATGCCACGTCATAGAACTCCAATGATAAAAAAAATAAGGTACGGTATCATCAGCCTATGAAACTCTCTTAGATACCCTTATTGGAGAGTTGCTCATTTGAAATACAATACTGTATAAAAAAAATATCAAACCAATATCATATATTTGTCACATATTAGATGTTGTAATTTTATAATTTATTTTAAAGCTAATAATTGTTGCATTAGACGTTTTCTTTTATTCCTATATTAACTCAAATTAGTTATTGTCATTTACTTTGATATATGACCGTTCGGTTATATATTATTAATAGTGATTATGGTTTTGCTTGAGAAAAGTTCTTACAACATATTAGAGGAATCCAATGTGTGTCATGATATATATAAGTGAGAATGAGTAAGAACAAACAACAAGCATATACACGCAAGACTCTTCCTCCTCACATTTTATTTAGTTCTAAAAATCAATAAATTTTATACAGTGCCTGAGTTACCGACCTTGTTGACATTCTCGTGTCTTGATAGCCTCGACATGTTTATCGTCGAGAAGAACCGGTCGTACTCTGGGGGAGTTGCTCAATATTTGCGGATAATTCCTTAGTTCAGTGTCACGACACGCCTCCGGTTATTTGTTTTTAGTCATCCGCAACAACAATCTAAGGAATTATGGCTAGAGATAGTTACGACAATGGCAACAAGGTCGAGGTTGATGATCTCCCCTTCTCCCGCATTTAACAACACTCTGACGGTGTATGGCACAAAAATGTGGGGGTTAGTTTGCCAAAGGGACAAGAGCATGATGATCGACTTCTTTGTAAGTTTATATTATTTCCCTTTGAAATCATCCACAAGGGGTCAAGTACATATTCTATAACTTTTAAACCTCACAAGTTTTAATTTTTATGGTGAATTTGTGACCGAGTTGAATTTTCTAAAAATATAGTGATTATATACGTTATAATTGATAATTTTTATTCATGCTTTTTAGGATGAGATTATTGTGTTTATCTTGATATGAATTTTTTAGTCCAATATACAAACTTGTATTCTCAGTGTGAGGATTTTATATTGAGTTAATTTCATAGCATTGTTGTGTTCAATTATTTATTTACTGCCGATACTTGTTTGGAGAAAATCAGTAGACTTATTTTATTGCCAATATTAAACTATCTTTGATAATGCTGGGTTTTTGTGGATTTGTATTATTGTTGAATAAATCATTCTCTTGTGGTCATGAATATGATAAATTTGATTAAACTTTGGTAGCGAATATATGAGTTATATTCTAATACTTTAAGAAAAATTTTCTCTTAACATATGTCAGACGTGTTGAAATATATAGATAGAAATATTCTAACGTTGTTGATTAATTAACTGCCTATATTATGACTTATGATTAACTCATTATTGATATTATGTTATGCTTTTTAATTTTGTGAGAGATTTTATTAAAAATCAGGTTGTAATGAACATTTGATTGTTATGAGTCTTAAATCATAATAAGAAATAGTGATAACAATGTAAGTTTATCACAATATAGTATAATGTTGCAAAACTACCTATGAGCTAAAATTGTTGAGTATCCACTCTCTGTGATGCTAATAGTTATGTAAAGAAAAAAAGCAATACATCTAAATAGATGTGAATTAACATATAAGAGAAGAAAGTGTGGCTTTTTTGTGTAAGATCATAAGGATGTGCTATCATAAATATATTGTGTTTGAGAAGCTTGAAGCTTCATAAGACGTTAAATATTTTGAAAGTAAATGAAAGTATCACTTATGATCTTAGTAATACTTGATTGAAAGAAATAAAATAAAGTGACATTGTTCACAAAATGAGATGAATTCCCATTTTATTGGAAGACTAGTGTATTATACATTTAACAAGTTTATTAGAAATATTTTGTGATGATTTTCATATCATGAAAAGTTAAATTTGACGAAATAATAATGTTTATTGTGATATAATTTAAAGTGGATGAACCATTGTATTATAATCATATAATGATGATGTTAGTTGGATATTAGCCGGCGAGATATTTGAGAAATACTATTAAATATCATATGGTAAATTGTGGATTAGCCATTGTATTAAAATAATACAATGATGTTTTATGAACTTGATTATATGAAAATCAATATTTATAATGATTTAACCCAATGTGGGGGTGTGATCACTTGAATATTATCCAAGTAGACTTGTGTAATAAATCGACACATAGATTTATATTTATTCAATATGGAGTTTGTCGCTTGGAAAGTATTACAAGTAGATTTGTATAGCAAATATATAATTGGGAATGAGCCAATGAGATAAATCTATAAGTAGATTTATTTTGTTGATGATAAGTTGTCGCTTAGTAGCCATCTAAGTATACTGATATAAACTTATTATGAAAATCGAGTTTATTATATAGACTCAAGAAACATGAGATTAATTGACTTTGAGACGTCTTAGTCAATATTTGTGAATTTAGCGGATCCGGATACTAACCCCCGGGAAGAAAATTGATAGGAATGGACTATGCCACTTGAAAACGACAACTAACGGAAACCCAACCTTTGTGATTGAAGACCCCATGAATAAGGTTTAATGGGAAAAACAAGTTACTTGTTAGTTATGTTAGCACTGAAATTTTGTCCATTTCCTAAGAGTTATGGTAATGGCTATGAGAAGTGCTAAATTAAAATAAATTTGACGAGTAAGTCTTAAAGGCTTTTAATGATTACCATAAGCCCTTATGGGTGGTGTATGGTTGCAGCATACACTAGATGAAATGACCTATATGAGTGTCGAGTGGGGCCGCTTGCATGAGACCGTGGCGGGTCTCTAGAGCACTCATGAATACCAGACACGCGCACGGCCTAAATGCGCCACACCGCGTAACACGAGAATTGTGGGGGTGTAACGTGATTGTAAGACCGCTAACACACATCAAGTGTCTTGGGTTCCATTGCTTGCAAAACCAATTCACTGTGTGTTAAGTCTTGTCTTTCTAGGACAGGTTCCATAGCTTGCTACACTGTTCCGATGTGTTACACTCAAACGTGACTCAGGCAATATTTAACGATTTTCGGTAAATTAAAACTTTAAAATAAATTGTGGGGAATTGTTGTAATTTTATAATTTATTTTAAAGCTAATAATTGTTGCATTAGACGTTTTCTTTTATTCCTATATTAACTCAAATTAGTTATTGTCATTTACTTTGATATATGACCGTTCGGTTATATATTATTAATAGTGATTATGGTTTTGCTTGAGAAAAGTTCTTACAACATATTAGAGGAATCCAATGTGTGTCATGATATATATAAGTGAGAATGAGTAAGAACAACAAGCATATACACGCAAGACTCTTCCTCCTCACATTTTATTTAGTTCTAAAAATCAATAAATTTTATACGTCTGAGTTACCGACCTTGTTGACATTCTCATGTCTTGATAGCCTCGGCATGTTTATTGTCGAGAAGAACCGGTTGTACTCTGGGGAAGTTGCGCAATATTTGCGGATAATTCCTTAGTTCAGTGTCACGACACGCCTCCGGTTATTTGTTTTTAGCCATCCGTAACAACATTAGATACATGGTTCAAGTAGTGAAGATATTTTGAGATGCATACTAAAGGGTGACTAACATTGTTCATTTTTAAAAAGTTCATTCTACATGCAAGTATTAGATTCTTTGTAGAAACTTGCTTTGTCTGGTAAAATATTTGGACATTAACATATATAACTTCATTAAAAGTTTGTTGTAATCGACTTTTTTTTTTTAAATAGGTGAATAAAACACCATTTACTAATAACATGTTAGGGGTGGACATAAATTACCAAACCGGGCCGAATCCGACGAAACCGAAAAAGAATTTGATTGTTGGGTGGTAGTGAGTCAAGTTACAGGTTGACCGGATGAAAAAAATTGGGTTTTAATGGATAGAAATGGACGAGCTCTGATTGATTTTTTAGATCCAACGAAATTCGAAACCGACCGAGCCCAACCCATATTAATTTCCATCATTATTTATTTATTTTTTTACCCACATGTATATTTTTTCCTCATAAGAGATAACCATACTGTCAAATATATACTTTAAAAACTTGAAGCACAACACATTTCTACTTTCATATTAAGACATGTAAATATATATGTCTGGTCTGATCTTACATGGATGATCAAATGATGTATTTAGATTATAGCCAACTTTATTATATGTATGAATCATGAACGGTCTATGTATTTAGATTTTTTTAAGCAACTTAGTCTTGTATGTTCTGACAAGTAAATATCTTTTGTTTATTTCATTAATTACTTGAAGTTTTATGCCGAGATTTATTTATTATTAAAAAAATTGAAAAAAGTTGTTGGGTATAAAAATCTAGGGTAAAATAACTGATATTCCCTTGTAATATGGGCGTGTTTTGCTTTTCCCCCTATAAAAAATTTCCTTGCAACTCGCCCCTTGCCAAATATTGACTAATTGCATTTGCCCCCTATACACAAAACCTGGCAGCTGACTGTGCACTTTTACCACGTGGCAAATCCACGTGGATTTATTTTTAATTTTTATTTAAATTTAATGCCACGTGTCACTGACACGTGTCAAATTAGTTTTTTTTTTAATAAACTGAATTTGAAAAAAAAAAAAAAAGCAAAAAATGGTGGAATAGTCTCCACACGGAGCACACCGCGAAACCTTCGGAGAAACCGCCACCGGCGCCGGAGGCTTCAACTTCAAAACAACAACATACGTCTCATAATTCCTATTAGCAGCAACAACAGCAGTTTCCGGCAACAAAGAAACTTCTAGATTCCTTCTAATAACCGCCGGAGAAGACGAAACACTCCGAACAGGAATAAGATTGAATCGAGAGAGTGAAGCTGGTGACAGAAGAGGTTCATCATCGTTGTAGACTTTGAAATTTCTTGAATCTCTGTTTTCAGTTTTCTTCTCATTGTGAATTGCAAGCACCGGAAGCTCTTTCCAGTTCGCACCGGAAGCTCATTGTGGCTTTGAGAAATGAGAAGCTTGAAGGTGATTTTGGTGAAGAAGGATTAAAGAGGTTGAATGATTTAGGTGTTTTGGAGTTATTGTTACATTGGAGTTTTGGACTATTGGGAACAGAACAAGTTTTTGTTGATGTTGCTATTGAGGTTTTGCAACGAAGAGTGGATGAACCGGTTGAAGAAGGTTGAGATTGACATCTAGGTGTTGATGGATTTGAGAAGAAACCAAACCTAGAACTGATTCTAGGACTATGATTGGTAGATGAATTTTCACAATGTTGTTGTTTTTTCTCTTTTGGGATTTTTGGTTCAGTGTTTTTGTCTCTTGGAACTGATGTGCAAAATGCTTTTCTCCAACCAGCAACCATTTTCACTTCACTGCTCTCTTGTGTGATGTGATTAATTTCAAATGGGTTTTGTTTTGAAGTTTATGAGGAATTTGAGATCGATTGGTTCAATTTGATTTTAAACTGACTAAATATCACACACGTACGCATAGCTAAGTTGGCTAAGAGGCATGCGTTGAGAGAAGAGGGCATGAGTTCGAGCCTTTGTGGAGATCATTCCACCATTTTTTGCTTTTTTTAAAAAAAATCAGTTTATTAAATTTTTTTTTTTAATTTGACACGTGTCAGTGACACGTGGCATTAAATTTAAATAAAAATAAAAATAAATCAACGTGGCAAAAGTGCACAGTCAGCTGCCAGGTTTTGTGTATATGGGGCAAATGCAATGAGTCAATATTTGGCAAGGGACGAGTTGCAAAGAAACTTTTTATAGGGGGGAAAAGCAAAACACGCCCACATTACAGGGGGTAACAGTTATTTTACCCAAAAATCTATGTTGGCTCATTCATGGCTTAAACCGAACGAACTCAACCCTTTCATCTGATTAAACGGTATAACCAAAATTCAATCAAACTGTTAGCTTAATTGGATGGAATTGGGCCTTGATTTCTCACCCACGAATTGAATCGGGTTTGACATTTTGGACCCAAGCCCACCCATAACCAACCGATGTTCACCCCTATAACATGTGACATAAGTGATGAAATTTTCTCTTCCCACCCCCCATGACTCTTTTTCCCCCCCGGATTTCCATTTTTCCATAGTTTTAAACTTCGGAACGCGTTTTCCGATTTTTTTCCTTGAATACAAACTTCGGAATGTATTTTTGGAAATTTTTGAAGAATTTGAACTAGAAAAACTTCGGAAAATACGTTCCGAAGTTTTTGTACAAGGGTAAAATTGAAATATTGGTGGGTTAAAAAGAGTCATGGGGGGTGAGAAGAAAATATTTCATAAGTGATAAACACTTAAGTTCGATTATTGATTCAAGGGCCAGTCCAACACATATAGAGACCTAAATTAAATTTAAAGATGAAACCTATTTATTCACACAAAAAAAAAAGCATTTTTATAACACATAATAGTATTTTAGTAAAAGTACTAAATATATTTTCCATACAATGCAATTTTGTTTAGGATTTAATTTATATGCACCGACAGTGTAAAATAATTTTACACTGTCAACCAATAACAACCATGTATTCCGCCACATCATCCACTTTACCCCACTATCTTTATATGACATGGAAGTTTAAATCACTCTTATTGGTTGCATGTGTAAAATAACTTTACACTGACAGTGCATAACAATTAAACTCTTTTGTTTAATAGTTTTTCCATTGTATTAAAATCAATTTATTTAATCTTTATCAAGACAATATAAATTTTGAAAAAAGTAGAATATGCGGATTTTTACTAAGTAATTTTTTTATATTTCGGAAGCATAAGACGATTGCTTTGGTCAGTTGGTGGCTTTATCCTTGAGTCAATTCTGCCTAATCGGTGTTTATGACAAACTAGAATGCATCCCGTGCCAAGCACGGATAATTAACATTTTTTTCGGTTTTAAATATATGTATATATTATATCTTTGAAGCACGAATATACATATGGATCTTAGACACGATACAGATACTAACACATTAACATCAATTATAATTTGAAAAAATAATATAATTAAATGTAATCATAAGTGTTGGTGTCCGACACAAAACACAACTAATCTGAGGAGTGTACATGCTTCATCGATCCTGACTCATATTCGCGTGCATAACAATATTTTTACTCGTATCATACACGTACCATTGAGTATAAGATTTCCATACTCGCACTCATTACCTTTAACTTTATTAAGAATAAATAGATCAATTAAAAAAATAAGATATCGTTTTAATATTCTAATTTTTTTATAAAAAAAAATTAATGTTGACTTTTGAAAATTATAGAAAAAATTATTATTAATCATACTAATGTTCGTATATATCTTTGTTGATATATTCATTATGTTCTAAATACACATTTTTTAATTGCAAATTTGTAAGAGTTTAGTAGTGTTATATTTTTTAAAATTGATATACTTATATTTTTATATAATAATAATATAAATAAAAAATGTAAATATATATAATATGCGAGTATGGGGGAGAGGTGGGTACTAAAGTACCCATACCGGTTCATTATTGCGGATAATTACCAATGTATGTGTTTATTTTCTGCGGAAACCTATTGTATATGAGTCCACTTGTCATTCTTGAGAAAAAAAAAACAACTCTTTAGATTCATTTAAAGTCGCTTTGAGCTTGCAAATGAGCTCGATAAAAAAAAGAATGGATTAAAATTTAAGACATAACATTTAGTGGAACCAAAGTTCAAAGGAAATTTATAGAAGGACTAAAAATAAAAGTTGATATATTTTATGTAACATAAAATATATTTAACTCTAAACTAAAATTATTGTGGTCATTGGATCTGTTCGCAAATTGTGAACTTTTACATAGTTCTATCTCTTTGTAATCTAGCTATTTATGTTATCTGTTTTTCAGTCATAAGTAAGTAGTAGTTTCTATTTGTTTTTAAATGTTTGAATATAATATTTCTAAAATGGTAGTGAATGTTTTAGTATTTTTGTTGTTTTGATGATTTTTTTTATTGTCATGTTAAAGCATTAACTCTTTTCGAGATACAGTTTTAGAGCTATCAAAATGGGCTAGCTCATATGGACCAGCCAATAAATCCGGAATAAATTTAGGGATTAGAACTTAAAATATTAACCCATATTTGTTAAGGGCTTACCCCAACCTGAAAAGGTCTGAATTTAAATATGGGCTTTTTGGCTCGGCCCGTTTTAACAGCTCTAAAGTTGTCAAAATGAGTTAGCCCGTATGCACTGGTCTGCCGAGCACAAATAAATATAGGGTTTGGGCCTTAAAATATTAGCACAATATTTTTAGAGTTTTTTAGCATTCCTCGAAAAAACCCGTATTTAAAAATAGATTTGTTGGCCCGGTCCAATAGGGCTCGTAGCCCAACAGGGTCAGCTCATTGAATGTCGGATAGTCCGTTTTGATAACCCTAATTTTGTCCAACAATTAAAGAAGAATAAAAAATGAAAGTTAACTTATGAACTGAATTTCAATGTTTTTGTTATTCTGATCATTTTTTGTCACAAAATATGTATTTTTATAGAGTTTGTTCCTTTTAATTTTAAATAAGTCTGTGTTATAACTCACACATGTGTGGGTAACAATATTTACACTCGTACCTGTACATGAATTTTTGAGGTATCAGAGTACTCATATTCACATCCATTACCCACAATTTTATTAAGAATAAACTGATCAATTAAAAAAATATGATACCATTTTAATATAACATAAAATTTGTCAAACATTTTAGGCTTAAATAAGCAGTTCTTCCCTATAAGTTTGTATTTTTTTAGTTTTCGTCTATGTATATTTTTTTTTTTGTAGGAAATAGCCATTGAAAGATTGAAATTGTTTAATTTGATTTTGGTCTCTGACGTTAGTCATCATTAAAAAATTGAAGGTAGCAATCATAGACACGCGTGTCCCATAGTGACATGGCTATTGACCACAAGTTCAACTGATTATTTAAATTGAAGGACTAAATCTAAATAAAAATTATAATTGTCAAAATCGCTAATTTCTTCTTCCCCTTCTCATTACATCTTCTTCATCTTTCATCCGCCATATTGTTGTCTCTTTGACCCATATCTTTACAAAATTTAGATGCAATCAACCCAAAAAATTTATAGAAACAATAATATAGGTAATTTGACACATATTCTCATAAATAATAATATTTGAAAACACAAATTTATAATAAATTGAAATTTCAATGAAGAAACATTAAGTAAAAACTCAAAAGAAACATTTTATGTTCAACAACTATTTCTTTATTGTAATAATTTGTTTGCCCATTTGGAAATTTTCATTGGATGCTACTCATGCCTTTTCTAAAGAAAACATTTTATTTTTAACAGAAAATAGTGAAGATACATTTCAAGTCAATAATTTCTTCCTCTTTCACAACCTTCTGAGTTTTTTTTTTAGACAGTATCGTCAAAAACTTAAATTGACACATATATTAGGTCAAGTTACACACACACACACACACACACACACACAAAATATGAATTTTTTTTATTTTTTCTTTCGAGTGTGAAGTATGAAGTATATAAATACAATTAACATAGAATATTGTTATATAATAAAATTACAAATATCAATAGAACCAACATCTAATGAGGATATCTTGTAATCCATTCCATACCCCTTGAAGTTGGTTTTTGAACTTGCGGATCAATGTTCTTCGCACAAAAACTTCAATCCAATCTCCCTACATAACAAATAATAAATCATCATAAACGCACAACTCTTACAACCAATATCCATGATTGTATTCCTAATGATATGTCAATAATAAAATCGTTCATATGTGACATTGCTTGCAGACAAAAAAGAGAGAAACAAAACAATACAAATTTTTTAATATGGATAAAAATGAAATGAATTTGTGGATTTTGTTGTGCAATGACTTATATTTATAGTGAGTTATAGAAACACAAAATTAAACATGATTTTATGAAAATTAATAAAATATTGCGACATTTCTTATTAATAATTAATAATTTTTAATAACATAATTGTTAAAACTTTAATATATCAAAACGTTAATTTTATTAATTATGACTTGCATGTAACCGACACAGTTTTTATTTCACATCTAAATAACATATGACAAAATATGAATTTAATTACCATAAATAAATACAATTTAAGAAATAAAAAAATAAACAAATATCAGCTACAACTTTAATATAACAAAATATTTATTTAATTAATTATAATTTGTATGTAACTGACGAAATTGTTATGTAACGTTCAAATAGATATAAAAAATATTTATTATAATAATTGAAAATTACACATAACCGAAATATGTTTATGAGCATTAAAAAATATATAGAAACGCTTAATGTTGATTTTATTTGCGTATAACCTATGAAATTGCATTAATTTATAACATAATAATATAAATATTTTTTATTTTAGTATTTAATATAAAATGTAACGTCGTTAATTATTCAATAAAATGTAACGTATTGGAATAATAATATAAATATTATTTATTTTAATATTTAATTAAAAATGTAACGTCATAAAATATTAAATAAAAATTAATACAATAAATAATTAAATGAAAAAATACATGTGTCACAAACGATTTAGAGAGAATAAGAAATGTTATAAAAACCTAGTGTCACTATTGAGGTTAGACTCAACCGTGAACAAAAATGTAGAATCAATCAACCTAGAAATGTCTTTAGGTAGGACTTCAGACGATTTTTCCTATATAAATACAATTATTACAATAAGATTGATAATACAACATATATAATTTTTTTTGCATTACTACGACTAATTCAAATACATTACCGCAGAACTCTCAATCATTTGAAACACTTTTTTTTTTACAATTTTGTTGCTTCACGGTAAAAAATGATGAATGTGGCAAAGTCGGTTGAATCAATTACAGAGACATTGATTTTGTACCTAAATAATAGTAAAAAACAAACGTTACACTTATAATTTTACGTGTTTGAAAAATAAAATGAATACACTTTTTATATGTTACATTTCGCTAACATGGGCCACATGTTTATTACATTTAGAACAATAGTACATGCCCTCATCAAGAATAACTTTTTTTTTTACACTCACATGCAGTGTACCACCACTCATGTGTATCAAGCAAGCCTTTGATTGTTCCCAAGACAATGTAAGATGATTGTTGGATTTAAGGAAATAAATAATGATTAAGTTTTATACGATTAATAATATATATGATTTCTACATGTACCTTAAGTGAATATAAAAAATTATTTTGTTAAGCAAAAAAACTAACCCCGCGACTTTCTTTCAACCCCTCAATTGTTATGCATACCTAGTTGAATTAGAATTTTGAATTGTTGCAGATCCTATAAAAGAAACACATTTATAACAGTTTATGAGATTACACTTGCAATGAAAAAAAGCGATAACTTTATATAACTTTATCAAAATACATGAATACCTTGTCATATCTTAATTTTAGCCATTAACACAACGACTATTGTGTTTTCAGTTTTGCCTGCCGCGACAAATGCATTCAACTCATCAACATATGACCCAAAAATGGTAACTTTAAACTTGAATATGTGTAAATAATACATATATGATTAAAGAATTTTTTAAAGCATTGAAATATTTTGTCATAGATTGAAATGCAAAATATGTGATATTAACCCATCATAGTCCAACTGAATTGCAACCATTTTGGTCTTTAAACCATCGCTTTCATACTCCTTTTGAATTCCAACGCCGATTAGCTTTCCCATAATATCTACAAAATATGATTATACACACGATTATTGATACCACATATTTACAATGTGATAATGTGACAAAAACAAAAAATAATACATAACATACTAATATTTCTTACCATAAAGATAGTTTGTATCATAATCAAGTGAAAATGCTGGAATCGGACTTTCAATCATATATATATATCGGAAGAAATTTTTTTCGAGTTGCAAAGTTTTACCTTTGTGTGGAATTGAAAATTTAATTTATACTCGTGCCTAGTAACACGGTATGATCCACTCTTTGCAACAACTCCAACATTTGTAATCGAGTAAACATTACCTTCCTTAAAGTCTTTTTCAAACTTATAAATTAGAGTGTGACGCATTGTACTTTGTATTTTGTTTCCCTTAACAATAAGACAATATATTAATATAATACATAAAAAAAATCAAGAATTAGTGTAAATAAAAATTAAAGTTATAGATTTTGTTTTACAGTTGAATCCATTAGTATCATATTCAAAGAAAATGGTCCACTATTACTTGATACATCACTAACCAACCACATCCGAATTACACGAACAACAATATTCAAACTTCCACTGTTTTGGTTGATTTCGGAAATTTGGTTAATTTTTGGAGCCATGTTGAGCGATAACTGAAGTAGGCAAAAATGATTTCGAAACTTTGTGAGTTTTTGTGGCAAAATGATTTGTATTTATAGATAACTTTAGAAAGACAAAAAATAAATATGATTTTATGACAAAATATCCGTTAAAACTTAACATTAATATAAAAATAAAAATATATATGTAACCGACGAAACTACTATGTAACGTTCAAATAAATATAAAAAATATTTAAAATAAAATGTAACGTCTTCAATTATTAAATAAAATGTAACGTATTGGAATAATAATATAAATATTATTTATTTTAGTATTTAATTAAAAATGTAACGTTATAAAATATTAAATAAAAATTAATGTAATAAATAATTAAATGAAAAAGGACACATGTCATGTTCTTATGAATAGGGTCTCAAATATATATAATATAGATATAGATAATAGTTTATAACTCATTTAAGTTATAAAATTGATATATAAATAAGAAACAATAATATATGGGCTAAAACAATGTGTAAAAGAAATTGTTAAATAAAAATTGAAATTTTTTTCAGATTAATAAACCAAAACCAAACAAAATGCAAATTTAGTGCATATTACACAATGCATACAACCAAATACTTATTCAAAATAACAGGAAAGCTAAGTAACGATGAAATCAATAAATGACAATTTCAATTCTTTTCAATCTTGATGTTCTTCAACATGTTTGAATTTGGATTGGTTGAATTTTCTTCGCCAAACGGATAAGACATTTTGAAAGGGGTAACATTGTCTAATTCCGAAGTTAAATCTATTGCTTCAATAGCATCCGATTTATTTGGAGACTTGACAGCATCATCAAACTTATTCAACAAATCCTGTTAACGTTAAATATATATAAACTAATATTTAAACTTTCTTTGTATTATTCTTAAGTTTAAAATAAATTATTGAAAAAAACTTAATAATACCTGTGCAATATCAACATTTGCAAATTTTCCTTTATCGATGATAGTGTAAGCTGAATTTGAAGAACCCATGGAAGCCATATACTATATATATATATAATAAATTAAACTAATGAATAAGTTTTCATGTTATTTTGTTAACATGTATAAAAAAATTTAAAAATTAAATGTACATACATTAGTGTTAGATTCTGTCTCCTTGAACTTCACAATAATATTTTCGGTATTGCAAATTTTCTTCACTCTATAAGATGTTTCAAACCTAGTGTCACTATTGAGGTTAGACTCAACCTTGAACAAAAATGTAGAATCAATCAACCCAGAAATGTCTTTAGGTAGGATTGCCGACGATTTTTCCTATACAAAAACAATTATTACATTAAGATTCATAATACAACATATAGCATTTTTTTTTGCATCACTACGACTAATTCAAATACGTTACCGAAGAACTTTCAATCATTTGAGACACATTTTTTTTGAACAATTTTGTTGCTTCACGGTAAAAAATGACGAATGTGGCAGAGTCGGTTGAATCAATTACAGAGATATTGATTCTGTACCTAAATATTAGTAAAAAACAAACGTTACACTTATATTTTTATGTGTTTGAAAAATAAAATGAATACACTTTTTATATGTTACCTTTCGCTAACATGGGTCACATGTTTATTACATTTAGAACAATAGTACATGCCTTCATCAAGAATAACTTTTTTGTTACACTCACATGCAGTGTACCACCACCCATGTGTATCAAGCAGACATTTGATTGTTCCCAAGACAATGTAAGACGATTGCTGGATTTATGGAAATAAATAATTATTAAGTTTTATACGATTAATAATATATATGATTCATACATGTACCTTAAGTGAATATAAAAAATTATTTTGTTAAGCAAAAAAACTAACCCCGCGATTTTCTTTCAACCCCTCAATTGTTATGCATACCAAGTTGAATTAGAATTTTGAATTGTTGCAGATCCTATAAAAAAAACACATTTATAACAGTTTATGAGATTACATTTGCAATGAAAAAAAAGCGACAACTTTATATAACTTTATCAAAATACATGAATACCCTGTCATATCTTAATTTTAGCCATTAACACAACGACTATTGTGTTTTCAGTTTTGCCTGCCGCAACAAATGCATTCAACTCATCAACATATGACCCAAAAATGGTAACTTTAAACTTGAATATGTGTAAATAATACATATATGATTAAAGAATTTTTTAAAGCATTGAAATATTTTGTCATAGATTGAAATGCAAAATATGTGATATTAACCCATCATAGTCCAACTGAATTGCAACCATTTTGGTCTTTAAACCATCGCTTTCATACTCCTTTTGAATTCCAACGCCGATTAGCTTTCCCATAATATCTACAAAATATGATTATACACACGATTATTGATACCACATATTTACAATGTGATAATGTGACAAAAACAAAAAATAATACATAACATACTAATATTTCTTACCATAAAGATAGTTTGTATCATAATCAAGTGAAAATGCTGGAATCGGACTTTCAATCATATATATATATCGGAAGAAATTTTTTTCGAGTTGCAAAGTTTTACCTTTGTGTGGAATTGAAAATTTAATTTATACTCGTGCCTAGTAACACGGTATGATCCACTCTTTGCAACAACTCCAACATTTGTAATCGAGTAAACATTACCTTCCTTAAAGTCTTTTTCAAACTTATAAATTATAGTGCGACGCATTGTACTTTGTATTTTGTTTCCCTTAACAATAAGACAATATATTAATATAATACATAAAAAAAATCAAGAATTAGTGTAAATAAAAATTAAAGTTATAGATTTTGTTTTACAGTTGAATCCATTAGTATCATATTCAAAGAAAATGGTCCACTATTACTTGATACATCACTAACCAACCACATCCGAATTACACGAACAACAATATTCAAACTTCCACTGTTTTGGTTGATTTCGGAAATTTGGTTAATTTTTGGAGCCATGTTGAGCGATAACTGAAGTAGGCAAAAATGATTTCGAAACTTTGTGAGTTTTTGTGGCAAAATGATTTGTATTTATAGATAACTTTAGAAAGACAAAAAATAAATATGATTTTATGACAAAATATCCGTTAAAACTTAACATTAATATAAAAATAAAAATATATATGTAACCGACGAAACTACTATGTAACGTTCAAATAAATATTAAAAATATTTAAAATAAAATGTAACGTCTTCAATTATTAAATAAAATGTAACGTATTGGAATAATAATATAAATATTATTTATTTTAGTATTTAACTACTATGTAACGTTCAAATAAATATAAAAAATATTTAAAATAAAATGTAACGTCTTCAATTATTAAATAAAATGTAACGTATTGGAATAATAATATAAATATTATTTATTTTAGTATTTAATTAAAAATGTAACGTTATAAAATATTAAATAAAAATTAATGTAATAAATAATTAAATGAAAAAGGACACATGTCATATTCTTATAAATAGGGTCTCAAATATATATAATATAGATATAGATATTTGTCGAACGATGTCAATCTCTTAATTTAATTTCAGTTATCACAAAAATTAATATCTACTGTTATGCGTGGAGAATATCTTCATTTGAAAACAACAAAATATATCATTTAATAAAACTTTCACTTCTTTTTATATGCTATTCTCTTAAACAATTGTTTTGGTAACATTAAATAAAACTTTCTTTGTCGCTGTCGTCAATTTATTATATACTCGCTTTTTTTTTTTTTTTTTCTTTTCATTTTCACCGGCATGTGCAAGTTTGGTTATGAAAGTTACAATGTATGAAGCACAGACACTTCTTGAATTAGGCGTGTCTGTATCCGATACGTGTCCGTGTCAGTGTCCGACATCGACACGACACTTATGATTATACTGAATTATGTCATTTTTCTAAATTATCATCGGTGTTGCCGTATCAGTGTCTGTATTAGTATCTGTATCGTGTCCGGTGTCAGTGTCTATGCTTCATAGGTTACAATAGCATTTCTAGAAACGGTGAAAAAGACACAGTATTTTTAAAGGTTTTATAAAAGGATTTGTCTAACATGTGCAATATTGCACATGTTAAAGTAATCAAAAGTACTAATTTTATTCTATGAAATACTAAAATACTAATTTTGTTCTATGAAATTCACAATGAGAACAGTTGGACAAAAATATTCTAATAGAGACTTTTGAATTCTCTCGGTTATACTATTTTGATGAATGGATTGTTTTTTTTTTTTCTTTAATGGATTCTGTTCGTAATAAAAATCAAGTTTTATCTTAAGAGATAAAAAGAAGGTAAAGAATTCAGATTGGTGAATCAGTGAAAGAAATGCTTTCGAGTTGGAGGTCGGATTCTGAGCATGGATATGACCGACGATGCAAAAAATGGTACTTGCAAATAATACTCCGACACCGAAGTTAGTATAAACTTAAGGTGGAGGTAGATGTTAGAATAATGTATACCTTGCGAGTTTTGTGAAAATTGTATTTATAGGTCAATGAATATAGCATTGGGCTGACGAATTTGACATTGACTTTGGTTAAGCCCAAAAATCTTATCCAAAATAGATTCTGTCATGACTAGTTGTTTAAATTTTTATTTTTCTATCTTTTTAAAAATGAGTTTATTTAAAAATGCTGAACATAACTTGTTGCTCTACGCCAATTATTTCATTTCCGTGCAACAGCTACTAATCGAATGGACCAGGTATGATAGAAGATAAGGACAATGATAGTATTTATCTTCAAAGATAATTCTAATACTAATAAAAAAAGAACTAAAAAAATTCATTCTAGGTCACTCAATAAATAAAATACTACTAGTAGTAGTAAAAAACACTTATTATTTTTTGGTTAACTAGTCTATTAGTTAAAAATTTCATTTTTTGAGTATGTTTGGATGAATGCGAGAATTTTTTTTTTTTTTTTTGCAAATATCAAAGAATTAACTTGATTAAAGTTAGTCTAAACAAACAAACTTTTAGGTGGGCTTGATTTTGTGGAAGAGTGGTATTATTTGAACATCAAAAATAGGTATGAGTGGACAACTTACTTTTTTATGTCTTGCACACAAATCGTGGCAGACTAAAAATAAAAAAAGGATGACGGGTCCCACGTCAAAGTTTCGTTGTTCAAATAACATTAGTATTTGTGGAAAGCAAGTTGTTTTGGACTAACACTAATCCAAATTCATTTACTGATTTATGCAATTTTCTTTCTTTTTGCTTTCTTTTCATCAAACTAATCGTTCGAAACTCCTATGTATATAATGCAATCTTGTATGAAAGGAAAAAACAATTATCATCAAGCTTCAATTAAAGTTCAACAAACGAATAAATAAAGGACATGTTTGACTTTTCGCATGTGAATCCCAAAAAATACTCACTAGACACGATAATAAACATAAGTAGAAAAAGAGGTGAAGTTAACCAATAGAAACAAGAAAATTAAAATATGGAGTTTTTTTTGGTTGCAATCTGTGATGGCGTAGCATAGCGTGAGCTCAAATATCTTCATCCCGTGGAAACAACCTTAACTCAACAACCACCCAGGTTGTTCCTCAATTCTCTCCAACCTTGTTTTTTGTTCTTCCTTAATAGCTCCAAAAAAAAGAAACCTCAATTTGCATTTACTACTTGAACCTTTCTTGGTTTCCACCTCAAAATTATTGAATCCTATTCAATTTTATACGAAATTTTGAATTTTGATTATTCCCATCTGAAAATTAAATGCTTGAAGCTTTGAAATTTTTGTAGTGGAATTTGAAGAAGAGTAAAAATGTGGGGGTTTGGTGGTAGATATTATTGGGGAAGAAGAGAAAGAAAGGTTGATTTTGAGAAACAAGATGGGATAGTTGTTGTGTTTGCATGGATGTCAAGTGAAGAAAAGCACTTAATGAGATATGTGGATCTATACTCTTCTCTTGGATGGAATTCACTTATTTGCCACTCTCAATTTCTCAATATGTGAGTTTCTTAACTTATGTTTGGTATTGTGTACCCTTCAATTCATAATTTTGATATTCATGATGATGATGATGATGATGATGATGATCTTTGTATTCATAAACAATAAGAATTTGATTATAGGTAGATGCTGCTCCCACAACTACCAATTACAAACAGTTTTATACTATATTAGTTAGTTAGTAGTATAGAATTTTGTAAACTATTGCATAGATGATCAGTTTTGTTAATCTATTTTTCATTTCAATTGTAATAATAGATGAATGTGACTTCTATCAGTTAATTTTAAAAATAAAAGAAAATTGGGGAAGGGGAAATTATTAGGGTGCAATCTGCTAAAAATAAACGGGTGACAACTTTAGCTGTACTGTGCTTGATTTTGAAACTGTTTCTGGTACTGGACAAACCGGGGGCCAAGGGACAGAACAAAAGTTGAAATTCATATTCCCACTGAACCACGAGACAACTTTTTGTCCTCTGGACAAGTTGTCTAAAATACCAAAATAACCTTTTGTCCACCAAACATCGTATAACACAAAATTTGTTCAATACCTTAAATGTTTGTCCTATGATGATCTGTTTTGTACTGTTCTGTCCGGTACTTACATTTTACATATCAAATGGACCCTAAAGATAAATATGAAGCAGGGACTCACTAGTACTAAAGCTCTATTTTATATGAGTGGTAAATATATATTTTATGCCAAAAGATTTCTAAGCATAAGAGAATTGGTGAGTGGTCATTCTCAGCTAAGCATTACTCATATGATATGTCTCTTAGTACCTGACATTGTTGTTTACTGGTGCAATTAAAGCCTGATAACAATTTTATAGATAAATAAAGGAGGCGGGGGATGGGGTCGGTTCAGGGTAACTGTTTTATGTTTGCTAAAGGAAGTATTACGTTTTAGCTTCTGTAAGTGTGATTAACAGTGGATCAGCAGTTGTACCTTTTCCTTCTAGCATTTGCCTTTAGTCATTAGGCCTATGTCTTTTTGTTGGCTGATGGGATTAAGCGTTTAAATATGCAGAAGATCAAGTAATTAATCAGGACAGTGATAATACTATAATCATATAATGCGCATTTTTTTAAATCGGTTGTCTCATCAATCTTGAAAGACATTTTAAAAACTGTAAAGCCCAACATTTTTAGCAAATTTTGCTTTTAAGAAATCCTTGGCTTAGTTTATTTAGTATATAAGCTGAGGCAAGTCAAGAATAGTACAATTATACAAGTTAACCATAGGCCCCAACAAGCCACTTGGCTTATTTCCATCCTTATGTATAATGATTATAACATTTATATTATTTTCAGGTTCTTCCCAGATAAAGCCACAATTCTTGCTGTTGATATTCTAAATGAACTCGTTGAGGTAAGTTGAACAGTAGTCCTTCAAATTTTGTAGATTAATCAGGCTGAATTCAAGTCAGCTAAAAATATTATTTTCCTTGCTTGCTGAAATGGTCTATAATCCTGATTCCTGTGTTGACATTTCACACGAAATGAGTCTGGATGAGATAAGAAGCATATATCTATCATCTATTCTTGTTTTATATCCCATTGATTAGAACATACCTAAAATAGTCTGAAATGAAGTACTAGTATTAGATTATACTAGCTAGTACAGCTAAGCTATTATAGGTGAATTGTTCACTTTTTTACACAACAGAATGTGCCGAGTCAGCACATTTTGTTGCGTTGAGTCAGCATATTTTGTTGCGCATTTAAGTATTTCAGTAACACATCAGTTTGCACAGTCTGTCCTACACAGCTACTGTATAAAGCTTATTTTACCTCAGTAGAAGTGTATTCATTTTACAATTCTTCATAATGCTCATCTTTTAAATTATCTCTCTCTTCTACAGTTTCCATGGTATCTTAAAGACTTAAACTCTATTACGAAATAAACTGACCATCTATTAAAATTCAATCTGCTTTTGAATTTGCATTTGTAATCTTTTGTCTATCTATTTAGTAAAAGTTGACCCGTATGAACAAGCTTACAACTATTTTTGTTTTGTCAATATGCAGGTGCTGAAAATTAGACCTTGTCCCATTGTCTTTGCTTCTTTTTCTGGTGGTGCAAAAGCGTGTATGTTAAAGGTTCTACAGGTATTTTGTTCTAGACTATAGCCTACCGTGTTTGTTTACCCTTTTATCATTGTTTTCAATTGAAAATTGCTGAATAGTATGATATTATTCCATATGCATAAGCTGTATATATACACAGAGAGTACATTGACTACATTCCTATTCTAGGAAAGAAACTATACAATCAATCTAGAAAATAAATGCATGATTCTAATCATTAATTTGTAATTAGGAAACATAATATATGCTAGCTGTCATTTTTAACTCTCCCCCTCAAGTTGGTGCATTGATATCGGACATGCCCAACTTGGATAAAACTGAATGGAATGGACTGCTATGAACTGCATGAGTCATCATATCAGCTAGCTGATCTGCACTTTTAATGTAAGGAACCTTTATCTTGCCTGTGTCCAAGTTATCCTTGATGTAGTTCCTGTCAAGTTCAACATGCTTAGTCCGATCATGTTGCACTGGATTATTTGCAATCTCGATAGCTGCTGTATTATCACAAAAAAGTGTCATCGGTTTCTCTGAACCGAACCCCAGTTCAGTTAGGAGAATATTAAGCCATGTAAGCTCTGTAGTTGCATGGTGAAGAGCACGATATTCGGCTTCTGCACTGGATAATGACACTACCTTCTGTTTCTTGCTTCTCCAAGTAACTAAATTTCCTCCAACAAATGACAAATAACCTGATGTGGATTTTCTATCCAATTTGGACCCAGCAAAGTCTGAATCTGTGTAACCAACAATGTCCAAATGACCATGTCTTGAGAACAGTATGCCTTTTCCCGGTGAGGATTTAAGATATGCCAAGATACGATTCACTGCACTCATGTGTTGCTCACTAGGATTATGCATAAACTGACTCACAACACTGACTGCATATGATATATCAGGTCTTGTGTGAGTCAAATAGATCAACTTTCCAACCATTCTTTGATATCTCTCTTTATTTGTTGGAATTTGATCTGGATAGATACTCAAGCCATGGTTCACCTCAATGGGTGTATCCACCGGCTGACAAGCCGAGTTACCTGTTTCCGCCAAGAGATCTAATGTATACTTCCGTTGTGAGAGGAAAAGTTCTTGCTTAGAACGAGATACTTCAATGCCAAGGAAGTATTTCAAATCTCCCAAGTCCTTCATTTCAAATTCCTTGGCCAAATAGTCTCGAAGCTCCCCTATCTCGTGGAGGTTACTACCTGTGACAATCATATCATCAACATAAACAATAAGAAGGGTAATATCAGTACCAACTCTTTTGTAAAATAGAGTGTGGTCAGCCATAGCTTGCTTGAACCCATACTTCTTCATTGAATGACTAAACCTCCCAAACCATGCCCTTGGTGATTGTTTCAATCCATATAAAGCCTTCTTCAATTTGCAAACCTTACCTCCTTTTGGTGTAAATCCAGGAGGAGGGTCCATATATACCTCTTCCAAGAGATCACCGTGTAGGAAGGCATTCTTCACATCAAGTTGTCTCAATGGCCAATCTAGATTAACCGCGAGAGAGAGTATGACTCTAACAGTGCTCATTTTTGCCACGGGAGCAAAGGTTTCTTGGTAGTCTATTCCATAAGTCTGGGTATATCCCTTAGCAACCAATCTGGCCTTGTACCTGTCAATTGTACCATCTGACTTGTACTTAACTGAGAAAACCCACTTACAACCAACTGTCTTCTTGTCTTTCGGAAGCTTGACCATCTCCCAAGTAGAGTTCTTCTGAAGAGCCTTCATTTCGTCTACCATAGCAGATTTCCACTTAGGATTTTCAAGGGCTTCCTGAAAATGACTAGGAATAGGCATAGATGATAATTGAAGGGCAAAAGAAAGGTGAGTTTTTGACAAACGATGGTATGAAACATAATCAGAAATGGGATAGACACAGTTTGAAGAACCAAAGTTTTCAGGTGAAAAACCAAACCTATCAGGTGGTCTACGGTCACGAGACGGATATCTCCTATCTTGGTTTCTAACCTGTGAACCTAAAATAAAATTTTCAGAAGACAAGATGGGCAAAGAAGAATGTACCTCGAGATTAGTCTCAGAAGAGTCATCCGTTGGTGTAGTAGTATCATCGAGAGGGGTATTCATATCATTGAGAGGGGTATTTGGATGAACAGCCTTATTCTTCCTTGTATAACACTTTTTGAAAAGACTATCTGGCCTCTCCCTTTCACTAGTTTGGAGCTTAGTTGCTATAGATTCTGGGGAATTTATAGACTTCTCTAAATCATCAATTAGCTCTTCCTCAAGTTCCCCTTGACTATCAACTATGTCATGTACAACTGGCTCTTCTTGGCCATCAATTATATCTTCCATGGGCTCCCCCTGGCCATCAATTGTGTCCTTCATGGGATCCCCTTGACCACCTAAGTTCCAAAATCTTTTCTCATCTAGCCATAGTTTGTCTTCCTCTTTACTGTCAATTTCCCCTTGAAGAGGACTTAGAGACACATCTCCACTGAAATAAGACTCACGTTCACAAAATTGAACAGCCATGGTAACAAAATATTTCATGGTGGGAGGATGGTAACATTTATATCCCTTTTGAGAGTCTGAATAACCAAGAAAGACACATTTTAGAGCACGAGGATCAAGCTTATCCCTCTGGTGTGAGTGAACATGAATATAGCAAACACAACCAAAAACTCTAGGACAAATGTTTAAGGCGGAAGGAATAGAGTAAAATTGAGATAACATTCGGAAAGGTGTTTGATAGTCAATGGCACGTGCAGACATTCGGTTTATTAGAAAAATAGCGGTCATGACTGCATCAGCCCAAAAACGTTTAGGAACATGCATAGCAAAGCATAATTCCCGAGCCACCTCAAGAATGTGTCGGTTTTTACGCTCTGCTGTACCATTCTGTTGTGGTGTATAAGTGCATGATGTCTGGTGCAAAATTCCATTTTCTTCAAAGAACTTAGCAAGAGACTGATTTTTAAACTCACGACCATTGTCAGAATGAAACACTTTAACCTGAGTATTGAATTGAGTTATTATCATTTTTGAAAATTTTGGAATAACATCTAAAACTTCATGTTTAGATTTTAGCAAATATACCCAACTCACTCTAGTACAATCATCAATAAAAGACACAAAATATCTATAACCCAAGGTTGAAGGAGTAGAGAAAGGACCCCAAACATCTGTAAAGACACGGGTAAAAGGAAATGGACTTTTATTAATACTTATTTTGAAAGGTACACGATGATTTTTAGCATAAATGCAATGTTCACATCGTAAACTAGAGACGTGAACCTTTTTAAACAACTGAGGGAACAAACGTTCTAAGTAAGAAAATGATGGATGACCCAATCGACAATGCCATAAGAGAAGCTTCAATCTGTCAGACGACTCCTGTGTCACTTGAAGAACTTGATCTGTTTTTTGTTGTAATCCTTCTGCCCCTTCCAAGTAATATAGACCCCCTCTCTCCCTACCAACACCAATCGTCATCTTCGTAAGATTGTCCTGAAATACACAATGTGAAGAATGAAAGGTTACAGAACAATTAAGATTTTTGGTAATCTTGCTAATGGATAGAAGATTGTTAGAGAGGTTAGGTGCATGTAAAACTGAAGATAAGGGAAGTGAGGAAGAAAGTGAGACATTTCCATATCCAGAGATCGGCATAGGAGTCCCATTAGCAACCTGGACAGACTTAATAGGTGAAGGAATTAGTGAGTCAATCAAAGAAGAATAACTAGTCATGTGATCAGTTGCCCCTGAATCAATAACCCAAGTGTTAGTAGCAGCAGAAATAAAAGCCAAACCAGAATTACCTTCCTTTGGAGATGCCCGAGTTACATGAAAAACAGAAGTTGGATTATCTATCGAAGCAACCTGTGCAGATTTTTTACTTTTCCTTTCAGCTTGCTTGAGTTTGTACCACTCCGGATAACCATGTTTCTTCCAGCAAATATCCTCAGTGTGGGAATTTTTGTTGCAATAAGTGCAGAAACGAGAGAGTGAGTTAGAAGATCGGGAAGCAGTTGTTTCATGAGAGTTGTTCTTATGGACAACTAGGGCTGATACTTCTGATCGATCTTCTATCCCATGGTGAGTTGTCTCTGCTCTTCACGGCGGACTTGTGAATAGACTTCTTCAAGACTTGGCAAAGGAGTGGCTGCTAAGATTCGGCTACTAATGTGATCCAGGCTGTGATCAAGACCAGCGAGAAATACATAGACTCGATCGTCAGCAGTGCGTTTCCTCAATTTTTCAACATCATTTGGACATGACATATCATTGGGTCTGCGATAATCAAGTTCTAGAAAAATTGAATTCAGCTCGTTGTAATATTCTGAAAGTGGACGACCTTCTTGACGGGATTGAAAAGACTTCTTCATTAGTTCATAGACTTGTGAAGAATCTGAGACATCAAGATAGCTCCTTTTTACAGCATCCCACACATCTTTAGCCGTCCCACATTGGACGAAGTGCGTCATCAATTTGTCTGTCATGGAATTTATGAGCCAGCCCTTGACGAGCGCATCTTCAGCCTCCCAGTCATCATAACTAGGGTCGCTCTCTGCTGGAGCAGCCTTCCTTCCATTGATGTATCCTTTTTTTCTTCTTCCAGCAATGTGCATCTCCATGACTTGGGACCAAATACGATAGTTAGCCCCATCCAATTTTATAGAAACTGGTGGGGAGGTAGTTTCGTGAACGGTCACCGTCGACGGTGTCGTGGACGATGTCTTGGTGTTAGAAGTATTCTCCACAGTTTTTGGAATCTCTGTTCCAGACATGATATAGAAACTGAGAAGAATGTAAAGGAGAGGAGAAGAGGAAGGTGGCTAGGGTTTCAGAGAGAGAGAGAGAGAGATAGCAGCGGAAGTTTTTTTTCTTTTTTCAATTCTCTGATGCCAAATTGAAAATTGCTGAATAGTATGATATTATTCCATATGCATAAGCTGTATATATACACAGAGAGTACATTGACTACATTCCTATTCTAGGAAAGAAACTATACAATCAATCTAGAAAATAAATGCATGATTCTAATCATTAATTTGTAATTAGGAAACATAATATATGCTAGCTGTCATTTTTAACTCCTTTGTAAGATTTCTTAAGCTGACTACCTTATTTTTCTTTGATCCAGATAATTAGTGGGACAAGTGAAACACATAATATGGTATGTTTTCTGCCACCAGAAGTTTATCTACAGGATGATTTAGTTACATAGATTGCATAGTTAGTAAACTCTCCAAAGTCTTAACTCTTAGTCGTAAAACATAACTCTTGACTTTTCCCAAATCATGTTTATGTGTTAAACGGGGTATACAGTGTTGAATCCCTAGCTTGCTATACGTGCTCCATAATTTATTTTATCATTATTTCCTTTACTAATTATTTTGCTCAAGTTCTTGCAACATAGACTCGAGTTTTATCTTTTATTATATTCTTCACCGCTTAACTATTTTCATGGCACAGGATGATTACCAGCTTGTTAAAGACTGTATCTCTGGCTATATTTATGATTCCAGTCCAGTTGATTTTACGAGTGATATGGGCGTTCGATTTATTCTTCACCCATCTGTTTTAAAAGTGTCCCATCCTCCAAGATTTGCTTCATGGATTGCCAATGGCATAGCATCTGGTCTTGATTCCCTTTTCCTCAACAGATTTGAATCACAACGTGCAGAGTATTGGCGAACACTTTACTCCACCACTGTAAGCAACTGAGAATACACGAGTACATGACATATATTTTTCTTAGGTATCTTATTCTTAGGTATCTTGACATATCTGCTTATTAGGTATATTTTTCTTTTGCAGAGTATGCAGGTTCCATATCTCATTTTTTGTTCAGAAAATGATGATCTTGCTCCTTTTGAAGTTATTTCAAATTTTTTCCATCGACTAAAAGACCTTGGCGGTGATGTCAAACTTGTAAAGTGGAGTTCCACTCTTCATGTAGGTCAGTATCTTGACTAAATTATGCAAAACAACACCTTATAATTAGAAGTCTGCAACGTGCAAATAATTAAAAATGAAATTTAATTTTCATTGTTTGCATGTACAAATAAAAAAAAGGAGTATTAAATTCCACTTGAATATGTCAGGTCATTTTCGTCATCATCCTGATGAATATGAAGCTGCTATCACTGAGATCCTTGGCAAGGCAGTTGCAATTTACTGTCACAAAAACAGAATAATCGTAGAAGAGGAGAAACTGGGCATAGAGGGAACAACAGATGAGATCATAAATCGGTTCTCTGAACTGAGGAAAGCAGCAAGAACATCAACTAGCTTCCAGGGTTTCGCTGTTGCTCCAAGTGACAATTTATCTCCTAGTTCAATGGAGTATTACTACGGTAAAGATGTTGGCTCCGTAACAGATGAACGAAAAGGAAATTTTATTCATCTGCCAAGCCGTCCAAGCATAAACGCCAACGGTGTTCTTGGCCAAATATTATTTGATGTTTGTGTTCCAAAGACAGTAGAGGATTGGGATGTTCAGTCAAATTCAAAAAATACAGGACTATTATCTGGTACAAGGAGGCATGCTCCTTTCAATCCTATAAAATGCATCCGGCGCTCAAGGTTGTAAGATCGTTGAATGTTGGCGCACAAGTTTCAGGTGGATTTGAAGGTTCATGTTTGATTTGAAAAAAATTAAGAGTGATCTTATAGGCCTAGAGATGCAGTAGCACCTGAAATAAGAGGCAGAAGTACTTGTAAATTCCCTCTCAGCTGTCTTTTTAATTACTGAATAATGTGATTGAGAAGGTGGCCTTTTCCTGCGTGAATTGTATAGTTACTTCAATGGAGATAAAATATATATTATATGTTTTGACTTAAATCACTGAGAAAAGAATAATGTGGAGTTGTAAATGTAATATCCTTCAAATTAAGTTGACAAGCCTTGTTCACTTAGTAGTCTTAATTAACTGTTGCTTTAGTCCTATGTTTGATGGGAGATTATTGAAAAATACTAGAGTGTGATTTAAGATGAAGTATATATGTGGAAAATTTGAAAGTAGACGAGAGTTGATTGAAAAGTATGGACTAAAAAAGTGACAAAATATTTGAGACAAAAAATTGCTAAAAATATTTATAGGACTAAAATTTAAGATATTTATAAGGACCAAAAATTTATTTAATCCTATAATCTATTAGCTGTTGGATGGAAACAGAAGGGCAGTAAAAGATCCAATTCATCGTATACAAACAATTCGGGAAATAAGAGTCACAAGATTATTAATGGGTCAGTAACCAAACATACTCATCAAAAGGTGTAAGAAAAATAAAATCCAAATATCAAAATACTAAAATTTGTATCTGTAAATTTATCTAGTTAGCAGAGATATCGCATTATATATATATATATATATATATATGTAAGAATGGAGTTTTAAATCTCATATACTCCACTTATTTATTTTAAAAGTTACATTTTATTTACTAAACTACTTAACAAAAAGATATGAGAACTTAAACACACATCACCATAATCAACACACATTTACATATTATCGTGCAACAGTTTTTATTTTATTTTTATTTTAAGATGTATTATTAGGTCCACAAATAAATTATCGGAAATACTATTAGAGATGTTAGATTTTGTGTTCACCTAGTAGCACAACTCATAAATTATTCCAGTGCACTAACAAATTTCACATTGTTTGGGATCGACTTATTAATGACAGTTTATATATGAAGGGACCACCAAGAAAAAATCAAGTACTGGACCACAATTTGAGCTTAAATGGAAGGGACCACCAAGAAAAAATCAAGCACTGCATTCCACCTAAACACATCCCGATCCTCTACTCTTTAACCACTTGATGCAAAACTGACCCCCGAACCAGTCATATCGATTGAACCTTGAACTTTGAAATGGTAATTCTTACGACACATGCTCTAGTGTTTATATTTAGCTTGTTTGAACTTTGAAGAAGACAAGAAAGAAACAAATGACGAAGAATAAGAGAATCTGAAAGTGGAACACCAAGTTTGTAGTAAAGTGAAAGTGTGAAGGAATGAAGAAGGTAGTGGTCACCGGTGCATCTGGTTACCTTGGAGGAAGACTATGTCACGCTCTCATCCGACAAGGTTACTTCGTTAAGGCTCTCGTTAGACCCACTAGCAATCTTTCCGCACTTCCTTCTTCTTCCGAAATTGTCTATGGTGACATTACCGACTATACATCTCTTCTCTCCGCTTTCTCCGATTGTTCCATTGTCTTTCACGTCGCTGCTCTTGTCGAGGCTTGGCACCCCGATCCCTCTAAATTCTTCTCTGTGAGAGTTTCTTTCTTCTTAAATTCTTTATAGTATTGTAATTTATGTTAATCCACTCCTGTTTATTAGATTTTTTTTTTTAAAAAATGAGAAATTAATTTAAATATCTTTTCATAAAAAGTCATTTTAAGTATATCTCACAAAATAAATTAAAGCTGACTTCCCTTCATGTATTTTATGTTCTCTTCCATATTTTTTTTCCTTTGCACATGAAGATCTAAGTTAATTACTAAATTTAAAATTACTCTTTTAATTAATAAAAACTAGTTTAAAATAACTCTTATTATTTTTTATTAAGGTCTCATAAAAATATTACTTTTTATTAATCTATAATCTTGAATTCAACCATTTTCTTTCAAATTAGGTCAATGTTGAAGGTTTGATGAATGTTTTAGAAGCGGTGAAGAAAACCAACACTGTGGAGAAACTAATATATACTTCGTCAATTGTTGCTCTTGGACCAACCGGCGGATCAATTGCCAATGAGAGTCAAGTACAACAAACTAATATTTAATTTCTTGTTTGCTTCTAAATTTTTTTAAAATAAAAAATATCATAGAATCTTGATTTTCAAATCAAAATGTAGGTTCATCATGGGAAATATTTTTGCACGGAATATGAGAAATCAAGCTTGCCTCGGACAAAATTGCACTTCAAGCTGCATACGAGGGGGTGCCAATAGTATTACTTTTGCCCGGGTTTATTTATGGACCTGGCAAAATCACTGCAGCAAACACTGTTGCAAAAACGGTAAATGTTTTGATTATTGGGTTGATGCTGTGGTCGGGATTAATACAAGGCTTAATTGCAGTTTTGATACCTCTATTTTCAAAAAATTTGAATTTTAGTACCCATATTTCTAAATCAAGAATTTTGGTACCCCTATTTTATCAAATTTTGAAATTCCACTCATATTTACTCTTTTTTGATGATGCGGGGCTTTTGAATATTATGTGGTATTTTGAGTAATTTAAAAATTAATTGCCATGTCAAATAAAGTTAATATTATTATACTAATAAATTTTTTTATATATAGAGAATTATATTAGTAATTATTGTTATTATAATCTATCAATAAATAAAGAAATTAAAAAACAAAAGAATAGATTGAAGGGTATTTACGTCAAAAGGATTTTTAAACAATTTTTTTACGTGGCATTTGTTTTTTTTTTTTTTTTTTTCAGATTTTTAAACAATTTTATATACTTTATTTGGCTTTTTTTGTTCTATTTTATTTCCATATTTCTAATTTTTTTATTATGTTTTTACAATTTTTGTATACTTTATTACTCCCTCCGTTCCTTTTTAAGTGTCCGTTTTGAATAGTAACAGCAAATTAAGAAAATTTATTTTTGCACCTTATTTTCCTATTATACCCTAATTCTAATTCACCAACAAAATTCTATTTTTTTGCATCCACTTTCTCTTTCCAATAAATTTAATATATAATGCAGACAAAAAAAAATTTAATATGTTATGTACAAAAAAATAAAAAGATTTAGTTTTCCAAATATATAGCATTAATTAGTTTTATTGAAAAAGATATAAATAATTGACAAAGGGTATAATTGACAAATCGTACCCTTAAAACACCAAATGGACAGTTAAATAGAAACGTTAAATTCGACGTTTTTGGACACTTAAAAAGGAACGGAGGTAGTAGTATTTTTTAAAACATTTTTGTTGTACTTTATTTTGATTTCTATTTTATTTTCCGAATTTTTTAAATTTAAATATTTTAATATAATCTGATGTGACAATAATTTTTTAAATAAACAAATGCCACGTATTATTAAAAAATGCCACATCATCAAAAGAGAATAAGGATATGTGCAATTTCAAAATTTAACAAAATAGGGATACCAAAATTGCTGATTTAGAAATTGGGGTATCAAAATCCAAATTTTTAGAAAATAGGGGTACCAAAACTGCAATTAAGCCTTAATACAATTATAAAGAATATGAATTTTATAAAAATATATCATTGCATTTAATATTTATATTATATAGATCATTTATAAAAAAATTTTAGAAAAATTGAAGATGATTTGATATATTATTGAGACATCAAAATTAACGGTATTTAATAAAAACACACATGGTTGATCCTTGTTTCTCTCTTTATAACGGGTATTCTTCTTCTTGTGGTGGTGCCTTTGAGGGGCTTTAATTTTGGTGGTGATGTGCCTCCTTTTTTCCTTTTTTCTTTGTAATTTTATTTGCCTATTTTATTTTTCTATTTTATTTTAGAGATTGTTAGGTACTAGTGGAGTGTACTTCTGTACCTCTTTATATTCATAATTTTTCTCTTGTATTTTTTCGTTATATATTTATATATAATATATTTGTCATTCAAAAAAAAAAAAATCCATAAACCGTTTATCTTAATTTGTCTCAATAACATATCAAATGATTTTCAATTTTTCTAAAACAATTATGGATGATCTATATAACATAAATTTTCAATCTAATGGTGGATTGTATGAAATTCGTATTCGTTATGATGTTATTTGTTATTGGTCCATCGTGGATCACTCGAAGAGATTCGTAGCATCTAATTAGAAGTGAAAATGTTGCAACTAATTTTATTTTGTTTTGTTTTGTTTTATTTTAAACAAAATTGTCAGCTGGTAGAACGTTTCAGTGGTCGTTTACCTGGTTACATAGGCAGTAAAAATAATAAGCTATCATTCTGTCACGTTGATGATGTGGTGGATGGTCACATTGCTGCTATGATAAAGGGACAAATTGGGGAGAGGTATTTACTGACAGGTGAAAATGTATCGTTTAACCAAATCTTTGATATGGTTGCTGTGATCACTAATACTAGAAAACCTATGTTTACTATCCCTTTGTGGGTGCTTCAAGTGTATGGATGGGTTTCAGTTTTCTTCTCTCGAATCACTGGAAAGTTACCTTTTATTAGTCCACCGGTAAGTTTCTGCATACAGTTTGTTTTTCATGAATCCAAATTCAACCAAATCATATACATATCTTACTATTATCAATTTTGTTTGTGGTTTAACATTGAATCAGGCTGTGGATATTTTAAGACATGAGTGGGAGTATTCTTGCGAGAAAGCTAAAACGGAGCTAGACTATAACCCCAGAAGCATGGCCGAAGGGCTTGAGGAGGTACTACTCTGGTTGAAGGACTTGGGATTAGTAAAATATTAGTGAAATATATTCTACTACTTTATTATACATAGCATCCCTTTTGGCAATATCAGTACCATAACCGTAAATTGTAAAGAAAAGGAAAGAAAAGTAAAGTGCAGACACATTTTAGTTTTCTTGAAATAAAGTATTAGATTCCAATTGTGATCTTAGAAAAATAATTGTATGTTATAGTTTGTTGACAATGATAGAAGACTATTCTTGCACTTGGGGAAGTATTGAACCCAACTATGATTATGTATCATGTATCAGTGCCATAAGTTAGATTAATTATTTAAATAATCAATTAAGGAGCTTAAGATATATAACTTAAAATGTACTGGTGATCATTATTTTTTAGGACAATATTAATGAAACACAAATACTTAACTTAGTATTAATGATTTTAATTTATTATAATTAGTATTTTTTATCTTTGTCAATGTTCTGAAGTCATTATGGTGTCCTACTATATAACAGGTTGTTAAGTATTTGAGCTTGTCCCAAAATTCTCGTATAAGAATGAATGTTTTATGCTTTTAATTGATCAGGTGCAGGACATATATAATTTTCTGATATTGCTACAAGAATGACTTGTTGAAGAAGCTTGATGTCATGACTATAATATGTTTTTGAGCTATTATATGTCTTTAGTTATGACTGGTGAGTCCTTGTATGTTAGCCTCAAACTGTTTTGCTCTTGTGCAAGCTAATTGGCTTGTGTGTACTCTTTGTACAATGAACTATTGACGTTTATAATAATAATAATAATAATAATAATAATAATTATAATAATTTTTTGTCTTTAAAAAAAATATCATTATTAATATTATTGTGCATTTATATATTTAATTTTTAAATAACGTATCGCGCCAATATCGGATATGAGTTTTTTAAAATTTTCACGTATCGGCTTGTGTGTACTCTTTGTACAATGAACTATTTTTGTATAAGAGTGAGGGCACATAGAAATAGAACAACTATTCTCCTATAAGATGAGATAAGAAAGAAGACTTTTTATCACGCAATTTTGACGATCAATAATTAACTTCTATTTTTGTAATCAGGAATTATATATATATTCTATTTTTAAGATATATTATTTGAAAAACAGAAATTGTATTTTTTCATAAAAGAAAAATATACATTATTGTGTTTGTCTTTGGTAATGAAAATCATTTAAAATTTTTTTTTTTATCAAAAATATTTTCAAGATACATTATTAAAAACAGTTTCTTGTTTAAGATAATTTTAGATTTTTTAAATTCCCCTCTCATTTTTAATACGCCTCACTCAAGACTGATTCAAAGGTTTGATAAAGCTTATCTTTAAGTCTACCAATAAAAGTAAACTTTTTTATTAAATTTTATAAAACAAGGACCATATATGGAATAACTTCTTTTTTCATTTTCTTAAATTTTTTTATTTTTTTTGTTTTCACCACCATTTTAATCTGGTTCGGAGGTCAGTTCTAGCATCAAGTAGTTTCAGCCCCCTCCCGATCGCAGTTGCGGGGGATCGAACCGTGGTCCTCCCTACCAAGTTCAGCGCCAATCACCACTGTGAAAATTGTTATCTAGGCCCCCCTACATTTCTCTCAGGCCCCCTGTCTTGACCAAAATATCCTTAATAAGGCATTTGTATCCTATAAAATAAAGGAAACAAATTTCGTCAATTAGGATACGAAATTATGTTAAAATATAGTAGGTATGTCTTGTCGTGCACATCTGGGTATAAACCACGCAATTTTGTTATGTGGTTACTGAAACGCCTATTTTTTGGAATTTGTCACGTAAATTAAAACATAGTAGGTTTGCCTTGTCGCGAACATCTAGGCATAAACCACACAATTTCTTCTCATAGTTACCGAAACGCCTGTTTTTTTTTAAAATTTTGTCAACGAAATTGTGGATTTTGTCACATAGGATATGGAATTATGGATTTTGTCATTTAGAATACGAAATTGTGAATTTTGTCACCTGAAAACAAAAATTTCTTGAAACCAAAATTGAGGGTATTTTAGGATTTTTGGGGGACCTGAGAGCACCATCGAGACCTCAATAGCGATTTTCTAACTCTTTATCGTCAAAGGCCCAAACACAAAAGTAAAGCACCCCATGACTTGACTCAGTTGTGTTCAGAAAATCTCTTTTCTCACCCCTCTGTTTCTTTTTCACCCTTAGGTTTCTATTTATGCTATGAACAAAAATTCGGTTTGTATTTACCAAAATTTTGCATTCGTAAATTAGAGATAAAACTGAATTTTTGAGAGGTTAAAAAAGAAATGGCAAGAGAAATTTTCATATGATCAAACACAATAACAATAAAAAAGAGAATCACTGTCTAATTCATACCCAAAAACACTAAGCTCATTAGACTTAAAAGGGGGATTGAAAATTAATCGAGCAAATCTAATATCAGATGCGATAAGGAGAGAAAAGGCTTTATAAAGTGGATGAGATTCATGGTTGGTTGTGTTGTGTCATGAATGAATGACTTTTAGTTTTAGGACCAATTTATTTTTTTCTTTTTGACCACAGTACCAGTATATTTTTTTCTTGGTTTTTCCTTTTCCCACGTATGGGTTCCTCGCGCTCTATAAAATATCAAAATACTCTTTCATGACTTAAGTTAATGATGTAGGAAAAATGAGTAATTTTGAAAAATAACGTCCGTGACTTAAGTCACAGATATTATAACTATAGGGTGTTTTGGGGGGTGTTTGTGGCACAAGTTACAGACAAGAGCATTTTGATCATTTTGTAGGGCGCGCCTCAGAAACTATAGGGTGGCAAAAGTGATTTTCTTTTTCTTTATTTCCAATGTAATGTCTTTTTTTCCCCCAAATTTTACTTTATTTTTGGGGGGTGGGAACTTTTTTTGCGTTGAAAAAAACTGCTGGAAGTTAAACATTTCCCGAAGTTTTCTGAGTGGGAAAAAATTTTGGGGGGTTGGAAGAGAAATTTTCCTCTCAATTATAGATTAATTTGCACATTATTGGAGCATAGAGTGTTCGCCAATCCTTAAGATATGTATGGACAATGAGCGGCTCCTAACAACTTTGAGTTAAAAGAGGACACGTGAATGAACCGAATTCACATTGAAATGAAAGAGATTATAAGGTTGTGCATGTATGAGATTGCATGGTTGAAAGAAGACTTATAAAAATTGATTTGCAATATTATTTATATCAACAAAATGCATCTTCCTTTTGGTAGCACAATCCAAAAGAACACCACAAATAATCGCGTTTAACTTGGAGCACTCTTTAAATGGTGATCTTCTAGGAAGTTTTCAAGAAAGTGTGCGAGTGAGGTCAAAGCATACTGAAAAGGGTCATGCTAACTAGTGTCCCGGGACATTAGTTAGCATTTTCCTACTGAAAATACTCATGTTAATTTATGGGGACAGTCAACAATTCTTAAAAGCGGTCTAAGATTTTATACACACACAAAAATATAAATGACACCCTTAGTGGTTGTTTTAAAATTAGGCAAATGCTAACTAATGCCCCCGGGACACTAGTTAAGGAAACCAAATATAGAAAATTTGTCTTGGTATTTGTGCAGCCAATGTTTTTAAAGTATAAAAAATGTTATTTTCAATATAAATTTTTCCTCTTTTGCTTTCTTAACTAGTGCCCTCGGGATACTAGTTAGCATGACCTTTAAAATTATTGGAGGCTGTAAGGTGTTCCTTCGCGGTAGTAGAATGTTGAATTTGTACGCTGTGTGAGTGTGTGTATTTATAATTGCCCTATATTGTTCCCAATCCTGTATATTGAAATGCAATAGTATTATCTCTTTCAAAAGAAAAACAAACAAAAGCAATGATAAAAGAAGCAATTCACCAAAATAGAATTGAAAAAAAAAGAGAGAAAGAAAAACAAATGATGTTAGCCTAATTGGTTTGGGCCTTTACTGATCCATATAACGATTTGAATTGGAAAAATTATCTTTCCACCACCCACGTCTCTTTTCTATCTTCAGAATTCCATTTTCAAACCTTCAATAAAAACTTCGGAATGCAGTTTCCAAAATTATTTTGTTTGAATAAAATATTCAAAATGTGTTTTCCAAATTTTTTCCGAATTTGAACTAAGAAAACTTCGGAAAATGCGTTTCGAAGTTTTTATTCTAGGACAAAAGTAAAATTTTTGGGGGTAGAAAAGAAACGTGGGGTAGGAAGAGAATTTTTCTTTGGATTTTGGTAATGATTCTTCCACACTTTTGAATTGTATAAGATCTCCCATTTCACATGAAGATATATTTTGATGGGTAAAGTTATTATGTATAAGGATTTTTCTTATACGAGAAAGTCTTACATAGGCACACCTATTTAGGCACAAAATTTAGGCACACTCACATAAATTTATAAAATTAAAAGAAAAATAAAATTGTCACATCAATTTATATCACTTCAACTCATTTTTCTTTAATTTTTTTCACTTCTTGTGAGTGTGCCTAACACCTATTATTTATATTTGTGCCTATATAAGTATTTTTCTTCTTATACATGGTGCATAAACAAATCTCCACTGTTTATACTTCAAAGTGATTTTAACATTATTAAATACTTTGGAGTACAAATGGTGGAGATTTGTTTATGTACCATGCATAAGGAGAATCCTTATGCATAATAACTCTTCCCTATTTTGATAAGATACATTATCGAAAAATATATTCATAAAATAAAATTTTACCGACAATGTTTTTAGAATGCTTATTTTGTTCTTTTTTTTTTTTTTGGTAAGAAATGCTTATTTTGTTCTTAATTTTATTTTAAAATTTCAAGTTTGAATTCTTCCGGCGTCTAGGTTACTCCATATAGAACAAAAATATGGTTTTAAATAGGCACTTTCATTGATGTACTAGAAGGAGTGATGTTTGATATTTTTTTTGTTTGGTTAAAGTGATTTTATCACTTTGTCGTATGATTCAACAATTCCTTATACTTCTTGTTTAGTAATTGTTAATTAATAAAATTTAATTGATTAAAAAAATAAAAAAATAGGAACTTCCATTTGTAAAGCAATTAGTAAAATCCATTTGTAAATTATAACTAAAGTATTAAACTACATGTGAAAAAAATAGGATCCAACCAACAAAACCCCCATGTGATAGTGGTAGTTAGGAAGCAGTGTCTGACCAATATTAACAATAACAATACAGCCCGCACGTTGTCTCTTCAGAAATTATGTGACTTGAGAGACGTGCATAATTTGTTCAAGACAAAAGAATTACACCTTCATGCATCTATAAACTCACTTTGAAGTTGTTACATGTTTCATGTTCTTTCATAACTCCTAACCGATCATACACAACCGCTAATTAACACCCAAAGATTGTTATCAAATTGAATTTGATAATGTTAAAGAAAAACATTGCCATTGGACCCCATATTCATGCTCATTTGTCTTCATCAACTATAGCCACATGCCATTGTCTCTCTAAATATTCTAAAATATGTCGGTATATAACAACAAACAATAATAATAATAATTCACCAACCATGCCCGTTAACGGGATTGGTTATTATGCATAAGGATTTCTTTATGCATGGTGCATAAGGAAATCCCCCCACCCACCCCCTCCACCCCTCCCCCCCCCCCCACCCCCCAACCCATTTTTTTAAATTTTTTTTATTAGTAGGAATATTATACGTAAAATACCAATATTAGAGTTTAAATTTTGACAACTTATACTTAGTATTACAGTCAGAATCACAGTGATTCATAGTAATTTTACAGAAGCTACGGAATTACGATGTTCATTGTAATGTAGCTTTTGAAAAATCACGGTGGATTATTGTAATTCTTGCACATCTACTATGATACCAAATATACACGTACTCTCACTATTTCATCTTAAAATATAAAATTCTAATTATTAAACTACTTGACAAAAAAAAAATCATCGACCAAGCTAACCTTGGAATTGGACCTCAAATTAATCTATCATAGACCAAATACCAAATTTTTAAAAATAATAATAATTCTAATAATAAATAAAAGATAAAGTTGTATCAACAAAAATTGATGTATATCGTCTAATTTCAATAAAAGAATTACATTTTGTTTATGCAAAAAAAAAAAAAAAAATTATGAGAGATTGAATGAATGAATGAAAAAAGTTCATGACATTCATCTTGTGTTTGATCCTAAACCTGCCAACCTACCCAAAATACCCTGTTTATAAGGCAAGAAAGTTCTCTTCTTCAAATCTTCAGACTCAGCTTTCTTTCTAGCATAATGCAATTCATGTGCAGAAACACCATTTTCTTTTCTTCTAGACCTTGGAATTGATGGTATTGAACCTTTACCTTCTTCAGATAATTTCTTGTTATATGAAACAGGGTATTTTCTGAATGGATCTTTGCTCGTTCCTCTTCCTTCTGATGCACTACGAAACAACAAAAAATCTCTCAATCTCCATATCCTAGAACTTTTCGAAGAATTTGTAGCAGGAACAGATTCAACAGAATCTTCTTTGTTACTATGTTGTTGATTTTGGTTCCTTTGTTGTTCTTCAACCCATGTGTATTTTGATGTTCTATATGGAGAATGTGAACGTGTCACTCTTCTACCTGAATTTGATGAAGAAATTTCAGAAGCTGGTGTTCTATCTCTTCCTCTTCTCTCTGGTGTAGATGAATCTTTTTTGTTTTTTGATGAAGAAAAAGCATCGATTATTGCTTTTTTACCTTTTGAAATTGGAGATTTTTTAACTCGGTTTGGTGATAAAAGAGGTGATTTAGCAGATTCTAAAGGTTTGATTTTTCCACCATGGAAAAGTTCTTCAGCTGAACGAGGTGATGAATCTGATTCTCTATTAACAGAAAATGCAAATCCAACATCTTCATCTTCAAATTGAGAGAAAAATCTTGATGGGCTAGTAGGGGCACTTAAGTAAAAATCTTCACCAAATCGTTTTGGTGAAGAAGGTGCACTAAGATAAGGTGAAAGCCTGTTGAAATCAAAATGATCCATGGTAGGGCTCATTGTAGGACTTTGATTGGGACTATGTGCCAACACTTCCATTGTTCTTGTTGTTCTAACTTTGTGGATTTGGATCAATAGGTTTATGGTTGGTTGGTGTGGTATATATATACACAAATGTAAGGAATAGGATTTTCTGATGTTATAGTAGGGTGCTGTAAGAGATTTTAGCCGTTCGATTTTTAATTGATTGTTGAGATTATTTTGTTTTATATAACTGTATTTTAAATATAAACCGTTCGATCTAAAATTAATGATCAGAATTGATTATAATATTAAACTGCGTCAATATCTGATAACAGTAAATCCAGATCCAAAATGTAATAAGAGCAAGGAAGAGAAGATTAAATAATGATAAATATAAGATAAGTGATGAAGGGTTGTGATTAATTTGTTGACCATTTTGTATATGGTATGGGTCAGTGCTGCCATAGGGTACATGTCCTAGCCGCCTTTGTATACCTAATGCTTGGATTTTTTTATAACCTAACAGATGAAAATCGTTTACATCAATTATCGTTTTCATATGGTATCTAATTTGATCCGATAAAATTCTACACGTGTGAACTTTAATTAGGTAATATTGTTTGTTTGGTAAACTTTGTATCCATATTCATAAGGAAATGGATTACGGTAGAACTTCGGTACAGTCATGCAGCTATAGAGTTTTTAACCGTTGATTAAAATCGAATGGTTTAAAAGTAGAAAAATTTAATTTTTATTTAATAAGTTAAAAAATATTGCTTTTAAGTAAGGACAGACAATCATAATTCGATATTCCTTATCAACTAACTACACGACTGCACGGTTATATCGACCGCACCCAATTCGGGTCCATATTCATACATAGTCTGTATTCATTTCATTTATCAAGTTTTATTGATTTTCTATATATTTATTTTTGATAGTGATTATCTATATATGATAAAAGATAAATATCAAGCTTTATTGATTTTCTATATATTAATTTTTGACAAATGATTATCTATATATTAATGATAAAAGATAAGTACAGTGATACATTATGGAATATATTTTAATAAATGGATTTTACTAATCAAATTGTGTCTATCTTTAAAGATTGCCGATTATTTTGGATAAGTCTAAGCCTAATTTGACATCGTGCCCACTCACTTTAATTACACACTAGTTTAAAATCCACATATTTTGCTCAATTTTCATTTATATAGTATCCGACATCGAAATAATTAATATTTATTGTCAATCATGATATTAATGGACGTGGTTCCGCATTGGTACACTCTTACACAAAGGGATCAAATATCTCATTTTTACTTTCAAATCTTTCACTTCATCGTACATTCTTACTTGAATACATACATAACACACCTTTCGCAACACCATCTAAGTGCAACATTTCACCGAAAAGGGATTCCTCAATTTCATTTTTCACTTGAGAGGGAGCAGTAGAGATCACCCTTAAAATTCAAATTTTCCATATTTTTTTATTTTTTACCTTTAAATTAAAGGCTATGATTCCACTACATTCCTCATATAATGGAGAGGATCTGCTCTCCATTTCACCACTCAGAATTCTTCTAATAGTGTATAATCAACAATAAATAGATAATAAATATAAATATATAGAATAAATTCAAACTCTTTCACAAGTGTGATCAAAATACATCGTATACCTTCAATCTTCTAGATTTTTTTGGTTGTTTTAACTTAGTTTTACCCACGAGTACATTACCACGTGCAATGTCTGAAACGGACGGTCGTATAATTTAACTTATTTATTTGGCAGCTGCTTCTAGATGAGTCTGATACGAGTAGATATTTTACTAATTTAATTAATGTATGTATACACGTATGTGTACACATAACTTAACTACGTACGTGTGTGGGAATGGTATTTATGAGGTTGCATTTCTTGCTTGACAATACTAAGTTGGTCAATTCATACATGGTATTAAAATATCAAATCTTGGGTGTTAATTATTTATTATCAATTTCGGTGGCGGAAAAAGATGGGTGAACATGAATTCTAGAAGAGAAAGAATGCACCCTTTCCTTATAAATATGGAGTATGATATACTAATAAGACAATTAAGTACAAAGACATGAACTAAATTCCACATTTGTTTATGGTGAATCGAATCTTGACCATGAAATTGCATTATGAAGCTCTTATAATAATAGTCATTAGCTACAAATTAAATTTAATATAGTGGTAATATTTTATAATGACAATCTTTTGAAATAATTTAGTTCCTTTAGTGGTAATCATGACATATTTTTAATAAGAGCATTGCTATTCTAATAAGAAAGATTTATATAATTAATTGTTAGTTGGTTCAGTGGTAATTGACGTTGAATTTGGTAGCGAAGACCACGATTCGATCCCGCAACTGTAACCGGAAGGAGGCTGAAACCACTTAATGTCAGAACTGACCCCCGAACTAGATTGGATTGGTAGGTGAAAGCAAAAAAAAAAATTATATAAAAGAAAAAAATTCACAAAAATAGAATTTGACTAATAAAAAATTGGTTAATTATACAGGGGGATAATGGTTTTAATTTGCAAATGTTAAATATTATCACATATAAATTTTCTCTTTCTTACATAAAAATTTCTTACTAAATAATATTTTCTTTTTAATGATTAGGACAGTGGCGTTCATGAATGTTGATCACCAGACCAACTTTCACACAATTTTATGCGTTAACAAATTTCGACAGCTAATTTAAAATAGGACAGTTTACATTATATAATCCATTTAAGAAGTAAAATAATCTCAATCGTTAATACTTAATATCGATTAAATAGTTAAGAGTTATAAGTGTGTGATGAGGTACAATAAGAAATCTAATTCTAGTTGTTCATGTACATCTTTTATATCAATCAATTTAAAACTAATCTGGTGGAGTTCATGTTAAGAAGAGACAATTCCTACTATATTTTTTTGTTTCATTTTCATTCCCATAGTCTTGAGTATGGAGTATTAACATCACTTCATAAGGAAGAAAAAAAAACCCAAATTTTGTACGAAGATGGAGAGGGTTGACTACACTCAATCATATTTGAACTATTTGATTAAGATCAGATAATCTAAGTTTTTAACTTAAATTTTAGATTTAAAAATAATTAAAATTTTATATTAAAATTTGGACGATCTAAATATTCTAATTAGATAGCGGTGCACATAACCAAATTAAAAAGAACACTCTCAAAAATGTTTATTGGGTTGAAAAGCACGTTCAACCGGAAAGTAAGAAGCAAAAGGGAGTTAGATACAATTATACAAAAACTATTAGTGATTAATTTTGATTAGAAAATAAAGCCAAAATGATAAAATTATGATGGCGAAATACAGGACAATAGTAGCTAAAATGGGAACAAAAAGGCAAAAGGAAAAGCAAGAAAGTAAACGAGAAAGTCAAAAGGTATGGAAAAAAAATCAATAAATGGAGGAAAGTAGAAAGAAAATCAAACTGAAGGAAAAAAAATAGCTGCATATGGAAAAGGAGTGGTGTAGTCACTCGTCATGATGTGGTTGGTAAGAGTAAGATGGAAGAGAAAAAATTTCTTCCCTTCCTTTCAATTAATCTCATTTTGCTACCTACCAATTTTCTCGCGCGCCATACAATGTTACCAAAATATTTCTATACACTATTTAAGTAGTAGATATATTCAAAAACATCTTACTATTATAACAGATGATACTTTCCAAAAAAATTTCATTTTTATAACATCAACTACTTAAATAGCGGAAGAGTAAAATAAAAAACGCATGGAACACGCGGATAACTGGTAGGGTGGCAAAAGTAATTTTCCCTTCCAATTTTACCTTCATCTTCATCATTCTTGTGTACTTTACATTGTAACAAAGAGAATCAAAGAAGGAAATGAGAAAGGTTGGAAATTAAGAGTTTGAGATAAAATAGTGAGGAGCCTTTTTTGGCTCTTTGTTATTGTTCATCTTGATTCCATGAATTTAGAAAAGGGCACGAAGCATGTAGTTATAGACTTAGCTAGAAATTCATCTTAATTCTATGAATAATTTGTTCTAACTAGATTTTTGTAAAATTTAGATCACTTTTTTGTTTAGTATTCCTATCTTACGTAGCGATTCTGCATTTCTATTTTTTAGTTTATCGAACTTAAAAATTTCCAGGTCTGTAAGTTAGCCACGATGTGGCTAATCTTTTTGAATTCATTTTCAAAGTTTTCCGATTTCTAATTCATCTTGAAATAGATTGTAACATACTAGAATTTCTTTTTTAAGTATTTGCTTTGAATTTTTTACTATAAAAAAACTTTTATTTACTGAAATTTTTTTCTGTAGGATGAAGTCAAATGAGAAAAAGGGTAAAATCAGTAGAAAAAATAGTTACTTATAAGGGTAAAATTATAATTGTAAGGATGGGAGAAAAAATTCATAGGAAGAGTGTACCAAACCTCAACCCAAATCCACAAAATTAATATTTTAAGAAGATTTCTTTTCCCACCCCCATAAAATCCAATTTTACCTCTTAAAAGTTCGGTTTATGCGAACCGAACTTTTTGAAAAGTTCGGTTTACGTAAATCGAACTTTTTTTTAGTGTAAATTTTACACTAAAGAAAAAGTTCGGGGGATTTAAACTAAGCAAAAGTTCGGCCCGCGTTTACCGAACTTTTTTTCCAGAGCCATAAAGGGAAGCACAGGGGTGGAAAAGCAAACCGGGGGTGGGAAAAGAAAACTTCATATTTTAATAGACCGAATAAGAAAAAGCCCTCCCAATTCATAGGAGTTATTTTTATTACAGTTTAAAAAATATATTGTGAAATTTAATTTAGCCGCTGATAAATTATTTGATAATCCAATTTAGTTTTTGACAAAAAAATTTAAAATTAGTCTCTTGATTTTTTATTAAGATAAATTAATCTATAATTTGTTATAATAAGGGACTAATTACTTTTTCAAGTATGATAAAGGCTAATTTGTTTCCAGAATAACAATGTCAAAAATTAATTTGAATTTTATTTTTATCAAGAACTAAATTGGATCGTAATAAAAAAATGAGGCTACAAGATGGAACTGAGGGTACAAGATGGAACTCCACTCATATTTATAAAATCTCAAATACATTTCCTTCTTTGTCAAGGTATAGTTTATGAAAAATAGTTTATAAGAATGCAGTTTCTATTAGGAAGAACTTATAAATTAACATAAAACATTATTTATTTGCATAAGTTATTTTATATAAGCTCAAAAATAAGTTAATCCAAACAGACCTATAATAGAGCTAATATACTCCCTCTCTAATGACGAAAATTTCAAATAGTTAATTAAGAAGAAGAATATTATTATTTTACTCCTCTATTTTCCCAATCAATATTATGAATTCCAGATAGAAACTGATGGAAAAAGAATAATCAATTTATAATTTTTTGATTTGTCATATTCCATTGTATAAACATCACCCAACTTTGTCTTAAAACTCAAAATTAATCATATATTGAATTATAGGGGTTTAATAAAGGCATTGGTTAAGACCAAAAAAAAATAAAAATAAAGACATTGGAGTATAGTCAAATCTAGAATTATTTAGTTGTTTTCGATGATTCTAAATCATAACACTCTTATTAGCTTGAAAATCCAACATAACTTAGAGATTAATATATGAGTTAATTTCAACATTTTTAGAAAAAGATACCATAATTATGAATATTTTGGACCACAAGCCAATATTCCTCAGTAACTGTATGTATAACTAGAGATTCCAATATCCTTCTCCTTTGAAGGTTGGTCCATAAATGGAATTTCATAAGTACGTACTCCTACTATCACTAATATTATGTACTATATGTACTAATGCAATCATATGAACCAACTGATTTGAAATGGATGACTGATCGAGATCTACTACTGCGTGTGATCATAAGCACCAACTAATATTAATTAACCTTCATTGCTTGCTTCATTCGTATATTGTTAAAAACACCAAAAAATAATCTAAGTTGTTAGTTGAAACGTTGAAGTTAATCTAGTTGAATCTTTCTCAAGTGCAACCTAGCATAATTGTCCGTTATAATGCAAAGTGCATTTTCGACTTAGGCGAAGCAAAGTAAATTACTATTGAGAGCACGCTATTAACTAAATCTTCGACCTAACTTTTCGGTTAGACAGCAAATACTATTTATTGAACAAACAAAATAATTTTTTAAGTTGGAGCCAATACTGATATTTGAAATCAGGATCCTATAATCACGCCTTTTCTATAGTCCTTGAGTAATTATGATAAAAAAAATGGAAGGTTTAGCTGTAAAGTGAGATTAATGATACTTAATTCTATAAGCCAAGTTCCATAGATTGTACAGTGTTGACATTTATTCCTTCATTCTAGTTGAGATTAATGACATGTATGTACATATCTTATGTCTATGATCTAATGTTGTATGCAAATTGTATCCCCAAAGCCATTTAAAAATTGAATGAAAAAAAAAAAATTATGCTTATAGTAAGTATCTAAATTTGAACTCATATGGCATAATTTTGACAAATTGTGAGAGGGGTTGAGTTTTTGTTTTCTCAAGAAACTTAATTGTTTCTTTCATTTGTTCACTTGGTAATTGAAGGCATATCCAATCCATCAATGATTCTAAGTCTTTTGCAAAGTCAAGTAAATACCAATCCAACATCTTTGGAATAATAAACTTTGATGTTGAAATTCCAACTGCAGCTTGTAAGTATTCTCTTTTTGCTACTTCTAGTTCTTTCTCAACATTGGATGCTGTGTAAACTCTAACCTGCATTTGTTCAAAAATCATGCAAATCATTAAGTAATTGAAGTGTGCATTAAAAAGAGGATCATTCAGATATCAAAATAAAATTTAATCTCAAACTTTTTTTTCGATCAGGTAGCCTAACAACTATAATTCACCTTTTAAGATGAATAATTGGGTGTAGCAGAGTTCAAACCTGGTCCCTGCATTTTACATGCAATGTCCCTACCAGGCATAGCTGAGCTATGCTCACATGAACTTTTAGAAAAGAAAAAAAATAGTGAAGTAGGCTTTCAAAAATGTCTGAGTTACGACAAATAATAGAACAGATTCATGCCTAATATTTTCAAAGTAGGTCGGACTCGAGCCTTGCAAAGTTTAACCTAACCTAACTTATTCTCACCCCGGAGATGCTACATGAATACTACGTCAATCGTATTTAGAACAATTCTATGCAAGATTAAGAATTGCAACAACAATTAAAAACCTTTATAAAAGACTAAAAATTCAATTTAAGCTATAGATAAACTTACAGCAGGAGATGACCAAGTTCCACTAGAGAGAGCAAATGTCACAAGGGGTTCTGACAATTCAAGTCCATAAATGCTTCTTACTGTCATTTCATGATTTTTTACTTCCTTTAATAATGTGATCTGTTTGGAATTTAGCTGTAAAAAGAAGAAGCTTATTAATTTTGTTATCTTTCCACACACATAAAAAGCTGCATTTGAAAAGGACACAACTTACATATTTCCAGTGATATGGAAGCCTTAAAATGCAGTGTTCTATAGTTGTTGCATTTAACAACTTTCCACCTACATTTATTGTTGCCTGTGTAACAAGATAACTGCATTAATTAATGAGCAAAAAAACTAATGCTAAACTTAGAGAACAAACAAAAGTAAGACAAACCTTCTGCATCAATGCAACAACCATTTCAGGACTCTTTGGTATCCCATTTTCTATGAATGCCTGAAACAAAGCAGAAATTTTAATAAGCCATTACTAACATTGAAAAGTACGAAACAAATAGAAACTGTATTAGTGTATGTTTGGTATCACGGTAGATATATCAGAATCATGATGATCTGCTGTGATTTTCCAAAAGCTACATTTTGTAGTTTCTGCAAAATCACGGTGAATCACTACGATTCTGGCATATTCACTGTGATACTGAACATAGGGTTAGAGTGAGATTAAAGTAGATTTTTTCTGATAGAAATAATTGACATACATTCATCATACAAGAGTTATATATGTTGATCCAGAATGCAAGCTTCTCTTGATGGTTGAGATTCTCAATGTTAACACATGCTAGTTTTCTCAAAAGAACCCTTCAAATTTAAGGAAATTAGAATTTATAACACCTTAAAAAGTACTACTAATAAAGATGAATTTGAATAGAATAGAATAATATCACATACTTCAACCTATGCAGTAAAAACAAAGACTTAGCAGTTTGTGTTGGATTGAAAGATTCAGCTTCAATACTTGCACTTAATTGTTTGTATGGACCAATGTCTCTCTTTCCGAATTCCAAGATACCATATGGATCTAAAAATTCTGTTCCTTCAATACATTTTTTAGATTTTAGAGGCCGTAAAGGTGGTGTACTCATTCTCAAGAGAATGCTAGTTAAACACTTGACAATATTTTCAGAGATTGTATTTGGACTCTCATCTTCTTGTGGAATTTCTTGTAGTCGATGGTTTCGAAGTTCCTGCTGCTGCAATGAGGGAACACTTTCATTCATTAACTTGAAAATTCTTCAGTTTTTGACCTACTAGTAAATAGTTTTAAATTGCAGTCTGCAACTGCAATTGCGGCCGCAATATAAAGGACTTTAAGGTTCACAACATAACCGCAACCATGACCGCACCTGCAATTTAAAACTATGTTCTAGTAATTAGTTCTATAATACTAAATGGAAACTATTTTTACACATGGCAAACCTGTTTCTTGGGAGGTTCGCTACGTTTCTGTAGTGATTTATTGTCAATTGGAATTTTCGCCAGTTGGCCTTTACATATGGATTGCTTATTGATCTTGTAAGAATGAGTGCATGATTGAATCTCTTTTCCTTGTCTATCATCTGGTAAAACAAACATGAGATACATGAAATCAGTTACTATACACTCTTGTCACATTATGTACTTTTATGAAATGTATTGTGCATGTCTGAGTTGACGGTGAGTTTGACAGAATCACAGAAACTCTAAAGCATAGAATTTACTAACCAGGGAATGTTGTTTTAGGCCTAGTTGCAGATGCTACACCATTGCTCAATTTTGTACTATAATTTGCGTTTGCATTGTTCACATGTGTTGCTTCTGAATGCTCTAGTTTCATCTTGGAGGATGACATGTAAACTGCTTCTTGATGCAAATTCTGCCTAACATATAAAACCTTCTCTTCAAGCCTTCTTATTTCTTCTTCCAATACTGCCACTTCAGCCACTAGTCCAAGTGTCTACATTTTTTTTGTAAGATTAAATTCATCACTCAAATACTCAATTTCATGAATATGATAATAAATAAATAAATAAATAAATAAATAACCACTTATGATTATAATAATGTTGATTTATTTTCTATTAGATATAACCTACGTAGCACTGACACTTCAGATTGAAGGTGTGTCTGGTGTCTGGCACCGACACATGTGATTAAATTCAATTATTTCATTTTCTCAAACTATTACCAGTATAAGTGTCAACATTTCAGTATTGTGTTGTGTCTGTGTCCGTGCTTTAGAAAACGACTGAAAATAGGGAGAGTGATTTACTAACATAGGAAGGGAGATAAGGAGGAAGACGAGGAAGAGCTCCCAAAGGCCTATTCAAAGCTCTCTCCAATGCCTTGTGAACGTTCTCCTCGTGCCGAAGCTTATTCTTCAATCTATCCACCTGAAAATTGATAATTTCATCTTAGTTTTCAAGTTAGAAGCAAAGAAAATTAATGAAAAAACAGAACAATATTCATTACATCTTGTTGCAAAGCCAATTTTTTGTCTTTGTTGGATGTTTTTCCATCTTTAACTGCATTTCCTATGCCTTTTTGCAAATTTTGAGGAATTCTTGGATCTTTGTTTGTTGAAACTGAAGCCATGGCTTTTGAGTTTTGAGGTGAAGAAGAACTGTTACACGTTCAGCATCATAATTTAAGAATAATATATTAAACTTTGGTTACTATACAAACCGTTTTTCAAATATGTATATAATTATGACCATAAATAAATAAAATAAATGTACCCTTTTATGAGTTCTGACTTTATAGCAAATTTAATTATATTTTCATGTGACATTGAACCTTTCCTAGGATTCAACCTCGTCTTCACGGTCTTGTTCATCTTTTCAACTTCTTCTAAGCCTGAAACTGCTTCCACAGCTGAAAATTAAATACCAAATTATGAAAATAAATACTATTAAAAGGCTTAAGAGAATGATCCAAAAAGAGACTCAAACTTAAACTTGAGAAGGAATAATGAAGTGTCATCATACACACTCTAATTGAAAATTGATTCATTTATTTGGTTTTTCATGACTTTATAAGGGAAATAATAATTTGATAGTACTTGCGTCAAAAAAAAATAATAATAATTTGATAGTACAATTTATGAATATGAAAGGGATATAATAATTAAAAAATGTGTTGCTTATAATTTTGTTTAAAAAATAGTGTATGGACAAAAGAGAACAAATCCAAGCTGGATTGGAACGCAACTACTAATTATAGAAAGATGGTAGTAATGTAACGGAAGTACAAGATCCCATAACTACAAATTAGTAAGGGATTTGAGTCATTTAACCAACAAGATATATGTTATTTTACCGATCGTTAGTTGGTTTAGTGGTGATTGACGCTGAATTTGGTAGGAATAACCACGGTTCGATCCATATAACTGCGATAGGAAGGAAGCTGAAATCACTTTATGTCAGAACTGATCTCCAAACCAGATTAAATATAATTCTCGATCAGATTTTTTCTTACGGCCAAACTTAGAGACACTATTAAATTACCGTAGAAATTTGTAGGTAAAAGAAAAAAGGATAAAGTCAAAAAGGTCTATGTCATGATCAACCAACGTGCACTTTTTAATTGATGTCCTAGCTATAAATTAAATTTTACATTAACCCCAACGTAACGCTCCTCACCCGTGGTTATTTAGCTTTCTTGTCCTTTAGATTAATCATTTTTGTTTTTAAAACATAGATTATTCATTTGTTGTGTTCCTAATTATTAATGAAAGTGAAATTTGATGGGGTGCTGGCTGTTTTTTTTTTCTTTCTTTTTTTAGTCTATTGGGCTGGTCAAGGGAGGGTTTTGGTAAGGCAAAAGCTGCACTGTTCACATGTTTTGCCACCTAATAGAGCAAGTTTTGAGGAAATCTAATGCATTGGTGTTGGTCTGACTATAATCTCTATGGAGAAATTATTGAAAATACAAATTGAATTTTTTTCATTTCAATGAAAAAAAATTGTATATGAGAGTCAGTTGTAAGATATCAAACATTTGGTCACCTGGTTAAATGGCTCGATTAATTTATCATTTGAACTAATTCGTTGTTAATTGAAATCATTAATATTAAGTTTTTCTATGTATTGCCCTTCAAAGAATTTGGGGTGTTTATTGAACAACCAATAAAAATAAATCACATAAGTTAATTTGCATGTAAAATAAAAGTTAATTTATAAAAATATTGCATACAAATACAATAAATTCGTTAGTAAGTAAATACAATAAATTCTTCGAAGGATGCTCATCTTAATAATATTAAGTAAATTAATGAATTCAATTTTTTGAAAATCGGTAATGTTTTTTTCTCCAAAAATCAATTCAAGGAATAAAAAATTGCAAAGTAGTATAGTATTTGATAAATTCATAACTTATGACCTTTTTGTCAAAAATGATTAGTAACTTCATAAATCACATTTTTAAATGATTTCTTTATTTCCAATTCTTTTTTTTTTTGTACAATTATTTGTAATTCTTTAACAAGTATCATTTGGACACACTTCATCAATATTTGTCTTAAAAATTACGTAGCAGGTGAAAAATCATATAATTTGCATATTTTAAAATTAGATTCTGGCAATTGACAAGCATTTGTTTGTCGTTCTTTTTAACAACTATCTTATGGGTAGATCTTCATTCTATTTATATTCTAAACAAAATAATTAAGAAGAACTAATAAAGACATGGGAAAAGTATTAGTATAATTTCACAAAAATTCACAAGTAGTTGCCACATAAGCATCAATCAAAAATCTATTTGATATGCATACAACTACACAAGTAGTGTACTAAACAAAAGCCTAACTGAATTATTTAAAAACATCACTATATTTTGGATTACATTAAAAACTTGTTGGATTGAGAAAGGTAACGAAAAAGTGATGAAAAATTAATATACAAAATCACACACGAAACGGCAAATAGATGATGATGGGTAGTTGAGAACAGAAAGTTAAAATAAAAACTTGTGTTACAAACATGAACGCCCATATGTCTCCATCCACCACCACATGACGGTGACTCCAAATCTCTTGTTCACGTTAGAACGTCTCTTAATTTCTTTGGGATTAAATGAAATTTTAATCTCCATTTTTTACTAAGAGAAATGATATTTTGACCACTTTTTCTTACACAATATATATACAGGGGCAGTTTGATAATTTTTTCACAATTTTGGATCTCTTTTTTTTTTGGCTTTCACCACCAGTTTAATCTGATTCGGGGGTCAGTTTTGACATCAAGTGGTTCCAGCCCCCTCCCGATCGCAGTTGCGGGGGATCGAACTGTGGTTCTCCCTACTAAGTTCAGCGTCAATCACCACTGAATCATTTATGTAAATCTTTCTTATTAGAATAACAATGCTCTTATTAAAAATATTATTAAGTTATGAATTCATAACTTATAACCTTTTTGTCAATTCAAATGATAACTTATTTGATCTCATCTCTAAATTTACTATTTTAGTTCTACAATTTTTAAAATGTCTATTTATTTTCTCCACAAATGATATTTTGATGCTGAATTTTTATGATAGGATAAGTGAGATGTTTTTACTATGTGACAATTTAGCTGATGACATAAAATTGTCTATTTGGATTTTAATTTAACAAACATTTTTTGTTTCATCAAAATACATATTAATTTATATCATAAAAGTAACTAACGTTGATGCAAGATACATTCTAGGTGATTTTGTTTTTAAGATTTGGTAGCTGGTTCAATAACCGATTAATTTGAAAGACACAAAGCCAAAAAAAATTGTTTTGTATGAATTACTCCAATACAAAAAGTGATACCAAAAGAACTTAAGATTTTAAGAGAAGACACTCTAAAATTTCAAACTTTCACCTTCAAACCAACTCATGTGGGTTAGTCTATGGGAATTTTAACTTAAGAGTTGGTGTGTTCGTTTCTTGTAGGTTCTAACTTCACTCAAGAAGACTCAACATAATCGCAAGGGATGCTATGGCCATAAAAGAAGCAATTTGTGAAGCAATCCAAGAGGCCTCTCCCATGTGACTTTTGAAAGTGATTGAAAAATTGTGGTTAATGCAATTTTCAATAGTTTTGTCGGTACATATGAATTTACCACTTTAATTTCTAAGATTAAATCTTTATAGCTATTATATCCTAACTTCGAGATAAAGTTTATTAAATGATAAATAAATATAGTTGCTCATACCTTAGCAATGATGGCTTATTCTTGTCCTAGTTGTTGTCTGTTTGATTTATATTGAGAATTATTTAATTAATAATATGAGTTGAAATGGTTATTGTAAAAAAAATTATATCATATAACATATAAGTATATCATTTGTTATATTCTACAAAATCAACCCCAAATGTTATATAGGTAAGAAATATATTTAATATTTTATAAAGGACAAAATTTATCTGAGTTGCTTTTTGCTATTTATCTATCTCACAAAAAGACGTGTTTTTTAATTTAAAAAATTGCAGAAACAATTGTCTTGGCAGATGCTACGGTGAGAGACCAAGTCATGTCTCTCACCGGTGGATTGGAGTTACAACCGTTGGATGATGAGGTTACATTGATCAAATCATGTGCTATCCACACATAACTATTTTTTGTTGCTAATTTTTGTTCTTTTTCTCTTTCAGCTTTCTTCCAAATTATTTTTCTATGATAAATTACCACACAATTTAAATGAAGATACATAGTTCTTTTTAATCATGGAAAAAAAGTATTCGGTTTTTTTTGGAAAAAAACTAAGATATTTTATTCCGAAAAAAATTCTTGTTTTTTCGGAAAAAATATTTTTTTATCTTTTTTTGCGAAATTTTTTTTCAAAAAATGTTTCCTATTATTTTTGGGAATAAAGTTTTGATTTCGGATAAAAAACAATTTTGGTGTTTTTTCCGAAAAAAAATTTCCGATCTTTTTTGGGGAAAAAAGATCTGATATTTTATTCGGAAAAAAGTTCTTGATTTTTTCCCAAAAAAAACTTCCGATCTTTTGTCGGGAAAAATTTTCCATATTTTATTTGGAAAAAACTTCCCAATTTTTCCGGAAAAAGTTTCGGATTATTTTTGGGAAAAAGTTTTTCGATTTTTTATCGAAAAAATTTTCCCGATTATTTCGGGAAAAAAGTTTCGACTTCAGATAAGAACAATTCTGGAGTTTTTTCTGGAAAGAAAGTTTCCTATCTTTTTTCAAGAAAAATGTTCGATATTTTATTCGAAATAAAAGTTTCAGATATTTTCCGGAAAAAAATTTCCGATCTTTTTTCATAAAAATTTGATTTGGTTGAACAATAAAAATTTATGTTTCTTTGACAAAGAACAAATGGTAAAAAGAGACCAAAGTTAGGTGTGTGGTCGTATTGATTTTTTAGAAAAAAAAATCAAGTGTATGAAAGAACACATACAAGATATCAATTCAACGGTTCTAATAATTTATAGCATCAACCCACCGGTGAGAGACATAACTTGCCCTCTCACCGTAGCATCTGCCTAATTTGTCACCTTCTATGGTGTTTTCACTTGATACAACGTGCTACTAAATATGCTCTTAGTTTCACAGTGTTTCACGAAAATCTACTCTCATCATTGCATGTACAGCGATAAAAAAAACTTCAAACTAGTAACTCCAAATCCAATGCAACGATTGTCACTCATTTAGAATGAAAAGTTTATCCCTCAAAGTTTTTGAGCAAAAAAGCTTTGCTAATTTGAAATTCAATCGGGTGATAAAAAACATATCAAATATTGTTTAAATTAGATATCAAACATTAGCAAAAAGAAATAGATATCAAGCTTGGAGGTTTATAATTGATAATTTAATTTTGAATTTAATCAAAAATTTAAATTTTATTTTAATTAAAAGACATAAAATTAATGTTAATACATAATTAATTTTAAATTAAAAATTAAAAATTAAATTTAAATATTAGACATTACAAACAAATGACTTTATTTTCTCATTCTCATGAATTAAATATAACTATTTAGAATCATACATTTCAATCACAAAAAATACAACCAACTGCATGCACGATACCATCAATGTATCTTGTAAATAATACATATATCTTTCATTTTTTATATATTAAATTATAACTTTTTTAGTCATGCGTATTATATGATAATGAATGTTATATATGTTAGAAAATCAAATTAAAATAATCCATATAAATTTTAAGTTTTATTACATTTAGTAATTGCATAAAATTTTGTAATATTTAATTATTTTATGAACAAATTATAAATTACATCAGTCACTATTTTGAGCTTAGTAACGAACTTCATCATCGTTAACCATATTTGTTTTGTCTCTCATTAATCTTAATTTTTATTTTTATTTGTATTTTCTTTGTTCCAGATCTTTCTTTACACACGCTTGAAAACAAGAGACATTATTCATAACATTAGCACATGGATATCAAAAATTGTAACTTTTTTTTTTACAAAAATTGGGTACTGAAAATTGTTATTGAAATATATTATTATAAAAAATTTGAATTCACTCTAAATCTTTTTTGCATACTATGTTCATTATTATACTAAAAAATCGTTTAAATATCACTGCATTTATGTACAAGTAAATTGAACAACAAATTTAAGTGTAAGAATTATGGTTTAAATCAAACACTACAAATTTTAACTTCAAATTAGAATTATGGAGAAAAAATCAATTTTATTTGAGAGCGTCTCAAAATGGGTTATACACTTTAACAATCTACAATTCTACCTCTCCTCTAAATATGAAATCAAGCATGCAACTAGAATATTGGATCGGAATATGTTAAGTTGATTTAAGACTTTTTGTAAAAGAAAAAATAATTATTTAAGACATAAAATTAAATCAATTTGCCAAGTTTATGGCTTCATCCGGATTCTATTTTTTTGAGTAACCAATTTGCTTTATTTTCTAGGTTAAATTTGATAATATCAAAATAAAAGTTGGGACAAGTTTTTTATTAATGATAAGAAGTTCCTTCTTTTTTCCCCTAAATAAAATAAAAAAGAAACATTTTTATGGTCCGAATAATTGACCAAAAAAAAGATGAGAAAGATATGCATTTCTTTGGATTTGTTTTTTCTCTTTCTCAAATCAACATTATGAGAAAAAAAAATCACTCTTTTTAACTTCTTTCGTTTTGCTCATTTTCTTTCAGTTACATGTTTTGATCTGATCAAATTAATAATTTAGTTTTGAAAATTTTCTTTGCCATATATCTAACAATTTCATAGTTTGAAAGAATCCATAAATAAAATTTATGGTAATGCTTTTAAGATGGGTGAAAATATCGTGATCATTATTAACCGGTAGTTTACCTACAAGAAGGCAAATGGAGAGAGAAATTTCAACCCAACCCACCCATAATTTCCAATAAAATAGGGAGTTATAAGTTTTTTTTCTTTTTAAAATAACAAGTCATGTTGTTTTCTTGCAATTCTTGCATGAAATCTCCGATAATATTTAGCACTCCTCATCTCAGAAATATAGTGCAGTCACTTACAGACAGACCTTTCGATAAAGATCAAATTGTTTTAAAATCAAGGTTTAAATCTGACAGTCTGATCTGATATTGGATGTCTTCGATGATGCAATGCATTCAACAAGTAATAACTGCACTTAATCATGAAGTGAAAAAACATGAAGATACCTGAATAACTGAATAGTGAAAGTAGATTTCACTATGACAAAACACAGTTGTATTATTAATCTTGCGGCGAGTTCTAGGGTGGGTGAGTGCCCTAGGTCTCCCATGGTGATAGAGTGATAAAGATCAAATTGTTTTAAAATCAAGGTTTAAATGTGACAGTGTGATCTGATATTGGATGTCTTCGATGATGCAGTGCATTCAAAAAGTAATAACTGCACTTAATCAATTTTAATTTAACATGGAGAACACTGCACCCTCAGGTGGCCAGTCATTCATCCTATCCTATCCATTCATTATTTTATTAATATATCAAGATTTGAGTTCCAGGTTCAATTTGTAATTTGTTGTTTCATTACATTACTTCACCTAGACTACCAAACTACTAGCATACACGCCAAACCAAAATCTGAAATAGACTAATTTTTTCATATATTCAAATAAACTAAAGATTATTTTATCAAAAAAGTGTTACAATTAACAAACACAAAATAAATTCTTCATTTCCAATTTTCCATATAAAAGTGATTTAATATGTAACAAACGGAATCAGTTGGACGCATCTTCTTAACATTTTTATGTCCATTTGACTTTCAAGAAAGAAAAAGTTGGATGTCTTATCATGTAGGCAAAATATATTTATAGATCCTTTAACTTTTACGTTGTATCAGATAAATTCTTTAAGTTTTTTAAATATCAAATATGTCCTTTAAATTTTTTAAGTATTAGATTAAATTTTATGTTTGTATCAGATACATCCTTTAAGTTTTAAGTTTGTATCGAATAGGTCCTTAAATGTCCTTAAATGATCTATCTGATACAAACATAAAACTTAAAGAACTTATCTAATACTTAAAAAAAATTAAGGAGCTATAGATGCATTTGACTATGGAATTACTTGCTTCAACACTATATCGATTATCTGAAACATTAGGCATGGCCTGATTGGCTTCAAGATTTACTGTGCAGACAAATTCTATTAACAACACAATGTAAGAATTTAAATTTGTTGCACAAAATGAATTTGAAATCACACACTAGAAACTCGTGTGACCAAAGGCAATCCTATTAACAATGTAGTAAATTAACACTTCTTAATCCTATTGACAATCTCCTCAATGTTTGTTTATGGACAAATCGAGTGCTCAATTCAATTGGCAATGAAAATAGAAAAATGGGATTTACATGATCGAAATTATTTACTACTAGCGCATGATAACCTCATGTGTTTTCAAGAATACTAATACTAATGAACAAGGTAAATCCATCTATAATGTCGATTCAATACATTAATCAAATACGCTGCATAAAGAAACAGCTGGAAACATCTCGAGGTTGCTATAATGGGCACAAAACTACCTCAATAATTCATCATAGGATCCTAATGCTTCAAGGATGCTTTCTACCCAGCTGTAAAGAGAAAGAAGATTGTCAAAAACGGATGTATCAACAGTAACTCGAAGCAGTCTAAAGAGCCATAAGATATCTGTATAAAATTTGCCAGATTCTATCATTGCTTTCATAATTTCCCAAAATAATTCCACAAGGTTCTATATTAACTGTCATAAGTTCAACTTTAACAGCATAGAAACATATAAAAGACACATGGATTTGGTAGTCTAATGTGGAGGGTATTATATAGAAGGTAAAATGCAGAGTTATAATTGTTGTGTAAATATTTTATCACAATCTGAATTATTGATTTTGTAATCATCCATTATACAGCACTTAGAGGACTCAAATCTAAAGAAACATGACTTGGGATAAATTAAATATATATTATTGGGGTAGCTAATTACAAATATACTAAGTTATTCAAGTACGAGCCAAAGATAGACAAAAACATTATTCACGAAGATAAGTTAATTACTATTCTTTTAGACATTAAAATTTATTCCGAAGCATTAACTTTTGGACGAGGGTGAGAGGTCTTTAAACTTGCTAAAACATTATGTAACCAGACAGTGAACACTCTTTAGCACAAATAACAGGTATTGAATACTTCATGAAGAGAATTATCAAAAGAAAATCCCAAATATATTCTAAATAGCTGATTTGTGATTACCCTTCAAGGCCTGGTTGTGTTGGGTGGTACACATTTCTGAAGCCTAACCTTCTTGCCATTGCAGCAGTTGTCTCACCGATGCATGCAATAGAATTGCTCCAATTGGAATCTGAAATGAGATTCTTCCAGGCCCTGTTATGCCAGAATACATGAACTAGGTAAATTGTATTAGAGGAAAATAATCAACTGATTAAATAGTAAATAATATAGAACTTCCTAGAAAATTCCAAACCTATTTCTAAAGCACAAATAAGAAGATAAAACAATTTTTCACAGTTCTTACAACTGCGAAAGTCATTAGGACGCTTAACAAAGATACTAAAAAAGCATCACAGTTGGCACGAAAGAGTTAGGTTAATGTACTTCAACAAGGATGTTTAAAACAAAATGGACTTCAATCAAGGAAGTACAACATATAACTCCTGCTTACACAGTTGATGTATTACATCAAATTAACTGTCTGCAGATTTGAAATTGATATATATATATATGAAATTTTAAAATACTAAAAGGCAAAAGGGGAGGAAGCAAAAAGGAACTCACCGAATTGAAGATGGTGAAGCTACTGTAACAACAGTGGCAGCAAGTGCTTGCTTTAGAACCATCTGGTCAACATGTTGAACTGGTACCTGACGGCTAAGTTAGAATTAGGGGTAACAGTAAATCTCTGATAGAGATATATAGCCATAAATAGTTTAAACTAGTTGTCCTTCCAAGTGCAAGAAATAGTTGGTTATGACCAAAGCTAAGCTAAATTTTTCCGAAACGCCAGTGAACATAAAGTTATTGATGAGGCTGTTATTCGTGGCCAGTATTCTAAAGATGTAAGCTTCTACTGCTACATAATTTCAATCCAAGGGAAAAAGTTATATGCAAAGGGCACAATTTCAATCTTTTGTAACCTTTTCCTCCAAACAACATAATGTGACACACTTGACAAAAATCATAGTATCATAGTAGGAAAATCATTTTCAGAAACACAACATCCAAAAGACAGTGAAACGTTTTACAAGGAATGTATCATTAATTTCACTTTAAATAATTTTACTCGACTAGTTGTACAAAACACTTATCAAATATGCGGTACTTGCAAGGAAAATTCGTATTGGACCATATTTTCTTCAAAAAGAAGGGGACATCAAGACTAAACTATTTTACCGTTGTATATGTGTTCATTCTTGTAACTTCAAATCCACGACTTGAAAGTCCTTCCTCTGGTTATGTAAATATCACAAACGATTAGAATGTCATAACTTCGAGTAATTTTTAAAAATAACTTCAAAATAGAGAACGATGTTTTTATAAAACAACAAGAACACTTCACATACCAATCTCATTGCTAGCCTTTGCAGAAGCAGGATATAGAATGGTGGTTTTATTTCCAATTTTGGGAAGCTCTGTAGCCAAAACTTTGCCAGTTGCTGAAAATATCAAATCCTTAATAAATCACTTTCAGAAATTGATGTTTTAAATTACAGTTTACTGAAAATAAGCTTCAATTATATTTACTATTATACTAATATTGAGTAACAATATGATCACCTACAGATAAAATGCTAAATGGTTAGACAGTAGACACAAAATTCACATTTTCGAAAGTAAAATGCATGTAGTTACGCTACTGATTCTCAGAAGTAATAGAACAATCAAAGTAAAGCCAAGTCTTTCTCTCACCTACCTGTATGCATATCATGGAACTATTGTTATGGCATATATTCCTTGAATACCCGTAAAATACTAGTAAGGTTTGGAATGTTACTTTGTATTTCTTGAGTTAGTCATCCATCATGGTGAAGAAGCAAAACCGGGGACATAAATACAGGAGCCATTTAAATTCAGTCTACAGTTAACTGACAAACATGGATACCTTTTGATGGTGTAAAGGCAACATCAAGTGATTGGTTTGAAGACTGCAAAGCTTCCTTGAAAATGCTAGCAGTACCTGATCCAACAACGCCTATTCTGACATGAGGCATCCCAGCAGCTCTAAGGATAACAAATAAAACCAAGCTAATCATTTGCTTGAAAATTAAGTCCTCAACACAATTATATAAAGTTACATGCACGCAAAGGCATTGTAAAGAACAGAATAAAAGAAATGCTTAGATTTTTTATGTTCTTTATATCACGCATCTAACCAATTATAAACTGCATTAACAAATTAGACCAAGACAATTAAAAACATTTGAATATTCATCAAATTTACATTTAGATTGTATATGGAAGACTTGGATAACATGTTGCATAATGAAAGATATTGCAAGCATTCTTCATATAGGACTACATGGTACCATAATTTTTAAAATGGTATAAAAGTTCCATTAGAGAAAAAAAGAGAAAAAATGTCAAGTCACTGAAGAAAAATAACAAACATTTTAGCACAAACATTAACAGCCTGCACAAATTATAGGTAAACCTCATCATGGATAGGGTGGGTGACTTTGGAGGGGTGCATGTTTTGCTTGCACTCCACAACAACCCAGAGTTAATTTTGAAGGGGAAAACGATTTGCAAAATCTCTCAAAATCATTTGAAGGTAACTAGGGACTGCTGCTTCTGTACCTATGTACGACTTCACTTCAAAACTTGATTTTCAGAAATAATTCATCGAAAATACATTAAAAATTTACAAAATCATTTGAAGATAACTAAAGGCTACTTCTTAACAAATGTATTACTTCACTTTAAATTTGAATTTTTGGACATAACTCACCTAAATTACATTCTACTCAAGCAATTTTTACACAATTTACCCAAACAAGCCTTACCTCCATGCCTCTAGAAAGACTGAACCAGCCTCAGGAGAAGTTATGACAACCCAGTCAAAAGCGTTATCTGCAAGAATCAAGAATCAACAGAAGAAATGAATGAGTGAAAAGTGATAAGGCGCTGTAATAAGCATGACATGGACAGCTTGATTCGTGTTATCATGTGTATCAGAAAAAATATCCAAAATAAAAAATGCAAATGATTTTTTAAGTTGACAAAATCATCATGGATCCATAAATGCCACATTTCTCCACACTACTTCAATTTAGATATCAATCCACATAAAGGAACCAACCCAATTTCTTACATATCATACCATGAGAGAAACCATCTGTGATGGGAAATAGCTCGTCAATGATCAATCCCTGATATGATATTGTGTCCTCAAGGACTTCAACTTTACATATCATTTAGAAATGTCACGTCTGCCTCTTTCTTCCAATTAAGCACACATAAATTTTATTTTCAAAATTGGCCCAACAAAAAGATAATCAAATCATATAATATCCGCACTGTACTATATTAAAAAAAATAGAATGATTCCTACTTCACAAAATAGTAAATCTTCAGAACATGGATTTTTCCACGAGCTTACCACTTAATGCACTAGGAAGCCTGTCAAAATCTGCTCCCCGTTGGTGCTCAATGAGTGGAAGCTCCAAACAATTGATTTCATGTTTCTCCTGCACTTGACATTGGAATTACCAAAATAGTTTCAGTGTATGTAATCAGTCAAACCTAATCTTACAATTGTCCGTACCATTTGAATCCCCCTTTTCATTTTATTGACATAACCCGATTTGCAAACCCAGCTGATCATCTCATTGCAAGTTTGCCCTCCCCTATGTTTCCCTTCTCCCAAAGCCCTCCCTTTCCTTTCCCTCCTAACTCCCAAACAAAACCAAGATGTTTTAATTATATTTTAGGTAAAGAGGTTTCTCCTTTTACAAAAGCCTTCTAAGTACATTTATTATTGTAAGCTTTAAGATGCAAATTAAACTAACTCAAAGTTCAAACACACACACTCAGGAGTTCAGGTTTGCTCCATTTACCTACCCTCCATTTATTGTCAATCTACGAGAAAGATAGACACAAATGGTAGATTAGTGGTGGAACCTATTTTAATAAACCTATTTTAATAAGTGGAACCCACTAATCGTGCTGAATAATCTTTCATTTGTGTCTATCTCTCTCATAAATGGACAATAAATGGAGCTAACTCGGACACTACACTTAGGCTCTGTTTGGGAAGACAAATAAGCTAGCTTATAGCTTATAAGCTAAAGGCTTTGTTTGGTAACAATTTTTAAAAAAGAGCTTATAGCTTAATTTTCAAACGCTATTTCAAGTAGCTTATGAGCTTATAGCTTAACATCTTTTCTTCCAATTTTACCCCTCTCATCTTACTTGAAAAAATTAAATATTAATTAAACATATCTGTTTTATGTCATTTCATACTTATAAGCTAGTTTAGCCACTAATTTTACCAAACACTACAAAGTCAATCAGCTAGTTTTTTTGCTATAAGCTAAAAACTAGCTTATAAGCTCATCCGCTATAAGCTAGCTTATCGGCTATCCTCTATTTTTTAGCAAATAGAGCCTTAGTACATGCAACAGACCTACTTGCATAGAATTCTATAAAAAGAAAGGAATGCCAGCCAAACTATTATTTATAGTGTTTTTTAATTTATTTATTATTAACTAACAGCTCAAGAATCTATAGCTTGTCAATTATGAATTTCAAACAGGGGAATGCCAAATAAATTCTCTTCAACCAATCCCTAATTACCTAAACCTAATGCAATCTGCATATTATATATGATGATATGCACAAAATATGCAGCATAAAACTAATTTTGATTATTAGAAATTTTGAACATGGAAATATAACAGAATCGATGAAAATATTAGAATAACAATATTGATTTGAGACTTTAATCGAACATGTAAATGACATTAAAAAATGTGAAATAGTGATAACAGGTGAAATACATATCCGAATTGCATGTAAAGAGCAATGAGAAGAGAATCAGAATATATATAGTTAATTTGAGTTAAAGACACTAAAATCGAACACAATGTAATGCGGTTGATAGAAAAAAACGAAGGAGTGGAAAGGTTGAAGTGAGTACCAAAGCAGTGATAAGTTTGGCGTTTTTGCCGCGTTCTCTGGTGACGACGACTTTGGGCGTGTGATTGGAAGATGAAGCGAAGGTGAAAGTGAAGTTGGAGTTGGAATCGGTTGCGGAAGCAGCGGTGGGAGGAGGAGAAGGTTGAGAAAGGAATAAAAATTGTTGCCGGTGAAGTTGAAGACGAGGAGAGGGTGAAGAGCTGAGAGAGGAGACAGAAAATAGAGCCATTGAAACGTGTTGAGTGAAGATACCTCTGTCTAAATCCAGCTGTTATCACATCAATTTTGCAGCATTTTAACACCGACAAAAGGCGACAAAAAGCCATTTTCGATTAAATAATCTACTACTATTATTAGTTTGAAATGTTAAAAAAGAATTTTTTTTATTGAAAATTTTTGCTTTTATTTTTGTATCTTTAATCGTTGTTTCAGGACACTATTTAGCATGACCTTTTGTCGATATAGTAGATAATTCAATACAGGATACTATCCAAATTTTTTATAATTAATTAAGTATATGTTTGGTATCACCGTGAATGTATCAAAATCATAGTGACCTACCATGATTTTGCATAAACTACACTTTGTAGTTTTTGAAAAATCACAGTGTAATTTTGACATATCTACCTGTAATACTAAACATACACTAAATTTAGTGGGTTTTTTATATCAAATAGTCAATTGGTTAAAAATTTCATTCTCAAGATAAATAAGTGAGAGGACTAAGGTTCAAACTTCACCCCTTGCATATATAATGTCATGTCATTAAACTTAGTGCATCAGCAATAGAGCATCTCACCTGTAGATACTTAATTGGGTTCCCCATTTTTTAAAAAGTTTTATTGGGTCCCACCAATAACTCTACATCATTATTTTAATAACAATTTATTATTTAATAACTCATAATTATTTATGTGGGTTGTATGAAAATGTATTTTAATCAAAATTAAGGTGGGTCACAAAAGAAAGAAATAGTGCTTTTTTTTTACGGAATAAAGAGATAGTGCTTAGAGTATCCACAATTGAATTACTCATTTTTTTGTATTTACCTGAGTCTCACGTACTTGCTAGTTTTTCGAGGATTGATCGATGAAACAACTAATTGAATTGTCCTATAAAACACATCACTAATTTATAATTTTTTTATTAATAGTACCTAATAAGCATATGATCTCTTCAATCCAACACTATTTAAAAAGTTTTAAATGGATCCTACCAATAATACATTTCATCGATAACTTTACATCATTATAAACGAGTCCCACAAAATATAATATAGGTATAATTGCTTATTTTAGAATGGAATTAATACCTACTAAGTACTCATTTGTGTTTTCTCCAATGAGAATACCTATTAAATATCGATTCTTAAAAAATAGGTACCCACGTTGAAGATAGTCTTATTTAAGTGGCTTACTTTGGTAGAAAAAAAAATAGGGTGAGGGTATGGTACCCCAATCCAAGACAGGGAAGACCTTATGTCTTAAAGAGCATTTACAAAGGTAGTTTCGATTATTTCCCTCCAAAGTCACTAGCAGGGCTCATTTAAATGGCTTACTAGTACTACAATTGTTTAAAATTAAATAAAAAATTCTCAAAAATTTAAAATAAAGTAAATACTAGTGTAGTAGTAGTTGTGCAACCATAAAATCACCAAAAAGAACATGGCTACTACCACCATATCAATGAGGATAGTAAAGTCACATAGACGTCGACTCTTATTAGGGCAGACCTAGTATTAAAAGTAGTCTAAAGTAAATTTTAAAATATAATTCTTTCTTTTTATTTGGAGAAAGAGTAAAAGTGTCGATCAAAAGTAATGAAACCAATTATTGCTAGTGCTACTCAGTTTTTGTCTTGTTCCCCAACCTGTTTCCTAATTTATCCAGTATTGTATTTTTTAGTGGTCAAACGCAGCAAAGTATCAAATATATTTTTGTTATTCATAGAATACAAAGTCTCACATTATTTTATAGTTTATATCGTTGAAAACATTATACTTTTCTTTTTGAGAAGCCTTTGTCTTTATTGCGATGTTTTTTTCTTGATGTGAACTAATGAACTTGTGCCTTTATGATAGACATTTTCTCTGTATAAATTTGTTATATTTTGGAGGCCTAAAACCCTTGTTATTCATAGAATACAAAGTCTCACATTATTTTATAGTTTATATCGTTGAAAACATTATACTTTTCTTTTTGAGAAGCCTTTGTCTTTATTGCGATGTTTTTTTCTTGATGTGAACTAATGAACTTGTGCCTTTATGATAGACCTTTTCTCTGGATAAATTTGTTAAATTTTGGAGGCCTAAAACCCTTGTTTGAGTTGTCTTACCCTTGGATCGATCGTAACTCTTATACGAGTAATAATATTAGAGCCCGTATTAAATAAATGAAGATGTTTATTATGATTATAAGTTAATCATAACCTCCAATTGGTACATTATCTTGAAATGACATATATCTCTTCTAACTTGATCAATATTTCGAGTTCGAATCCAATATTGGACATGCAACCTCAAAATATTTAGGTTCGTGGGTAGGGGCAAAGGAAGGCAATGGATTTAGGGAGGGAAATCAAGTAAAAAATAGAAAAATCTTTCACATTTTTTGAAAAAATGATTTATGAAGAACGATACATAATTGCTTATGATTAAAATATTCTTAATATTAAAAATATTATAACAACATAAATTAAATTTGAAGTTTTTTTTCCTTAAAAATTCATAAACCTTCTAATATAATTTTTTAGTTCCACTAGATTAAGAAGCTTTTGTCTTATGAACCATTCAAACAACACCTTTCCTCCCAAATTATTTTTTCCTTTCACTTATTCCTTTCTTTTCGTTGTTCTTTTATTAAATTATCCGCGCTCCTTCAAATTATCTTAAAATAAGTTTACCGCATAGATAATATTCAATTTACACCAAACCACAATTTATCTTTTGCGTTTTAACTTCTAACTAATTAACTACAAATATTTGTAAAAGAAATACAAAAATAAATTCACATACAATATTGTACATCTCTGATCTCATATATAAATAATTTTTCACTTTTTAGATTCATTCAATAATGTCAAAAATATTTAGTCTATAATATTATTCAAATTTATCAGTTATTGAATGAATCTAAAAAATGAATAGTTATTTATATATGAGATCGAATGGAGTATATATTTTTTATAGTGGCATATAGTAATTGGCAAACAACAGTGGGCAATCAACGGCACAGTCTATTGGGTAGGTAATGATGACTAATGGTGGAGATTTGCGTCCCAGTTCCCCAACATAATAACAACACTACCATCGTGCGATGTATACAGACCGTTTCCACTTTTTGTTTATTTAAGTTTACTCCTTTGTAGTAGTTTTTTTTAATTCAATTTCTTTGTTAACTTCTTGATTTTTAGAAGAAAAAAATTTGATTATTATTTTTAGTTGACTTCCATTGTAAAATAACTAAAATTTAGTTAAAAGTTCTTCTAAATAATTTGTGAAATTCATAAATCACTTAAGTTTAATGTCTCGCTTTCTCTTGGCTCAATTTAATTCTAATAAAAAGCAAATCCACAATAATTCCGACCATTTTTATACGAAAGACAAATTAATCATATAAAAGGAACTAATTTATCCTTAATATAAAAATATAAGTTCAGTTTGAATTTATCTTTTGTCCGAAACTAAAATGAACCGAGAAAGAAATTGTGAAGAACCAAATTGAGTTTTCGTTTTTATTTTTGCAAATGTCGATGTATTATTTCCATCCTATATATACACACACACACGTTTTCTTAAAGTTTAGAAAAAGAAAAAGAAAAAAAACATAAGTTAGCATTTTTTTTTATATAGGACTGAATGGAGCACTATACATGAACATAACAAATTATAGATAGATGGCTTGGCTTCTATTGTGAATCAAATCAACATAATAAGTGATCATTGTATTTGTAGACCATAAATTAGATTAACAATCATTCAATTGTTTTGTATATAATTAATCTTCTAATCTTAGCATACATACCAAAAGGCAAAAATTAAACATATACTAGTATAGGCCTGCTCTCGAGGCATAATAAAAAAATGTTGCTTAAAGCGGAAAGAACCACTGTTTTCCTTAAGATAGCAACATTCACAGATTCTATATAGTATTTCCATAATAATGAGCTTAAATATAATATGTACATAAATATCTCATTGTCTAAGATAGCTGATTTGCTTCCCCTTACAGGAAAATTTCACTAAAATGGTAGTAACAATAGTAATATATTACATTCGCACTGTTGACTCATGCCATCAACAGAATATACAATACAAGTTCCACATGTGAGCTTAACATTGTCTCTCTACTTCTTTGACTAAAGGATTGTCTCTTTATGGAGACAATTGAAGTGGAACCATTAAATTATAAAAATGAGAATCAACAACTAAAATTACTATAGCATAATCAAAATGAAAAAAAATAATTGAAAGAGGATTCAGAGCCCAGTTAGCTTGAGGCAGCAAAAGAAACTCCCAATTGATTTTGCCACTTTATGTGGGACATAAGGTTTGATTAAGTTTTGTTTCAAAAAGAAAAAAAGGTTTGATTAAGTTTGGCTTATTTTTGAGCTTATGAAAATAAGTAAAATTTTATGTTAATTCATAAATTTTTATCAACAAAAATTTTACTTTTATAAATTGTTTTTTCATAAATTAACTTGAAAAACTTATAATACTACATAAAAACTTAATTATTTGTATAAGTTGTTTCATATAAACTCAAAAATAAGTTAATTCAAACATGACACCGTATTTCTAAAATAAGAAACCCACATATATTCTATCCTATTAGAGTGTTCCTAAGTCTCACCTCATCTCATCTTTTTTGCTACATCAATCAATCAGGTCAACAAAACAATAGAAGCACCAACATATGCACTATGTCCGAATGTTCAAGTTTTCTCACTTTTTGTGATAGTTATACATAGGCACATGGTGTACTTTCGTTTTTTGACTTCTTTCACACTTTGTGAGAGCAACACATTATCTAATTTATGCAGGTACAACTATCATCGAATTGAAAAGCAAAAATAGATACCTCCACATAAACATGTTACATCCATACAAACACAAAGCCAATCATGCACACTTTTTTTAGATCATCTAAGTGAACGAGGACTCAAGCATAAATAAAGTGACATAGAGAACGGCGAGAGTAACTATGACTCTCTAGCCAAATATCTCGCTAATTTGTGACGCTAACGAGATATCTATTGTCCTTGTCTGCTCCGCAACAGGTAAAGAAGACCTTGTTGAACTTGACTCTAATTCGATTCTATTTAACGACTTGAGCCGCTACGGATTGCATGCAATTAAAATATCAGCACGGCAAAGAAGAAATGCAAAGAGGCAAGGACCTCTCAATTGCAGGCAATAGCTAGTGCAGGTATACTAAGAGATAATTATTGTGATAAACAAGTTTAAGTTCATCATTACTCCTACGAGTCTAAACGAATGATTAATCGAATTCCTACCATGCTAGCTCAGGTTATCAAAATTCAACTCCACTCCACAATTAGGAGGGATTCTTCAGAATACAACAGATCAAGCAAGTTACAAGGTAGAAATGTTAATTTTTCTCGTTCAAGCATGACGCTGTTGTGAATATTACTTCTGCACTGCACTTCATTTAGCTTACTTGTTGTTGGTGTCCTCCATAAATGGGGTAAGCCCCATAAGCAGCAGCATACATGCTCGGGTCATGAGGATGCGGTAAAGCATATCCATACCCATCATAAACAGCTCCTCCATAATACGCCGGAGAATTCCAAGGACTGCCGAAATCCGTCCTAAACTGCTAGCCAAAGAGATATGTCAATTGAGATAGACTAATTGCAAAATACAATTCCATGTAAATTATGTAACATCATTAAATGAGCTATACTCTTCTGTAGTTATTATTAGAGTCTTCATTTGAATATGACAATTCATCAATGAACGATGTAATTATGAATATAATTTTATCGATCCATATTAAGCAAAAAATTCAGATCAAAGTTGCATCAAATGATACTTCAATAAATTTAGCAGCCGAGAACAAAATAGAATAATTTTCTCTTTACTAAATCGAAGTCATGCTATTACTAGATGAGTTATTGGTCATTAAATTACACTTGTCTCTATAGATCAATAAACCTCACAAGCTAGGTGACACGTAAATGTATATGTCTAAGTATGTGCACGGTAGAGAACGAGTACCTGCTTATTTGCCGGATTGCGACCCCAAGAAAGACGGACTGTTTGCTTGCCAATTGTTGTACCATTTAGCTTCTGCAATGCCTCTTCAGCGTTATTTCTGCAGATAAATTGTTTAGAATGATTAATGAAAAACCATGTTATCACTTCTTAATATGAAGAGATTTGAAAATGGATATAAATTTTACCTGTTGCCAAATTGTACAAAACCACATCCTTTTCCGACAGGGATCTTAACAGACATTATCTCACCATACTGGGAGAATGGTTGTCTGAGATCTTCAGCAGTAGCACTAGGGTCAAGTCCTCCCACAAATATCTATAATGCATCTTAGAAAATTAGTGAAAAATTATTTTTTCTAAAACAAAACTAAATTATAATACGCTGAAAAACTAACAGTTGTATTTGTAGAATCAGCTTCAGATTGGCTTGGTGTGCCATTTGACTGGCCTCCTGCACAAAGAAACATTATTCAGGTGAAAAACAAATACAAATGTTAAATTAGAGAGACAATGAAAAACAACCTACACAAGATTGAAAACTGAAACGGGGAGAAACAGACGAGTGAATGGCAAGGAGTTCTATGAATTTACCACTTGCCTACTAAGGAACAAATACCATCATGCGACACTCCAATTGGTAAAATTGGAAGACATAGTAATTGTCATTTCAAGCAACATATGTATTTATACAAAGATATGGCAATAGCATTTTCTTAACAAAATTGACATCGCCAATTATACCATGCGACACTCCAATTGGTAAAATTGGAAGACATAGTAATTGACATTTCAGGCAACATATGTATCTATATAAAGATACGGCAATAACATTTTCTTAACAAAATCGATATCACCAATTATACCATAAAATCATACTTACATTTATATGAGCAAAAAAATGTGATTCCACGTGTTACTCGACAAGAATACAAAGCAGAACAAATAAGTTTTGAGGATTGAAAAGAACTGTCATACCTTGTTGATAGCCAGAGGATTTCCTAGGAGTTGCAGCACCAATTCGCATAGGCCTACTAGAACAGTAAACACCATTCATTTCATTCATAGCTTTTGACCTCTCGTTATCATCTCCAAACCTGACGAAACCATAACCCTTTGAACGACCGGTATTGGCATCAAAAACAACTTTAGCAGCTTTAACAGAAGGATATCTACTAGAAAAAGTTTCAAGCAACATGCTATCGGTAACATCTGCAGCTAAATCTCCTACAAAAATTGAAAGATCAGGGACATTATCTGAGCGTTTGTGATCTCCTGTGCTAAATGTCGCCCAGTTAAGGCGGAAAAGTTGCTCTGTGTTAGGCATCAACATCCCAGCATAATTCTGCAAAACTTTCTCAGCTGTCCCATGCGAATGGAATTCCACAAATCCATAACCCTCCGTTTGACCAGTCTGCTTATTCCGAATAACCTTAATCGAGCAAATCTGCAAAAATGCATCAATTTTCTACCAAAATGAGAATCTCAGCACAACCATTTTTCTACCAAAATGAGAAACTCAATTGTCTTAATTAAACACCACAAAATTTATTTAGATTAGATAAATGTCTCCATCGAATATTACAACACTTTTCCATCATAATCAAACACCACAAAATTTATTTAGATTACATAAAAGTCTCGATCGAATATTACAAGATTTTTCCATCACAAAAAAAAAATTCTTTATCAAATCCTTAAAATTCCAATTCCAATACACACCTACTAAGCTTTCAAAATTCAGATAATTTTTTTTCACCAAACATGAATAACAGAAAAAAACTGCAATGATGTCACATTTTAGTTAAAATTAACCACCTGCAACAACTGTACTTAAAACCTTCACCACTTGTCAGAAGTACTTCAAATTATACAAAAAATCAAAACTTATATCACACTTAAGATTCCAAACATTTCAATTACTCAATCTTTAATCTTGATTTAACTATTGTACTTTAATTACACAATCATTAAAACAACAAAAAAAACCGTTTCTTCTAGCACCAACATTAAAAGTATAAACCACAAATATAACAAATCATCAACGAAACAAAAAACATAACGTAACAAAACAAAAAGTACTACGATTTAATGTTGATAAATAAATAAAATAAAAACCTCGCCGGTGGAAGCGAAACAACGGTGAAGATAATTCTCATCCATCCAATGATGCAAATCACCGACCCAAATAGTCTTATTATCAGCAGCACTAGATCCATGATGCACGTGAGGCACGTGTTGTTGTTGTTGTTGATGATAATGATAAGGCATATAATGATGCGGTGGCGGCGCATAATGTTGAGGTGGTAACATATGATGTGGCATTACCATTGCCGCCGCTGGATATTGCATCGGAATCCACTGTTGATGTGGTGGTAAAGTAACTGAATGCGGCGGCGTTTTGTTTAATCTCTGTTCAGTTGGTTTTGAATCAGAATTATTACCACCGTTTGATGATTGCATCTTGTTGTTTGTGTGTGTGTGAATAGTAATTGCTTATTGCACCCTCTTCTCTCTACAAAGAGACAAGTTGGGTTTTGGTTAAGATAGAGAGATGAAGGAATTGAATTGAATAGAATAGAATCTGGATTTTGAGAGAGAGGTGTTGCGGCGAGGGTATAAGTTCTATAACTCTATAAGAGGATTATTTATTGGATGGGTATGTGAATGTGTGAGGGTGAAGTATCTACCGTTGGATTAAATGAAAGGGTTAGATAATGAGCGTTGGATATTGTAATAAGGGATATGCATTATAACAGTGTTTTTTAAAGTACTAGTACTATGCTTCTTCTATCAGAATCCGCCGCCACCTCTGTTACTTTCTTACCTCGTTTGTGTGTGTTGCTACGTAAGCGGTAATCTTCGGTTTTTTTACCCTTTACTGCTTTTTTACTATATTTATGTGTATGTCGAAATAGCATAAGAGTACATGATACATATATGAAAATTCTGATATGAAAACATTAATACGGTCAAAGATTAGTATTTTAAAGACGATATTGTTTAAAATTATAAATTAATGAATTATAAAAAAGAAAAATTAATGATCATTATTATTAATTTATGATTGAAATAATGATTTAATTAATATTAATTTGATTAAAATAATAGAAAACAAATATGTAATTCATATTAAACTGGCGTAAATTGTATAATTGTTTTAGGCTATAAAGCACGGACACCGCGACACGACACGGACACTTCAATACCGCTAATGTAAAAGATATACGACACCGGCACCGCTACATATTTATAAAAAAATATAAGTTTAAAATTAAAAATACATACATATGCATCTAAGTTGAACAAATTTTACAATAAAAAAAGTTTTAAAAGAATATATGATAGTGCATTTGACATTTACTCATCCAACTACTATCGAAAAACTAAAAATAATGTAATCGAAATGTAATATCTTTAATCCCTCATTGATCAATATTATTATTTCGACACATCTTTAATAGTTGTATATATGTCTGAGAAAAGTAGAAGCAAATAAAAAAAATAAAATTTGGACACTTACCCCGACACATTTGTACGAGTGTCTTATAGGTGTCGGACACCGATTTAAGAAGTGTCGGAATAAAGGAAAAATTGTTTTTTTGGACACCTCGCCGACACGTTTGTGCGAGTGTCGTACGGATGTCATACGAGTGTCGGACACCGCGACACGTCTCATCATAGAGGTGTCGGTACTTCATTGATTTTAGGTGTAAAAATAAGGAGAGTCGTTGTTGTTTATTTTTAAAAAATAAAAATATTGCTAGCTGATTTACGATGGATTATTTATAAAAGTAATTAATCCACAATAACATTATCCTATATATATTATCCTGACAAAATTTTCATTTGTTAAATTGAATAAGTAGATAGCTTTGAGTTCAAATCCAAACCAATAAAAAAAATGCAAACCGATTAAAAAAATTGAAAATCGCAAAAACCTAAATTTTTTTAGATGTGTTTGAATGTTCTTTTTGTGAAAATCGCTGGATCGGATTTCAGATTGATTTTTCAAAATCGATCCAAACCGCATACATATATTTTAATACTTATTAATCTTTATTAGTATAAAAATATATTGCATTAATTTATTTTTTTGTTCAATTATTTTAATACTTATTGATTTTTGTTAGTTTAATTAATCTATTTTTTTTACATTTTGATATGTTTTAAATATAATTGATAATTGTCATTCCAAAATATTAATTATTAATTATTAATATATTGTATATTAAATCAAACTTAATATTTATTTCGTCAAAAAATTTAAACTGTTAATTTAAACTTTTTTTATGATATTAATATTTAATAAAAATAATTATAAATTATAATTTGGATATCCAAAAACCAATCCAAATTAAACCGCATAAAATTGAATCGGATTGGATATTGGATTTTTTTTATTTGTCATCCAAAATCGAACCACAAATAAATTTATTTTTGGATCAAATGAGTTTTAGCCTCAAAACCGATCGAAATCGAACCACGAGCATCCGCGCTATTAACTCAACTATGTCCACATGTCTATCAATGCGACCAACTCGTTTAACACACATTTTTTGGCGAACTAAACTAAGATTTTGAGCTCGATATCTTAAGTTGTCCTACCTCGTTTAACTCTCTTAAAAAAGAGAACATGTTAATTAGCAGACATTTTATTTTTTATTTTCTAAACTGAGATAGTACACGGAGTATTCCAATCAGAGCAAACCAATATATATATATATATATATATATATACTAGTTTTGAGACCCGTGCATTCGCACGGGTCTATTGACTTTTATTTATAAAATAATGTTAAAATATAAGTGACGTCATTGTGTTATTTTTTGTAAAATTTAATAAATTAATAATTTTTTTGATTAAAGTAGTTGTCCCGTGTATGATTAAATTTTATTGATTAAAGCAATTGTCCAGTGTATGAATTTTTTATTCAGTTCATTTTATGTATCAGTGATAAATATTTTGTCTTGTTTTTCTATATTTATTATTGATGAAGATTTATTATTCTGTTGTTTTAAAAAATTATTTGTAAAAGCTCATGTCCATTGACTTTTATTTTTTTTATATTTAAGATTGATATTAATATATTATACTAAAGTATCAAATTTATTTAGAATAAAATATTTAGAAATATGTTATAAAATATTTTTAAAAAGTTTTTTTGATAGAAAAAATATATTTTAAATATAAGTGATGTCATTGTGTTCTTTCTTGTAAAATTTATTGAAATAATATTTTGTTGATTAAAGCAACTGTCCCGTGCATGATTTTTGTGTAATAAATTATAATTAATATTAATAAATATTTATTATTCAATTCTTTTTTTATTAAAGCAATTGTCCCGTGTATGATTTAATTTTTTTTTCATTAAAGCAATTGTCCCGTGTTAATTCGTAAGTTTTTTCTTTATGCATTTTAATTCATAAGTTTTCACTTACAAAAATTATATCTTTATAATCTGTTTTCATAAACTATCTTATAAAACTTATAATAAGTCAATCCAAACGGACTCACTATATTTTTGTTTTCTATTTGAATGTTCTTTTATTTTTAAGTTACTATTTTTTTATTCAAAAAAAAAAAAGTTGATACTATTTTTTATGCGCATCTTTTATATTTATTTTTGTTCCTACTTTTATGCGTAATTTTTTTTAAAATATATTGTTTTTTTTAATATATTGGATCAATATCTTTTTTCAGAGGTAGTTTCAGATGCTATTTTGAAGGAAAGATTTTTCTTTTATGCTTATCTTTTTTTTATTCTTCCTATTTTTGTTTTGTATCTTTTTTTTAGTTTAGAGTTAAAATTACATTTAAGGGCATAAACTCTGAAATATTATTAAACTTGATTGGACAAATTTGTAACTTTAGTAGTAGTTTCTTTTAATATATTGTAAGTAGATATATATATATATATATATATAGATCAAATTACACCGGTGTAACATTTGAGTAATGTTACACCGCTCAATAACGCTTTAACGAATTCAAATTTACAAAATCCATCGTTGGATTGAAAGTTTATATCGTATAGATCATCTATGTTGAGTTTTGCAAAAATCTAAAATCGTTTGATATATAAGTTATTGAAACACATAAAATTTAACAGTTTATTCGTTTTTATACTGTTAATCTTTACGTGTCTCGAAAATATGTTAAACGATTTTAGAATTTTGTAAAACTCAACATAGATGATCTATATGGTATAAACTTTTAATCCAACGGTGGATCTTGTAAAATTTGAATTCGTTAAAACACTACTGAGCAGTGTAACATTACTCAAATGTTACACCGGTGTAATCTGATCCTTCCCCTGTATAAATATTTTATTTTTGAAATACTTATATTTATAAGTGTTCAGACTAGGGCTGGACAAAAATTATGAAACTGACCCAAACCGTCTGATCCGTTAGGCCCAACTGTCAGTGGGTCGGATGAACCGGGTGAACCGGTTTAGGCGGTTCAGCTTAAATGGGTTCTCTTGGTTTGACATGGTCGGTTTCGGTTGGATAAAATTAATCCACGGTAACCCATATCCGACCGACTGTGTACTATACTAGCAGTAGTACTCTATAATAATAATACTGTTTTGGGCACAACTTACAAAAATGAACAGATAAGTGCTCTTGAGACCCACACAATCTGACACATCACATGTTATACTCCACTTTTTCTTATCATTTCTCATTAGTCATTAGTCATTACACAAGTCTACAACTTCACTTCCCAACATCTATTCTCTCTCCCACAGGCTTTCTTTTCTCTACTTTTTCTTTCACGGTGCCATATTCATCCCTCTGTTTCTCATGTTCTCTCTCCCATAATCTTTCTTCCATTCTCAACACATAATACAATGACCATCTTTTTATTCTCCATGAAAATCACAAGGATCATTTCTCTCGCTGTTTCAACGGGACCATTTCTCTCATTGAAAGAAGAAGACAAGCTTCCACAACAAGTATATCTGCAATGAGTTTAACAATCTTCTGCATTTTTGTTTGTTGGGATGCTTGTACTTTGATGTTCTTACATTTTTATAAGTTTTTTTCTATGTAAACTGTTGTTGTTTGATGATGTTCATCAATGGTGATTTTTTGAATTTTTTTTCCTTCATCTTTTGAAAATCGAAAAACCGATCCAATAAAACCGCCATCCGAGAAATCCGATATCCGATCTAACCGATGCAAAAAACGGACGGGATTGGAGTGTTGTTTGTCAACCGCGGTTGCCGATCGGATTGGGGGTTTTGGACCGAATCCGACCCACATCCGACCGATGTCCACCCCTAGTTCAGACTATATCCTTTAAGGTAAATGTTAAACATTGCACTCCTTGCACTAGTTAAATAACCAAAAATGGTTAAATTGTCTTGGAATTTGTGTACCCAACTTTTTTAAAGTGTAAATTATATTTTTTCAATGTAAAATTTACTACTTTTGTAATCCTTAACTAGTGCACTTTGCAAGACCCATATATTAATTTCATTTGTAAATATTATTGACTCCTTCAATTATCAAGACCTCGATTCCACTATTCCTTCTTGAGTGTTGCCTCGATGTAAATAGCTTAATTGTAGTATATTTATGTTTGGCTAAACTACACATTTAGTCCCTTACGTTTATTTTAGATTTCAATTTGGTCCCTTACGTTTAAAAAGTTTCAATTTGGTCCCTTATATTTATTTTAGGTTTTAATTTGGTCCCTTATTTTAGGTTTTAATTTGGTCCCCTGCGTGAGTTTCAAATATTGATATAGACCTATCACAATAGAGGCAATATGAGACATCTCGAGCAACCTCTAATGAATCAAGTCTTATTGAAAATCCAAAGCTACCCAGGACCAATCAAAAGATAAATAGAGGGATGGTCAATCAACGAAGCTGGGCACCACAGAGTATCTACACAACTAGCTCTTTCAATAATAGGCCTAATCAGATCTTGATGAATTTGAATTGTGGGAAGCTTCCAACAAAACAACGCATAGAGATGAGCAGCCCATACTAGTTTTAAAGGCAAGGTAGTAGGCAGAGTCGCAACACGAACGCAAGTTGCAGGGTCATTGCTGGAGATGAGGGAACACAACAACAACCCATAATGAAGTTTTCAAGAGTCCACACAGCGGAAACAATACCTTTATAGGCGCCCAACCGACTAACAGAAACCACCATGTATCTTGCAAGCATCAACGAATATGCGGAACAACGACGAAGGAGATTTAAACGCAGTGGAAGCTCTTATATCGGGAGGAGAGATCTAAAACCTACACGACATACGAGAAACAACTATGCGGAAGCACAACAAAAATTTACTATCAGACATTTTTTTAAAGTACTATTAAAAAATAGGCTTAAATGCATTTTTGGTCCCCCTATTTTGATATTTTTGAACTTTTGGTCCCCCTATTTTAAAAATCAACATTTTGGTCCCCCTATTTTAAAAGTCAGCATAATTTTTTGATCCCCGCCAATTTAAGTGATGTGGCACCCTAATTGCTAATGTGGCTTTGAGTTGGCATGGATGTGTGGATTAACCTTTTTCATCTTATTTAATTAATTTGCATCTCATTTATTCACTTTCTAATATACAGTATTAAAAAAGAATCTCAATTAAACACGAAATAAAATAAAAACAACGTAACAAAAAAATAAAACAAAAACTCCAACTTCATCATCATCATCATCATCAACGCCCATATCCAGCATCAATCTTGCCCGCTCATCAACAATTCCATTATCACCAAAGATATCCAGAAACTTTATTACATCCAACCCAAACTTGTCTCAGATCTGAAATCTCCACCATTTTTATAACCTATAAAATACAGTCATCGTAGATTTGGGTTCTTCGGAAGAAAATTTTTCTCAAATCTCAAAAGAAATTGCAAACCCAGAATGGTGAAGGATGATTGTGACAAAGGAAGGTCACGAAAATGGAGTGGAGATTCAATTTAGGGTTCACTATTTCATCTTTTCTTGTATGATGATTTGATTTCTAATTTGGGTAAATTTTATAAAGGAGATGAAAAATAGGTGTTGTTGATTTGTGGAAAAATGAGAAATTGAAAGAGATGAAACTGATTTGTGGATAGCATCAAAGAGGAGAAAGACAGAAGAAGAACAAGAAGATGCGAAATTAATGGGTGTTTATAATTTAAGATTTTTTTAAAAAACATTTTTTATGGAAGGTTTCTTTCAAATTTTTTTGACGGATGATTTCTTCCAATTTTGTGTTTTATGAAAGATTTTTTTCAGTTTGTTATTACTATTTTTAATTATGTTTATCTCATAAAAAAAATTTAAATATATAAATCATAAAATTAATTAAATCATTAATGTCATGGAATTTCTTTTTTCCTATTACTAATGCCAACTAAGCGCCACATCATTAAAATTAATGGGGGACTAAATAATTATGTTGACTTTTAAAATAGGGGGACCAAAATGTTGGTTTTTAAAATAGGGGGATCAAAAGTTTAAAAATATCAAAATAGGGGGACCAAAAGTGCATTTAAGCCTAAAAAATAATTACCACTGATAAAATTGAAAGAAAAAATTACATGAAAATTTTGTAATATTTTATTCTATAAAACTCTAGATGTTAAAAAATCATCGTTGTTTAATATCTTTCATTCTTCTGTTATTATCTTAAATTTATATATTACAACTTGATCTTTTTTGTTTTGTTTACATAAATAAATAAACTATGTAGTAGAACTATTAGATGAGAATTTCAATATTTATTTGACCATATATAATCAAACCAATTATCTAGATGTAAGTCAAAAAAATGATTTTCCATTTCCAAACAAGGTTTGTTAAGAATGCAACACCAAGATAGTACCTCAATTAATAATCGTATGACTAATCTTAACATAAAATCTTTATGTGCAAATAATAGCATCAGAGAATTCTACATTTTATTAGTCTTGGAGAGAAAACTCTCATATGGTGTCCCTTAGAGCACTTTATGGACTTCATCCCAATTTTCAATTTGCATTGATAATGGGGCAGTATGTATCTTCACCTGACGACTCTCCAGTTCTATTCTATGTATGGCACCCTTAGAAATTCCCGAACATGCATTCTTCAATTTCTATATCACGAAATGGAAAAAAAAATATAGAAATTAGAAAATTCATCATGGACACATACACATTGTAAAAATTAAAGACACATGTTTTAGAATTATGGTGTGGCACAGGAAAAGGTCCACCCAAAGAAGCCTTTTTGCTCCTATGTGACAAGGAGCATACACATTCAAGATGAGACATTTCACCTTCTCCCTGAAGTGGATCAATGATTGTCTGCTCTTGGAATATAAGAGGGTTGAGGGAGGATTAAGAAGAGAAAAGTTAGGGAGTTCATTTGAAAACATAAAGTGGAGGCCATGACAATTCAAGAGTCAAAATTAGGAGAAGTGGATAATCTTTTTTGTGCTAGACTTTGGGGGGGCCAAAATGTTGGTTGGAAGCATTCTACCGCGAATGGTAGAATTGATGCTATTATTACCTTATGGGATTCTAATAAAGGGTCTTTAGTTTCTTCTTCTCAAGGACAAGGCTTTCAAAGGGTTAGTTTGGATTGGGGTGTGCAAGGCCAACTTTTTTGGGACACACTTATGAACTAAACTAACCCCCCTTGTAGAGATTTCAAATATTCAAAATCTAATCTAGCCACCTTATCGTCTTTCAAATATTATTATTACCTTATTAGATTCTAATAAAAGGCCTATTTGGAATTTTTTTTTTCAAATATTTGGTAGAATCGGTGCTATTATTACCTTATGGGATCCTAAACTAACCCCCCTTATAGAGATTTCAAATATTCAAAATCTAAACTGGCCCAGCAGAGCGACAGGCCCAAGAAGAAGACCAACCCATTAAAAGCTTTCCACACCTCCCTTCACATCAACATTCCACTTAACCACTTTTTTTTTTAGTCTCTTCTATTACAATATATTAAAAGGAACTACTACTAAAATACCAAATTTATCCAATCAAGATTAATAATATTTCAGAGTTTATGCCCTTAAATGTAATTTTAACTCTAAACTTAAAAAAATGATACAAAACAAAAATAGGAAGAAAAAAAGATAAGCATAAAAAAACTTTCCAAAAAAATAGCATCGGAAACTACCTATAAAAAAAAAATTAATCAAATATATTTAACAAAAAAAATTAATGCATAAAAATAGGAATAAAAATCAATATAAAAGATACAATTACAAAATAGTGCAATTTTTCTTTTAATGAAAAAATAGTAATTTTTTTTTTGAATGATAACTCAATATAACATATAACAACTTATATATAAAAAATAAAAATAAAAGAACCTAATAAAAGAAGATACTTATTTATGAGCTTAAAAATAAAAGAACATACAAATAAAAATAAAAACACAATGAACTCATTTGGATTGACTTATTATAAGTTTTATAATGTAGTATATGAAAAAAGTTTATAAAGATAAAAAAAATTTCGTGAATTTACATGGGACAATTGCTTTAATAAATTTTTTTAATCATACACGGGACAATTGATTTAATAAAAAAGGAATTGAATAATAAATATTTATTAATTTTAATTTATTACACAAAATAAATTCATTTGGATTGGCTTATTATAAGTTTTATAAGGCAGTTCATGAAAAAAGTTTATAAAGATATAATTTTTGTTAGTGAAAATTTGTGAATTAACATGCGTAAAAAATGCTTACGAATTAACACGGGACAATTTCTTTAATAAAAAAATTTAATCATACACGGGACAATTGATTTATAAAAAAGAGAAATTGAATAATAAATATTTATTAATTTTAATTTATTACACAAAAATCATACACGAGACAATTGTTTTAATCAAGAAATATTAATTTAATAAATTTTACAAGAATGAGCACAATGACGTCACTTATATTTTAATAATATTTTATAACATTTTTCTAAATATTTTATTATAAATTAATTTTATACTTTAGTATAATATCAATCTTAAATAAAACAAAAATCAATGTACATGAGCTTTCACAAATAGTTTTTTTTTAAACAACAAAAAAATGAATTCTCATCAATAATAAATATAAAAAAAAAACACAAGATAAAATATTTATCACTGATACATAAAAGGAATTGAATAAAAAACTCATACACGGGACAATTGCTTTAATCAATTTTTTTTTAATCATACACGAGACATTTGCATTAATAAAAAAAGGAATTGAATAATAAATATTACTCAATTGCTTTAATCATACACGGTTGCTTTAATTCATACACGGGAAAGTTGTTTTAATTCATACACGGGACAATTGCTTTAATCAAAAAAATTTAATCATACACGGGACAGTTGCTTCAATAAAAAAAGGATTTGACTAATAAACATTTGTTATTATTAATTATAATTTATTACACAAAAATCATACACGGGACAATTACTTTAATAAATTATTATTAACTTAATAAATTTTACAAAACAGAACACAATGACTTAACTTATATTTAAAAAATATTTTATTAAGAAAAGTCAATAGACCCGTGCGATGCACGGGTCTCAAAAACTAGTTTACTTAAAAAGACTTCATTTGGGCTCAACACAAATAGGCCCACTACCCAAAAGTGGGAAAGGGTTAGAAGGGACCCCACCCAAACTTATCTCATTTAAGAGTACCAACTCTAAAACCACTAACCCTAATTTTCCATCATTCGTAGTCTGCGCCGCAGAAAGCTCCTCTCCACCCTCCTTACCTAATACTACTTCTTCCCCCTCCTTACTTTCTTTATCTTTCAGAAGAAACATCCCCTCAAAACAACTTTGATCCAAACCCACACATGAATAAAGACCCCGAAGATACGAACCCAGATTCGCCTATCATGGTGATGTTGTTTAGAATCCCAAACTCTAATAATCGAGAACCTAATATTCCACCAGTTCTTATTCAACTCCAACACCCTTCTCACCCCCATCTCTCACCCCTTCTGAGGAAGTGTTGAATAACAAAAACACGATCGAAGCCCATCAGAGTTGCAACCACCTCTTGGAAACCTTCCATAGCTATGATTACTTGAATGGACTCTACTTCCTTTACAGGTAATTTTTTTGGGTACATGCATGTGGTATGAATTTTTAATTGTAATTTTATTTTTAAATATTATAATTTCAATAAGTTAATTATTATTTTCTTAATTTAATATGAAATTCCTTTTTTTGTTTATTTATATTTTATTAAATTCAGAATTTTTTAATTTTAAGTTATAATTTTTTATAGATAAATTAGTAATTTATTTTCTTATTCTATTTCTTGCCAATAAATATAAAATAAAGTTCTTTTGACAAATAAAGTTGAATAAATTCAGTCAAAAAAGTTTAGTTGACCAAAAATAAAATAATTTGTAATAATAAAGAATTTAATTTTTAATAGTAATTTTGCTTGGTACATGCATGTGACTGGATTTTTTAATAGTAATTTTATTTGTAAATAATATAATTTCAATAAATTAATTATTATTTCCTTAATTTAATATCAAATTCCTTTTCTATTTATTTATATTTTATTAAATTTAGAATTTTTCTTTTTAAGTTATGATTTTTTAGAGATAAATTAGTAATTTATTTTCTTATTATATTTCTTACCAAAAATAAAATAATGTGTAGTAACGAAGAATTTTTTTGGGTACATGCATGTGGTATGGTTTTTTAATATTATATTTTCAATAAGTTAATCATTAATTTCTTAATTTTAATATCAAATTCCTTTTTTGTATATTTATATTTTATGAAATTTAGAATTTTTTAAGTTATAAATTTTTAAAGATAAATTAGTAATTTATTTTCTTATTCTATTTCTTACTAGATATATAAAAATGAAGTTCTCTTGACAATAAAAATGTGGAATAAATCCGGTCAAAGAAATTTACTTGGTAGCAGATTTTTTGACTCATTGTTGTTCCCGTTAGAGTTAACGAGAGCGGGAACCCCAAATTTCTTCCAAACAAACAACCACCTCTTCAACGTAAGTCTCACTCTCTCTATTCTCTCTCTCTCTCTCTCTCTCTCTCTCTCTCTAAGCTTAGGGTTTCACTTTTCAATCACTCTTCTCCCATTCTTCACCATGAGTCTCCGCAAGGGCTCCAAGGTTTGGGTCCCTGATAGGGATTTTGCTTGGCTTCCTGCTGAAGTTCTCGAATCTTCTGAAAAACAAGTTAGCGTTCAAACCGATTCCATCAATTAAGGTAATCATTTCAATTTACGAATTAATTTGACTTGCGAGTAATTCAATTCAATGCTGATTTTGTTCTCTCTTGTGTTATAGCAGATTGTTGTTGTTACTCCGGAGAAAACATTTCCGAGAGATGCCGATGAAGATGAGCACGGTGGAGTTGAAGATATGACGAGATTGGATTATTTGCATGAACCAGGGGTACTGTATTGTACAATAATCGGAGAAGATATGAGCTTAATGATATTTATGTAAGTCTTTATTGCCGAGATTTCTTAGTGTATCTAAATGGTTAATTAAGGCGGTACTTGAACCTATTCTTCCATTTTTATGATCTTATTTATTGGATAGATGCACATGAGTCTAGAATTGTGTTATTGCATTTTATGAATTTGGAAAGTAAATTGGTGTTTGGTTAGCCGAGTTTGTAATTAGGGATTGGTACATTTGTGAAATGATAGATCGATTGCATTACTAGATTTTCCATGTAAATACTACTAAATAACAATGGAAAACGAAACCCTAATCATCTCCTCATTCGTTTTCCGGCAACGACATCCGCAACTAATTCCGACGACGTCGTCCACGTGTTTTGCTCTACGTTTGTGCTTCATCGTTTTGCTCTGATTCATTGTTCAACTCGGTTTCATTCATTTCACCGTTCATCTCTGTTATAGCGTTTCATCATTTCCTCAACTTTGTTTCATTGTTTCTTCAAGTCTGTTTCATCGTGTCATCCATTTTGTTATGTTTTTCACAACATAGTAAGTTGTGGTACTCAAAATGTTCAACCAACTATAACTTCTGCATTCACAGTAGTGGTACTCATTGTGGGGTTGCAGAGGTTGTGAAAAATGGTCGCGGAATGGAAACTGACTCAGCATGGGAACATGGTGTTGTGATTGATGAAGCTACAAGAAGAGTGAAGTGTAACTACTGTTAGCAAGAATTTACAGGAGGTACTTATTGATTGAAACATCACTTGGCTGGAACCAGTAAAGATGCTAAGTCTTGTAAGCTGGTTCCAGATGATGCCAAGAAAGCTATGGAGGACATTGTCTGTGGCTTACAAAAAATTGTTGAAAAAGAATTGTAGTGACATCGAAGGTGATATTGTTGAAGTTAAGGGAGTTTCTAATTCAAATGGAAAGAGGAAAACTTAAATTTTTACTCTAATTCATGATAGGATTGTGGCTTAAATCCTAAACTATGTTTTGCAACATTTCATCCTATCATGAATTAGAGTAAAAATTTAAGTTTTCCTCTTTCCATTTGAATTAGCAACAACCTCAACTTCAACAACATCACCTTCGATGTAAATACAATTCTTTTTCAACAACTTTTTTTTCAAAGCCACAAACAATATCCTCCATAGTTTTCTTGACATCATCTGGAACCAGCTTACAAGACTTAACATCTTTACTAGTTCCAGCCAAGTGATGTTTCAATCGATAAGCACCTCCTGTAAGTTCTTGCTGACAGTAGTTACACCTCACTCTTCTTGTAGCTTCATTAATCATAACACCGTGTTCCAATGTTTGGTCAGTTTTCATTCTACGATCATTTTTTGCAACATTTACAACCCCAACTGAGACAGAAGCTATTGTTGGTTGAACATTTTGAGTACTCCTACTTGACGTCATTATTCACAGTAGTGGTACTCATTGTGGGGTTGCAGAGGTTGTGAAAAATGGTCGCGGAATGGAAACTGACTCAGCATGGGAACATGGTGTTGTGATTGATGAAGCTACAAGAAGAGTGAAGTGTAACTACTGTTAGCAAGAATTTACAGGAGGTACTTATTGATTGAAACATCACTTGGCTGGAACCAGTAAAGATGCTAAGTCTTGTAAGCTGGTTCCAGATGATGCCAAGAAAGCTATAGAGGACATTGTCCGTGGCTTACAAAAAAATTGTTGAAAAAGAATTGTAGTGACATCGAAGGTGATATTGTTGAAGTTGAGGGAGTTGCTAATTCAAATGGAAAGAGGAAAACTTAAATTTTTACTCTAATTCATGATAGGATTGTGGCTTAAATCCTAAACTATGTTTTGCAGCATTTCATCCTATCATGAATTAGAGTAAAAATTTAAGTTTTCCTCTTTCCATTTGAATTAGCAACAACCTCAACTTCAACAACATCACCTTCGATGTCAATACAATTCTTTTTCAACAATTTTTTTTTCAAAGCCACAAACAATATCCTCCATAGTTTTCTTGACATCATCTGGAACCAGCTTACAAGACTTAGCATCTTTACTAGTTCCAGCCAAGTGATGTTTCAATCGATAAGCACCTCCTGTAAGTTCTTGCTGACAGTAGTTACACCTCACTCTTCTTGTAGCTTCATTAATCATAACACCGTGTTCCCATGTTTGGTCAGTTTTCATTCTACGATCATTTTTTGCAACATTTACAACCCCAACTAAGACAGAAGCTATTGTTGGTTGAACATTTTGAGTACTACTACTTGACGTCATTATTCACAGTAGTGGTACTCATTGTGGGGTTGCAGAGGTTGTGAAAAATGGTCGCGGAATGGAAACTGACTCAGCATGGGAACATGGTGTTGTGATTGATGAAGCTACAAGAAGAGTGAAGTGTAACTACTGTTAGCAAGAATTTACAGGAGGTACTTATTGATTGAAATATCACTTGGCTGGAACTAGTAAAGATGCTAAGTCTTGTAAGCTGGTTCCAGATGATGCCAAGAAAGCTATGGAGGACATTTTCCGTGGCTTACAAAAAAAATTGTTGAAAAAGAATTGTAGTGACATCGAAGGTGATATTGTTGAAGTTGAGGGAGTTGTTAATTCAAATGGAAAGAGAAAAACTTAAATTTTTACTCTAATTCATGATAGGATTGTGGCTTAAATCCTAAACTATGTTTTGCAACATTTCATCATATCATGAATTAGAGTAAAAATTTAAGTTTTCCTCTTTCCATTTGAATTAGCAACAACCTCAACTTCAACAACATCACCTTCGATGTCAATACAATTCTTTTTCAACAACTTTTTTTTCAAAGCCACAAACAATATCCTCCATAGTTTTCTTGACATCATCTGGAACCAGCTTACAAGACTTAGCATCTTTACTAGTTCCAGCCAAGTGATGTTTCAATCGATAAGCACCTCCTGTAAGTTCTTGCTGACAGTAGTTACACCTCACTCTTCTTGTAGCTTCATTAATCATAACACCGTGTTCCCATGTTTGGTCAGTTTTCATTCTACGATCATTTTTTGCAACATTTACAACCCCAACTGAGACAGAAGCTATTGTTGGTTGAACATTTTGAGTACTACTACTTGACGTCATTACTATGTTGTGAAAGAAACAAAACAAAATGGATGAAATAATGAAACAGAGTTTTGAAACAAAGTTGGAGAAACAATGAAACAAAGCAAAACAAATGAAACAAAGTTGTGGAATTGATGAAACAAAGATTAATGAATGAAATATAGTTGAACAATGAAGCAAAACAAAACGATGAAGCACAAAAGCAGAGTAAAACGCGTGGACGACGTTGCCGTAATCAGTTGCGGACGTTCTTGCCGGAAAAAGAATGAGAGAAGGCGATTACGGTTTTGTTTTCCATTGTTGTGGCCTATGAGAAAGGAAAACCCGTTCTCAGCATTTTAACAAAAATAGGGTTTAAATTTTAACCCAACTTGACCCGGTTTAAAGGCAAAAAAAGAGTGACACGCAAAAACAACCTAGCACGCTACGATCTTGTCCACGAAACTCATTCCAACGATCTTAACAGAATCAGAGAACATTTCCATGGTTGGGAAACGTAAGATCGTACAATGTTACGACCCAACACACGATGTTTACAAACTTGCTTGGTCATGATTTGGAAGTTTCTTTTATCGGTGAAGATGATGATGCTATTGAAGTGGAGGAGAATGACTGAATGAGATGAGGATGAAGATGGTGATCTTGATGACTATCAAGATTTTGGATTGGAAAATATCTTATAGATTATGTCTTTTGAGCTAGTTATTATGAGCTTAGTCTTTTGAATGATGCATAGGCCTTTTTGACTTATGAACTTAGTCTTCGGTAAATGGTGTATAGGTCTTTTTGAATGATGTATAGGCCTTTTTGATTACTTGATCGTAATTAATGATGTATAGGCTAAGTTCATAGGTACTTTTGGAAGTTAACACTTGGTTGATATGTACACCTTGTCATGAAATATTAATTAACTTAGTTTAATGTTGTGATTTATAGGTTATTTTGTTCTTATATTATAATTTTTATGTTTTTGTGTGTCTGTATGTGTGTGTGTATATCTATATATATTAAAATTTTGCACTTCGGTATGATCTATGAGTTGTGCTACGATCTTTCATCGGCCTGCCGATCCTACTTAAGATCTCGTGTTTGACCTCATTGCTGATAGTGATAGACCCATGTTATTGTTGCAGCCATTTTGGGAAGTTCGTTGAAATTCAGTTTGATTCAAGTGGTAAAATATCTGGCAGGGATGTTTTAGCGAAAACTGTCTATGCTCGTTTGTTTGATTGGTATACTCATTATCAATGAGGAATTATTGAAGATTATATTGTTTATATCATGCACAAAATTTGCGGTGAAAATTCTATTTATTTTTTTGCTATTTTACCAGGCTTGCTGATAAGATCAATAAAACGGTTGGGCAAGATATCAATTCCAGGATGCAAATTCGAATATTGGATATATATGGCTTTGAGTCTTTTAAGGATAACAGGTAAGATGTTTTTCAAGTACATGCTTTTCTTTGGGAGGAGAAAGAATTTTCTTTTGCTTACGTGGACTATTGAGAGTTGAAGTGTGTGGGTTAACTGTGTATTTGAAGAATTATAATATTCTGGTGCGTGGGTCAGGCATGTATTTCTACTCTCCATTTCTCTGGTGTTTGTGTAAGTTATAGTACTTTAAGTAATAGAAAAAAAATCTATAGCTCTCAAACATTTGATCAATCCTTTTTTTAGTGTTGAAGTCTTAGAGAAGTGGGAATTTATATGGACGAGCCGTGAGTATTAACATAACACGATATATCATTAGGATTAAATGCACGAGAGAAAATTGGGGTAATAGTAATACTTGTTTTGCAAAAAAAGGTATTAGGTAATAGTAACCTTGTTTGGATGAAGCATTGTCTGAAAATTATGAATTTTAGTCAATTTATTACTACAGTAGGCCACAACTACTGAAATTGAAAAAGGAGGATATGAATCAGAATGGTTACTGCTTAATTATTTATTGATTTTTTGTTGCATTCTTTTTGCAGAAGCCCATTGGTATCATTGCCCTGTTAGATGAAGCATGGTACAATTTATTTGCTTTATGAATTGGTGTGTATTTATACATTTCTCTTGCAAATTATATTCGATTCTGAATTTGTTTTCAATCAGCATGTTTCCAAAATCGACGCACCAAACATTCTCAACCAAGTTGTTTCAGCACTTCATGACCTACCCATAGGAGGTAAGATTGACCCTTAGGCCATCATATGTTCTAGTGTATGAGTTGGTAGAAGAAAACATGCATGTGTACAATGAGTTTTTCTTATGGAATTGAGGACGGAGACTTTTACTTTGGGACAAATAGTCCTTAAAAGCCGCTTCAAATAAAGTTGTCAAACATGAGCAAATACTTCCTCTGTAACACTTCATAAACAAAATGCACTTTTTAGATTCATTGTATATTGAATGAATCTAGTCTAGAAAGTGCATTTTTGCTTATAGTGTTACTGAGGGAGTATGTCCTAATATTACTTGAGTTTGACATTTTTGACTTTTTAGTAGCAGAGGTTATGGATCTTCTGCAAATAGTTAAAAAGACCGTGAATAATAATGTTATTTTTAAGAGGATTAATTTTGTCATAAAAAATATGTTAGTCAAAAAATGATTTTCCTTAAGAATGCAACACCAAAATAGTACCTTAATAATCTTATGCCTAATCTTAAAAATAAAATCTTTCATATGTACAAACAATATATTTAAGTAGCATCAGAGACTTCTACATTTTATTAGTCTTTGTAGAGAAAACTCTCATATGGTGTCCCTCTAAGCACTTTCTGGACTTCATCCCACTTTTCAATTTGCATTGATAATGGGGCAGTATGTATCTTCACTTGACGACTCTCCAGTTCTCTGTATGGCACCCTTAGAAATTCCTGAACATCCTTCAATTTCTATATCATGAAATGAAAAAAAAAAATAGAAATTAGAAAATTCATCATGGACACATACACATAGTAAAATATAAAAGACACATGTTGTAGAATTATAGTGTAACACAGGAAAAGCACAATGTGCCCCATTAACAAGTTAGTTAATCTTTCGCGTGAGTTTTATCAGAGTTACGATAACACTGATTTTATTGAAATTAAGTGTACCTTTTGCCAAAATTGTGTGACTGACAATAATTCTTTCAATTTCACTAAGAATCTAAACATACACTTAGTCTTACCGTACGATTGTTGACAAGATCCTCGTAGTAAAGAACAACGTGACGGATGTTCTTAAAATATGCTACGGCTTTTGCAACTGTCTCTTCTGTTCGCTTTAGCTCTGGTATCAATAATGTGATATTGATTTCTGGCTTGTACTTTGCAAGAATTGTAGCCTGCAGAAGCATAACTGAATAAGTTCTGAAATCAAAGGTTATAAGTTGAATAATAGAGTGAAAAAAGTAGAGACCTCCATTGAAGAGTGCACATGAGACTTATGTGTTCCATTGAGTAGCTTGAAATCTTTATCATAAGAATTGGCTAGTACAGATACCATTCTACGCAGCAAATTCCTTCTGAACAAGAATATTGCAGAAACTTGTTTCTGCTCCAAGTATTCCACTATTTCTTTATGATGATCCATCAAACCCTTTATGAAAAATATGACAATAGTTAGGGAAATTTTATAGATGATCCATCAGAAGTATACCTGTATTCAACACTCGCTAAGATACTCTGATGGGATTCGAACCCAAGATAATAAGGTTTTGGACAAAGTATTTAACAATTGGACTATTGAATATGCACAGACAGTGTAAATTTATTTTACACCATATATCATCTAATAACAAGTGTATTTCGTTAAATTACTCGACTACATCCACTTTAATGGCATGACATATGGAGAAAAAAGAGAATTCCTATTAGGTGTCACTGTAAAATTAATCAACACCGACAGTGTATATCATTTAATCTTTTTTTTAATGGTAAACAAATAAAGAATTTAATGATAATAAGATACCTTGTTATGCAAACCATATAGTACTGTAATTAACATGATGCTTACCTGATTAAGCATCCATTTGAAACCAACAGCAGCAGAGCACTCATTTTTGGAAGCACTAGTGAACCAATTAAGATTATAAACTTCATCTATGGTCTTCAAAATTGAAGAAACGTTTTCCCTTCTTTTGCTAACCGAAAATATTTCTCCATTTGAGCTAACGTTAATATGACTGTTCAAGAATGTCTCAAACCAGCCGCTCCCAGATCTTTGCATTGATATGATGCAAAAATACCGAACAGGATTGCAACTACACTCCTCTCTGCAAATCCATCGATCATTATAGAACGAGGAGTGTTATTTTGACATACTTTTGCTACACAAATTCTACACAAACATTATTTATACATACTTTTTACTTTTTTTATAAGAAAAAGATGAAAAATTATACAAATGCCCTTGTGTAAGTATTGCGTATGAAAACGCACGTTTAGTTTATTTTATATAAAATCCACAATTTTTGTCTCCAATTTTTCAATCTCACAATTTTGGCGCCCCTAAAAATATTGTATATGTGCAATCCCACATTCTAAACATATTCAGAACTGTCACTGCACCGGTAAAATAATTCAATGCAGACATATGTGTTGGTGTCATGTCGAACACCGACATTTGCCCAACACTGGAACACGTCTACTTCGATGAGTATACGTGTTTCATAGATTGTATCTAATCCATCCAACTTTTTTAAAATTTCAATGTTTTTCTTAAAATAAAACAGACATTATTTTAATATTTTTGGTTTCTTTTTAAATAAAAACAAAAAAGTTAATTATACCTGCTATAAGTTTTGGGTTCTGGATAATGCAAATAGGGAAGTTCCCATTCTTCCACAGCTGAAGGAGGAGGACATGGTTGTTTGAAGACACTGATTCCTAACAACTTTGAATTTGTGCTGATACCTTTTAGCTCTAAACATATTGAGCAAATGTATATTACACAAACCACTGCGATAGCTGAAATCACCAACCTCAATGTTAATGGAAATTTCTTTGTAGATTTTATATCTAGTGTGTCCTGTATAATACATTATATATACCAATGTCAGTCACAAATTAAAGATTATTAAATATAAGCATAGTTATTACCAAAGTGCATGCAATAAGATTATAACAATTAGAAAAAGAGTCCGTCAAAAAAAAAACAATTAGAAAAAGAGATCACCAGAGCTTCTTACTTTGGTTTCCATCTAAGATCTCCATAAAGAAAAATAAAAAGAGATCCAAAGAATATTGAAGAGCATTTTGTTTCACAAATTCTGTTTCAAAATTTCAAAGGTCGAGAGATACATGGCGAGAGAAGGGGTCAGAGAGTAGTATATGTCTATACCTTGCACCAAAATAAATAAATTAATGGCCATGTATAAAATATGTCCATACCTTGCACTTGCAGCTAGAGTGACAATAAGTTAGGTCGAGTTAGATTTTGTCAAGTCTAAGTCTGGAGCTCGGTCTGTCAAAAAAAGCTCGGTCTGTAAAAAAATGACAGGTCTAAACCTGCTTTGTAGACTGTCATAGATTTATTTCTTAGGCATGATCATCTGACATTTTAAAGGCTTATTTCATACGATCATATTTAAAAATTAATTATATTTATGTCTAAATATACTAATGAACTAATAGACCAGTGAACCTTTTTGATATTTAACATAATATTTTAGAAAATTTGATTATATATAAGACACCATATTTCAATTCTAGTTTATAATAATATATTTATATATGTAAAAAATTAATGTAGATTTGTAAACTTAAACTATTGAAAACATTAATAGATTTATAACTTAATCAAGTATGAATTTTAATATATAATAATATTAATAAAAATATTATTTATATTTAATTAATAGGTATAAAAGACTTTTTTATACCCCAATCCGACCATTTTAGTTATATAGACTTATAAAAAAGTATAAGCCTATTCTATTTGAAAAAGAGTCTAGCCTAACCATATGTAAACTAACTTGTAGACATGTATAAAAGTCTAAGCCTATTCTATTTGAAAAAGAGTCTAGTCTAACCAAAATCTATATAGCTAGGTTGTAAGTCCCTGTAAGTCGTCTAACCTATTCTCATTCTACTTGAAGGGTTCCTTTAATTAGTTTTTTTTTTTGTCTTTCCTTTGTGCCTTTGAATTATTTTTTACAAAAAAAAAGTCTAAATACGTAAATAAGGTAATATTTTGCAGGTAATGACTAAATTTATGAAAATTGCGTAAATTATAAAATGTACATGATTATATATTATGGTGAACACTTTTAGATACACTATTATTTGATGTGTTTTTGTAGCCTTGTGAGTTGGAAGGATTGTGAAGGACCACATGTCTTGTATGTCATTTATCAAAAACAAGTTTTTAGTATTAAACTGTGTATGTATGAGTTGTGACATTATCTAATTTGAAATGATTAATGTTATATTATATAATTTAATTTTGATTTACAATTTTTCTTTTAAGATAATGAAAAAAAAATATTAATAGAGTAAATTATAATAGGTTGAATATTATATAGTGCAAAATTAGTTTCGTTACGAAATTACTTCCCAATGCAAGGTCGTTGTCCTGTGTATAATGTAATAGTTTGGGCCTTTTTTCTATATATTTAGTAGGCAATTCCGACTTTGTACCTCACAATCTTCTCTACACCCACTTTAGTAGAGTTTTTATCTTCCGTGAGAATGAAATGTACTATGAGGTTGAAGTACATGTTCAATTCATTCTTAGACAGCGAATATATAGCTGGTTGCGATATGATATCGATGAACCATTTGTTTTCCCGTTTTTAACTGCAGTTTAGTGGTTATGGAGAGCAAGAAGTCTGATGTGCATGGAAAATGAGGTTATGTCATACTTTACTCTCAGGATGTACATTGACAACTATGCTCTTCTACTTAAAAAGTGTTTTTTCAAACATAACGTGAGCCCGAACACTCAAATGGTTCGCTGGAATGCTTAGGGGGGTTACATGCATGATCTTCAACGTTGATGGTAGTAGTATCAGTAATCCCGGAGTGATGCAGATTTATTGTATAATTGATGTATCTAGTATATCAATACTAATATATAAAGAGAATATCCCTTTTGGTGTATACTTTTTTTATTGTCACTTTTATCCTTCACTCAATTCAATTATTTTTCTTTCTATACTAATATATAAAGAGAATATCCCTTTGGTGCAGACTTTTTTTATTGCCACTTTTGCCCTTTTCACTCTATTTAAATATTTTTTTGACACAGATTCAAATATTTGTATATGTTGAAAGAGCATTGCTATTTAGTAAGAATTATTTTAGAGAAGAAATGCAAGAATAACACATGACATTATTTTAGAGGATGATGTAATTTTAATCTCATCTTTTAGTGAAAATCATGGGGGTAGTTGATGTAAACAAAGGTGAAGATTTATTATTGCAATTCTTCTTCATAGATTTTCTTACTAAATAGCATTTTCCTTTCATTAATATTTAAAAAGAATAATATTTAATTGATTTTTTTTTATATCAGAAAAATATATTAATCAAATTGATAGAGTATTCTCTCCAACAACAAATATAAGTAAAAATACATTTTTTAGGTTCATTGAATAACATATGTATCTGGTCTGTATCAATTATTCAATGAATCTAAAAAATGCACTTTTGTTTATATTTGTGGTCGGAGGGTGTGCATCAGATATAAAGATAAAATAAACATCATTAAAAACAAAAAGGATAACAAAATTAAAGTGACCGAAATAATCACATCTCAAAATTTGCATCGTTGATGACCTAGACTCGATTTAATAAAAAATAACGGATAATTGTTAAACTAGCTTATAACAAATGAGTTTATAGAAAAAACTTATAGACAAGTTAGCTGAGTGAATTTATAATATTTAGTAAAATTAACAATTTTAGTAAAAAAAAGTAAAACTATACAATTGAACTAGTTTATAAATATGAAATAATTAAAAAAATATGTTTAATTAATATTTTATTTTTTTCAAGTAAAATGACAGAGATAAAATTAACATAAAAATGATAACATATAAATTTTAAATTTGCTAAGTAAATTGACTTATCAAAATAACCTATAAACTAAAAAAAATAAACTACAAACTAGCAAGAAAAAATGCAACTAAACAAAATTTTATCTCACATAAATTTATAAACTATAAACTTAAAATTTGACATAGGCATGTTGATTGGTACCTTGATCACAAAAGTTAACCATATGTATCCAACTCTACTAATTAAAATATTTTTTTATAATTACTAATTAAAATATTAACAGTTACACACACAAGTCACTCTCATAAAAACTCAAATAAAGATTTGAAAAATATGATAATAGTAAGCTCCTACGGGTTAAAATAACAACCACACATTCCTTCTCATATAAAAAAAAAAAAAAATCAACAACCACAAACAGCTTGATTTAAATTATTGTTTTTTATTGGCCGATTTACTTCTATAGTCTTTCCAAGTATATTAAACTCATTTTATTTATTTTCTGTTTTTGTTGCAGGGTTAACCCCATTTTATTCACACACAAACTTTAAATTCAACTCTATCGGGGATCATCTTGGTTTTGTCAATCACTCCATTGATCACCAACTTCTCATTCAAGAGAGTAATATTACAAGATTTGGTTTTGAATAAATATTCTCGTCATCACATTCACACCAAATAAAGCCAACTTGAAACATATGTTCAATTATTTTTTTTAAAAAAAAAAAACATATTTGTTCAAGATTTCTTGGACATTGAAGAATGAATGGATAATCTCTTGTACCGTACTACCGATTGCTAGTTTTTTTTTTTTTTTTTTTTTTGTATTTGAAATTATGTGAGATATAAATATATTTTTATAAAGAAAATACACCAATGCTCTCTATTCATTTTGTTTTCTTATGACTATATAATTCTATATATGGAACTAAAAAAATAATTTTTAAATCATATATCTAAATAAAAAATAAACTCTAAAATTTTTAAACAGAAATATAAATCGTCAGTTGTGGGCATGGGAGGAAGAGGTATTGGGGGAACTTAGAAGTGCTCTGGCTAACTTTGTTTTGCAGCCCAATATTGCCGATTAGTGGGGGTGGCGATATGACCCCGGCGGTGGTTACTTTGTTTGTGGTGCATATGAGATTCTTACTGCTCAGGATGCCCAAGTGGCGGTGGCTACATTAGATTTAATTTGGCATAAACAGATTCCCTTGAAGGTGTCGGTGATGGCTTGACGGTTACTTCATAATGGGTTGCCGACAAAAGACAACTTGGTGAGGTGGCATGTTATTCACCCCGATGCAGGCCTCTGCGTAATTGGCTGTGAGAGTGTGGACACTGCGCATCATTTGTTCATTTCCTGCCCAGTTTTTGCACCCTTGTGGAGCCTCATTCGTTCTTGGGTTGGTTTCTCCTTTGCTGATCCATTAATGCTTCATGATCATTTCCTTCAGTTTATTCAGTTGGCAAGTGGTTCTCGAGCGCGCCGCTCTTTCATGCAATTACTTTGGTTATGTTGTATTTGGATGGTCTGGCATGAACGCAATAATAGAATTTTTAAGGCGAAAGAATCTTTGGTCCTTCCAATGTTAAAGAAAGTAAAAATTTATTCATTCTGGTGGATGAAAGCTTATAATGTAAATCTTGGTTTAAATTTTCACATGGGGTGGTCAAGCCCCCTGATTTGTATGGACATTGGCTAATTGGTGATTCACTTGTTTCAATATTTGTAGACTCTCGGGTTCTGGTTAACACACCTTGTGCTGGTCAAAACTTGTTGTTAATTTAGATGTTTCATTTTTGCTTGTTAAAAAAAATATTTTTACAAGCTTTTGGTTTAACAACCAAATATTTAAATCGAAACAAAAATATTTTTTCCCTAGCATTCAAGCACCACCGTTAGTTGATTCAGTGGTGATTGACGCTAAACTTGGTAGGAAAGACCATGGTTCGGGAGGGAGCTGGAATCCCGAACTAGATTAAACGGGTGGTGAAAATAAAAAAACTAAAGACCTTTGATTCAATAATAATAAAAGGAAATTAAATAAGAAAAAGGAAATTAGCCTCAAGATACGATTATATTTGATGATGTGTATAAGAGATTCTTGACCGACATACAAAAGTACCCAAAAAGAACGCCAATCTAACGAATTAAGACACCACTTATAATTAACACACCTTAATATTAGAGTTTAATTGTTATGTACTGTCAGTGTAAAGTTGTTTTACACATGCAACCAATAAGAATCATCTAAATTTCCATGTCATATAAAGATAGTGGGGTAAAGTGGGGTGATGTGGCGGAATACATGGTTGTTATTGGTTGATAGTGTAAAATTATTTTACACTGTCAGTGCATTTAAATTAAATCCTTAATATTATAATTGTAATAATAATACAACACAATATAACGAATTAACACACCACTTATAATTAACACGCTTTATTATAAATAATTTATAATACAAACAAAAACACAAATACACGTAATTGAATTTGAACTTGTCCTGCCTGGATCCGTCAAAATAAAATTTGAACTTGTCCTGCCCAGCTAGCTATTGACATATCCATAATGGCATAATCCATGCAATTTGGGCTATACAATCAAAATTTATACATAGGACAATCTAACATACGTGTTTTTTTAGGGTACATAAATTTAACTTACGTGTGCTTGCTCTTATTCACTGCTTTGTAATCACAAACATCCATAATTTACAAGAACATATATTTCGTGAAAGGCCCCAATGTGAATTCTTTTGATTAGTTTTTTATATATTTATTTTTTAAAACGTGCACGTAGCCACCAAAGTAATCGGCCATTGCATCATATCATATGCTTAACTGAGAAAAATGTCATATTGACTGGCAAAAAAAGAAAAAATTGGTGACAAAAGACCTAAAATATTTTTGATAAATTATACAGTTAAGTATCTTTATAATTACCATTATTGATATTTGGTTTTTTATTTAACGGAAAATATATTATTATTAATAATCAAATCTCTGCATAATATGTACCGTAAAATAGGGGTTAGAAAACAAAAGTGGCGTATATAAGCGGAACATCAATAAAAATATCAAAACAGATATCATCTAATAGATGTCTACTTCTAATCTATTTTTAGAAAATGACACACTTTAGCCTCCAAACCACCAGATTCCTACTTATTGATATCGGTGTTTGTTTGGCGTTTTTTGAAGAATCAAATTCCTACTTATGATAACTTCTTTAAAAGAAATATTTTGAATATTGATGCCTAATATTGTGTTCTTAATTCTTGTTCTAGTGAGTCGTTATTACACCTTTTCTTCGTTTTTGATCTGTCCCATAAGGTGTGGTGTCCTTAAATGGTTAGAGATACAAGTGTTTTTCATAATTAATTAGGTTGTTCAAGCACATTAATATTTGCGGATTACAATATTGATTTTTGAAGTATTTTAAGAAGTACTTCCAAGTTATCTGGTTGACGACTATATGGATGACTTGAAAAATTTGGTAGTGATTCAAAATTAAATTCAAAGATTTTGATTGTTATTTTCCAAACTTTATTTTGCTTCTGTTAAGCTTTATGCTTCTTTGCATATTTACATCAGCTTAGCATCTAAATTGTTCACATCTTGTGCTAATCTCTAGATGTGTGGTACCAATATATGGTCTTTGGTTGCTTCAAAAAGTAAAAAACGAAATTTAATTATATTAATAAACAACAATATATTATTTAGCAAACAATTAAAATTTATTATAAAATTATTTGTCAACTTTGATATAACTTGAGAAATATTTTCATCAAGTACTTATAAAGTAAGAGAAGTTTGATCAAATAGGTTTTTTTATTTATTGCATGGATCAAATAGTTATTTAATCTTGATTTTTTTTATAGTCTAAATTTATAACTAAATTGTTATTTTTGCCAATAATTATCCATATCCATATCTATAAAGGTTTTATAGATGTTTTGTGGGTAACCACTAAATACAAGTCCATATTGCTATCTTTATATGAGACTATAAATTAAATATACGTGTCATATAATTTCATAAAAAACTAATTTATTGAGCTGATAAAATTTCAGTATAGGTCTAGAAGTTCTAGCTCAACTGGTAAATACCGAAATTGCTAGGTCAGACGTCATGACCCGGATTTGAACCCGTGACCTTACAGTTGTGTGTGAGTTTAATTTCAGTGGATTACCACTTCTTCTAATACAAAAAAATATATTTTAGTATAGAGTAGTGGAGTGTTAATTAAAATCTCTTGATATTTTTATTTTTGGGTAACAAAGAGAGCTAAATCCCCCAATCTCTTGATACTTTTAATCTTTTGCTATTGTTGCTTCTATTAGTTAAGGGTTAATCTTTCCAAACTCTCCTACGTGTTCTTTTTACTGATCTCTTGTTTTAATGAATTCTTTGTAGTAGCCATATCTCTACATACATTCACATAGGGTTTAGGTTTTAGTAAAATATAATTTTTTATTTTCTACTTTTTATTAATATAATATTCATTTTTTACTAAAAATGATAAAGATCCACATCCACCTTATAATTTTTTTTAGAAATCCATATTACACACTAGATATAAAGGAATTCATAGATAAAAAGATTTTGATTTGGTTTATTCAATCCAAACTACTAAACTTGAACATCTAAATGTACAATCTTAGAGATAAAAATCCCAATGCGGTGACTGTCAAAGTATCATGAATGCAAGAAATCTACAACGAACTCTTTTCAAGCAAACTCCAAATTGCTATGATTTTATAATTTAAAAAATTCAAATTGACAATTTTTAGATTTTTTAATTATGTCTAAAATGACCAATCATTTTGAACCCCAAAAAGTCAGCTAGGGCACGGATTCAATGCGTACGTGGCCTTGACTAGTGCTGGCATATATGCAAACTAAAAATCCCTATAAATATTATAACTTTAAGGGATGCAATCTAACTAACTAAATTCTTTGAATATATTCTTGCTTCCTTTCATCAATATTTCTATTTGTGTACACAATATTCAAATTTCTTTGGCATTCCTTAGATAAATCTTGTCATCAAATTAACCAAACATATATACAAACTTCAACTTAATTTCCAAATATATTTCAGTCAATAATGTTGAGAACACAATCATCACTTCTACAAATTCCACCACCCACCTATGGAAACTTGGTGACTATTCTAAGCATAGATGGTGGCGGTATTAGGGGCATTATTCCCGCAACTATTCTCGAGTTCCTTGAATCGCAACTTCAAGAATTGGACGGTGAATCTGCAAGGCTTGCATATTACTTTGATGTGATTACAGGAACAAGTACAGGTGGTCTTGTAACCGCCATGTTAACTGCTCCAAATGATAAACAATGTCCTCTTTTTGCTGCCAAGGATATCAAACCATTTTACTTGGAACATTGTCCAAAGATTTTTCCACAATACAAGTATACATATATCTCTAATTTGTTTATTTATATTCAAACCACATCCCTATTCTGTAAAATAAATAAAAATATACTAATCAATTACTACAGTGACTTGTAACAAAAAACGTCGTTGCTAAAAATCATATTTCTTGTATATATGTGTACTAGTTTATATATAATTTGTACTGATTGGATGAACTTATGCAGGAGCTTGGGATCAGTGGGTAAATTGTTCAGATCATTAGCAGGACCAAAATACAATGGGAAATACCTTCACAGTGTGGTGAGGGAGATACTTGGAGAAACTAATCAACTTTTCCAGATAGCAGAGCTTCAGGTTTACACGTACTTGATGCACATATCTGTTCTTTACTCTATTGCAACAATGGATTGTGAGGTACACGATGAAATCATAGTCACATTATATTTGTTTGAAGCTCAAAAAATGTGACCTTTTGAACTTCTCTTACTCAATAAAATTGTCTTTAATGCCATGTGAATGAATAGAGACTTAGACCAATGGGCTGTCATAGAGACTTTCCTTCTAACTTACTCATATCAGGAATCTCCCATGTGAAAAAAGTATGTTCTTTTTCTTTTTGGATTTAGTCAATTTGAAATCAATTGGCATGCTTTAATGATATCTATATGTAGGCTAATGCTACGGTGGACCACCTTCACAAGTGGTCCACCGTGGATAAGTGATCTATCAAATACGAATTTTACAAAATTTATTGGTAGATCGGAAGTTTATATCATATAGATCATCCATAAATTTTTTTAGAAAAATTGAAAATCATTTGATATTTTATTGGGATTTATCAATATTTACAGTATTTAATAAACCGTTAATCTTGATGAGTCTCAATAACATATCAAATGATTTTCAATTTTTCTAAAATTTTCTATAGATGATCTATATGATATAAACTTTCAATTCAACGGTGGATTTTGCAAAAATCGTATTCGTTATATGGTTTTTCATGAAACAATTAAATCACACTAAAACATTAAAATTAATTTTGACTACAATTAAATTTCTTATATAACTAAACTTTTATTCAATTAAGTTATGCAAAAAAAAATAAAAAATAATAACTATAATACCAAAGTATACACATTATGCATAATTTATATTGGCCTTATAGCAAGGCCCACGGCCAATCACTATAAATAAGCCTTTATATATATAGGCCTTAATATATATAAAGTAAGGAAAATTGATATCTAGGCCCCGCATGATGCTCTCATACCCTCCAAAAATCCCAAAATACCCTCAATTTTGGTCCCAGAAAATTTTGATTTCTAGGTGACGAAATCCACAATTTCGTATCTTAGGTGACAAAATTTGGGGGGCATGGGAGTAATGTAGGAGGCTTACATAGCAATTTCTATATTTTCTATTCATTTCATATGGCATTATATGCTACTTTGCCTTCTAAACTATTAATTTTATAACATATTTCACACAAATCTTTGACAAATTGTCCCCGCGAACCAAAGACCCCGACGAAATCAATCGCGCGGAACGCGCGACCCGTGCCCCGCACGGGTAAGTTCCTAGTTTGACATAAAGACATTGCGACCAGTAATTTTCTCTTCTTATCAAATCAAGAGAACCCCTTGCTTGGATGCTCGACTTTCTGACATATGCATCAGTACCTCTGCTGCTCCTACTTATCTTCCTAGTTATAACTTCAAGAACCAAGACACTAATGGGTAATGTGATATAATTCAAAACTATGTTTGTTACTTGTAAAGCAAGCTACTTAAGATAGATACAAGTTAGTTAAGAAAAGTTAGTTAGAGTGGTTATTAGTTTGTTATGTGGTGGTTATATAAACACCATTGATGTATGATACTAACTAAGCTTGTTCAATAAAGAATTTTACTTCCTCCCTAAGAAACATCTCTTTCTTTCACTTTTCACTCTTACTTTCTCTTTTCCATTCTCTCCATCATTTCTTCCAATCTCATATGCATGATCAATGTTCTAACAACTGGTATCACGAGCCTTAGAATTCAGTGATTCTTTCTCCCTCACAATGACAAGCTCACTAGAAAATCTTAGCAACAGTTTTGGTGGAAAGCTCCCAATCCTTGACAGCAACAATTGGGATCGTTGGCATAAGCAAATGAAGGTTATCTTTGGGTTTCAAGAGGTTCAAGAAGTTGTTGAAAATGGTGTGACTCCATTGGCAGAGAATGCTACAGAAGCTCAAAGAACTGAACACAGAGCAATGAAGAAGAAAGACTTCAAGGCTATGTTCTTCCTTCATCAATGCGTTGATTTGATCAACTTCCAAAAGATAGAAAATGCTACATCATCAAAGGAGTGCTGGGATATTCTTGAAAAAGGTCACGCTGGGAATGAAAGATTGAAGCAAGTGAGATTACAAACATGGAAAAGAAAATTTGAACTGCTACAAACACTACAACATTTTGGAGCATAGGCAACAGTTTTTTAGGCAACTGGTAAGAACCGCACCCATAACATTGAATAGGCATCGGTTTTATGTATGTTGTATTGTTTTCTCACCAACAATCAAAAAACCGTTCCTAAAGAAGGTATAAGCAACGGTGTTGTCACCGTATGCAATTAGGCTACCAATGGTCATAAAACCGCGCCTGTAACAAATTATAGGCAACAGTTGCAACAATTTTTTAGCAACGGTGCAATAGTTGTCTCTACAACTATGTATAAGCAACATGTTTATAAATGCTTCCATTAATATAAAAAAGCCACACTGTAAAACCGTTCCCATAAATATGTTAAATTGACAAATAAAATTAGCCCGGGAACATGTCCCGCTCCAAAACATTTAGCATTCCCGCTCATTGAAAAAAAAAATTGAAATTAATTATTAAAAAAAATTGAAAATGGACTTACACTAGAAAAGGTTAACCATTTGTAAAAAAACAAAAAAAAAAAAGGATGAGATTTTCTCACCGTATTCTCTCACCATTCTATTGTGATTAAGTTCTCACCGTCTTCTACCTCAATCGACAATTTTCTCACCGTCTTCTACCTCTTCACGTACGTCTTCAAGCTTCTCTTCATCTCAGTCTTCAAGCTTCATCTCAGTCTTCAATCACAATCGCTGATTCCGCGTGAGCTACGAAGGGGTGCTTTGCTTGCGTTTCTATTTCTGGTTGACTCTCTCGTGAAGCTTTCAGGTAAGCTATAATATTCGTATTCCTTCCTTTTGTTACCAATTCTTGTTTCACATTTGGGTTTTCTCCTATTTGAACTCTATTGAATAAATTAGGGTTCTTTGCTATGCATAAATTTCTGTTTCATTGTTAGGGTTCATTGTTAAACTTATGTTCTAGTAGGATAAAATAACTTCTCTTTGTAGTTTTTCTATTCAGTATCCTAGTAGTTTGACTTTGAATTTGTTAATATTATGCATTTTTTGAATTGCTTGTGTTCTGATAGGGAAAAACTATGCTACTGCTAACAACTATACTAAATAAGATATTATTTCATTCATTGATTTGGGAATACACCAATTCATTGTACTTATAACAAACTGTAATAATACAAAATTAGTAATAAGACAAAAGCAAAGGAAGCTACATGAATGTGGACTAAGTGGTCATAATGATGTGGACTTTGAATTTTTAATTGGAAGCCAACTATATCTTAATGATCAATCAATTGAACATGAGAAGGGCTATACTAGTAAACCAGCTCAAAATTCATAGCAGTGTAATGGGAAATTAAGTAACCAATTTTAGATTCTTTTGGATTGAAATTTCTTTTAAGCCTTAAGATTTATCTTTAAAGTTTGAGATCTCCTTTAACCTAATTAATTAGTGTTAGAAGCTAGCTCACTTAAACATTTTTGTAGCATAAATAATGTGAAGGCAACTTTTCACTAAACATGAATAGTAGTCTAAATTATAGTGAGTCTTTATGAATAAGTGTTGAACCATGTTAGCTTATGACTTATGAGAGTAAAAAGGGGCCCAAGAAAAAGGAAGTTGTTAAGGCAAATCAATTTGGTAACCTGCTACACAAATTTTCAATCTTATTACAAGCTATGGTCCAAAATAACTCCCACATCCTCTCGTCTTTTGCCATCTCCTTGCCTTTTATACAAATGGTGTGTGGAGCCTAATGTTTGCCTTGATTCGAATTAGTGTTCATGGTCCGGCTGGGTTGTGGATCCTTTTGTTTCCCTAGCTGTCTCCTGTTGCAGTTTTTGTGCTGCTGTTCCACTGTGTTGAGGCTAAGCTGGTGTGCCCTGTGTGTCGGGTTTTGGTGTTGCTGTCTTGTACAGGGGTCTGTTTTTGCTTTAAGCGTTGTGGCTGCCTTTGTTGTGTTTTGTTTTTGTTCTTTATATATATTATTTGTTGTCTCAAAAAAAAAAAAAACTCCCACTTGAATATTCAAACCATATACCTGCCCACTTTAATTTGATATAATTAATAACAGTAGTCCTACTAACAAAAAAAAAGGGAAACATAAACCATAAACTAACTTTTATGTCAAGCATCCCATGTGGATCTTTGCTATGGTACCCTGAATTATATCATCTAGTGTCTATGAAGTAAGTAAAGTTACAATTCTCTTTCTAATATATATATATATAAAAGTGATGAAATAAGATAAGATGGGAGTTAAATTTGAGAGAGTTGAAAATATAACTAAGAAAAAGATTTAGTTAGATGCAAAGTACTGTATGGTTTACATCCTCTAACATGGTTCACATAAATTTTGTATTGCATCATTATTTTTCTATTATTATGATATAAATATGAAATTTTTGTACCAAAAAAAAAAGAAATTTGTGACACTGTTTAATGGTAAATAGTTTCAGTTGAGGAATCTATTAAAAATATAATTTACTTACTCTTAAATGTCTAGAATAGCATAAGTTTGTCTAGAACAGCAATATATTCAATCTATAAAATCACATTTTGAGAGTTATGACAGTTCAGTTCCGAAGTATTGAACTGGTTCATGGAACTGTTATGACAGTTCAGAAAAAATTATAGACTCGGTTCGGTTTTACAAAACTAATGTGACAGTTTGGTTCAGCATATGAATGATACAAATTAATGTGAATTTGATTGAATACATAAGTTATGTTTGCTCACTCTTAGGTTAGTATATGATTAAGTATATTTCTACTTGTAAGTCAAGTGAGTGAATGATGTTTTATTGTATGTGAATTTTTTGTATTAGATTGATAGTTATGGACAAAGAGTGGACTAAGCAACCAAGACTTAGTGGTGAATATAAGAAAGGTGTATTATCTTTCTTAGATTTTGCCTACACCAAAGGAAAACCAGAAGCAAATGAAATTTTATGCCCCTGTGCCAATTGTGCAAATATATATTATGAAAAAAGAAAAGTGGTTTCTGATCATTTAGTAGCCTTTGGATTTGTTGAAGGCTACAAAGTTTGGACAAACCATGGGGAACAAAGATCAGATTCAGCAAAAATTGATGATCACATGGATTCTGAAGACGAGTCGCATGATGACATTGATGGCTTGTTGTTTGATACGTTTAGAAATGTTGTAGAAACAAATGAAATTAATGAGGGACCTAATGAGGATGCTAAGAAATTCTTCAATTTGATTGATGAGTCAAAACAACCATTATACCCAGGATGCAAAACTTTCTCTACATTATCCTTCATAATTCGGATGTACCTGTTGAAGTGTCTTCACGGGTGGAGCAATGCATCATTCTCGTCACTCTTAGAATTATTGAAAGAAGCGATGCCTGATCTTAAGATTCCTGATTCTTTTCACAAAACAAAGGCCATGATTAAGGACCTTGGCCTTGATTATGAAAAAATAGATGTTTGTCCTAATGATTGCATGTTATATTGGGGAGAATACAAGAATGATAGTTCTTGTAGATTTTGCAAAGCTTCTCGGTGGAAAGAATCCTCTCTAGTAGATTCTGAGTCCGAGCAACCCAAAAATGGTCATAAAGTTGCTGAAAAAATTTTGAGACACTTTCCCTTGATTCCTAGGCTTCAAAGGCTGTTTATGTGTTCAAAAACAGCCGAGTCAATGAGGTGGCATGAAGAAGGACGCACAAAAGATGGCAAATTAAGGCATTCTGCTGATGGCCAAGCGTGGAAGGACTTTGACAGCCTTAATACTGATTTTGCTTATGAATCGCGTGGCCCAGTTCAATTTCGATGGATGTATCCCATAGAAAGATATTTATGTAAGCTTAAGGGATATGTTCGTAATAGAAGTCGCCCAGAAGGTTCTATTGCTGAGGGTTATTTGGCTGAAGAGGCCATAACTCTTTGTTCAAGATATTTGCACACAAGTGTGGATACAAGGTTGAATAGAAGGAGTCGGAATTGTGATAATAGTGATTTGATAGATGTAGATGAAATTGATTACTTTACAAGTATTGGTCGTCCGTTAGGGGGAAAGAAAAATGGGAAACCATTTCATTTGGATTTTGATTCTCTAGCCCAAGCCCATCGATACATCTTATTCAATTGTGATGAAGTTCAAGTATACATCAGGTGCGTCAACACTGTCCAATATTTGCTTTATTCGTCTTTAGATGAAAAATTATTTTGAAATTGACTAATGAATAACATTTTTTCTGAATAGAGAGCATGATGGTATTGTTAATAGTCACACTAAAAAGCGCCAGTGGGATAAGGCCAAGGCTCAAAGCCAAACTTTTAGTGAGTGGTTCAAAACTCGAGCGAAGAGAGATGATGTGCCGCTTCAGCTTAGAGAATTGTCTAAAGGACCAAATGATGTTGCAAAGAGGTTTTCAGGATATCTTGTAAATGGATATAGATTCCATACTATGGAAAGAGATGCAAGACGCAAGACTCAAAATTCTGGTGTGACTTTGGTTTCATTAACCGCAAGTTTTGCAAGCTCCAAGGATGCAAATCCTAGGACAGAACCTATAACTTACTTTGGAGCAATTAAAGATATAATTGAGTTGAACTATTATGGCCACTCCAAATTTGTTCTATTTAGGTGTGATTGGTATGAAGTCGAGGAAGAAAAATATGGACTAACTTGTGTGCATTTCAATAAAACGTGTTACCAAGATGATGCTTTTGTGATTGCTTCTCAAGTTCACCAATGTTTTTATATTCAAGATCCTTTCAATGCAAATAGGCATTATGTTAATAGGACAGATCCAAGGGATTTGTTTAACATGGGTAACCAATCAGAGTTTGAAGCTACAAACGTAAATGCAACAACTGATGATGAAGTCGACTTGGTTAGGGAAGACATTCCTACAACAATCTTTGAGAAGCCGTCAGATGATTTACAAGGAATAGAAGAGGAGGAAGATTCTGATTTTGATGACACATTATATGACTATATGGACTAATTTGTATAATGAATCAACTTGTGTATCAAATTATTTATTTCCATTTTGTTGCGTTGTTTAAATATAACATTATTTTGTTGTGTTGTTACAATGTTATTATATGCTGCTTTGTTATTATATGCTGCTTTGTTGTTTGTTGGTTCTAATTATTTGTTGGATTGATATTTATGTGGATTGGTTATTAATTTGCTGCTTCTGGACAGGTTGTTTACATATGCTTTTTCTTTTCTCTGGACTAGATTTTACTTGTCTTTTGGATCTGCCTGGACTTATACTTCTATGTGTTTTTTTTAGAAAAAAAATGAAGAACAACAAAGTAAACTCAAAGAAAACTCAAAGCACAGAACCTGTCACTTACATAGGAAGACAAGTGAGATCCAATGCTGAATTGCTGAAGATGTTAAACATTAAACGTGAGAAGGGAATTGATGAGGCATATATTCCGGAAGTTCAAGGATCTAAACGTAATCAAAATATGCCATCAAGGAATGTTGGTGGAACTAAGTTTCAATTGGTTGGAGATCAAGGAACGAAAGCAACCATGGCTGAAGAACCTAACAAGTCATCACTCAATGTTGCCAAAAAATCAGTTGAAGGATTTCAACTCACTTTAACTTATACATAATGCAGGACATATGTAAGAAGAATGCTGTGAATAGGACGAAACAAAAATATATGCACCGAATGGGAACAAGGAATTTTGCTAGGGTCAAGGCACAATTGGTATTATAATTTTGCAATTCAACGAAATAATTTTCTAACAAATATATGTTTCTTATTACTTGTAAATTTTGTAGCGTGCAAAGAAGGAGGACGGATCAGACGTCACTCAATAAGAGATGTTCGTTGAAACCCGCACAAGTCGGAAAGGAAAAAAAGTGGATCAAGATACTCAAGATGTTATTGTAAGTACAATAATATATACAAGCATATTTCAGTGATTATTTATGTTCTGTCAGTTAACGAATTGGTTTAGTTTTAGTGGTTAATTAGGCATGGTTCAGTTAATGAATACACGCATATTTCTGTTCTTTTCAGTTTCGATTATTTATGTTCTGTTTCTGTTTTAGTTTCAGTTTCAGCAGCAGAGTATTGGTTTTGTTCTGTTTCAGTTTCAGTTTCAGTTTCAGTTAATGAATTGGTTTTGTCTTTCAGTTTCAGTTTCACTTAATGAATACACGCATATTTATGTTCTGTTTCTGTATTATGTTCAGTATCAGTTTATATTCTTCTGTTCAGTTTCTTTTTCCTTGAACTTATCTTTAACCTTGCTTTTCTTATTAGACTAAACTTCATGATTCCATTCAAGAGTCAAATGAATGTGCTGGGGAAACTTTTCAATCAATATTTGGCAAAGAAAAGGCTGGTAGAATGCGTTGCTTGGGAAGAATGGTAACACCAACTGTGTTTAAGAGAAATGAAGAAATTGCCGAAATTAAGAGACACTATTCTAACGAGACAACTCGCATGGCTAAGAAACTTGATGGCTTACAAGGGTTAGTTAGATGTTTGTTAAAACAAGCCAATCCTGATTTTGATGATGAAGCTTTGGATAGTATTATGCAAAATGCTATGGATGATGATAATGGTGCTTCCACATCATCACAGATGCATGATCTTGATAAGGTAATACTTCTAATGTGCCATGTGTTACTTTTGTTTCTATAAATTGAATTACTATAGAAACTTGTATGAAATAGCTTTTTTTTATACTTTGATTATCTCAAATTGAATTATTGTGGAAATTATCTATGAAAGCTTATTTGTTACTTTGATATGATAGCATGGTGTTAGCTGGAAGAACTCTTAGAGATTATTTCATTCTAAATAAGTGCAACCTTTTGTAGACTTCAAATTGTAAATTAAATGTCAATGCATTAACAATCATCATGACAGTATTTGACATTCTGCTATGATGTCAATATTTATACTTACTAGTTGTTTGTTTTTTTGGTTTTTTGCTATGATGTCTTGTGTTTTGGCTGGTGTTTCTTGGCCAGTTCTGGCAGAAGCTTTAGCATGGCCTTATAGCAGTGGAGACTTTTTAAGTCTGATGACATTGTCGACTTTTTTATGCACGATTATTCTGTTATGATGTATTTGGTCTGCACTTGTATTTGATGCACTGATTGTCTAGTGGTATATGGCACTCTTTCTACTTTAGTATTTGGTGTCGTCCATGACAGTTTAGATGTTATTTCACAATAGCTTGCTATAATAGGTTGTTCCGGAGGTCTTTAACCATTTGTATTGGTGAATGTTGTGTAATCTGACTTGGTTTGGGGAGTGAATTTTGCACTCCTTGTGCCTAATTCACTCTAATAAATTTTGCTTTAAAAAAAAAAAACAAAACTATTGAGGAAGGATTCACAAGGACTTAACATTTTTTTTTATAAATGCAGGAAACTCATCCAACATTTGAGGAAGGTGAACTTGAAGTTGAAGATGATGAATGATAAGCAAAGTTTATGTAAAAACTAATACTTTTTGGTTATTTTTTTGAAACAAACTACCATGTGTTAGTTTAATTTTGTATATTTTGGATATCCAAACTTGGAATATTAAATGATGCAAAAATATTATCTATTTTATTTAGGCTTTTAAAATTGAGTATTCTTTTATTTTACCTAAATGCATAATATGCTATTTATTTATTTATTTTTTACAAAAAAATTAATTGTTATTATAAAAAAAATTAAAAGTAACAAAAGAAAGTTATTTTAAAAAAGGAACTGTTGCTGTAACAGATAAACAACACGAAATAACCGTTGTCTAAAATTCAATGCAAAACTGTTGCTACCAAGATTATGCAACATTACAATAACCATTCCTTTTACTATGACCGTTGCCATAAAATTATATGCAAAACCGTTGCTAAATATTTAAGCAACAATTTGAAACCGTTCCTCAAAGTACAGGTAGCGTTGCCAATGGATCATAAAAAACCGCTGCCTTTTACATGTTTAAGCAGCGGTTTTGTGTTACTGTGGGCGAAACTGAAAAAACCGTTGCCTTTAGAAAAGGCCACAGCCGTATAGAGTGCACAAGCTAAACCGTTGCTGAACCGTTGTCTTAGGATACGGGCACGGTTTTTTTGCTTTAGGCAATGGTTTTTGACCGCTGCCTAAAGTCAAAAATGTTGTAGTGAAATGGATCAAAATGAGAGTGTTGCTGAGTATTTCAACAAGATCACCACCATTACTAACCAGATGATTAGCTGTGGAGAAACAGTTAGTGATGGCACAATTGTTGAAAAGGTAATGAGAACTCTTTCTGCACGATTTGATCACATTACTGTAGCAATCATGGAGTCCAAAGATCTATCAACAATGAAATTAGAGGAATTGCAGTGCTCTCTTGAAGCACATGAACAAAGATTGGATGAAAGAACCAAAGATAGAGCTTCTGATCAGGCACTACAAGCACATGCAATCAAGAAAGGGAAGAAATCTAAAGATAAGTACAAGAAAGATCATTCTCAGCAGGATAAATCAAAGAACAATGAACAAGCTCAAGCATCAACTCACAACAATGGTGCTAATCAAGAAAAGAAGGGTAAGATGAACTTGAAGAATGTTCAGTGCTATAACTGTCAAAAGTATGGCCATTTTGCTAAAGATTGTAGAGGCAAGAAAGTACCAAGAAGACACAACACTGAAGCAAACATGGCACAAGGTGAAAGTGACACTGAACAGGACCCTATGTTACTAATGGCTACCACCACAGATGATGATGATCATCAGGCAGATTGGTACCTTGACACAGGGTGTAGCAGTCACATGACAAGTCATAGAGAATGGCTTATCAACTTCAATAATTCATCAAAGACCAAGATTAGATTTGCTGACAATAGAACAACACCAGCTGAGGGTGTTGGTGATGTATTGATTACAGGCAAGAAAGGGAATCAAGCTCTTATCACTGGTGTACTCTATGTCCCTGATATGAAGACAAATCTGCTAAGTATGGGTCAATTGCTAGAAAAAGGTTTCATAATCCATTTAAAAGATAAAATGATGGAGGTTTTTGATGCACAACATAATACTATTCTTAGAGCCCCTCTCTCTCAGAACAGAACCTTTCAAGTCAAAATCACACCAAGTGAATCACATTGTCTGGCTGCAGTGAAGATCAGTGATCAAGCTTGGCTATGGCATCTCAGGTATGGACATTTGAACTTTAAGAGTTTAAATTTCATGAAAAATAATGGATTAGTTAATGGATTGCCTGAAATCAAACCACCATCAGAATTGTGTGAACACTGCTTGATAGGCAAGCAACCTAGGAAATCATTTGTGTCAGATATTCCTATGAGGTCAAAACAGTTGCTTCATGTAGTGTATACTGATGTGTGTGGCCCATTTGAGACTTTGTCTTTAGGAGGAAATCGATATTTTGTGTCTTTTATAGATGAATTTAGCAGAATGATGTGGATTTATTTGATAAAGACCAAAGATGAGGTGTTACAACAATTCAAGTCATTTAAGATCATGGTTGAGAAGCAGTCAGAGAAGCAAATCAAGATCTTAAGGAGTGATGGTGGTGGTGAGTACACATCACATGACTTCAGGGAGTTTTGTGCAGCAAATGGTATTCATCATGAAGTGGTAGCTCCTTACACACCTCAACATAATGGAATTGCAGAAAGAAGGAATAGAACCATTATGAACATGACTAGATGTATGTTAAAAGAAAAGCAATTACCTCACAGTTTTTGGGGTGAAGCTGTTTCTACTGCATGCTATGTGCTTAACAAGAGCCCAACTAAGAAATTGCCTAAGGTACCAGAAGCAATATGGACTGGTACAACTCCATCAGTGAAGCACCTTAGAGTTTTTGGTTGTCTATGCTACAAACATGTGCCGGATCAAAAGAGAAAAAAGCTAGATGACAAGAGTCAACCTATGATCTTAGTTGGCTATCACACTGCAGGGTCTTACAAATTGTATAATCCACTCAACAAGAAGATTACTACAAGTAGAGATGTTACTTTTGCAGAAGATAAGAGTTGGAATTGGAACAATGAAGAATCTAGTGGTGAAAAGTACATTGAGTTTGAATTACTTGATGAGCAAGGCACCACAGAAGATGATTTTCCAACACCTCCACAAGCTGCAACAGTCAATAATGAGCCTAGAAGATCAGCTAGAACATCAATTCCCAACAGAACATTGCAAGACTATGAATTGCTTCATGACACCGTGGTTACACCAGATGGTGATATAGTACATTTGGCACTATTTGTTGACACTGAGCCAATTTCATATGCTGAGGCTTCAAACCATTCTGAATGGAGAGAAGCTATGCATGATGAGTTAGAAGCAATACAAAGAAATGACACATGGGAATTAGTTAAGCTGCCTGCACACAAGAAAGCCATTGCTGTCAAATGGATCTACAAGATCAAACATAAGCCAGATGGAAGCATAGCTAAGTACAAGGCAAGATTGGTGGCTAAGGGTTTCTTACAGAAGCAAGGCATTGACTACACTGAGGTCTTTGCACCAGTAGCTAGACTAGAGACAGTTAGACTAGTCATAGCTATTGCCACTCATTTTAACTGGGAATTTGTTCAACTTGATGTCAAGTCTGCCTTCTTAAATGGCAAACTTGAGGAGGAAGTGTATGTTGAACAACCTCAGGGTTTCATAGTCAAAGGTAAAGAAGATTATGTGCTGAAATTGCACAAGGCCTTGTATGGATTGAAGCAAGCTCCAAGAGCTTGGAATTTGAGAATGAATGAATTCTTAAGTCAGAATGGCTACATGAAATGCACTGTGGAGCATGGAATTTACATCAAAGGGTCATCACAGGGCAACTTATGTATAGTGTGTCTTTATGTGGATGATTTATTGATAACTGGCAGCAACAATGATGAAATTGAAAGGCTAACTGCAAGATTGAGCTCTGAGTTTGAAATGACTAATCTGGGAGGATTAAGGTACTTTCTAGGATTAGAATTTACTAAAACTAGCAGTGGAATGTTGTTACATCAAAGTAAATATGTCTCAGACATATTGAAAAGATTCAACATGGTGAACTGCAACCCAGCCAACACACCAATGGAAACTGGCTCTAGCTTGAGCAGTGATGATGAAGGCAAGGCAGTGAATGCTACACTATACAAGCAGATAGTGGGCAGTTTGAGATATGCCTGCAACTCTAGGCCTGATGTGTGTCATAGTGTAGGTATTGTAAGCAGATTCATGCAAACACCTAAGCTATCACATATGCAAGCAGTCAAGAGAATACTAAGGTACATTCAAGGCACAAATGACTTTGGTGTTCTGTATCCTATCACTGATGGAAGTAAAGGCAAGTTGGTTGGATATTGTGACTCAGATTGGAGTGGAGATAGAGTAGAGAGGAAAAGCACAATGGGATATGTCTTCACTATATACAATTGTCCCATATCATGGAGCTCTAAAAAACAAACTGTTGTAGCCTTATCTACCTGTGAAGCTGAATACATATCAGCTTGCTATGCTACCTGTCAAGGGATTTGGCTACAGTCCTTGCTACATGAAATGAAGATTGAGATAGATGATGAAGTGGAGCTGATGGTTGACAACAAATCAGCCATAAACCTAGCTAAAAATCCCATAGCTCATGGGAGAAGTAAGCATATTGAAACTAAGTTCCATTTCCTAAGAGATCAAGTATCAAAAGGGAGGATCAATCTTACTTACTGCAAGACAGAAAATCAAGTTGCAGATGTACTCACCAAGCCACTCAAGATTGAAAGATTCAAAGTGATGAGAAGATTACTCAACATGCATAGCTTAGATAGTTTGAATTAAGAGGGTGTAATGTGATATAATTCAAAACTATGTTTGTTACTTGTAAAGCAAGCTACTTAAGATAGATACAAGTTAGTTAAGAAAAGTTAGTTAGAGTGGTTATTAGTTTGTTATGTGGTGGTTATATAAACACCATTGATGTATGATACTAACTAAGCTTGTTCAATAAAGAATTTTACTTCCTCCCTAAGAAACATCTCTTTCTTTCACTTTTCACTCTTACTTTCTCTTTTCCATTCTCTCCATCATTTCTTCCAATCTCATATGCATGATCAATGTTCTAACAATGGGGACATGTATGCATTCAACCTCATTGATGGTGGTGTTTGTGCAAATAATCCGGTATATATATAGGATTACTATAATTGTTATATATAAATATTTCAAATTGTTTTTCAATATTAAACGTAATAAATGTTGAAAAGCTTAGCGTATTATGCTCTTTCGGATCAGCCCAATGTTGAGGGAGTTCGCTCTGAGGATGAGTTAGCCTTCTCACTAAGGTTTGGAATAGCCTCACCCCCTCCAAAGTCTTGGTTTTTATGTAGCAACTTGTGTGCCTACACATCAGAATCTCATTAGGTGTAGAGTTTTGTGGACCCTTAAGGAACTTTGTGTGTGTTTTTTGGGAGCTCGGTAGAATCTGAAACTCACCTATTTGTTACTTGTGATTTTGCTTCCAGGGTGTGGTATATGATTTGTAGGTGATTAGGTTGGGAGTTGGTTTTACTTACCTGCGAATTTTCTAGATTTTTTTTTTGGTACATGCGAATTTTCTAGGTTTATTCACTATCTTTATAGATTTAGGGGATATGCCTAAGATTAGGTTAGGTTCGGTTCTGGTTTGTCATTCTGTTGTGTGGCATATTTGAAAGTTTTAAAATTATCTTTTTTTCTAGAAAGATAGTGGACGACATTGAGGAACTGATCAACTTAGCTCTTAATGGTTTTATGTTAAGAGTTCTGGTAATTAATCTCTGCTCCCATTCAGAATGGGTAGTGGAACTTGTGCTGTGCTGATTTGACGGTGGTCTATGTGGTAGGAAAATTTGGTTTCTCTATTTGTGTGGCATTGGTGGTTGTATCTCCTTCCTACTTTTTTTCTATCGCTGTCTAATGTCGTCTTTTGTTTAGTACTTGTGGTACTCTTTATATTTATGGTCTTTTGACATTTTCTATATATTATATTTGTCATTAAAAAAGCGTGATAAATGTTATTAATTAGTTTAATTTGGTTTTGGTGATGGTCGATGATGCAGACTTTAGTAGCCGTGAATGAAGTAACCAAAGAGATAATAAATCATAATAATGATTTTTATGCCATCAAACCTATGGAATATAGTCGTTTTCTCATCTCATTGGGCACCGGAACACCCAAGAATGAACAAAAGTTTGATTCAAAAATGGCATCAAAATGGGGAATGTTGGATTGGTTAACCCATGACGGATCTAATCCCTTGATTGATATTTTTAGTCAATCCTCCGGAGATATGGTTGATTTCCATCTTGCTACTGTTACTCAAGCACTTAACTGTCAAGATAATTATCTTCGGATACAGGTAAAAACAATATTATACAATTATGTTTTAGAAATTAATGAAATTATTAAATAAATAAATATAAACTTTTAAATTTTTCAATTTTTAAATATTATAAAATGCAGGATGATACATTGACCGGTATAGACTCTTCGGTTGATATTGCCACAAAAAATAATTTAGAAAAATTGTGCCAAATTGGAGAAAGGTTATTGGAGAAACCCGTTTCTATGGTCAATTTAGAAACCGGTGTACTTGACCCTATTGGAAATGGGGAGACCAACCAAGAAGCTCTCAAAAGGTATAATTAATAGTTATTGATTGATTATATTTAGGTGTAATTATAATTTTAATCTCTTTATTTTCATATGCATTTACAAAATTGATCCTTTATTTTAAAATCATCCTATTTTGGTCTATTTATTAGATTTTTATTCTTAAACATTGTGATTTAACACATTTTAATTATTGTAACATACTTTCTTGATGATATTGAATGATCAAAAGTCAATAAGTTACAAAAAAAAAACTTATTTAAACTTTGGTTTCAATTTTAAAAATTATTCATTTTTATAATTTAATTAATAAAATGTAAAAAATTAATTCACCTGAATGAATCTACATCATTAGTTTGTATTTTATGTCATTTAAAATATATTAATTAATCTCTATTTTTAAGTATAAAAGTCTGATGAACTGACTAAACTTGAGCGATTTTAAAATAGGAGATCAATTGTATGAGTGATAGAAAATAAGAGAACCAAAATTATAATTAAACATTATATTTATATTTATTAGAAAAAATTGCACATTGCAATCATATATATTACAGTATATAGTTATGATTTTTTCTTCTTTTCATGAGATAAATATCACCATTAATCCTTTGCAGGTTCGCAAAATTACTTTCACAAGAGAAGAGGTTTAGAGAATTGACAATACCGCACACTAACAAGACCTTGATATAAAGAGAAATCAACCCGTTATTCACAAACACATGCTTAGTTTTTGTCCTTCAGCTATTTTCAAAGACTTTCTATGGTATCAATTTTATATATATATATATATATATATATATATATATATATATATATATATATATATATATATATATATATTTTATTTTATTGTTTGTATTGGATTCAATTGATGTAAGGAAAAGGTGTACTTATTTGTGTTAGATAATAGTTTAGTGATTTAATAATGTAATGGATTTTTGGTTGTAGCATGAACTTTTAGCTTAATAGTGATTAAATCTATTTAAGTTTTTTTTATATATTCTTAAGACAACCTTTTGTACTCAAGTGGTGTTTATTACAATGAAATCTTAGTAGTCTCCTTTGTTATTCTCTCTGTATCTTTTTTATTCTAACAACTTATTTATTAATTTATATAAAAAGACTTAATTCAATGTTCTTCTCTATACCAAATACATTAAATTTTGTAATCTTTCGAATGTTCTAAACCAAACTAGCAAGTTGGAAGGAGTATTTTTTAGCGAAGCTTGCCAAGAAAGCAATCCCCATTAAAATATATATTAAACACAAAAAGAAATAGACTATAAAAAGAGGGATTTGGATCATCTTTTTTTTCTCTCCAATTCCCTCTCCAATTTTTTGTTTTGTAAGTGTGAAGAGAGAGAAATTAAAAGTTAAAAATAAATAATTGATGATGAGAGAGAAAAAATGATGAGAGAGAAAGACACATAAAAAACATCGGAGAAGGAATTAGAGAAAAAAAAAAGGAGAGAATCCAAATCCTAAAAAGAGGGGGGAGCACCAAACCCTCCAAAAAAAAGCTAATATGAAAAGGTACATTACACCACCATGTTAAGAGTATATAGATATAGAAATCAACAATGAATTTATCCAAGCGGTAAAAGTCTTGGTGGCCCCATAATTAAACATGTGGTCAAAGGTTCGATTTCTACCTCATGCACATATGAAGAAAATTTGGTTGGAAGGGGAAAACTCACCTTGTGTTCCCCACAATGTTTTTGACATAGATTAATCATTGCTAACAGTGTGGAAACTTCGTACCAATATCATTGTAACGAAAAAAAAAGAATAGAAAGATTACAGTTGACAAATTTGTTTGCACAAGTGTTCCCTTCACTATATATGTGATAAATCAAAAAATTCGTGGAGAATATAAGCAAAAAACCATTGTCTAGTATGTTTTTAAGATGCCATAAAATAATCTTAGAAGACTTAAGAACAATAACCACCAGCATTGAGTATGTTTACAACCTATTGGAAGGATTTGATAAATGGTTAAAATCAATTCATTGTTGATGAGTCTATTTATGTAAATAAATTAATAAGCAGTTATTTATTGGCTTTTCTATAAATTAATTAACTAAAAATGAATTTGTTCAAGTGATAAGGGTAGTATTTGATATTTAAACAAGTGATTATAAATTTGATCTCTGACTCATGTGTATTTAATCGCTCAAGTGACACATTACACCTGGTGTGTTTCATAAATTCTCTAATGAAGATTAGTCACTTCAAATTAAAATAGATTATAGAATATGAATATACATCATACTAATATAAGAAGAAATCAAAGATTTGAACTATATATTATCAAAATGCCTGTTATGTAATACCTGCACAAGATCAGGCGCCGACCACCCAATAAATTTAACATGCAAAAGTCACATAGCAAATTTATTTGAAATTAAACCGTTAGATTTGATATAGAGGTGAAGAATTTGGATAATAAGCAAAAAGTTCTAGGTTCCATCCTCACTAATTCCATTGTAAACCAATTTTTTTTTCTTATATAATTGAAGTCGCGGTCTAATATGAATCTAGTCTAAAAGTAGATGTTACTAGTTTTTTTTTCACACCAACAGTATCCGGTCCACTGACCACCTAATTACCCTCTCTCTCTATATATATTTTGTAACACTTACAAAATATAATTATGTATGGTATATAGATTATTTTGAGAAATGTATGGTATATAGATGTAAAGCATATATGTCTTTTTTTTTTGAACAATAATTAGAGTATATATGTTTTTAATATATTTTTTTTTTAATCGGCTAAATTTTATTAATGGACAATTTCCTAAACAAGAAGTATAAGAAATTGTTTAATCATACAACGAGAGGCAAAGTGGTGAAAACACTTTAACCAATCAAAAAGTACATAAGCACCCCAATCCACCCCTTACAAACATCAAATGAAATTCACCAAAGACCACCAGAGAAGACACCAACTCAACCCATAGAAACGCCATCAGACACTAACTCCCGAACTCGAATTAAAATTGCTCGGACCATCAGAATCCAAAAAGCAGCTCATTGAGTCGAAAATTAAAGTTCAACCAGATACCCGAAACCTGCAAATCTCAACAGATTTGGAAACCCCTCAGCGACTCAAAAAGAATCCTGCAAATCTCAACAGATTTGTAAACGGTCAGAGAATCAAATATCAAGGAAAACTAAACACCGCACGATCTCGACACCTCACCATCACAACACCATCTCATCACCACCAATACGTGTCGGAATAAAACACTGCCACTAACACCCAAATACCGCAACAAGCAAATCCACCGCCGAAGCTTCCATATATATTTTTAATATATATGTTTGTTGTTTAAAAAAATCTGTTTATAAAAAAAAATTGCTATATTATATTGTACATAATTATACTATGCATTTTTTTGACAAATGTATATGTTTTAATATATATATATATATATATATATATATATATATATATATATATTTTTGTTGATAAAGATTCTGTTTATGAAAAAAAAAATTGCTATAATTAACTCATTCTATTTAAAGTATGTTTTGAAGCACCAATCAATATATTCATGTGCATAAATGAAATAAGTCTCACTCTAATAATTATCATAAATTAATCCTAACCATTAATTGATATTAAGATTAAAGGGTAAGATTTGGAGTAACTTAAATGATTTACTCTTGGAGTCAATTGATCCCTCCTCTTTAAAGTTTATGATAAAAATTGCATGGGCTTTGTAAAAATGAGGCCAAGTTTAATTTGAACATGTGTCAAGAAAAGATACGAGAACCTAACCTTTACATGGGCGGATATATAGCTTGGATAGCTCGGGCATTTGTCCAGACTATCTTAAAAATAATTGGTCCTTTAAGAATTAATTTAGAATAAAACTGATACTTTTTGTTCAATATTAAAAAATTTCAGTACAAAACTGAAATTTTAGTTAGACTTTATACATTTTCGGGCTATGCCACCATGTTTACCAACTCAATTAAAGTATTTATAATTAAATTGTTGTATTTGTAGTAGTTAAAATTTTTTAAACTTCTTTTAATCCAAAATACTCACTTCGTTCCTTTTAATTAGAGACAATTCACTTTTTAGATTCATTCAATAATTGATGTATTTGATCTATATTATAGCTTAAATACATTCATTATTTAATGAATCTAAAACGTCAACGGTCTCTTATAAAAATGAACGGAGTATTACATTATTGTTTAAACTCTTAAATTTGACCGCTTGATCTTGGGACAACCTTTTTCTTCCATTATAATCAATCTTCTCACTTCAAACACAACTATTTGAACTTGTCCTTCCTAGCTACCATATCCATAATCCATGATGCAATGGGCAATAGAATGAAAATTTCTACGTAGAACAATCTTATAACATACGTTTGCTTGCTCTCATTCGCAGCATTGTAATCGGATACATCCAATCCAAGTCATTGAGTATCACCATGTACTTGACATCAACCATGCATGATGTATTAGAAAAAAGAGAAAAATGAGAGAGAGAGAGAGAGAGAGAGAGAAATATTTTTACATTTTATTTTTTATTTTAATGTAATTTAGTTATTTTATTGTAGTATTATGATATAATTAATCACTATGTGCAACCAATCAAAGGCTTATACTATATCAACCATTCAAGCATGTATAAACTATTTTGTTTCAAACAAATACAAAGATCACCCACAACATGCATGACATGATTGACACGTATAAGTACTCTAAGTTTCTTTACAAGAAAGTACTCTCAAGTTACCAATCGTTGGTTGGTTTAGTGGTGATTGACGCTGAACTTGGTATGAAGGACTACTGTTCGATTATCCGCAACTACAATCGAGAAAAGACTGAAACACTTTGATGCAAGAACCGACTCCCGAACCAGATTAAATTTGTGGTGAAAAAGAAAGTACTCTCAAGTTATTATCAATAATCAATATAAAAAATAAATTATTACCAACAATTAATATATATGTAAAAAAAAATTGTCTTACTTGGACCTCCCATTTCAAGGGAGAATTATTCTTCTTGTATGGATTGTAGCTCAAGTAACGAGGCAGCCACCATCTTTTACGAAAAAATAGGTTTCGTGAAATGTCCAAATGTATGTGAAATTTTGTTATTATTTTATTTTTTAAAAACGTGTACGTAGTCACCAAATTAACTGGCTATGCCTAACTGAAAAAATGTGATATTGACCGGAAACTAAAATAAAATTGCAAATGGGCATTAAGTTGTGGTCGCGTGTCAAGCATGGTAAGGTACTAACTAAGGTATAAAATTGGCTGATTCATTCAAATCAAACATTTGTACTTTTTATTTTAAAATGTAAATCACACGAATGTACATTAATATGCTGAGTGACAAAGGAACTAATTATAAATTATAAATTTAAGTATTTTTATAACTACATTCATGATTTTTTTTTCTTTTAATTTTTTACGCATGCATCCAATCAAATTCACTATTTATAATGTCATTTGTTTTAATTAGTCTATAAATATCTCAATATTTAATATGATTTAATTTTATGCATGTAAAATTTAGTTTTCTACCAATTATCAATGCATAAAAATTAATATTTTTTTTTTCGGTAAAATCATTTGTTGAACTTAACAGAGGTGTCGCCTCCCGATGTATTGGACTTTGTTAATTAATTTTTTTTAAACTGTCAAAACTAATAATTAGTTGTTAAATTATTTTTTGGTAAATACTAACTAGTGCTCCCGAAACACTAGTTAAAGAAATCATATATAGAAAAGTTGTCTTGATATTTGTGCAGTCAATGTTTTTAAAACATAAGAAATATTGTTTTCAATGCAAATTTTTCATCTTTTACTTCTTTAACTAATGTCTGGAGGGCACTAGTTAACATGACCTTTATTTTTTTTTCTTTGTCATATTTCTAACCATAAACCTTTACTTGTTTAAAAAAGTTAAAAAACCATAAACCTTCCATTTCTTTAATCCTTACTTTAAATCAGTTGACCGCTATTCACCTCATCTCAACTGTATTAATTAATTAATTAATTAGCTAGCTTGTTGCCAATGATCACAAGTCACAATGTGGACTTTGTCTTGTCGTTGAGAAAGCAGCCAAAATTGGATTTTAGTCATTTTACCTTGTAGTTTCTAGGGCACTAGGGCATGGTAATAAGTTATCTTACCACTTACTCCTCTCATAAATAAATAACATGGATGCTACCTTGATTCAAAAAAAAAAAAGTAAGATGGATTTGGTCAAAATATAAAGTAAAATGGATGTTACCTTATCTATATATATATTATTTAGGACCTTTTTTTCAAGGTATATTGTACACATGGCACACTCATATCAATTCTCTTCTCACATTGTTTTGACAATAAATACTCATAAGTAATTAATCAAAGAATCAGCATCAAATAAAATAATAAAAGCATAATCATGATAGGTTCCAAATATAGATTTTCATATTCAAATTAACATTATTATTTTAAATCCTGTTAATTAAAATAAATTATATTATTTTCTTATTTAAATTACTATTAATATCTTGAATTCATTTATTTCAATTAAATTATTATTTTCATATTTAAATTATTATTGTTCAAATTCAAATAATTTTTAAATTAAAATTAATATATTCTTTGCAAACAAAACCTTTTTTTAGAAACTAAATATTTTTTTAATCAACAAAAAATAGTAAACAAGTTGTATATACAAAAAATATGTAAACATTTATAAAAATTATAACAACCTATATTTTTTTGGGTAAGCCCCTATATATATAAATTATACTTAACAGGTTATATATACAAAAAATAGTAAAGGTTTAAGAAATAATAAATAATATAATTTCTAACATATTATAAAAATTATAACAATTTTGTATATTTTATAAAAATAAGTTTTTTGTAAAAATAAGTTATTTGTAAAAATAATTTTTAAAAGAGTTTTATTTCACGAAATAATGTGAACAAATTATTTTATTATTTTCAAAAAAAAATTACAAATAATAAATTACTAAAAGTCTATTCAATTTATTCAAATCAATTTGAAAAATATTAAATGAGATTATTGATTTAATTATTTTTGCCATACCAACGATTACTTTGCATTTACTGTTTTTATGAGATTTTTCGCTTCTTTCAAAAGTTTGTGAGTTAATTATTGATTTCCTACAAAAATATACATAAATCTTTAAATTTTTTAGCAAAGAAACAAATAAACAGTACAATATAAAAAAATAGAAAAAAATAATTTTTTAATTATATACATCAACAAAAATTTTGAAAATCTTTTATTTAGTTTGTTTGAATTTTTTTTTTTAAAATAAAATGATTCAAGGAATTTCCTTTTTTGAAAAATGTGTGATATAAGAATTAATCAAGGAATTTATTACCAATGGAAAAGAGAATGACTAGATGAATCATGAAATTTATTTTGTTGACTAATTGTGTAATAATTGGTTTTAATTGGATATTAAACACATGTTGACTATATGTCCATTTTTTTCTCTATATATATTGGTTCTTTGTGTGAACACTACAACTCACAATTTTTCAATCCCTTCTTTTCGTTATTTTATTTTTCTTTTGTAATTTTAAATTGCTATTTATTTACTCGAATTTTTAAGAAAATGCCTTCAAAATATAATTCAATTTGTGAAATTTCTGAAATAACTCCTTCGAAAGATTCATAGAATGTATTGGTTAAAGTTGTTTGTGTAGAATCATGGAATTTCTTAAACGTTTATTAAGTGAATAAGATGCAATTTGTGTTTCACTTTTATTATTTTTTGTGGTGGTGTATTAAATGAATGAGATGCAATTTGTATTAATTGTTGTATTTTATTGTTGTATTTTATGTATATATTTTCCATTAGATCGAAAGTGCATATGAATAAGGAAGAAAATTTCTATTTTTTAAGGACTAAAGCTTGTTAGTATTTTGGGATCTTTCTCCTTGCAGATTTGGAAGTGAGTTTTTATACACATGTTTCATCTGGTCATTCTCTTTTCCCTTGGTAAGTCCACCGCATGTTCATGAATCTATCCTTTATTCTTTTCTATTTGGTTAGTTATTTTTGTTATTAATCTCTTTATAAACTTGAATGTGATCTTTTTTCTAATCCAAATATTTTCTTTTTTCCAGATGATTCAGGGTTCCTCTTTGAACTTTCAAGATTATATTGACAGTTTCAAGATTCATAAACTTTTGATTTTATTGTAATTAAATTCTAATTAATTAGAGTTTTGAAATATTTACATAAAATAAATTTTTTATTGTTCAAATGAATATGCAATAGAGTCAATTGAAATTTGACTATCATTTAATTAGTTTTGTTTGTTTGACTCTTTTGGTTGATCTTATAGTAGTAGTATTGAAAATTGGCTATTTTGTCCAAAACCTAAAATTATTTCAATAAAAATATTATGAAAGTAAATTAATTAAAATTAATGATTTCAGTAAAATTAAAGTTTATATAAGAAAAACATGAAGAAAAAATAAAGAAAAGGAAAAAAGAAAATTAAGCGGGGGAAGTTAAAGTGTATGTTGTTTCGTGTTCACCAAATGATCCAAGTTGTTGCCAACCAAATAATATGCCTAAATCTTTGGCTATTCTTACCTTTACATAAATCTCCAAATGCCAAGAAATGAGTAGAAACATTATCACAAACATGAACCTTGGTCCCCATCCAACTGAAAATTAATCTCCACACCTTAGTTCACTACTAGAAAACTCTTAAATACCGACGGGCGAAATCTGTCTCTAAAATACAAATATTCCGTCACTAAGCACGTTAGAGACGGATTTGATCCAGTCGGTAATTTCCTCGTCTCTAAACTATTAGAGACGGACAAAATCTATCTCTAGAATGAAAATTTCTGTCTCTAAAATAAAAATATTTGTCTCTAATTGCTTTTTCCGTCTCTAATTCCATCTCTAGTAGAGACAAAATATATTCTGTCTCTAAATTCCGTCGGTATTTCAACTTTTTCTAGTAGTGGTTATGACACTTCCTGAAAGCAGAAAACGCAACATTTCTATTCAAAATGAAAATATAAAATGTCAATTTGATTTTGTTTTATTTTGTTTTTGGGAGCCTTTTTTTTAAAACATTTGTACATGACTCATATATTAATACATGAACCTTTTTTTTTGTATTTTAACGGGACCTATCTTATTTATTATGTAATTTATACGAGGTTTACTTTTTCATTTATATTTTATTTGTAAATGTGTAGAAAAGTTATGAAAAGAATGAATTAATACCTAAATGGTTGCAATTGAACTTGACGGATCAATAATATACGGAGCTTACTTTTTCATTTATATTTTATTTGTAAATGTATAGAAATACTATGAAAAGAATGAATTAATACATAAATGGTTGCAATTGAACTTGACGGATCAATAATATTCTCTACTTATTTCTTATTCTCTCATACAACTGATGGTTTCTTGAAGAGCTTTGAGACATTTCTTATGTTATAGTTTTTCAATAAGTATAGTTGATTCTCTATTTCAAACTATTTGTCCCTAAAATTGTTATCAAATTTAAGTGTTTCACAATATGATTGATTTTATTTCCGAGGGACAAATATTTGTTCATCTATTTGAGAGATGACGGGAGATGAAGATTATCATACTTCTTATTTTTGTATGTGGTTGTTAATTTGAAATTTCATAAACAATAATCATGATTTTAGATTTATTTAAATATTTTGTACTTATTTAAAAGATTTATGTTGTACTCTATCATGTGAAAAAATACAAATAACACAAAAAATGTGCAGTGTGCTTTTGATCCATAATTTAGTTATAGACATCATTATATTACACATTGAACTAAACTTTGGAAATTGTAACCCATGTGACGCTCACGTAAAACCACTGTTTGTTAAGTTTAGTCACTCTATTAATACGAATAACCATTTTATAAATTTTTTTTTGCAAAAATCTAGCTTTCTACTCATATTAATACGCGAAACTATTTTTTTTAGATGACTTATATTTCTATTTATATATTAATACTGCTGCGTATTTTTTATTGCAATTTCCGCGGAGGCGTATTTTGTACTCATTTATTAATACGGAGTCGGAGGCTATCTTTTTATTTTTATTTTTGTTGTTTTTACGGAATCTATATTTTACATTAATACATGATCTATTTTATTTTTGTAATATATATTGTAGTTTATATTTGTACTCATCCCATCTTAATACGAAGACCTTTTTTTTTTCTTTCTACAAGATCTATATTTCTACTCATACATCAATATGGATGCCTATTTTTTATTAAAAATATCTATGATACATATTTCTACTCATATATTAATACAAAGGACTTTGTTTTTTTTTTGTAGTTTCTACGATAATTTATATTTCTATTAATATATATTAATTTCTTTTGACGGGATTAATATATATTAATTTGAAGACCCATCTTTGTTGTTGTTGTTGTAATTTTTACTCATATTAATATATACGAGTACTATATTTTTAACTACATAAACTTATATTTCTTTTCATATATTAATACGGGATCTATTTTATTTTTTGCAATTTATATTATAATTTATATTTCTACTCACATATTAATACGAAAGCCTTTTTTTAATTTTTTATTTCTACATGGTCTATATTTCAATTCATACATCAATACGGGCCCCTATTGTTTTAAAAAATTTCTACTTAGATCAATATTTTTACTCATATATTAATATGAAGATTTATTTATTTTATAATTTTTGTGCAATCTATATTTTTAGTGATATTTCTGCTTAAATATTAATACGAGAATCTTTTTTTTTGTTACTTATATTGTAGTCTATATTTCTACTCATATATTGATATACTGACATTTTTTTTTTGTAATTCATATCCACCTCAAAGCCTTTCTACGAAGCTTCAATGTCTCTTCCATATATCCCATAGAGAAATTATTTTCCATCAACTTTATAATTCTTTTGGTGGAGAATAATAGAAACAACAACAATTATACATTTTTAATCTGATAAAAAAATACAAACTATTGTAATCTTCCTTAAGAAAATCTATGACACTATACATAAATTTTACAGTGAATTTTTATCACAGAATATTATTTTAATTATTAAATTATATAAGATTGTAAATATTTACGTAGTTTTTATTAATTATCTTCTATTAGCAACGAAAATTTTAAATTTTCTATTTAAAGTAAAATATATTATTTATAAGTCAATAAATTATAAACGCATTTCTACCCGTGCTTGACACGGGTCTGGATACTAGTTTTTTGAATGTGAGAAGTGAAGTCGAGATTATGTTTATAAACATAATATTAATATAGAAAAATGAACATAAAATTTAGTATTCAAATCCAATAGAGATACCTTCTCTAAAAAAATAAAATCCAAAATAGATATGGACGATACTAACAAAGAAATATTCAAAAAAACAGCCCACAGCCCACATTTAAAATGCAAAAGTACAGCCCGTCAACCATAGGAAGTGGCTGCTACTCCCTTCCCTTAGAATACAATCTAAGGGCACATTTCATCATTTGCAAGTCCAAAACAATATTTAGCATAATATTTTTCACGATTTAAAAATGATTTAATAAAAATTGATATGTATTGTTTGTATAATAAATGAAATATATTAATTTTTTTTGAAGACACAAAAATAAAATATTTATTAATCAAATAATCTTCTCAGCACAAGGCGTGCCGAAAAGACTACAAAAGATTACACAATGTCAAAAATACGTAGCAACAAGAGAACTAATATATGCTTAAAGCCTCAAACAGATACACGAACTCGACCACCAATTATGGTAATTTGAGACTAGACTAGAGTTTGTAGTCTTCAACGATGGTAATATAAGAATACATTTTAACTTTGGCCAACAATTGAGGTATGGAGCACTATGAATTTCTAAACAGTCTCTGATTTCTCTCATTCCATACAACCCATACACAGGCGAGCCAAATCAGTTGCAGGAAAGATCGTTGCGCTCTGAGACCGCCTGAAAATAAAGTAAACTGAAGAAAATGATCTAATAACTGCTGAGTGTCGATCGATGAGAAACCAATCTAAACCCGAACCAACAGCCGCAGAGAGCCGAATAGAAATGATCAAAAATAGCATCATAATTGTTATTTTATAACTTGTAACAAAACATAAAAGTCGAAAATAGACCGATCACAAAATATGTAGATTTTGATTTTTTTTTTAAGATCCAAATGCTGATCTTTTTTTTTATAAACAAATGTTAATATAATTAGATTTTTTTGCTGAAATATTATATTTTTGTTGTATGTTTTACTAGCAAAGTACGAACCCGACTCATTTAACTTTTCCAACTTCCTTCAACTCTTAACTCAAAATAGTTAAGCTATCTAATTCTTTTTAAAGGTGGAGCACACGTATCTTCATAATTTAGGATATTTATCCATTAACAAATAAAAATAAATCATATAAATAGATTTGCATATGATATTCATAATTAATATGTAACTAACTTTTATTTCATATTCATATGGTTTGTCCTCATTAATTGATGGATAAATAATTAAAATTATGAAGGAGTAGTTTTGAAAAAACCATTTTTACAATACCAAACTTAAAATTTATACCGTCAATTATTAATTTAACAGTTTAAATTCCAAATGCAAGGAACCAAATCATACTTTTTTAAATATACTTCTTCTAACCTTCATTATAAATAAATATTTATCTTTTTAAATTTATTGAATAACCGATTTATTAAATTTATCTCCACCCATACATAGGACAATGAATACTTTTCCAAAGATAGGACAATGAACATTTTTCCAAAGGAAAACTCCCAATTACTACGAAATTAATATAAGATTTGTTTGGTCCAAAAGTGATTCACTCATTTGTGAGCCCCACCTTCGTAGAAATTATTCATAGGAAAGATATATTCGTAGAAGTGTAGGGCAGTGATAATACAAAGATCATCATAAAGGCAGAATATTCAACACGTACGTGGCTTGATGGGTATTGGACTTGGTAAGCATTCAACACTTTTACCTGACCATATTATATGGAACATACTCTTTCCATGCAATCTTAAAAACTCCTATAAATACACCAACATGGAATGCAATCTTACAACATACCAAATACTTTCAATATATTGTAGCTTTGCTCCCTTTCATCAATATTTCTTATACATACTCCAAAGTTCTAACTTCTAGCTATTTGTTCAAACCAAACATATACATACAAACTACTACTCCAACTTAATTTGCAAATATATTTCAATCAAAAGTATTAATGGAGAGAACACAATCATCACTTCTACAAATCCAGCCTCCAACCTATGGAAACTTGGTGACTATTCTAAGCATCGATGGTGGCGGTATTAGAGGCATTATTCCTGCAACTATCCTCGAGTTCCTTGAATCGCAACTTCAAGAATTGGACGGTGAATCTGCAAGACTTGCGGATTACTTTGATGTGATTACAGGAACAAGTACCGGTGGCCTTGTAACTGCCATGCTAACCGCACCAAATGCTGAAAAACGTCCGCTTTTTGCCGCCAAAGATATCAAGCCCTTTTACTTGGAAAATTGTCCGAAGATTTTCCCACAACAGAAGTACGTATACATACTCCCTCTGGTCATTCTTATAAACAAATATCAATTTTTTTAATTATATTCATTGAAGTACCGTCAAAAAAAAAAATTATATTCATTGAATAACTAATGTATTTGAACTTATACAGGCACACGTTCGGATCAGTGGGGAAATTGTTCAAATCATTAACAGGACCAAAATATGATGGGAATTACCTTCACAATGTTGTGAGGGAGAAGCTCGGGGAAGTTCGTGTGCATGAGACACTCACCAATATTGTGATCCCCGCTTTTGACATAAAGACATTCCAACCAATCATTTTCTCATCTTATAAGATCAAGAAAACCCCTTGCTTTGATGCTCGACTCTCTGACATATGCATCAGTACCTCTGCTGCTCCAACTTATCTTCCTGGTTACAACTTCAAGAACCAAGATACTCAAGGAAACGTACATGAATTCAACCTCATTGATGGTGGTGTTTGTGCTAATAATCCGGTATATAAATGTTTATATAAATATTTTACCACTATTTTATAAGCAAAAAAAATTAAAATTAAAATTATTTAAATAACTAACTAGTTTTATTTATTTTTTATGATGGTCCAGACTTTAGTAGCCGTGAATGAAGTAACGACGCAAATAATTAATGAGAATAATGACTTCTATGCCATCAAACCCATGGAATATAGTCGCTTTTTGATAATCTCATTGGGCACGGGAACACCAAAGAATGAACAAAAGTTTGATGCAAAAATTGCCGCCAAATGGGGTCTGTTGGATTGGTTAACCCATGGCGGCTCCACTCCCTTAATCGATATCTTTAGCCAATCCTCTGCAGATATGGTTGATTTTCATCTTGCTACGGTCACTGAAGCACTTAATTGCCAAGAAAATTATCTTCGTATACAGGTAAAAATAACAATATATTATAATTAGGTTTTAGAAATTTTATATATACATATATATTTTTTCCCATTTCTCATTTCTCAAATTATATAAAAATGTAGGATGATACATTGGTTGGTACAGACTCTTCGGTTGATATTGCCACTAAAGAGAATTTAGATAAACTTTGTCAAATTGGAGAAAAGTTATTGAAGAAAACCGTGGCTAAGGTCAATTTGGAGAATGGAATGTGTGAGCCTATTCAAAATGGGGAGACAAACCAAGAAGCTCTCAAAAGGTATTAATGGTCGTTGGTTATTAATTCAATTATTATATTCATAAAAAAAAAAATTGTTGATCTTTTATATATTTTTCATGAGTTAAATATCAATATTAATTCTTGCAGGTTCGCAAAAATACTTTCACAAGAGAGGAAGCTTCGAGAATTGACATCCCCTCACGTGCACTAAACCTTGATGTAAAGAGACATCCTCAATTCTTTCATATATGATGAGAACATTATTACTCAATTCTTTATGTATTGTACAATAAAATTATTTGTTTATAGTTCATTTATTTGTTTATTTATTTATTAATTTAGAGTTTGCATTGGATATTTGGATTCAATTGAAGTGTATAGAAAATTAAAAGTGGACGTATTTGTTTGTTGATTTATTAATAAAAAGATTTAATTTATTGTTCTTCTCTGTACCATATATAAACTAACTACAAGTTGGATTTGGTGAATGGTTAGAATTTTTCTTTATTTTGCTAATCCAATTCATAATATCTAGAGGAATAAATTCTTTATTTTGCTAAAATTGTTGATTTTTCCAAAGAAGTTGCTGTTCTGTCTGGATATGAAAGGTGAAGTGAGAAATAAATTTGAAAAGTAAGCAATTAAACCAACGAAGTCCACTAATGCAAAACTCGACCACGTCTTTAATATTATTAAGCACAAATAGATAATATTTAGGCCAATTATAAATCACCACAAAATCAATATATCAAATTGGGTCACACTTAATATATTTGACAAGTCAATTTTTGTTCGACAGAAATAAGATATCACTTGCGCGTAAGTATTAATATTTGAAATTTTGTGGGACTTATAAATGGTCGACAAATTTTTCTTTAAGAGTTGTAACATAATGTTGTTGCATGTTTAAGTAAGAAATCAAATTTAAAACTTCTATTAAGTTAAAAGAGATCCGTATAATCTCATCAAAACACTCTTTAAATTCTTGACAAGTCAATATTTTATAGACCCTAATGTACTTTGTTTTAACTTTTAATTATCAAGACAAGATACGAATAATAGGAGAACCATACAAAAGCATAAAGTGAGGTCATCTCTTCTCAATTGATTTTTTTTTTTCATATACTAAAAGTATTGTTTAAAAGATTTAAGTCTCTTATCACATGAACTAATTTTTTTTTCTTTTTTTTTGGTACAATATCACATGAACTAATTTATTGTTGACTTTGTAGAATTACAAATTATTTTTGTACCAAAAAAAAAAAAAAAGAATTACAAATTATTTATATGTTCATATATATGTCTACCAAGATTATGCATTTAAGATCGATTAATATGATGAACATGATTTGTGTGTGATTAAATATTAAGTTTTTCGTTTTTTACTTATAAAAAAATATATTAAGTTTTGTTTTAACCTCTAGATGTGGACATTAGTATATGCAATGAGGAATATTGCTAGGAATACACATCTCCAACATGCATGTCATATACTTGAGACAAATTCTTCTCTTATTGTTGCAGTGGTTCTCCAAAGAACTATTTCCATTGTTCACCTTAAACTTTAATTGGATGAGGTAACTACACTTTTAAACCTCCCTGATTGGATTGCATTTATCCAACAGTGTTTTCTCTAGAGGCCAATTCTTGCGTTGACATGATAGTAAATAAAAGGCACATAAATCATTTTTCTCCTGATCTATTTCAAATTGGTTATAATGTTTTGCTTTTTTTTTTTGGTGGTTATAATATTTAAGTTTTTATTTTAAACTAAATATATTTTTTGAAAAACCAAAATGAGATACATAATAAACAACCAAAATAGCTCTATTAGCACAAGATGTGCCAAAAAGGACGGCAAGAGTTTCCAAGCAACGACAATCGTATAAACCACAAAATAACAAAGTTAGTCAATGCCCAAACAACTAAACAGACTCTACCACCAATTATGATAGTTTGAAACTAGACTAATGTTTTAAACTAAATAAAAAGTTAATATCAACAAAAAATCATATGAAAATACAAGAAATTTTGTTACCGATCAAATTGAAGTTGTACAAGAGTATTATTTTAAGTAATATAGTTTGATTTGAGAATAACCATCTTTTACTTTGTTTGTCCAAAAATATTGAATAACTAATTAAATTTGTAGTATTGGATAAAAATGTAAAATTAGCAATTGAACCGTCATATAAATATGAAATGACGTAAAAAGAAATGAGCAGAGATCGGTTATTAATAATAATATTTTTGCCGTTAAATAAATGACATAAAAAATATTTAATTAATACTTAATTTTTTCAAATAAGATAATATGGGTAAAATTGAAATAAAAATTAATAACTTATAAGCTAATCGAATTAGCTTGTCAAAATAAACTATAAACTAGTATAATTTTGGGTTCCATATATTTTGATTCAAGATAGGATTTGTAAAGCATCAAACAATAGTGATACGCGTGATTTAGAAGATATCCAATAAATTATAGTATCCTATTCATGTATGGTGAATCAATTTTCTAAATATTTGTGTGATCATTACATCCTATGAATATCGACTATATAGTGGACTATATATAACAATTTTAGCATAATTTTATAATCCTACTTTTTGTAAAGATTTTTTATTTTACAGCCATCCAAAAATGCTGGCGAAAGCTTTTCCAAGACTAGTCACAAATTGCTAGCAATTAAAATATAGCTAAAGTGAAATATATTTGAGTTGGAATTGGGCAATGAACCACTAATTTTCAAACTCCTCCCTCCACCTTCGTAGAAATAAGTGAAGTTCTCTTGTTGAATTGTCCATATTATAATATGTTTCCTACTTTGGTTTTACTTTATAATAATATTAAGGGTCATGCTAACATGTGTCCTTAGGGTACATGTTAAAGAACCTTAAAGTAGAATTATTCCATTGAAAAATGCAATGATTTAACTTTTATAAAATTAAATGCACAAGTTTTGAGGAGAATATTTCTTTATTTAGTTGTTTATCATGTGCCCTTAAGGGCACATGTTAGCTTTTGCCTAATATTAATACTATAAATTAGCTACTCAGAAATGATCTTAATTTGGACCTAGCATATATAGACGACACATTATAATATTTAACGCACGCATGCAGCCTTGACTAATGATGGAGACACAGTCAACATTATTTAGTTATTGTACTCATAATTCCTCTTCCTCGTATGCATGCAATCTTAAATCTTTTTCCTATAAATACCACATTAAGGAATGCTATCTAACAAACCAACTAAATAATCATAAGCTTTCATTTGTGCAATCAATTAACATTCATAAGCTTTCATTTTTTATTTCTCTACCATTCTAAAGAACAACCTCACCAAATATAAATATCATAACTACAACTTAATGGAGAGAACACAATCATCACTTCTACAAATTCAGCCTCCTACCTATGGTAACTTGGTCACTATTCTAAGCATTGATGGTGGCGGTATTAGGGGCATTATTCCCGCAACTATTCTTGAATCACAACTTCAAGAATTGGACGGTGAATCTGCAAGGCGTGCAGATTACTTTGATGTGATTACAGGAACAAGTACAGGTGGACTTGTAACTGCAATGTTAAGCGCTCCGAATGATAAACAACGTCCTCTTTTCGCTGCCAAGGATATCAAGCCTTTTTACCTTGAACGTTGTCCAAAGATTTTCCCACAGCATAAGTACGTATACAAAAAAAAAAAACATAATTATCAATTACTTAATAGTACTATATTTATATTACCGTATAATAATTTGTAACGATCGAAATTATGCAGGCACTTGGGATCGATTGGAAAATTGTTCAGATCATTAGCAGGACCAAAATATGATGGGAAATACCTTCACAGTGTGGTGAGGGAGAAATTGGGGGAAATTCGTGTGCACGAAACGCTGACTAATATTGTGATTCCAACCTTTGACATAAAAACAATGCAGCCAATTGTTTTCTCATCTTATAAGATCAAGAAAACACCATGCATGGATGCAAGACTCTCCGACATATGCATTAGCACCTCTGCTGCACCTACTTATCTTCCTGGCTACAATTTCAAGAACCAAGATACCGAAGGAAACACACATGAATTCAACCTTGTTGATGGCGGAGTTTGTGCAAATAATCCGGTATGTAATATAACTATTTTTATCAAATCAAACTTTATATAATTTGCATACATTTCACTAATTAGTTTTGTTTTTGGCAATTATATTTCAGACTTTAGTAGCTGTAAATGAAGTAACAAAGCAAATAATTAATCAGAATAATGACTTTTATGCCATCAAGCCTATGGAATATAGTCATTTCTTGATAATCTCACTAGGAACGGGGACACCTAAGAATGAACAAAAGTTTAATGCAAAAATGGCAGCAAAATGGGGTCTGCTAGATTGGTTAACTCATGGTGGTTCTACTCCCTTGATTGATGTGTTTAGTCAATCATCTGGAGATATGGTTGATTTTCATCTTTCAACCATCACTCAAGCACTTAATTCGCAACATAATTATCTTAGGATACAGGTATTTTTTTTCTTCATTATATACAAAAAATTTGTAAATTTTATATAGAATTAGTATTAATATGGACCAAAAGAAATTTTCTTATTCAAATTTTATTATAATGCAGGATGATACATTGATTAGTACAAGTTCCTCTGTTGATATTGCCACACAAGATAATTTAGAAAAACTTTGCCAAATTGGAAACAAATTGTTGAAGAAACCAGTATCTAAGGTCAATCTAGAGACTGGTGTGTTTGAACCATTGAAAAAAGGGGAAACCAATGAAGATGCTCTCAAAAGGTATAAATCTATAAAGCACTTGTTTGTTTATTATAATTGAAGGTTCATACAGTGATTATATGCCTAATTGAATTATTTTTTTCAAACCAAGTTATAATTTTTTTAATGAGTAAATTGTTGACTTTAATCTTTGCAGGTTTGCTAAAATACTTTCACAAGAGAGGAAGCTCCGAGAGATGAAGTCCCCTCACACTAACAAAGCCTTTAAATAGAAAGACATTTGATCATTTGTTCTTGGATTCTTAGTTTTTAACTCTTAACTTATATTCGAGATTTTCAATGTAATTTAACAAATTTGTTGATTTCATTTATTTTTTTATTTTTAGAATATTCATTATATTGTATTGACACAAGGAAAAAGTGTAATTGTTTATTCATTATGTAACGACCAAATTTTTATTAATTAGAGTCACAACTTGTTTATCAAACCAGCTAGCTCTCTCAACTCTCCCTTTCTTTTCATCAGCTGTGAGAATATCATTGAAGTCGCCTATTATACACCATGGTAGACTTGGATTTTGAGCGAGATTTCTTACCAAATTCCAAGAGTCTCTACGACAATGTCCTTCCGGATAGCCATAGAATCCGTTCAGCCTCCAATTTCCTCTAATATTATCCTCAATTTCAACTTTTATATGGTTACCCGAGTAGTTGGTGATGTTACATTTAAGTGAGGTTTTCCACAACAATGCCACACCTCCCCCTCTCCCTTCACGATCAACCGCAAAACAAAAATCAAACCGCAACAGATAACAAAGTTCTTCAATATTATTAGCATTGACTAAGGTTTCGTACAAGAAAATAGCATCCGGATTATAATTCCGAATAAGATACTTTAAATTTGTAACTGCATTTGAGTTGTCGAGACCTCAATAGTTCCAACTAACAACATTCATATCTCTCGGCAGACCCGATGACGAAGATATGCCGATAAGTTATGTTCATCATACAAAGGGTTAGGCAGCACCAAAACTCTGTTTATCAAAAGAACAAGTGCATATTGCCTGAGTTAATTATCTCAAAAGAACAACAACCACTAATTTTAGACAATCTTTATCCATTTGAGATACACTTAGATCATATCAAAGACAGTAAACTATGGTCACAATCAGCATGCCTGGGCACGTGCCCGGGCTGCTGCTCCACTATTTTTTTTTATAGAGTCCGGAATGTAAGGATCGTCGTTTCAACGGTATTTTATTGAGTCGAAAATAAATGTTTATAATGAGAATTGTTTAAGGCCGGAATTTATTATGTTTTTAGAACTCATAGTTTACTGCAAAAGTAGAAACACAGAGATACCGATTTCAATTTGAAAGAATGAAAACTTTATCTGACTGTAGAAAAATTCAGTTTTTGATTCTAAACACTGCGAAAGCATTTTTTTATCAATTAGGAAAAATTCAGTTTTCAAAAACGTAATTTTAATAGTGTAAACGAACACGCGAGAGCGGACGTTTATACGCTTAAAACTCGGTACCGAACATGCGACAACTGACGGTACTTTTAAATTAATTTTTCTACCTTAAGCAACTTTTTGAGTAGTTAAAAGTAATTATTTTCATAAATAAGATTTTGTGTCGTAACACGTTGGACACGCGAAAGCGGACAGTTAGATTACGCAGTTAAAATCTATTTTAAAACTTAACCTTTTATTTACAAAAAAATATTTTCTCATTATAAATATAAAAGACCACTCAGTGAATACCAACGGTCGATGAGAGTTTCATTCCGGCCTTTAAAATATCAAAAAGCCTATTAACCCTTTAAAATATTACTGTACTCGGAAGTTTGGTTGATAAAATTTCCTCTAAAATTTTGCCCAGGCTCTCTAGCATTCCTAGAGTCGCCACTGGTCACAATTCACAAAAAATGCATATTATCGTTAAAGAAAAGAAAACAAGATTCCCTCTTTATCTATGGATGATCCATTTGATTCAATAACAGGAATTTAAGATTACATGGCAAGAGGATTGAGCACTTGCCCAATAAAGAGTATCGTTCCAGACGAATCTTCTCTGATCATAAACAAGAAAGGGTGATCAGCTACAAACTCTATCAGAGAGTCGTCAACATCAGGCATTGCACAACACGCTACTTCTAGCAAAGCCTCCGCAGCAGCTATGGTACCTTCTTCATTTACTTCAATAAAAGACTTGTGAAAAATGTTAGAAACATAAAGGTCTTGGTTTCTAGGAGACTCCACCATTTTTGTCAAACCTCCCTCGGAGAAAGGTAAGACCACTCCTAACTCCTTCAGCATATCAGAAGTTTCAAATTCAAAAGAAATTTTGAATTTTGGAATCCTGAAGTCACCAACTTCCACTTTTTCACGAGGCAGCTTTTCCTCCAAGAACTCATATTCGGAAGCTATCTTCTCAATCAAAGCTAACAATCCATCTTTCGTATCAGGGAGAAAAAAGTAAATAGAGAATTGACGTTTGTCTTCACCTTGCTTATAAGGAAGACGAAGTACTTTGAAACCATCAAATACACCGATAAATTGCTCATCCCAGCTCCTCATGAAGGGAACCTTAACTGAGTTGTCATTAAGAAGATGAAAATCATAGTCTTCTGTTTCAAATATATCAAACTCCTCCTCCCATGCGCCTTTGAAGTATAGTGTATTTGCAAAGATGAGCCTAGTTAAGTTATCAACTGACTCAGGTGGAAGTAGATTTTTTATAAGACCATTTGTCTCTTTTTCAGCCCATAAATTTACTTCCCCTGTCACTTCAAAAGCCTTTAAAACAATACAAGTTGAAAAAGATCAATTGAATCCTTTTTGTATGATCAGAATATGCAAAGCATTGTATGACACCAAATTAAATATGTACAACTATCACATGAAATTAGTAACTTGTTTCAATAGACAAAGAAAAATAAAGATCAAATATTCCATGATCAAATATAAAAAAGAACAGTAAAGGTCTGTGAAGGTAAATTAACCCATTAGTTAATACTCCCTCCGGCCCTAATTAAAAACAAATTTTCACTCTTTAGATTCATTGAATAACTAGTGTATTTCCATTCAAAAAACAAATAACTAGTGTATTTGGTCTATAATTAAAGCCAAATTCATTAGTTATCTAATGAATCTAAAAAGTAGAAATTTACTTATAATTAAGGCCAGAGGGAGTACCAGATAAAATAACAAAAGCATGCTTGGGATTATCGATTATGATACCTTGGTTATGAAATCCACCGAGGCAAGAGTTGCTTTGAAATCAGTAGCCACAATTTTTTTGAAGGAAGGTCGAATAGAAAGTGACTTTTCAATCCAAATACCATTGACGAAAGACAGCACAGGTCCAACGGATGGAGAATTAGCACCGGCGAGCACAGAGGAAACGAGTTGAGAGGATAACGATTTGAGTTGGTCGACGGATTTTGATAAAAGGAAGGAGAGAAGTTGTTGTTGTGTCGGACCTTCAGAGCCAGCAGCGACTAAGCTGAGCACGGTGTAGAGGGACAACGGCGAAAATACCATATTGTTTTGTTGATATTCTTGTTTGGAGAACAAATGGTTGGCCATGGTCATAGAAACTTTGGTCAAGTCAGTGATTGATTTTCTTCTACTTCTGATTGAAACTGAATGCATCTTTGATAGTCAATAGAAACAAGGAAACAGAAAATCGCCAAATCCTTATTTTTTCAACCTAAAGAGAAAAAGCAGAAATCTTTGCAATCTATCTCCAGAGAATATTTATTTATAACAATACAAGAGATATCTTGCTGGTCAAGCATGCAAAAGGATCTTTAGTAAGGATATTAACAAACTTCCTTTTTATTGTTTAAAAAAGAAACGATATCAATCAACGCAGGGTGATTAACAAACTTACCTTCTTTTTTTTCTTTTCTTCGGTTCTTCTATATATATAATAGTAAGTGTTTGCAATCTATTTCCAAACTGTATCTCTTTTCTATATTTATACAGTAATAGAAAATATGACTTGCTAGTCAAGTCATGCAATCAACACCATGAATTGATATTGGTAACGGATTTGCCAAAATTTTGTTTTTAATTTATTATTTTACACAAAATCTATTACTAATCTACTAATAATATATTAAAAGTAATTATTATAAGTTACATAATTTGTTCTCATCGATTTTAATAATATCTTAAATCTTTGATCCTTAAATGTAATTTTACATAATTATTTACGGGAAAAAAATCTACATATAAAAATAGAAACCAAATCTAAGTTATTGCTTGAGGAAGATGTCCAATTAGTTTGTTAGAGTTTGTAGCTTCCGCACTCTTGTCTTTGTCACTCGATAGTGGGATCCAGCCTATTACAATAGGTACTATTTTTAGGCTGTGATGAATTGCCTTGAAAACAAATCGGAAAATCAGAAAACCATGTCTGCAGCAGTGCTGAGCCGAAAAAAGTCTAGGGTAATAAGATTAACATCTTGGTAATACTCTAGGGTTGTGGATTGATTCAACACCTTGGGAAACACTTTCAAATTGAATTTCTTGCCCACGGGAAGAAATTTGGGCAAAGGGTAGAATTAGGGAAAAGACTATTTCTTGTAACTCTTTGGAGATTGTACTTTGTAACTGAGAACTTGATTTGATAGTGGAACGGAGAGCTGCTCTCTCCCCCAGACGTAGGTCCTTATTTGGCCGAATTGGGTAAACAATATTGTGTGCCTTTTTACCGCTTTCGTAGTTTTATCTGTTCGTATTATTATTGCTATTTCCACTCAGTTGATTGCTTATTCTATTGGCTTCACACATCAAGGTTATTGGTGTGAGATTTACGAATTCACAACAATTGGCGCCCACCGTGGGGCAAAGGATCAGAGGAATTAAGTATCATGGGTTCGAAGTGGGACATCGAGAAATTCACCGGGAGTAATGACTTCGGTCTGTGGAAGGTGAAGACAGGAGCAATTCTAATTCAACAGAAGTGTGAACAGACGCTAAAGGGTGCGGAACACATGTCGGCTGGTCTCTCAGATGCGGAGAAAACTGAGATGGATGAGAAAGCACACAGTGCTATTATTTTGTGCCTCGGTGATAAGGTATTGAGAGAGGTAGCCAAAGAGAAGACTGCTGCTGCTTTGTGGACCAAACTTGATGCATTGTATATGACCAAGTCCCTGGCACATAAGCAGTTACTGAAACAACAACTGTACTTCTTTCGTATGGTTGAAAATAAGCCGGTTATGGAGCAACTGACTGAGTTCAATAAGATCATTGACGATTTGGCGAACATCGATGTGAATCTTGAAGATGAGGATAAGGCTTTCCATCTGTTGTGTGCGTTTCCAAAGTCACTAGAGAATCTCAAGGATGCTTTGCTTTATGGCAAAGAGGGCACTATCACATTGGAAGAAGTCCAAGCGGCTCTAAGAACCAAGGAACTGACAAGGTTCAGAGACTTGAAGGTTGATGATAGTGGAGAAGGCTTGAATATCTCAAGGGGCATGAGTGAAAATCACGGTAAAGGAAAGGGGAAGAAACACAGGTCTAAGTCTAGGCCTAGAGGCAATGGTGACACAACAAAATTCAAGTGTTATCATTGCCATAACCCAGGTCACTTCAAGAAGGACTGTCCTCAGAGAGGGGGCGGTGGTAATAGCGGTGGTTCGTCTGTTCAGATAGCCGTTAGTGAAGAGGAAGGTTATGAGAGTGCAGGAGCACTAACTGTGACGAGTTGGGAACCTGAGAAAAGCTGGGTCATGGACTCAGGATGCTCATATCACATCTGTCCGAGAAAGGAGTACTTTGAGACCTTAGAATTGAAAGAAGGTGGAGTTGTGCGTCTTGGTAACAATAAGGCGTGCAAGGTTCAAGGTATGGGTTCTATCCGACTGAAAATGTTTGATGACCGTGACTTTCTCTTGAAGAATGTGAGGTATATCCCTGAACTTAAGAGAAATTTAATTTCTATTAGCATGTTTGATGGTCTAGGTTATTGCACTAGAATTGAACGTGGTGTGATGAGAATTTCTCATGTTGCATTAGTAATAGCTAAAGGGTCTAAAATTAATGGTCTTTATATTTTAGATGGTTCCACTGTTATTTCTAATGCATTAGCTGTTAGTGTAGAAACTGAGTACATAACTAAACTATGGCATTTGAGGTTGGGGCATGTCAGTGAGAGAGGTTTAGTTGAATTAGCTAAACAGGGCTTGCTAGGAAAAGAGAAATTGAACAAACTAGATTTCTGTGATAATTGTACACTAGGCAAACAACACAAGGTGAAGTTTGGGGTGGGAGTACATAAATCTAGTAGACCATTTGAGTATGTTCATTCGGATCTTTGGGGTCCAGCATCAGTTTCAACTCATGGGGGAGGTTCATATTTTCTTAGCATTATTGATGATTATTCTAGAAGGGTATGGGTGCACATTATTAAAAATAAAAGTGACACATTTGAAAAGTTTAAGGAATGGCATACCTTAATAGAAAATCAAACCGGAACTAAACTGAAAGTTTTGAGAACTGACAATGGCCTGGAGTTTGTTTCAGAGCAGTTTAATGAGTTTTGCAGGAATAAAGGTATAAAGAGGCATAGAACCGTTGCATACACACCGCAACAGAATTGTCTTGCTGTAAGAATGAACAGGACCTTGTTGGAGCGGGTGAGGTGTATGTTGTTGGGAGCTGGACTACCGAAAAGTTTCTGGGGAGAAGTTGTTAGTACTGCAGCATATTTGATCAACAGATGTCCATCAACATGTATTGATCTGAAGACACCTATGGAGGTTTGGAGTGGCAGGCCGGCAGACTACTCCAACTTGAAAGTCTTTGGAGCACTAGCGTATGCACATGTCAAACATGACAAACTTGATGCTAGAGTTGTAAAGTGTGTGTTCATTGGTTATCCTGGAGGTGTGAAAGGTTACAAACTGTGGAAAATGGAACCTGGAGGATCAAAATTTATTATAAGCAGGGATGTTACTTTTGATGAGACCCGTATGGGGATGAAGTGCAAAGACCTGGAAACTAGACCAGAAACGGGGGTAGAGAGAATTCAGTTTGAGGTGGAGCCTTCCACTGATGAGGGTGAAGAGGAGAATCAGACTCTGTTACCTGAGGAGAGTAGAAGCCAACCAATAACTGCTCCGGACTATCAGCTAGCACGAGATAGGGAGAGGAGAGTTATTACTCCGCCTAATAGATACGGTTATGTTGACCTTATTTGTTATGCTTTGAATGCAGCTGAAGAGGTGCAAGACTCAGAACCAAAGAACTTCAGGGAAGCATCAGAAAGCATAGATAGTAAAGACTGGCTGAAGGCAATGGAAGAGGAAATGCTTTCATTGGAGAAGAACCAGACTTGGGAGCTTGTTCCACTACCTAAGAACAAAAGGGTAGTTGGTAGCAAGTGGGTGTTCAAGAGAAAAGAAGGTATACCAGGGGTCGAAACACCAAGGTATAAGACAAGACTTGTAGCCAAGGGCTTTACACAGGTGGAAGAAATTGACTATAATGAAATCTTCTCACCTGTGGTGAAGCATTGTTCTATAAGGGTACTTATGGCAATTGTGAACATGTATGATCTTGAGTTAGAACAGATGGATGTGAAGACTGCTTTCTTGCATGGTGAATTAGAAGAGACAATCTACATGCAACAACCTGAAGGTTTTGTGGAAGACAACTCTAAAGTATGTTTGTTGAAGAAATCTTTGTATGGGTTGAAGCAGAGTCCAAGGCAATGGTATCGTCGGTTTGATGATTTCTTATTGAAGACTGGTTTTGTGAGAAGCAACTATGATAGTTGTGTGTACATGATGAAGAAGGATGAGAAAGTCATCCTCTACCTTCTTCTTTATGTAGATGATATTCTTATTGCAAGTTCTGACAAGCATGAGATTCAACAGCTCAAGGTGAAATTAAATGGTGAATTTGAGATGAAGGATCTTGGTAATGCGAAGAAGATACTTGGTGTGGATATTGTGAGGGATCAGAGTAAAGGTGTGTTGTTCTTATCTCAGCATGATTATTTGAAGAAAGCGGTGGAGCGGTTTAGAATGTCAGATTCTAAGGTAGTGAATACGCCACTTGGTCACCATTCAAAGTTGTCGATTAAACAGTGTCCTCAATACGAGGATGAGAAAAAGAAGATGGAAGGTACTCCCTATGCAAGTGGGGTTGGAAGCATCATGTATGGTATGGTTTGTAGTAGACCGGACTTATCCTATGCAATCAGTGTGGTAAGTCGGTTTATGGCAAATCCGGGCCAAGTTCATTGGCAAGCTTTGAAGTGGGTGTTGAGGTACTTGAATGGAACCTTGAAGGGTGGTCTCAAGTACACGAGGACAGATCCAGGTAGAGATGCTTTGGAGGGGTATGTGGATGCGGACTATGCAGGTAATGTAGATACTAGAAAATCGTTGTCTGGTTTTGTATTTACATTGTTTGGAACAGCGGTAACATGGAAGGCAAATCAACAGTCTATTGTAACTTTGTCGACGACTCAAGCAGAATACATAGCTCTTGTTGAAGGGGTCAAGGAAAACATTTGGTTGAAGGGTATGATTGGAGAAATGGGGATTAGTCAAGGGTGTGTGAAGATACATTGTGACAGTCAGAGTGCCATCCATTTGGCGAATCACCAGGTGTATCATGAGAGGACAAAGCACATCGACATCCGGCTGCACTTTGTGAGAGACATGATTGAGACAAAGGAAATCATGGTGGAAAAAGTTGCATCGGAAGAAAATCCAGCTGACATGTTCACCAAATCGTTACCTAGACAAAGTTCAAGCATTGCTTGGACTTGATTAACTTCGTCGAGGAGTAGGCGGAGGTTGGAGAGAGCAGCACGGTGATTGGTGGGAAGTTGGCACCATCATCATTTTAAAGGCAAGGTGGAGATTTGTGATGAATTGCCTTGAAAACAAATCGGAAAATCAGAAAACCATGTCTGCAGCAGTGCTGCGCCGGGGCGCAGTGTATGTTGGCGCCGGGGCGCGATTTATCAGCAGAAGGCAGTAGCTCCTGACTTGTTGCGCTGGGGCGCAGGGTTGTACTGCGCCGGGGCGCGGACGCGCGTATTGTAACACCCCAAAATTTAGAATAGTTATTTATTTTGAATATAGTTTATTAAGGTGTTTATGTGCTAAGGAAATTATTTAATAAGTTAGAATTTATTTAATTTAGTGAGAACAGAGAGAATTATTTGAAAAATAGAATAATTAAGATATATTTTAGAATCATATTTTAGAGATATATTTTAAGAATATATCATGAAAATAAAAGATATGAATTTTCTTAGGGAATAAGATGAGAGTTTTTAGGGAATTAAAATAGAAACAAATGTGTTTTGAATCTTGCTTGCTTTTAGGAAAAGAAAAACATAATCTTCCTCTATAAATAGATCAAAATAACTTAGAATTAGGATTACCACAATTTACAAACAAAAAATTCGTGTACCCTTTAATAGTGGAATTTGAGAGCAAACTAAAATAGTCATAAATTTCTCATCCGAAGTCGGAATTCGATTCCGTTTGTTGCTGAGCGACCGTAGGAGTAAGGGCACAGTAGATATTCCAATTTAGATGCAGCACGTTTCTGCATAATCGAGGTAAGGGGGAGATTGTTCATGCATAGGGGTAGTGTTGACCATAAGAGTAGTCGAGGGGACCTTGCCCTCCTTCCCTTTCCCCTTTTTGTTTTTCTCTTCTTTTCGATGTTTTGATTTTTCTTATGAACCTTTTGAATTAAATTATATTTTTAAATTATATTTTTGATATGCAGTTTCGTGCATGATGTTATGTGAAATTGATCTCTAATTTAATTGATTTAAAATCATTTGTCTTTAATCAAGTTTCTAAAATCTGTGTTGATAAAATCAAGTTGGGTTTTGAGAAGATAATATAGAAACTTGTCTACTTGGATGCATAGAACTAGTTAGTTGTTCCTCACTTGTTACTCGACAGAGGCTATATGTTTTCATTCATCATGAATAATTGGCACATTCCTTTAGATCCAATCATCCAAATTTGTTAATAGTATTTTAGCTTCTTGAGGATTATTTTAGTGTTGTTTAAATATTGAGTTTAGCTATCGGGTAGTGGTGGAAACTAATTAATATGTGTTGAGTTTTTTTTAAGAACTAAATAATTTAGCCGTGTAGCTATTATTAAACTAATTAATATTTTTGATAATTAATATTGAATATTATTGATAAACTTTATTGAGTCTAATAGGTGTCGAATTAATTGGTGTTTGATTCAATTGATGTTGGTTTAATTGATGTCGAATTAATTGATGTTTGATTTATTTGGTGTTGAGTCTAATTGACGATGAATTAATTGGTGTTTGACTTATTTAGTATTGTTTTAAATTGGCGATGCTTATTAAATATAATTGGCGTTGTTGTTTGATGTCGTGGTGGCCGTTGTGTCACCGTTTGTCGTGTTGCTATGGTGGCTTTGAGCCGCCGTTTGTCGTGTTACTATGGTGGCCTTGAGCTGCCGTTTGTCGTGTTGCTATCGTTGTTGTGTTGCTGTAGTTGTTACTTGTCGTGTTGTTGTTGATTCTAATCTGTTGATAATGATGTTGAAAATATGGAATTCCTATTGATGTTTTCTTTAAGCCGTTGATTATTGATGTTGATTCTATAAGGATGTTGATTGTGATAGTTGTTGAATTTGATGTTGTCGGGTCGAAATATGTTCATGCATCCATTCATGTGTCAGTCCTCGGTGTTGATAAATCGGTGTTGATAATTCGGTGTTGACAAATCGGTGTTGATAATTCGGTGTTGATAAATCGGTGTTGATTCGGTGTTGAGGAGTGTTTTCAGGAATATAATTCTGACCTCCGACCTTGGTACCACATGCATTTAGAGAGTCTAGATCGCATTGCATCCATTTTTCTAATTGAGTTGAATTTACATTGATTGAGTTGCTATGTTTATGATGTTGTGTTTGCTTATGTGTTTGATCAGTCCAAAGGACGATATTTTGTGTTTTATGTTTTCCCTATTCTTGTGTGTTAATACACCGTTGCTTGTGTGAATGTATTCTCACCCCTTTCTTTTTGTCTTGTCTGGCTTGGCCCTGCGATTGTGAAATCGCAGTATTTACAGGTTGTCGAGTTTCGAGTTCGAGTTAAGGAAAGCCCGCTCTGATTGTGACACTTGGGAAAGAGTCTTAAAGTCTAGGATGTTTTGTTACTTCATGTTTAGGACTAATGTATTTTTTTTGAAAAGAAATTATTATATCTCATCTTTATAATAGTTTTTAAATAATTTCGATATTGAGTCCAATTTTATAGTTCTTTTATCCGCTGCATAATGTCTCTTAAAAGGAATTTTCGAAAAATCATATTGAAAATAAAATTATTATTAGTCTCGGGTCCGGGGCGTTACACGTATAAATTCAGCTGTTTTGCGTTTTCTGATCTTTTAACAGGGTTTTAGGGTTATTTCTGAGCCGACAAAAGTCTAGGGTAATAAGATTAACATCTTGGTAATACTCTAGGGTTGGGGATTGATTCAACACCTTGGGGAACACTTTCAAATTGAATTTCTTGGCCACGGGAAGAAATTCGGGCAAAGGGTAGAATTAGGGAAAAGACTATTTCTTGTAACTCTTTGGAGATTGTACTTTGTAACTGAGAACTTGATTTGATAGTGGAACGGAGAGCTGCTCTCTCCCCCAGACGTGGGTCCTTATTTGGCCGAACTGGGTAAACAATATTGTGTGCCTCTTTACCGCTTTCGTAGTTTTATTTGTTCGTATTATTATTGCTATTTCCACTCAGTTGATTGCTTATTCTATTTGCTTCACACATCAAGGTTATTGGTGTGAGATTTACGAATTCACAACAGAGGCGTTTGGTATCCAAGGTCGCTATGAAAGGAGTCAGTAAAATGTGACCAAATATCTCAATGATTTTAAATTTGGGGTCGAAATATCAGGTGGTGCAAAGGTTGTTTTACATAGTGCCAACAGGGTACTGAGCAAGCAACATGAAGAAGGTTTTTTGGCTATGCTAACAATAGAATTCTCGAATGTTTTCATCATGATTGACATTGTTACAAGAGGTGAGGGTATAATGTCCATCTATTTCTTTGTGGGTCGGGTTTCTTTATGGTCAGGTAGCGAGGTTGTACCTTGGGGAAGGACATATTATGGCAGCCACTGGAGTGCAACAAGGTGACCCATTGGAACCACTCATTTTCACTCTTGTGTTGCGCCCTCTCATTCATATGATCAGAGACAACTGCAAGCTTCTTCTTCATGTCTGGTATCTTGATGATGGGACTATCATAGGGGATTTAGAGGAATTGGCTAAATCACTTGATATCATAAGAGAGACAGGTCCAGGATTGGAGATTCATTTGAACATTCATAAAATGAAGATATATTGGCTTTCTTGTGATAGAAGCAAACTTCATAAGGGATTGTTCCCTGCGGACGTTAAAGATGCACCAACTTCCACTTTTTCACGAGGGAGCTTTTCCTCCAAGAACTCAGATTTAGAAGCTATCTTCTCAATCTAAGCTAACAATCCATCTTTCGTATCAGGGAGGAAAAAAATAAATAGAGAATTGGCGTTTGTCTTCACCTTGCTTATAAGGAAGATGAAGTACTTTGAAACCATCAAATACACCGATAAATTGCTCATTCCAGCTCTTCATGAAGGGAACCTTGATTGTCATTAAGAAGATGAAAATCATAGTCTTGTGTATCTAATGTATCAAACTCCTCCTCCCAAGCTCCTTTGAAGTATAGTGCATTTGCAAAGATATGAACATGGTTAAGCTATGAATTTGACTCGAGTGGAAGTAGATTTTTTATAACTAGATTGCTTCTTCTGAGGATTTTCTCCAAATGTGATTATTAACCGGATCGGCTAAAAATAATTTACTGGATATTTAAAATAGTGATGCCCAAAAAATTTATTTACTGTTCATAAATCCAAAAATCTACTGTTCAAAGGAAATTGCAGCTTCTAACTCAGGAGATGGAATATTTATTCAAAATTTGTATTTTAAACTAGAAATAAATTAGCCGATCCAAAACACTAAACATATTAATTTCAGTGTAAAGAATTATTAACGAGGGAAATGAAGTGGGTGGGTTTGCGGATAGGGGCGGAGCTGGGCTTGGGCTGAGCAGGGCCATGGCCCGCCCCAACTTTTTTTCTTCCATTTTTATAGGTATATCTATAGACTTTTTTTGTTAGTCATTATATTATATATACATGTAACGGCAACAATGTACCATGAAAGCGTGTTTGGCCTAGTGGTAGGAGCACGCGCCCAGTTAAACAGAAGGATTGAGTTTGAATCCTGCATGCTGCAGTTTTTATTTTTTTAAAAAGAAATTGCTTTGTTGCCACTAGTTGTCTATTAAAACATCTCGTATTTACAATTTTGTAAGTTTCTCTTGACTTTTAATAGAAAAATAGGTTGAAAGTGCTATCTTTTTTTAGTTTCTCTTTTATTTATGCATTTTTAGTCCTCATATAAAAAAAAATTGCATTGTTGCGGCCCTCCCCAACATTTCCGTCTAGCTCCGCCACTGACTGTAGGATTATGAGCAAGTTTTTATTTTTTAAAAAAGAAATTGCTTTGTTGCCACTACTTGTCTATTAAAACATCTCGTATTTACAATTTTGTAAGTTTCTCTTGACTTTGAATAGAAAAATAGGTTGAAAGTGCTATCTTTTTTTAGTTTCTCTTTTATTTATGCATTTTTAGTCCTCGTATAAAAAAAAATTGCACTGTTGCGGCCCTCCCCAACATTTCCGTCTAGCTCCGCCACTGTTTGCGGAAGATTAATTCTTATTGACTGAGATGAGTGATCATTTCAGAGACAATGATGGAATAGGGACGGATCCACATTGAGGCCAAGTGTGGCCTTGGCCACACCAGAATTTTCAAGTTTTAATAAGTATATATACATACTTTTGGTATTTACTATTGAATATAAATGTATAACCATCGATTAATATCACAAAATTGCTCCCAGTGAGATGGTAAAGTGGCGCTCCACTTTCTTACGCGCGTCCCAGGGGTCGTGAGTTCGATCCCTACCATTGGCAGTTTTTAAATGCATTTTTTACAAAGAAATTGCTATGTTGTATGCATAGAGCTCCATAGAAAACAAAGTGGTCACAATTACCCTAAACAATAAGACAGAGGCAGTAGTACGTATAGGAAATATTGTGGCTAAATTATTATTTGACCACTTTTTTAAGAAAATATTGTGGCAAAATTATTATTCAATTGCCCTAGTTGACCGTTTTCTTAAGAATTATTGTGGCCAAATTATTATTTCTTAAAAAAGTGGTCACTATTATTTCTTATATTAGAGAAATTAAATTGCACCGGTTATATTTTAATAGGTATAAAATTTATAAAATTGTCCTTAAACTTAAAATTTATATTATTTAGATAGTTTATGTAAAATTTTAAAGAAATTTAAAATCATTTGATATGTTATTGAAATTCATCAACATTAATTTTATACGTTTTTATTAAATATTCTTAATTTTAATGGATCTCAATAACATATTAAATTATTTTAGACATATTGAAAATTGCAATATTATTTTAGACATTATTGCCAATTTACAACCGGGGAAAGTTTTTTCGTTAGGCAAAATTACATTTTTGGTCCTTTATCTTATTTTTTTGTAACAATTTGGTCCTTTATCTTTTATTTGTAACACTTTGGTCCTTTATCTTTTTTTTTTGTAACACTTTGGTCCTTTATCTTTTATTTGTAACACTTTGGTCCTTTATCTTATTTTTTTTTGTAACACTTTGGTCCTTTAAAGAATATGAAAATATGAAAAAACTGATGAAGATGATGAACATATTCATCAAAATTATGACTTTTATTAATTTTAATTAAAAGGTATTTAAAAAAATAAAATTCAGCCTTTTTTAAATTAAAAAAAATATGAAAAAATGATTTATATGTGAATGTTGTAAAAGATAAAGAACCAAAATGTTACAAATAAAAGATAAAGGACCAAAGTGTTACAAATAAATAAAGTAAAGGACCAAAGTGTTACAAATAAAAGATAAAGGACCAAAGTGTTACAAAAAAATAAGATAAAGGACCAAAAATGTAATTTTGCCTTTTCGTTATTATGGCTATAAAATTTTGTTAATATATTTTTTTCGGCCACACCAATATTTCCGGTCTGGATCCGTCCCAGTGATGGAAGAAGATGAAAGTGAAGGATGATATGCAATGATAAATTAAAATGAAAGTGAAGGCAATAAGGACTAGTTAATTTTTACGGAAGAAGATGGGTAACAAAGTGGGAGAGAAAATAAAGCAGTATTTTTTGGTAAAGTGATTACAATTTTTATTTTTTTTTTAAATTAAACTAATAATATGATGTAGCAAAAATATGAATTTTGATTAATTGAATGTGTAATGACTGTTTGTTTATATTCTGTAAACTCATAAAAATATACCTAATTATCTTAAAATGTACAATAATATAGCAATAAAAAAATACAAAGTAGGTTGAGCTTCATCTACAAAATAATTAGAACTTTATTATTTATTTAATTTTTATATTGATGATTCTTGCTGAGACCCGTGAAGATGACTATAGGAGAGAAGATAACATGTTAGTTATGAACGAGAAGTGAGTGATCACTCTCCACCCCCGCCCTTGTGTTTGTTTGAGTAGATTTATAAAAGAGAGAAATAAAAAAGAGAGAAATGAAGTATTTTTAATCTTTGGAAGAGAGGAGAAATGATGAGAGAGAAATATAATAGATGGTAATTACCCAATAAAAGATGCGAGATTTGTGAGAAAAATAAGCACAGTGTAAAATATTTGAAATTTATATCGTTATGTTCAAATAAATTAATTAAAAAATCACAAAATATTATAATTTTAATATGTAACTTGTAATTTTTATTGGCAGACATGTGTATTGCACAAGTAAGTTATACTAATATATTTTGGATGAGAGGGAAGATAAATGTATTTAAGTTTAACAGAGGATGAGAGGATAATGTAATTTAAAATCAAGACCCTGGATCCCTCTTACACCCACCACATCACTTACCAATCATAATTCCTCTTTTGTTTTTTCTTGGTTCATCCAATAAAGAGAGGTGATTTAGGATCAATTTTGATTTGAATCACCCTTCTTGATTATTTTTTATTTATTTTTTCAATTAAATAAGTGGTTTACACATGATTTTGGGTTTCATTTGAGTTTGCTCTCTTGTGATTTCGTCTGGTGTTGTTTTATTTCGGTCTTGGTGCAGAGTTGTTTGTTATCATGTCTTTGTACGGTGTTTGATTTTTCGTCTTTGTACGGTGTTTGTTTTGTTCAGATTTGCTTCGATTCAAATTCAGTGCAGATTCAATGATTTTAGAGTCGTTAACATTGCAGATCCGAAGGTATGAATATTCCGGACACTTGTTATATCAATTTTAGACTTTGTCATATGTGCAGACATTAAGCCGTTTTAAGCTATTAACTCGGATGTTGTGAGTTTGTTCATAGATTATCCTTTTTAGTTGTTTGCAAATTTAAATATGTAATGATTTCAATCAATTTACTCTATCAATTTTTTTTTGACACAAAACAAACGATATTCATTCATTCAAATTGTTGTAATACATCGATGTAATACAACTTCAAAATTGCTAAAAACAAAAGGGATAAATTTGCGAACAACCTCACAGTATCTGTATTAATAGCATAAAACGACAAATTACATAAGCCTACGAATATGAATATATTGAAATGTCCGGAGTATTCATGCCTTCAGATCCGTAGCGTTACCAAAATCGACATTGATTGAATCTGCACTAGATCGGAGTTAGTCCTTCAACCTACCTGAAATAATGAACATCGTACAAAGATAGAAAAACAAAATACACCGCACGAAGACGAGACAACAACATACAACGTAGGAAGACGGAACAATAAAATACACGTGTGAAGACGTGATATCAAAACAAAGAAATATGTGAAAATCACACTTAATTATTACAACAAGAAAGAAAAACAATTTGGAGGGGTGATTTCAAAGCAAAATTGACCTTAAATCTCCCCTTTTTGATAAATTAAAAGACAAAAAAAAATGTGAAGGTTAAGGTTAGAGGAGAAAGAGAAAATAAATGAATAAAGGCTGTAAGCACCTTTTCTTCTTAAAAAAAAATGGTTAGGGTTAAAGGGTTATCGAAGAAGCCAATCGACATGTTGATCTTGAAATTTGGATTTGAATTTGGAGCATAGTTGGCGTTTTGTGGAGTCACCCAAACGACGATGGCGCCGAAGTTAACCTATGAACGACGACGGAAAGCATGCACGGCGAGGATGAAGAAAGGCACTGACAGTGACCAAATCGATAGATTGAGTAGTTTACCGGACTCACTCCTATGCCATATACTGTCCTTCCTTCCTACCGAAACCGCTGTCTGGACTATGAGCCTCGTCTCTCACAGGTGGCGCAACCTTTGGAAGCATCTTCAGGTCTTCCGCTTCGGAAATCAATGGCCTGGTAGCTTCGGAACTTTCAAAAAGTTTGCAGATTTCGTGAACACTGTCCTTGCCCTCCGCAAATCCCGCAACATTCAAAAGTTGAGTGTCTTCTGGTATTCCAGATATGATCATTACAGTCAAAGCGACTGTACTGAAAAATGGGTCCGTGATGCCGCTGGGCCTTATCTTCAAAAACTGACTATCTCTATATGCGAGTGTTATGCGGACCTCTCTCCGCACTTGATCAATTGCACCAACCTCGTTTACCTGCGGTAACTTATCCTCACACACAACTTGTTACTAATTTTTCTCATCACTTAGGCTTTGTTTGTGAGTTTGGAGGGGAAGGGAAGGAAATGAAAGGCTAAATAGGAAGAAACAAGTGGAAAGATTAACAAGTTTGGGAGGGAAGGAGTTTGGAGGATTAATTTTTCTTCCTAACACAAAAACCCCCCAATTTGGAGGAACTCAAAAATTGTATTGGATGAGGGTTTGGAGGGGATTTGGAGGGTTTATATGAATTCTTCAAATTTAATTAATGTTGTCATAATATTTTTAAATTCATAATATATTAATCATATGTATTTATTTGTCATTTTCTATAAAAAATACTTTCTCAAAAAATGTAAAAGATTTCTCTAATTTTCTCTTTATTTCCCTCCCTCCAAAACCCTCCCCTCCCCCTCCAAACTCGCAAACAAAGCCTTAGTAATCGAGGGAAATTATAGTTTATATACAACACCACACCTTTCAAATCGTCGAGACAAAACCGTGACGGGTTAGTCCCAAAGTCGGATCAGAACAGTTCATTTATGTTTTGCATTAATTTGTAATCTATGAAATTTTAAAGATAATGTGTGTTTTAATGGTGAAAATGAAAAGTGGTAACAATTTTTAAACATGTAAACAGATATAGAATGTTATACATAACTGGTTTCTCTTTTGAAAACACTGCAGTCTTTCGGGTGACATCACGATGGTGGTTCAACATTCTTCAGTTCAATTTCCATCACTCAAGAAGCTGAAACTCGACATAGGCTCACTGTCTCTGGATTCAGTAGTTGCCTTTCTTTCTAACTGTCCCATGCTGGAAACTTTCAAGGTTGACTTTTACTATGAAGAAGAGGTTCCCATTCCAACTTCCTCCAGCTCCAAGAGCTTGAAATCCACCAGTGACAATTTCACTTGGACTTGCTTTGAATGTTGCTCCACATTGGGCATCATTGGCAACTTTCACAGTATGATGGAAGCATTTCTTGATGTCTTTTCCCCGGGTGAAAGTGAATATGTCGACCCTTTTCTCAACGACATCATAATTCTCGATATTGATAATATGTTGTTACGGTTGCGTCATTCTACATCAAAGGTGAAGTTTTATTTCTATGGTTTCTATGTATTTGCATATGTAGTTTCGTACTAATATTGTGTCATCACTTGTTATCATGTACAAGCAGTGGCCACTTCATGCCCCTGTTGTAAATTATTCTGAATTTTGCTATTTAGATCATCTGAAGTTCATTCTCCCTTGCTTCGACTCGAATCTTCTGGTCAACGTGCTGAAGAAATGTTGTAGACTTCAAGTTCTCATAATTCAGAGTAACAAGGTTTGTTTACTTCTCAAGTTTAATTGAATCAATCATCCGCTTGTGTGTGTGTGTATCTTTACGGTTCACAAACAAATAAACATGTGAGTCACGGTGTCCCTTGTTGCTGGTAGGAGGAACCATCATCTTTAAGAACATGGGAGCCGCAGTCAACGACAGTTCCTAAATGTCTCAAATCCCACCTGACCTATATTCGCATAGAAGGATATCGAGGATTTGAAGATGAGCTGACATTTGCTGAATATATTTTGCGGAACGGACTTGTTTTGGAGACAATGCTTATTTTGGTTGATACTTCAATGGACATAATGAATAAGTACTGTTCTGTCAAAAGATTAACTGATATTCCAAGGGGCTCTGCTAAGTGCCAGCTTAAATTTGACCCAGCTGTATCTTCTTAAGGTGAAAACTTACACTGTCTATCTTTTATCTGTCTTACTAAATCAAAGTTGATTAAGGCTGGTTTTAGTTCTAATTTCATGACAATTAGATGTGCCCTAAATTTTTACAATATGTGCTGATTTTTCTTTCTTCCTTGTCCTAAATTAGCCGACCATTTGTCTCTTTTTCAGCCCATAAATTCACTTCATTTGTCACTTCAAGAGCCTTTAAAACAATACAAGTTCTAAAAGATCAATTGAATCCTTTTTGTATGATTAGAATATGCAAAGCATTTTATGACACCAAATTAAATATGCACAACTCTCAAAACGGTGTAAAAACATTCACACTATCACATGTGACCCTACCTCCTTTGTGTTGAAATTAGACACTTATTTCAATAGACAAGAAAATTAAAGATCTAATATTTCATGATCAAATATAGAAAAGAACAGTAAATGTCTGCGAAGGTAAATTAATCCATTATTTAATACCTAATAAAATAACAAAAGCATGCTTGGGATTATAGATTAAGAAAAGAAGATGGATTATAGATTATGATACCTTGGTCATGAAATCAATCGAGGCAAGAGTAGCTTTGAAAACACAATGTTGTTTTCTTGGTATTCTTGTTTGGAGAACAAATGGTTGGCCATGGTCAGAGAAACTTTGGTTAGGTCAGTGATCGATTTTCTTCTACTTCTGGTTGAAACTGATTACATCTTTGACCGTCAATACAAACAAGAAAACAGAAAGTCTCTTAAAAGACCTAAATATAAAGCAGAAAGAATCTTTGCAATATTTCTTCTTTTTTTCTTCTTCGGTTCTTCTTTATATATAGCAGAGTGTGTTTGCAATCTATTTCCATAGTATATCCTTATTTTAGAGTTTAAAAGATGTCTTGCTGATCAAGTCATGCAAAAAGGTTGGGAAAATCTGATTTTATTTTATAGTTTTCCATAATGATTAGAGACACTTAATGAAGAAAGTTGGATATGTTGATTACTTGTTCTGTGTTGGATTTGGTCTGCTAGGTTGAATGTGTTTAAGACTAGCAACTACCTCATGCTGATTTTGAGTTGATTTTGATGAACCTTCTTTATGTGAGAAAGATTGGAATGATGAAAGCATTTTTGAAACTTTGGATGAAGATGGGTAAGTTCTAGCTTTAGTAACATTTACCTCAAGTGGAAGGATCAATGTTATGGCAAAGATCATAGCAATGATTAAGGATTTCATGTTGGTATTTGTTGACTTGGAGGGATGTTTTTCACTTTGCTTGATCTATGTTTCTAATGATGAGTTATGGACATACTATATATTATTATTAACTCTTATAAGATGGAGAAATGCTAACATAGGCACAAACCCAAATGTTTATTTGTTAGGCACACTTACAAAAAGTTTAAAAAATTAAAGATAAAAGTTAAGTGATATTGATTGATGTGACAAATTTATTTTTCTTTTAATTTTTTTGGTTTATGAGTGTGTGCCTAAACTTGGTGCCCAAATCTTTGTGCCTAGGTAAGACTCTTTCTCCCGTTGATCATATTTTAATGCTATGTAACACAAGCTGAGCATGTGCCTTGTTAGCAGAACGATCAAATTGATTTTTATATATAAAACTAAACTAGATGCATAGAAGTTAATCTCTTGTCTAGTAAGTATAACTTAAAAAGTAAAATGTTGCAACAATATTTGATCATATGCCGAGACACAAATTTAAATTAGTATTTTCATACTTTTCGCACTTAAAAGTTGTGTAGATTAGCTAGAATCTAAAGGAGTTGAATATTTTTTCTTTTTTTATTAACACTCTGATTTTTAAGAAAACTAAGTCCGATAATTCACAGTTCGACCGTAAGAGAAGTAAAGTATTTCGTTGTTTTTACCAAGAATTGAATTCAGATTCTCCCGATTCTTGAATTGATTCTAATTTCTTAATTAAAGAGTTGAATAATTTTATTATACTGTATTATTAAAAGAGTCATATTATTTTGAGAACACAGACTTTAATAATAATAATAATAATAATAATAATAATAATAGAATTTAGTTAACAATTAATGAACATAGTAAGCTGCCACGACTCAATAATCATCAATTCAACACGATTAAATAGGATTTTCAACATTATTAATACATGGATGGGAGCGTTTCTTCGACCCAAGCATGTTGGGCCATGGGCCACTTGATTCCCCATTCTACCCAAGAGAGTTAAACATCCTCCTAAATTCTAATTTCTTATTTTTATAACGTCTGTTATTTGAGTAACTAAAGTGTAACAAAAGAAACGCGTAGGGCGCGTGAGAAATAGGTTGGACAGCAAAAGAAAATGTCGAAATCTAATACATGGGAGTATTTGGTCAAACTATCAACCATTTGGATCATCTAAAGCATGTTGGGCCAGAATATGGGCCACTTAATTCCCCATCCTACCCATATGACTAAACCCAAAAGACTTAAGTCCAGTTTGGCCCGGTTTATTTTCTAATTTTTTTTCTTCTCCTTCAAAAGAGTAAAGAATGAAAAAATTGTGTTTGACTTCACTTTACTTTATTTTTTACTTCTTTACTTTATTTCTCTAATACTTTTAAGGAGAAATAGTATCAAATACTCTCTCCGTTTCTTTTTAATTGTCTTTTATTATCGTATTTAACTTTTCTATTTAATTGTCATTTTTGTATATTATGGGTATGATTTGTCAATTATACCATTTGTCATTTGCTCTTATCTTTTTCCATAAAACCAATTAATGCTAAATATTTGAAAAACTATTGTTTTTTTGTTTTTAAATTTTTATTGGTACATAATATATTAAACTTTGTTTTTTTGTATATAATATATTAAATTTATTAAAAAGAAAAAATATGGAAAAAAAAAATAGGAATTTATTGATGGATTAAAATGAGGATATAATAGAAAGATAATTTGGAAAAATACACTTCCTTAATTTAGTATTATCATTTTATAAAGACAATTAAAAAAAGTATTTGTTTTCTATTTTAATTAACTTGAAACACTGATACAAAATTTGTTTATTTACCTTACAATTGGTTTTGTTCTCTCTTTCTCTTTGAAGAAAATCAATCTTAGGAAAAATTGTGTCTTTTCCTTACTCGCTGAAACCCTGGCCGCCGTGCTCCTTGCCTTCAACATTGCAACCGCCGTCTCAGCTATTGCTGCGTCCACAAAACCCTCCGTCAGCCAAGTAGCCGCTGCGACCACTTCTTCCATATTTATCATTTTTCATCTCTCACAGTCACACTCATCACGCTACTATGGAAATATTCCAAGAAGGGATTGGTTTGGTTCTGAGCCGTTGGTCGGCGCTTCGAACCGCCGTTGAAAATGAGTGGGGTGGCAGGAACTCTCACATCAAAGCTCAACAATTCGCTGCTGATATATTTTCTTGGTTCACTCAATCCAGAGGTACTATTAACCACTTAATTTAATATTCAATTTTTATTCTGATTCTCACTTTCATTTTGATTCAATGTTTTTTCACAGACCCTCTTTATATTGATGACCTAGAAATCTTACTTGACGAAGGCGCTCTTGCTTTCAATCTACAGATTGAAGATGGCAGCGTTGAAGAGGTGCTCATTTTATTATTATTATTTTTAAATAAAATTATCTATTACTTTAATACTGCCAAGAATCATCGTTAAGTGCATGTTTGGTATCATGTGCGGTGGCTCATTGTGATTCTGTCGAATTCACTGCGGTCGTAGAGTTATAAAAACATTGATGTTGTGGTCTAAATTGAAGTTAGTGACTTGTTGAAAATACATGCCGTGCGCATGTATGTGTCCACATTGTTCACTTGTTCTTACTTTTTATCTACATGTTGATGATTATATAGATAGCTGAAGAACTAATGATTATGCATGAAGAATGCTTAAGTGGTAATTTTGGGTCTGTTGAGCGTCTCAGGGAGGCTAGTCGTAATCCAACTACTTATCCTCGTGCGGAACAGGTAAATTTTAGTACAATGCATTTGGAATGGACATGAACTATTTTATTATTAGATTTGCAATGTGGAATTTGTGGGACTATATTTGATTGATATGGGTTTTTCAATTTCTACATGTTGGGGTATTTTAGATTTTAGAAGAAAAGATTATTAAATTGTTTCTTGATGCGATGCGTGATTGTCTTGTGTTCTATTCTATAATTCTGCATGGTATAGCTATAAGACTGAAGTAATGTGGTGCTGCCTCACGGAGTCACGGTATTATATGATATTGGATTTGATTAGAAGAGAGTGCAAACTTTACTCAGTTCTCTATGATACAATAGTCTCTTGGCATCTTTTAGGGCTCTAGAAATATTGCTTTTGTGCTATAGCCTATATGTATATTGACACAAACACTTGTCTTGTTGGCATCCTTTGTTGAAGTACACTAGATATTTCCTATACTCTTTTGTTTCTCCCTCTCTCTCTCTCTCTCTCTCTCACAAACACACACACACACTCAAATTTCTTACCTTTTATTTAAGATTAAGTGTTTTGTGTGTGCATCAGTACAGGAATTTTATCTATCGGCTCTCTCCGCTCCTTTTTAAAACTTTCCTGCCCGTCAATTGAAAATTATTCAAGCTTTATTATAGTTGCATGAAGAAACACCACTGCTAAATTTAACATTTATTTTTGCACTTCTAGTATTCTGTCTCCTTCCTTGTTACATCACATTTGTCATCCATGGAGGTTGGAGTGCTGGAATACATTCACAAATAGGCCTAGAATTATTATATTTCTCTGTATTAGAAATAAGATAAAAGTCACCATGCTTATTGCGAGTAACGAGTAATAGTAATTGATACATTATGAATGTGTGTGGTATTATTCAAGTTTGATATGAAAACTCTCTATAAAGATGAGGATTCGTCCAGACGCTAAGCTTAACCTTCATAAAGGCACTCTTCTGTCAACATAGTTTTAATCAAATTTGTCTTTACCGCACTACCATTTCGTACCAGACATCATTCCCATATTCCTCCTCTCCTATGTGTTTAACTGACATGTTTCTTTTGTCGAAAAAAAGCTGACCCCCTTCCCCCCCACACACACACATGCTTCTCTCCCTCCCCTTTTGCCAACACCTCTAGCATCTTTGACATACACTTAGCTTAGGCTTTAGGCCAAATAGCTACTTGAGCAGTTGACACTTGATCCATTTTCTACGTGATATTTGTGAAATGATATAATCTAATCTTGCCTCGTGCTAAAAAGAAATGATCAACTTTAGGGACTGCTTGATCCTGGGATGAACGTTATTGATTGGACCGGTGTTGGTAAATGCGGCTGTAGCGGCCCAATAGCAATGCGTGGCGGAAATTTCACGTTGGCCGCTCCTAGGTGCGGTTGGCTAAAGCAGGTTGGGGCGGGCGCGATTGCGGGTTGGAGTGGGGTGATATAAAGCGGGACAAAACAATGTTTGTCTTTAAAATGATAACCGTTTGAAGGGTAATATTGAGATTTTCATAAACCCTAATCCATATTCCATCGCACGTCTCTCTCTTCTCTTCACTGTTTCATCATCGTTCCACCTTTCTCTTCACTCTTCTCACTGTTTCGCAGCAGGTTGGTTTCTCTTCACTCTTGCTCTGTTTCTCACTTTCTCATATCTTCTATGCTATGTTTCTCTACTCTTCTTGCTCTGTTTCTCTTATCTATCTTCTATGCTCTGTTTCTATTCTTTTCTTTATTTTTTTACTTCCTCGGTTTCTATCCTCTTCATAAGAATGATTTAGATGCTTAAGTGTTTGTTTCCTTGAATTTTATTGCAATGTTTTGCTTAAGAAGTATGTCTTTAATTGGTATTTGGATTTTGGAAAATATGCTACTATGTATTGGATTTTGTAAGACCTATGCTACTTTTATTGGTTTTGAACTTAATGAAGTTTCAGTTTTTTTTGGGTATTTGCAAGTATATTTTAGTGTGTAAGTGCCATTAACATATTTATTTTTTATTGTCCGCGTCGCTAAAATAGCGCCCGCACCGCTCCCCGCCACCACACCGCGTCAATTTTGGGGTTGACCGCGCCGCGCCACTTTCCGAGATTAATAACATAAAATTGGACTACCTATTGTGTATGTATTAAGGATATAATTTTAGAATCTAAAAAAAAAGGATTTACGATCTTGTTACGATTTGTCCCATCTTATTCATCTTAGTCTATGCTTTTATTAGGTTGTTCGGTTCTACTGAGTATTTAGGTCTATAGAGAGGGCTTCACTGCAAAAGTTTGTGTTTGTTGCACCCTTGCTTAAAGGAATATTTAAGTGTTATGAGGTTGGGATGGGAGAATATGTCAAGTAAAGTACTCAGAATTCTTTGTGCTCCATTAAAAATCTACTCATCCTTCCTTGCCTGCATTCTTGCTTACCCAGATTTCAGGCCTTTATTTCTTTTTAATTCCTCGTCATCAGTCCATCACCCCCACTCCCCTCCTACAAAAATCAGTTTATATCACAAACCCTTAATTAGATGGAAATGTTCTATATGTTCTATGTGTAATTATAACTTTGGTTGTTCTATATAGCAAATCCCAACTTGTAGGAAAAAACCAGGCTGTTGATTACACAATTATATACTTTCCTTGAATTAAATGTTGAAACATTTTATGTTGTGCTAGTTTGTGAATGGTGACGAAGACGATGATGATTCTGATGACAACAATATTGAGGATGATGATGATGATTCAGCAAACATGGATGTGGACATTCAAAGATCCATGAACAGGACAGTTAATGGGCCTCAACCAACGGTTGCAGGTGAAGCAGATGTGGACATTCAAAAATCTGAATCTAACTTGAATTCTATGAACAATACAGTTAATGAGCCTCAACCAAAGGTTGCAGGTGAAGAAGATGATGGATGGACTTCCGTCTCCAGGAGGAAAAATAAGGGTAGAAAGAATTAGATCAAAAACATTTATATTATTAATTTTCAAGGATGTGTAGTCTTCATTATTTTGTTATGCTTGTAAGCCATTTCAAACCTTCTTGAGTTGTGTAATTGTTATTTATGCAAACTTTTTGTTTACTTATTTAAAGGAATCCATCCTATGACATAGACATCTACGATAACAGATAAGTTGAGCAAAACCCGTGATATATATAGGTATCATTTTCGGATTTGGATTCCCTCCTCAATTTTCTGCATCTCTCTCCTTCCTCCCTCCCCTCTCTCTCTCTCTCTCTCTCTCTCTCAATTCTACATCTCTCTCCTTTCTCTCTATTTCTCATAAAAAAGATATTAAGCAAGTCAAGCGAGAGTGAAATTAAGAGAGAGATAGAGAGGAAGGAGAAAGATGTAGAGAATTGAGAATGAGATGATCAAACTTGATCATAAGGTATCTCATATGTTCCTCGTTTCTATCTTGGTTATATCTGCCATGTTTTAAGGCTTGTGTCTTTGTTTGTTTCAATTGGGCTTTGTTATGATTTTTGAAAAATTCTCTTTCTACCTCCCATGTTTCTTATTAACCTTTCAAAAATCTAATTTTACCCTTAATTTACGAAAGCAAAATTTCGGTAATTACGAACTAAATTTTTGAAAAATTCGGAAAATATTTATCGAAGTTTTGTGATATAGAAACATGTATTTCAACCGGTTCTAAGGGCATACTTGTGATGGAACAATTACATGCAAAGTTTTTCATGCAACAACAACTTCAACGCTAAATTTCAATTTCAGTATTTGATTTCATTTTGTCTATTATATAGATTGATTTGTAATTTTTAATTTAATGATTGTATTTCGTAATTTATATGATTTGAATGCAATATTATAATATAGTTATATGGAATTTATTTGAACCAACAAAAAATGAATTATTTTAAAGTTGGTCTTTTTTTTCAAGATCTCGCGAGAAAAACACTAATTCTCATTTCTTATGTAATATTTTTGTCAATTCAAATTTTATTTGGCAACATTACAAATATAATTGAATTAAATTCTAAAGTTGGACTTCATCTACTTTATTTGGCAAGAATCATTATTTTTAATACAGAATTTTCTTAATTTTTATTGCCACTTAAAAAGAAAATCATTAGTAATTAGTAATAATACACAAAAAAAAAAAATCATAGTCTAATATTCACTACTTAACCATTGATACTAACTGTTTCAATCTCTTCTCTTCTCTTCTATTCACATCAACATGAAACAATGTATTGTAAATGTGTCTGATATTTGTTATTAAAGAAAATAAATTTAATCACTAAATACTTCTATGATTTGTATCGGGAAGTATCAAGCACATATCGGTATCAAATATGTATATGACGCGATATTTGAGAAATTTGGAGTAGCAGGGTTTCTTAGATGTATACTAATTAGTAATATATTAATATCTAATAAAAAAATATTGGCAAAATTACACGTTTGGTCCTTTATCTTATTTTTTTTGTAACACTTTGGTCATTTATCTTTCATTTGTAACATTTTAGTCCTTTCTCTTATCTTTTTGTAACATTCTGGTCATTTATCTTTTATTTGTAACACTTTGATCTTTTAAAGTACATAAAAATATGAAAGAATTGATGAAGATGATGAACATATTCATCAAAATCAAGAGTTTTATTTAATTTTAATAAAAACATATTTTAACAAATAAAATTCAACATTTTTTTAATAAAAAAAATATGAAAAAAAGGGTTTATATGTGAATGTTATAAAAGATAAAGGACTAAAATGTTACAAATAAAAGATAAAAGTGTTGCAAATATATAAGATAAAGGACCAAAGTGTTACAAATAAAAGATAAATGACCAAAATATTACAAAAAATAAAATAAAAGATCAAAGTGTTACAACTTACGGGGAATGAATATTTCACATGAATATTTTACAACACACGAGAAATGAATATTTTACCCGGATAGAATTCTACGTCATTATATAATCTTATCCTATGTAAATTAAAGCTGATATGATAGTTCAATAGCATAAATTTAAGGCTTAATTAGTCTGCAAATCCTTTAAAGATATTTTTGGTTTCATTTTGGTCCCTTAAAGGAAATAAGTTTCACTTTGATCCCTTATTGATATCTCTGGCAGTCAATATGGTCCTTTTCGTCCATTTTTACTCAGAAACCGTTAACTTTTGTACAAGTGGCAAAATAGGTTGTTACGTGGCATCTGAATAGAAGTTAACGGTTTTTGAAAAAAATGGACGGAAATGACCATATTGACTAATAGAGATATCAATAAGGACCAAAGTGTAACTTATTTTCTTTAAGGGACCAAAGTGAAACCAAAAAAATCTTTAAGGGACCTGCAGACTAATTAAGCCTAAATTTAACTTTGTAAAATCAAGGTATAAAGTGTAAACCTCTTTAAGAGCGATTGTAAAATAGTCCTTAATGTCACTTTACTCAATAAAATTTGTCTTTTCCCGAATTGTTTTTTAAATATATTTGTGGAAATTTTTTATTAGTTGAATTATCAATGAAAATATACATAGATTTAACACAATAATAATTTATAATGACAAAAATTTTAAAAAGTTGGAGTTGAGACGGACAAAAAAATTTAAGTCTAGAAATTAAATATTGCCCCTGTCAAAAAAAATAAAATTAAATATTGCCCACAATATTTTTTATACCAATTAGATTAGTGATTAGAATTTCACCGGAGAATCCTGGTTTTGAACCCCAATCCCCTGCATATTGCGATGTCCCTAAGTTATGTTCATGAGAACTATTGCACAAGAAATTCAAACTAATATAATAATAATAATAATAATAATAATAATAATAATAATAATAATAATAATAATAATAAAATGAAACAACACATTAATAACATACAAGTAGTAGATACAACATGCGTAAAAAAAAAGTGGTAGATATTAGGTCCTATAATATTTGGTCTAGGATTCGATCCATGATGGATGTGTATGAAATTGATATACACACCTTCAGTTCCTTGATGGAATAATTCTTTCTCATAAGATCAAAAAATTAATACAAAAATAATATATTTACCTTAAAAAATAGGGTAACCAAATATATTTTTATATCTATTATAAAAAATGTACATTTAAATCTAATTATTATTAAAATAGTTTCAAAATGTACATTTAAATCATAATAAAAAACAACTTATATTTTTATACTAGTATTTTTAAAATGAAAAAGAATACATACTCAACCCTAATAATTCCTCATTTGACCAAAAACAAACTCCAATCTATCACATACTAGTATTTTTTTTTATCGGGATCAGGATATCCACCGCCGAACGCAATGACTATTTCCCTCGCTAGATTGGAGGCGCCTCAAAGGATGAGATAGCTAGCTCATAGATTTAAAGTTGTTCCATACCTAAGGCGAGGATCGAATCCTCGACCCTTGATTAAGTAAGGATGAGCCTCAACCGCTCAACCACATCCTCTGAGTTATCACATACGTATAAGTTACCGTGTTAACGTTTGATGGAAAATATAAATTTTAAAATATTTTTAGTTTTATTGATTAAATTTAAATCAATATATTTCATAAATTTAAATATATTTCGCCAAATCGTCTACTACATCACCATCGCTGCACCTACAATATTACATCCTCAAAATAGTGGTTCAAATTCGCTGCACCACCAATTCATTCTCTTGCTTGAACTTCGTTATGCAATTGTTGGGGTCTGTTCAAAATCGAAGTGGCGAGCATCTGAAGAAGGGTCATCCAATTGAGTAAAGGTATGCAATTATTATAATTTGCTTATACCACATTTGGATTATTTGCCTTATTATCATTTGTTGATGTTGTTGTTGGATTTTATACTCTATTGATTACTGCATTTTTTAAATTCAATGTGAAATTCACATACTGCAATGCAACATTGAAAGGGATAAAATTGATTCCAATACTGTGTCCCTTCTGTCTTGGTTGCCACATTCTGTCGTCCTAATGGTATTGGTAGACAAACCTAGTAGGAAATTCTCCATATGTTAAATCTCGCCCTTCACTGTTTGTAAAATTGCAATAAGGACCTTGTATTTGATAGTAATAGTAATGTTGGGAATTGACTTAGATACAAATTGTCAAAAATAGTAAGAATTTTTGACTTAGATACAAATAGTAATGTTGGGAATTATTTTTTTTAACTCCGTTAATTTTTGATACGTGGCGTACACTTTTCAAAAATTAAAGATAGTCACGTCAAAAATTAACGAAGTTAAAAAAAATTGACGGAAGAGACTAATTAATGGTAACGTTAAAACATAAGGGACTAATATACACGTTTTAAAACATAATGGATCAAATTGAGAGTTAAAATAAACATAAGGGACCCAATTATGAATTAAGCCTATATTTTTTAAATTCAACTAATAATATAATGTAGAAAATATGAATTTTGATTAATTGAGTGTGTAATGGTAATTTTACACTGTTTGTTTATATTCTTTAAACTAGTAAAAATATACCTAATTATCTTAAAATGTACAATAATATAGTAATAAAAAGATACAAAGTAGGTTAAGGGGGGTGTATTGGATTAGGATTTCAAAGGATTTTAAAAGACATTTTTCTAATAAAAGAATCAAGTGGTATTCAATCAAGACTTTTATAAAATCTAAATAAATCTAGTGGTATTCAATTAAGACAATCATGATTTTTTTTTCAATGCAATGAAATCCGTTGTTATTCGATTGAGATTTGTCAAGACTTATAAAATGTCTCTTGGTATTCAAAAATCCATAGATTTTATTGGATTCTTGTATGTAATGGATTTTGTGAGACTTTTTAGTTAAAAATACACTTGATAGACTTTTCCAACAATCTCACCAAAAGCCTTGAGACTTTTTTGAATTCTCCAAGACTTTTTACTTTCATCATCACCGTATCAGGTTATTACTTTCGCAGTTCATCATCACTGCACCTGAGTTTTTTCTTCTTCTTCTTCTTTTCTTTGTTCAGTTATTCAACAATCTCACCAAAAGCCTTGAGACTTTTTCAAACTCTCCAAGACAAAACTTTCATCATCACTATACAAGGAAAAAAAATTCTTCTTCTTTACCTATCAAATATGCTTTTTTGCAATTTTGTTTTAACAAATTCTACATCTTTTTTACAAATTTTTGATTCATTACAACTTTTGTACAATTCTTTTTCTTTACAAGGTAAATTTTGTTTCTTCGATTTCTTTTTTTATTTTTTTTTAAAGCAAACCATTTTTTTTCTTCATATTTTCCATCAATGGTGGTGGTGATAACCTTTCCATTTTATTGGTGATTAGGAATCACTACGTGGAAAAAGGAAAGCGGCGGCGGTTCAAAAAAGCATTTAGCGGCGGTTCAAACCGCCGCTAAATGCTATGTGCGGCGGTTGGCAAGCGTCCCTATATGCGGCGTCGCTAGGTCAATCAGCGGCGGTTCGAGTGAACCGTCGGAATAACCGCCGCTAGGTCGTTAGCGTCGGTTCTGTTGCTTTTTGCGGCGGTTCAAAACCGCCGGTATTTGTATATATTTTTCACATTTTTTTGAGCTTTTTAGCGTCGGTTAGAACCGTCGCTATTCGTTTTTTTTTTAAAAAAAAAAAATTGTTTCCACAATCTTTTTAGTTTTTTTTGTTTCCCACAATTTTTTTTAGGTTTCCCACAATTTATATAAAAATATCAATTTAATAAATTTTAAAAAAAAGTAAACAAAACACAAGAATCAACAATGATCATGTACTTGATACATAACATTTGATTAACTTATCCTACAGAAAAACTGTAAAGGAGGAAAAGAAATAAAAATAAAATACAAATATTGATTTCCTCATAAATGAGTTCCAGAGATGCATGAGCTGCTTTTCATCTTTGGAAACATCCGCAAAATCATCAAGCATCTGCAAAACATTAAAAGTTCAACATTAAACAATGGTGATTGATGTCAAATTTGCAGGACTTTAAATATCCAATAGTAAACTGCACAAGATCTTGAAAAGGATCAAAATGAACAGGGAATTTTACAAAGTTAATAGAAACAACATAATTTCAATAAATTGTAATTAAGAGTCGGAGAGCCATACTATATTTAAATTTCAATCTAAATGACTAAATGCATCAGTTTGAAATATTGAAAAGATGAAAAAACAAGCATTTGAAAGATATTTTAAGCTTACCCTTCTATCTTCCAGGTTAGCAACACCATCATCAACTTCATCTTCACTATCACAATCTGATAACACTTAATGCCATTGGCTTTAACTAACACACAACAAAATAAGAGATGAACTTTAAACAAATCAAATAAATTATATTATTAATCCATATAAAGTGGTAAAGCAAGACAATATATAAATTAAATGGATTTATTTCATACTAGCCGCCAAACGGGCACGGAAGAGAAAGACACTTCAAATTTGAGAGTCTATCCAAAATGCATGAATGACATCCCTGTAAATCTGATCATTGTTCAATAACAAAGAAATGTTAGAAAAAATTTTGTTCTCAAAATTGTATTTTTGGTATTTTAAAACAGAATTGAACTTAAAATACATCAAAAGAATATTGAACAATATAATAGGCAAAACAACTTGAGTTAGTGAGTAGTGCAGATTTTGGGTTTTTAAATTGAGAACAAAGCCATAGACAACAAAATGAACATTTACTGAAAAAAAATATTGGCATTACAAAAACAAAAAAAAGCAAAAAAGTGATTTTACAACACACCTATTTTGATTTAGGAGACATACATTTCAATCCTACCACAATGTCATGAAACTTGTGATTGATAAAAGAAATCACTTTACTGAAGAAAAAAAAAGAATAAAATAGTTACTAGATTGAAATGAAAACAAAGGAAAGTTAGAAGATTGAAATGGAATAGAAAATATAGTTGAAACTTGTTACATATTTTGATATGTGATTGAATTGATTACTCCCATAATAAAATATATAAAAATATAAATAAAGTAGTTACTACATACTAGAAATTTATTGAATTTGAAGACATGAGAGCATGAAACCTTTGTTATCGTGTCTTGTAGAATAGAGAGGGATGTCACAAAATAGGAAAATTGTACATGTCAAGGGAATTGCATACATCTATGTTGTTATCCATCTACTATTATATATTATAAACATATGAGATGATTCTATAAGGTAGTATATTTTATCTTTACAACAGTCATACCAGTCATACCAGTAAGTGAGATTGAAAATCTTGTTACTCTTGTCATGGAATTGGTGGAGCCTAGGATATCTGCCAGAAGATGCGAACCGCTGCAGAGTTCGCGGATGTTCTTGCTTCAAACGTGTTTATTCGACAATCCCTGAAATGGCCTGATTCACATAACAAAAGTACTGAGTTAATCACAAAGAAGAAAATAGTTACCACAAGGAATATTGAATGAGGTAAGAGAATAAACAACTTCAACACCAAAAATCAGCAAATCAATCTAAGATGCTAACTCTATCTGTAGGGCTGACAAACCATTGGCCAGTATAGATTTTGAAGATGGAGCTACATTTTAAATTCAAATGGATGCAAAGCAAACTAGATTCAGAAAGCACGACACATTGGAGTGTATAAAGTATAGACTAATGTCCATTCATTATAAAACAGAAAATGTAAGGAAAAATAAATATATACAATCTTCTAATCAAAATAATAGAATAGACCTGGGAGAACTCTGGCGTCTATGAATGTTTGAGCCCTGCATCGTTCTTAGACTCCCAAGTGCCCTCTTCACAGCCTGAAAAACGAATGCATCTTAGTACTCCAACACCAATAAGTAAGAAAGTTAAGCAAATTCAAGACATACACATCAATACATATTGTTTCATCATTAAAGAAAACATCATACCAGCATTTTAGCCTCATCCCATGTTAATCCGATTCCTTTACCATAGACCTGGCCATCTATCTCGACCTAAAATAGAAAATTCTATTTAAATACCGCCAGAGCTTTGTTGACATTATTAAAAAAAAGACAAGAAAAATGCCAGAACCAATAACAAAGTGCCCGGTTAAAAAGGACAACACAATTGTATTAAGGCAGAGAAGGCTTCCATTCCATGTCATCCTATATAATCCCCACGGGCCACAAGTACACTACTAGCTCATACCCGAGACAAAATTTCATTTAGTAGATGAGAACTTCCATCCAACACTCACCCTTCAACTTCCCTCCTCAAAAAGAAGAATGGTAAACCACATAAGTAGAAGGGATAAATAACAATAGTTCTGATATTTTATCTTGGATACTGAACTGCCTAACAGACCAAAAATTTAAAGAAAATCCAAACATCAACAAAATGTCTCTCCTAATCCTTTTATTCTGCTCCTTATAGAATGAAGAACCAAACAAACAAAGGTATAGAAAGAAGACATAACCATTCTGCAATTCAATGGTATTGTCCTTTTTAAAAGAATTAGTTCAGACCATTGAAGCCTTTTTAAACAAAGGTATATAAGCTAAATATAAAAAGCTTGACTTTAAGATATCTTTTTTTAGGGAAAGAACTTATGCGACACCCTTTATATGATAAGTGCTTATGATATACACAGTTAATTATAAACAAGGTCTAAGTGTACAAGAATACAAACACACAAACAAGGACTCATTAAGTAAACACAGCATGTGATATGATATTTACCGAAATCTGGTTCAAGTTGAAAAACGGAAGTACACTCTTCTTTGTGGCTTCCTGCCCACTTTGTACTCTATCTTTGTGATCCAAGTCAAGCACCAGAGCAGCAGAACTATCAAAAGAAGCATCTTTTCTACTTAAACTCCTACTATTCTGGTTTAAATCAATCATCGCATGGCTAGTTTTCTGCATTGTGTCTTCAAACCCAATGAATTTGATAGGATATGCATATTATGTTCAAATTTACCCATAAATAATCACAATCAAAGAGATAAATCATATTACAATTAACCAAAATATACGTAATTTAACAAAACCCTAAAATTGACATAAACCACCCGAATAAAAAACTCTAAACAATCACAAATAAAGAAAAAAATTAAGGACAAATAAAGGTCATCCGAACTAACCTTTGTGTTGGTGATGTGGTCGTGTCGTGTTGATGGTGAAGAGAGCTTTTGCGTTTGTGAATAAGAGAGAACTTCTATGTGAGAGAAAGGGAGAATATTAGGTTATGGGAGAAATAACAATTTTCGATTGAATTGAAGGTGTAAAGAGGGAATCCAAGTCAATCAAGCGCCGCGAAATACAATAGAAACCGCAGGATTACAAACAGAGCGGCGGCGGTTGAAGGAACGCCACTGTAACCGCCGGGTAACACAAAGGCGACGACGGTTCACTACCAACCGCCACTGTTTGCCCGCCCCTATATGCTTTATTTCTTGTAGTGAATATATACATAAAAAAAAGGAACATGGAGTTTTCTATTGTAAGGTTTTTTTTAAGAAAATATTTGGATTCCAAAAAAATTGTAATTTCTTTTATTAAAATTTATTGATTCTTTTAAAATTTTCCTAATATAGAAATGTTTCCTAATATATAAAGTATTATGAAATCTTGATTGTAAAAAGTCTTTTGAAAAAAATCTCTCAAAATCCATTCAAATCATGAGTTAAAAATCTTGATTGTAAAAAAGTCTTGTAAAAAAGTCTTTAAAATCTCACAAAATCAATATAGTCCAACAAAATCTCATAAAATCATCAAGACTTTTTTTGCCAAAATTGTCTCATAAAATCTCAATCCAATACACCCCCCTAAGCTTCATCTCCAAAATAATTAGAACTTAATTATTTATTTAATTTGTATATTGCTGAGACCGATGAAGATAACTATAGGAGAGAAAATAACATGTTGGTTGCGAACGACAAGTGAGCGATCCCTCTCCACCCGCCCTTGTGTTTGTTTGAGTAGATTTAGAAAAGAGAAATAAAAAAGAAAGAAATGACAAAATGAAATATTTCTAATGTTTGGAATATAGGAGAAATGAAGTATTTTTAATTTTAATGTTTGGAAGAGATTAGAAATGATGAGAGAGAAATATAATGGATGGTAACTACCCAATAAAAGAGGCGAGATTTGTGAGAGAAATAAGCCAACATTTGTGAATTTTCAAAATTATCCCTTCAACTATATTTGAATCATAAAAAGAGTTAAAAAAAAGAGTTTTAAAAAAAAAGATAATATATAATATTTGAGAGTTTTCACAAAAATAAAATAAAATTGAGAGTTAAAAAAAACATATTTGAAAAAGTTTCAACAAAAAAATATTATTTTTGAAAGAGTTTTTACAAAAAAAAAATTATAAAAATTCAGTTATTGTTGTTAATGAGATTCAAACAATATACATTGGTTAGTAAGTATAAGGTAATTTTTTCTAAAAAAAAAATGTAGTTTTTCGTAAAATATTATAAAAATTCAATTATTGTTGTCAGTGGGATTCGAACAACATACCTTAAGCTAAAAACTCTGAATGACACTTAAGCAAGAGAAACTTTAATTGGATGCGCATAAGCAATTACTATTGAGAAGGCACGAGAAAGCTCAGTAGGAATCTCGTAATGTATATAATAGAGATTACTTCTTTTTCTTTTTTATAAAATTTCCTTTTACAGAACCACTTGATGCCAGAACTATCCCCCGAACCAGATTCAACTGGTGGTGAAAACAATCTTTTATTTCCTTTTACAGTTTAAAAATAAAGAGAAAAATATATGAATATTAGGCTATGTACATTGGTTTTGGGTTTAAACCTAAACTTTTTCACTTTTCAATACTCCACGTCATTTTCTCCCTCTTCCACATGATAATTAAACTATTATTCAACTTTTATTCATACAATAGTTTAGTTTAAATTAAATACTCTTTCTTCCAACTCACTTTCATATACCCCACTCTCTTTATTCTTTATTTACATTATTTAATTTTGTATAATAATAATAATTATTATTTATATTTTTTTTTGAAATAATGAATATTTTTAGTCTCTACAAATGAGAAAGTATAAAAATGAGTTTTTTTTTTAATGTTGAAAGTATATCAAACCATACCTCTATTTATAGAGTTTTAAACATTATGAATTTTGGTGTTAAAAATAAAATAAAAAAATATATGCTATCCAATAATTGCCTAGATTATGAAAAATAAAAATCTACAATCTAGTTAAAATAAGATATATATATATATATATATATATATATATGGGGTTTGCTAATTTAGACCCACTTAAAAACATGCGGGTCTAAATTAGCAATGCGCACCTTTTCACTTTGGACAAAAAATACCCTTGATATTTACTTATTTAACACTAGCAATTGAGGGTTAGTTAAGTAAATTTTATTAAATAATGTGCACCCACTTTGCTAATTTAGACCCACTTAATTTAAATATATACAACTTAGGAAAACACATGAAAACCTAGGAAATAAAAAAAGAACAACTTAGAAAAACATATCCAATCTAGATTTTTTTTTAACAAAAAAACTATTTTCTAATTTTTTTAAGTCTATACTATTTTTTAATTTTTTTTTGAACAAGTACTATTTTCTAATTTTAACATCACTATTAATTTTTTTTATTAAAAAAAAAAAACTCTGCAAATCGCAAAAGGTAGCGACTTAAAAATATGAAACTCTGCAAAAGGTAATATCACGTGCAGACGTTTCTCAAATACTCTAAATTAAAATTATGAAATTAAATATATATTAGTAAAAAGGCCTTCTTTCCTCTACCTTCTTGCGTCTTGCCGCCATTGATCTACAACAATACATGTCATTGTTTTTTTTTTTATGGAACAATACATGTCATTGTTGTTGTTATTTGTTGAGGAAAAAAAATTCTCTTGTAATAATTTCAATTTTATATACAAGTAAGTTGTTTGTTTATTCCTCTACAAAAAAACAAATATTGTTTGTTTATTCTTTTGTTGTATAAGAAAAGGTTGGGGTGATATTTGGCTCAGGATGATGAACTTATCATCGACCTAATTTTGATGGGCAAATAATACTTTTGAAGAAACCATAATAATGATTTTGATGGAAAAAAAGTATAAGTTAGAATTGATTACGATGATTTTGATTATTTAAAAAAAAAAATAGTTCAATTGGATATTCAGGTTTATAAGTTTGAATTATATATATATTTTTTAAAATTGTCATTTTTTTTGATTTCCTAGGTTGTTTATTTAGGTTGCATATATTTATAATTAAGTGGGTCTAAATTAGCAAAGTGGGTGCACACTATTTACTAAAATTTATCTAACTAACCCTCAACTTCCTAGTGTAAAATAACTAAATGTCAATGTTTTTTTGTCCAAAGTAAAAAGGTGCGTATTGCTAATTTAGACCCACATGTTTTTAAGTGGGTCTAAATTAGCAAACCCCTATATATATATATATATATATATATATATATATATATATACAAACATTTAAATAAAAAATAAATGAGAAAATAACAAAGCAAATCTATTGTAAAAAAAAAAACCAAATCAAATTGCGCCACGTGTCACACTCTTTCCCACTTTTTTTGCTTTTAACCGGTTGAAAAAATTCATCCCCTCTTTCCGGGAAGAGTTATTATGCATAAGGATTTTCTTTATGCATGATGCATAAACAAATCTCCACCATTTCCTCCACCTATTTCAACTTCAAATTTAAACTTTATCATTGTAACAATTCAACCTTTCTTTTTTGGTTTAAATCTCACCATTGTACATAGTCTTATGTGTTAATATTTTGTCTTTAGACAAAAAATTACAATTTTGTTTTTAATAAGGGTAAATTGCACTCACCTCCCTTGAGGTCTTCTTAAATAGCACTAACACCCCCTCTTGTTTTCAACAAGACACTAACCTCCCCTCCCATTAATTCCGTTAGTTTTTCCGTTAATAAACTTCTCCCCCACTCAACCTCTTAAATTGGATTTTTTTTTGTTGCTCAAAGATGCAATTAACTTCAGAGTAACAATGATTACAATAATACTGAATTGGAAACATAGAGAGAAATATCAAACACAAATTCAATAACACAAAATTGGAAGAAATCATTTTACAAAGGGGGTGTAGGACGAAGGAAAAATGAAACCGTTTCACTGGCCATCTTCCAATGATTTTCGTTAAATTCTCACCTTAAAATTAAGACCCATGCCATGTTGGTTCTTGCTTTAAAATTAAGACACATACTGAAAGTAAAAATTGAGAAAATGGAGAAGTGGGAATGGGGAGAAAGAGTAGAAGAATTGAATTACTCTTCTATCAAAATGGAACACCCAGTTGCTTTGATCCATAACGTTTCTATGGAAGAAATTTCATATTGAAGCAAGGTTCAGATTAGGAACAATTACTCTCTTCTATGAATAGTGTTTCTATGGAAGAAAATTCTTACGGAAGCAAAACATTCCAGTTCTTGAGCAAAGAGAGTTCATCCCTGTTGGATGATACAATTGCATTTGAGAGGAAAAGTGAAAGTTGAGAAGAAAAAAAAAATTTAAGCAAAAGTGAGAAGTTAATTCCAGGTGTACACAAAGAAAAACAAATTTGAAGTTATTATTAGTTAATAGTGAACTAACGGTGTTAGACAAAGGGGAGGTATTTGTTGCATTAAATAAAAAATAAGGGAGGTTAGTGTCTAGTTGAAAAATAAAGAGTGTTAATGTTATTTAAGATAACTTTAGGGGAGGTGAGTGTAATTTTTCCTTTTAATAATTAGTTTTTTTATTAAACAGATGTCATCTATGAAGCCCCGATACTTTAAAATTAGTGAAGTATCGTGTCCGATACGCACCCGATACCGATACTCGTCCGATACGTCCCGATACTCGTATCGGAAGAGTATCGGTTAAATCTTTATTTTTAAATAAAAAAATAATATCCGATACGCGTCCGATACTTCCCGATACTCGTATCGGAAAAGTATCGGTTAAATATTTATTTCTAAATAAAAAAATAATATCTGATACAATCTGTGTTTCCTAGTAAATGTCAAACTATTATGTTTGTTACACGGGTATAACTATATCTTTTTTGGATAGTACTAATGATGCTCTTTTTGTATAATACTTAACTTAAGATGTATAACTTAAAATCTACTGGTGACCATTATTTTTTAGGACAATATTAATGAAACACAAATACTTAACTTAGTATTAATGATTTTAATTTATTATAATTAGTATTTTTCGTCTTTGTCACTGTTCTGAAGTCACTATGGTGCCATACTATATAACATGTTGTTAAGTATTTGGGCTTGTCCCAAAATTTCAGTATAAGAATGAATGTTTTATGCTTTTATTTGGTCAGCTGCAGGACCTACATAATTGTCTGATATTGCTACAAGATGGACGAATTGAAGAGGTTTGATGTCATAACTATTATATATTTTTTGAGTGATTATATGTCTTTAGTTAGGACTGTGAAGCCCTTGTATGTTGAACATCAAATTGTTTTGCTTTTATGCAAGCTAATTGGTTTATGTTTACTCTTTGTACAATGAACCATTGACGTTTATAATAATAATAATTATAATAATTTTTTGTCTTTCAAAATTTTTTATCATTATTAATATTATTGATTTTAGTCATATTTATATATTGTGTATTTATATATATTTAATTTTAAATTAAATTTTTAAATAACGTATCGCGACCGTATCGGATTGTGAATAAAATTCAGGAAATTGGTCTCCAAATGACCGGAATTGAGTTATCTTTCGATGACAACAAACGGAATTTAAATCGGAGTTACGAGCAGAGATTAATTACCGTTTATGTGTGGGTGTTGTTTCCATTACGGGTTTGCACAATTTTTGCAATTAAAGCTCCAAATCTTTTACCCATGGCTTCATGATCAACATGTCCCTCATGCAAGATGGAAAACAGATTCTGAGATGGATCAAATGGCACGAATTGAAGAAAGGAAAGGAGGATTGAGGTGTTCCTTACCTTAATGTGAAGCCTAGAACCTAAGGGACTAGAATCCATGTTTGCATGTTGATGTTGTGGAATAAATTCAAAGTTTGAAGTTTGAGAGTATGTGTTGCTATTGTTGTTCTTGAGTGAAAGTTATGAATGAGTGAGAGAGGGAGGGTATAGGCGTGAGAGAGAGAGAAATGAGAGTTACTGATTTTTCAGTAATTGAAATTGTGAGGAATGGTAATGGTTTGGTCTTAAGTAGTGTCACCACATGCATTTGTTTAAAATTCCAACTTTGCCTCTTTCACTTAATACCAAAAATAATTGTGTTCCTCAATTAAACCCTCATACTTGTTCACATATTTTCCCCATTTGTCTCCAATAATTACATCTAATTAATATTCTTTTATTAATTAGAGTTGAGTTGTTACAATTTCTTTATTTTTTTTATACTGTAATGTTAATTTAGATAAACAAATTTTATTTGTATTGTGATGTTATTCTGGAATTTCAAGTTCTGTGTTTGGATATTTAAAATTGTAATGTTCTGTAATGTTATTTTGGATAAACAACTTTTATTGGTATTGTAATGTTATTTTGGAACTTCAAGTTCTTTTTTGGGATGTTTAAATTGTTTGGTATTGAAATGTTATGTTGTAATCCGCACCAACCGAACCAATCCAATCCACATTGGTTTGATTTGGTTTTAATTAATTTTTGAAAACCAAACGTACCAAACCAAACCGAATGTATTTTTATCTAGCTATTAGATTGAGTTTTATGTTCAAAATTGAACCAAACCGCATTGCGAACACCCCTATATACAAGAAATATTATTTTTTGCAACAAATTTTTTGATAAGAGTTGTTACAAGTCGTTGACAAAACTATCAGAGATAGTTTTTTCAACGGCTTGTAACAAAAAAAATTGTTGCAAAAAACAATATTTCTTATACATAATAACAATAACTTGTACACATGAATGTTTTATATTACATTTCAAACAATAAACAATCTCAAGAATTGAGATATTAGTACCCCATTCGTAATGGTTAATAGTTGCAAAAGCACCCAAACTGATGTAACCAACTCAAAAATATGGATTGTTAGCTTCAAATGCCATGTGACATGCAACCAAGAGAGTATTGTCATCATCAATATGAGCATTTGGAAAGAACTGGACTTCACCATCATCACTAGCTTCAAATTGAAACAGGGATTGTTTCTTCCCAACTTTAGTGAAGTTGAATTTAGTTTCATCAAAGGGTTGAAGGACCTTATCAACTCAGAATTCAGTTGGTCTCTTCTTGAGGTGACAACCAAACACTTTTTTATAAAACGCAACATACTTAATAGGACTAAACACCAAATATCTGAAGTCATATCTAAAACATTTAATAATAAACAAAATATATAAAAATAATAATAAACTACATTCTTGTTCAATACTATTAATAACATGTTAACATTATTAAAAGAATGTATCAAACACAAAGGCAAACGCGCATAATTCAAAACAATAGAAGCATGGAGCTACAAGTAAAAAAGAAGAACAATAAGAATCGATATAAAAATTCAAAATCCAGAAGGATCACAGCATAAATGATAATTCTAATCGACACATTTCACTTCACAAGTAATGAATAAAATCAGTACCCACTCTGAGATGCATCTCACATACTGAAAAATCCACTCCACTTCATGCATAGTTCAATCAATCCACTGTATCACCAAAGCCCTACCACAGTTCAAAAAAATAACACCTGGTTGACTTTTAGCCAGAAAAGTCACAAGGTTCTACGCACAATAACAATGACTAGTTTATGCAATTAACATAGGCGTTCAAAATGTTGAAAAATATGACCGTAGCCAAACCTAACACAGAGAGGATCAGATTCTAAATCTATCTCAAAATTACATAACTTTGTCAAAGTTTTATCCACACAATCGTAGCAAATGACTCCTTCCATACCTACGATCAACATCGACAAAGATGATTTCTTCTTGTCTTTTGGGGTGCGAACAATGCAAAAGCTCAAAATATGGGCTTTCCAAGTTATCTGTGGAAACTCAACTTGCAAGGATTTAAGATCAAAACGGTGCATCATATTTCACCTGGAGTAATCTTCCTTCATTTCAAAAATATCAACAAAATTAGAAAGGTCGAAGAGCTGACCCATTGGCTTATTTTCCTTTAAAGAAGGAAATATCAAATGCACACATCCTAAAACTCTCCAAAATAATAAATATGTGCAATACCTTGTTTAAACCAGTTTTCAAAACATTACAAACTACGAGGCATGAGGTAATTTTTGAGACACTGAGTATGAATATCAAAATACACGGAAAACTCACCTCTTAGGTTGCACCAATGAATGGCACCGTTGGAGTAAACCCCATTAGTAGCATCCAAGGCAAATGAGGAAGCGCAAATGAGGACGATCATATGAAGTACCAAAATTTTTAATGATTTGAAAGAGAAGAAAAATATGTTGTTGAAGCAATGGACCTCCTCACCATATGTTGATCATATTGGTTTTCTTCTTTGTGCTTTTCAATGCACAGTGGCACGATTTACTGTTTGTTTAAATTTATCGTGACACAATGTTTAAAAATTTGTTTTTTTAAGCGTTTTCCACCTTGTTTTGTGCTTTATCCTCAAATGAGTTAAGTTCATTAGGTATTTATCATGTAAATCTACCTAAAAACTATTAAAGTACCGCAAAATTACTACTAAAACTGTTATATGATAGACTATCATCACATTTCCACGGCATTTTTCTGAAAAAGACTATAAAATGAGCAAACTTCCAATAGACTTGAGAACATTTTCTCATATTTTAAAAGAAGCAAAAAATGTTATAAAATTATAATCAAATTAATGCTATTAATGTGTGTGATAAAGAAATAGACAAATAAGGATAAAATTTTACATAAATATGAAACAAGGGAGGGGATCATTTGACACCGGTGTCAAATTAATTGTTTTACACCAAATCTGGTCCGTACGATCTAATTTAATCTAAAGACCAACAATTAATCACTGATGAATTCACATGACATCATTTTACGGTTTGGCTTTCACCACTCAAGTGGAAACTACCCACACTCACGAAATTAAAATCCTTTTTGCGGGTATTCCATGGCTGCAAGCTACAGTACATGGAAATAAGGATTCACCATTATTATACCCTGCACTTATCTATTTGACTGGTTTTTCAATTAGTGAAGAGTATGCGTTGCAAGAATTTGAAGGTTCTTCCATGAACAAAATAAGAAATATAAATTCATGGAGGATGCAAAACTAGAGATCTCTGAAGTCCAAAATACCCCTATTTTAGAGTTTAATGGCGCAATAGTTGAGAATCTTGTAGTAAAAAATGCCTCTTTTCAGATCAACGGTATATCCATATCACCACATTATTAGAGAATATCTTTTCATCACCCCCATCAATTCAACAATTACAATTACCAATTACACATTTTCATCACCTTCTGGAACATCAATTACACCTTTTCATCACCCAATCAATTCAATTTTTATCCATTCTTCTTTTCTGTTTTTTTCGAATTTTTCCTCCCCAAATTGCCACTCAATTTAGTTTTCCATGAAATTGTAATCGTCAATGGAGAGAGAAAACGACTTCTGCAGTTCTGCTGATTGCAATAAGCAAAGAAAGAGGGGAAGGGGCGAGCAAGAGAGGGGCGTGAAACTCAAACTATAAAACATATGTATTCATTAGTGACTAATTACTGGTCTTTAGATCAAAATAGATTGTACGGACGAGATTTGGTGTAAAACATTTAATTTGACACCGGTGTCAAATGATCCCTTCCCATGAAACAATTAGTCAACAAAATAAACATGAAATAATTTTAGGGTAAATTACACTCCTCACCCATGAAAGAAGCTTGAATTACACTATCTTCCCTTTTATGTTAAAATATACACTTTAGTCCATTTTAATATAAATAAATATATTTGTAATAACAATTAGTTTTTTTTTTTGACAATAATAACAATTAAATTTAAACCACTTTTTTATGTAAAAAAGTTTAAGTCATCATTGAAGAAATTAATTTTCCTTTCTTTGAAAATTTTATTATTTTAGAATATAAATTTAATATATAATAGTTTTTTAATTGAATTTAGTAATTTATCTGAGATTTGTATTTTATTTTTTTATAGAAGTTAAATATATTTGCACTAGAAGTTTAATTATACTAAAATGAAGTTTATTGTTTGCCAAAAAAAAGTTTATTAAAAGAAGGAAATATAGGTTTTAATACCAAGGGCTTGTTTGGTTCAACCGAGAAGGAGAGGAGGGGAGGGGATGGATTTTTAAGGAGGGGATGCGAGGTAAAACATAATTTATTATGTTGACAAAATTACCCTTATTTAATGATTTTTAGTAAAAAAACAATCATGCAAAAAAATTTATTTACAATAACATTTATTTATTTATTTTGGTGTTCAATATTGCATAAATAGTCCTCCACCTTGGCGTCAGTATTTTCATCCTCTTATTCCTTAATCCTTACTAGTATTAGTATATATAATATGATAATTCGCTTATTGCTTATTATAATATCATAATTTGATTTGTTTTGTTACTTAAAGGCAGCTCAAGCACTTTTATTGGGTTTCAGCAATACATTCTGATTCGTGGCATGACCGTTCTGATTCCAACTATAGTTGTACCTCAAATGGGCGGAAGAAATCAGATTTGAATTCTCTACACTCAATTTTTTTACATTCACTTTCATTCACTTATATTCAGTGTAAAAATGTTAGGAGAGAAAATGAAGAGTGATATTATGCTAGATTATAATGATAAAATTGTTCTTGAAAACAAACTAAATGTAGGTGAATGTAGAGATTTTGAATGTAAAGAATCAAAATCTCAAGAAATGTAAGCACTTTTTTTTGTGTTATATTTTTTAATTCTTTATGTCAACGCAGATCAAAATGGCCAAAATGATCAAAAATACATTGTATCTGGAATAAGCACATTTCTTCAATGTTAATTTGTTCGGAACGCGATTGTTGATTGTAGTTGTTGGTTCATACATTTACATAATCTACCAAGTCTTTTCTTAATCAGAACCCAACCGAATACAACTACTCAAAGTAACAAACTGCTCTTTTAATATCTAACGATGTTGTTGTTTCTCATCCTAAAGAGTAATAAATCATTTTCTTAGTCTAACATTCACAATCATTCAAATACATAAACAATTACACAATTAATCACATAATGCAAACACAATACAAATTCAAATTATCACATATCATTCATATAATAAATAATTAAGGCCTAATTAACCTCGTTTAGCAATTCCAGAAAAATTACTAGAAGAGAATAAGCTCTCCTTAGTTATTTATCGGTTGTAGTGACTAGGGGTGGACAATGGGCCGGGTTGGGTCGGAACAGTCCCAAACCACGGGTGAGTTTACAGTATCCACTGCAACCCATCTGCTCTCTCGGATTGGGCGGGTAGCGGTTCTCGGTTTTAACGGGTTGGTGGATCGGTTTGCACGGTTTTGACTAAAAAGACTTTGTTTACGTTCATTAACAAAGAAATAAAGATCTGAGAAGAAGAACAGAATTTAAATTCAGTAGTAAAAGAAAAAACAAGCAGTTTACACCCTCCTTCATCAACAAAGAATAGAAAAATCTAGATCTATCAAATACATATCTAATAAATCCAGATTTGCAAAAAAGAAGAAGATATTTTCGTTGTGGAACTTAGCCACAAAATCCAGATTTAACATACTCACTTTCACCTAGATTGATGTTTTGGATGAAGGGAGACAACATACAAATGTTTGCAAGAGCTTGTCTCAATTATTGATAGTGGATAGAAAATAAAATGGATTGAGTGAATGAATGAATAATAATAATAATAATAATAGAAGTATAGTAAGAAGAAAAATGTTATAAAATTATAATCAAATTAATGCGACATAATATTACTATGCATAACTTTTTGAATCCTTTTTAGAAGGTCTACCGCCTCTGGTGCTAAAAACCCAAATGTGTCAAATGCAAATGGTATAAACACGTGCTGATTGTCAGAACACGCTTTCTCATGTTTCACCATTTTGCTTGAAGCAGCTTTGAGGGCTGCCCGTCCCACCGTAAAATCTCCAAGCCCCAGTCCCACAAGTGGGGAAACTCCAGTCAAATCTACACAAGCGTGTTTCCCGCCTACCCATCCATATACCAGAACATCCGCAGGACGAAGTGTCGATTGGGTTTTGCGATACAAAAAGGTTTAGCGGCGCAACTTGTTGCCCGTCTTCCCTTTATTCATGTGTAATTATCTTTTATATATATATATATATATATATATATATATATATATATATATATATATATATATATGTAATCTTATGTAAAAAAAAAAAATAAAAAATTAATGCTATTAATGTGTGTGATAAAGAAATAGACAAATAAGGATAAAATTTTACATAAATATGAAACAATTAGTCAACAAAATAAACATGAAATGAGCACATTTCTTCAATGTTAATTTGTTCGGAACGCGATTGTTGATTGTAGTTGTTGGTTCATACATTTACATAATCTACCAAGTCTTTTCTTAATCAGAACCCAACCGAATACAACTACTCAAAGTAACAAACTGCTCTTTTAATATCTAACGATGTTGTTGTTTCTCATCCTAAAGAGTAATAAATCATTTTCTTAGTCTAACATTCACAATCATTCAAATACATAAACAATTACACAATTAATCACATAATGCAAGCACAATACAAATTCAAATTATCACATATCATTCATATAATAAATAATTAAGGCCTAATTAACCTCGTTTAGCAATTCCAGAAAAATTACTAGAAGAGAATAAGCTCTCCTTAGTTATTTATCGGTTGTAGTGACTAGGGGTGGACAATGGGCCGGGTTGGGTCGGAACAGTCCCAAACCACGGGTGAGTTTACAGTATCCACTGCAACCCATCTGCTCTCTCGGATTGGGCGGGTAGCGGTTCTCGGTTTTAACGGGTTGGTGGATCGGTTTGCACGGTTTTGACTAAAAAGACTTTGAAAAATACATAACAATTTTTTTACAAGATATGCGTCGAATAAAATATAATAAGTAAATATTGTCTAAAAAATAAGTATCATTTAAGTTCATATTATAATAATATAACTTTCGTTATAATTAATTTTTTTCGTAATTTAGAATAACTAATATTAACAAAATATATTTATATAATATTTATTGTTTTTATGTTATGTTTAATAAAACTAAAATTATCTTCTTCTTTTTTTTGATATAGAAACTAAAATTATCATCAGTACTAAAAATTTATTGTAATATTAAAATATCCAAACATAAAAAGCTTATTGAGTATAAGAGCTTATAATGTAAGTTCTCATACTATAAGCTCTAATTCTATAAGCACCTGTATAAGCTATTTATCCAAACGGACCCTAAATGCTTACTACTACACATTATCAACATTTTCATTGTATAATTGAATTGAATGATTGAACCCGTGCTCGCACGGGTAAAAAGTCTAGTTTTAAAAAAATTCACGTATCGGCGTATCGGATTCGTATCGTATCTGTATCGTGTCCCGTAGCAGGGCTTCCTAGGATGTCATAGGTGGATATTCTTTGAGATCCCTATTTATCCTCAATTTCAACCCTAACCTTAATTTCAACATTCACCTTCACTCCTTTCTACCTCTGTTTCCCTCCCTCCTCTCTAAATTGCAGGGGGCTGCATATCATAATGACCGCCGCCGCCGAGAAGGTTGCCGGAAACATAGACTTGTTATGTGAGATCCTTATCCGGGTGCCGTTGCAATCCCTTCTCCGACTGAAGTGCGTCTCGAAGCAGTGGCTGACACTCATCTCCGACCAACAATTCCTTGAATCTCATTCCCTCCACCACCAACAACACCAACTCTACTCCAATTCCCTTATTTTCACCCACAAAGACCACCCAATACATATCCTCTCCCTCACCTCAACCCCAACCCCAACCAAATCCCACCGTGTTCTCAATTTGGATTTCCTCAATCAACCCGGAGTCACCGTGGTTCATTCTTGCAACGGCCTTCTCCTCTGCCGCCTCAAAAATAACACCACCACCTACTTCATCTGCAACCCAATTACCCAAAACTTCACCACTCTCGATTTGGGCAGCCACCCATGTAGAGACCACAAAAACAACAAAAGCAAGATCGAGCTTTATCTCGCTTTCGAACCCCCCATATCGCCCAGTCCCACCTATAAAGTCGTTTCAGTTGCTGCGCTCTATCCACCACATGACTGGCTGTTCCATGTATATACATTCAAAACCGGTTGCCGCATTGGCCCTGGGGTTTTTGTCTATTGCCCATTCCCATTGGATGCCGCTAATGGGGTTTACTGCAATGGTGGCATTCATTGGTGCAACCTAGGATATGAGTTTTCTGTGTATTTTGATATTCATGCTCAGCGTCTCAAAAATTATCCCATGCCCCATATTTTGGAATGTTTTCAAGACTGGTTTAGACAAGGTATGGCATATATTTATTATTTTGGAGAGTCTGGGGGACGTTTGCATTTAATGCTTCCTTCTTTAAAGGAAGATATGCCAAAGGGCCTGCTATTCGGCCATTCTAATCTTATTGATATTTTTGAGCTAAAGGAAGATTACTCCAAGTGGTCATTGATGCACCGTCTTGATCTTAAACCCATGCGAGTTAAATTTCCACAGATAACTTGGAAAGTCCATAGTTTGGGCTTTTGCATTGTTTGCACCCCAAAAGACAAGAAGAAATCATCTTTGTCGGTGTTGATCGTAGGTATGGAAGGAGTCATTTGCTACGATTGTGTGGATAAAACTTCGACAAAATTATGTAATTTTGAGATAGATTTAGAATCTGATCCTCTATGTGTTAGCTTTGGCTACGGTCGTATTCTTCAGCATTTTGAACGCCTATGTTAGCTGCATAAACTAGTCATTGTTATACAGTGGATTGATTGAACTATGAATGAAGTGGAGTGAATTTTTCAGTATTTGAGATGCATCTCGGAGTGGGTACTGATTTTATTCATGACTTGTGAAGTGAAATGCGTCGATTAGAATTATTGTTTATGTTGATTTTGAATTTTTATATGGATTCCTAGTGTTCTCCTTTTTTACTTGTAGCTCCATGCTTCTATTGTTGTGAATTATGCGCGTTTGCCTTTGTGTTTGATACATTATTTTAATAATGTTAACAGGTTATTAATAGTATTGAACGTGAATGTAGTTTATTATTATTTTTATATATTTTGTTTATTATTAAATGTTTTAGATAGGACTTCAGATATTTGGTGTTTAGTCCTATTAAGTATGTTGCGTTATATAAAAAAGAGTTTGGTTGTCACCTCAAAAAGAGACCAACTGAATTATGAGTTGATAAGGTCTTCCAACCCTTTGATGAAACTAAATTCAACTCCACTGAAGTTGGGAAGGAAGAGTCCCTGTTTCAATTTGAATGGTGATGTCCAGTTCTTTCCAAATGCTCCTATTGATGTTGACAATACTCTCTTGGTTGCATGTCACATGGCATCTGAAGCGAACAATCCATATTTTTGAGTTGGTTACAACAGCTTGGGTGCTTTTGCAACTATTAACCATTATGACTTCCAGGTATGGGATACTAATATCTCAATTCTTAGATTGTTTATTGTTTGAAATGTAATATAAAACATTCATGTGTGATAATCCAGCAACTTAAACTTTTTGGATATTTGGTTTGTGACATTTATCATGGTTAGCTAATCAATTTCTATTTTGCCCTTTTAAACTTTTACATATTTCAGAAGAGGGACCTAGTTCAGGATCTCGTTCCACTAATTTGGCATTCTTTTGGTACCATTGCCGCACTTTTGGAGGTATGCTAGCTGTTTGACTTGTTATGTTTCTGAGCTTATGAGTTTCTCTCTTTTTTGTCCTGTTTATGTGTTTAGAACCCTTTTTTTTTGGTATATAACACCACAATTAATTTCAATTGAAGTGACAAGATGAAAGAGAGAGTTAGAAGTAAATGGTAATGGTGGATTTCAACCGGAAGTTGATTTAAATTATTCAATATAAAATTGCTCTATGGACATTGTCATGCCAAGAATGGTCTTAACTATTAAGTTAACTTAATAGGACTATACTATTCAGTGAGCATGCTCTTTAAATTGTTTTTCTCGATTGCTTTAAGCAGTTAAGCCTTGGAGTTTCTTTTTTTAACCCCAATTAAAAAGGTGGTACTGGTTGCCCTGCCCTGCACTTACTTGGATTTGGCTTTTTTATTTTCTCCCAGGAAATAGTTGCAGTATACCCTGTTCTTTCACCACCAAATCTTTCTCCAGCACAGTCAAACCGAGTATGCAATGCACTTGCTCTACTTCAGGTGAGACGAGTTTGTTCAAGTACTATTTTATATCTAGTGCTCAGCTCCTTCTCCACTCTGAAAATAAATTGCCTTTGGAAATGTGTCTAGCAATACTTTCTTCTTAATCTTGTTTTTCCTTTCTTTCATGTGATACAAATTTGAAAAATGCTGCGAAAACTTTTCATTTTCTCTCATGCTTTTACTGAAGTGTGTGGCATCTCACCGTGATACAAAGACGCTATTCCTCAGCGGCAATGCCAAGTTTCGATATTCATCCGAATTCTGAGTTGCACTTATCATCTAGCTATTGTCCGTAGCATTAGAGGTAGGTCAAGTAATGAGCTATTGAACTCATTCATGGACTGAATGTAGAATTGTCATTTAATCCTTCTTTATGATAAATATACCACCTAAATTGATGGCCTGGTTCTCTCCCTTTGCCAATTCGATTCTACCTTCCCAGATTTTCCACTATATTATAAAATGCAATTTTTGAAATGACTATTATATTCCTTTTTGTTGATAGCTTTGTTTTGGAGATACAAGATCATTGAGCTTTTGTTTTGGAGGAGATATTATCCTTCGCCAGTTGTTTATTCCCTCTTTATTTACTCTCAACTAAAAAAAAAATCTATATGAAAAAATGAATATAAGATATCCTTCCTGGAAGTTCTTCGATCCAGTAAATTGTTTCTATAAATAAAGTTTAGTCCTGGGGATAAATTTTAAATCCAACTTGCACACCTGCACACTGTCTCTTCATCATACGACTCTGGTGTTGCATTCTTGAAAATTAGTTTCTTTCTCCCATTGTTCACTCCACCTGATTAGGGTTCTTAGTGATTATACCTTTTCCTTGTGACCTGTATTTTTTGCTTTCAATATCTATACTTCGACATGCGTCTGTAAGCAGACTTAGGATAACAGTGGAGGAAAAGGCTATAGGCATATGTTCACTCTTTCCACTTTTCTCATCTGCAGCTCACTTACCTCTATATCTGTATCCCTTTTGGCTTACAAGTCTTGGTGTCATTGGTGCCTTGGTGAAGGAACTACACTACATCGTTGCTGAGTCCAGTGTTTGACAAGCTAGATTACAGGAAGAGTATTTTTTTATGGTGAAAGTCATGCTGAAAAGAGGATAATTTTATTCACTAAAAAGAAAAAAATCCTCTAAGTGAATAAAATTATCCTCTTTTTAGTCATGCTGAAAGTCATTAATGAGCAGGTTCGGCGAGTGTGGGCCACATTCTTGGTCTCAATTAGTTTTGTTTCACGAAAATTTCAAACCAATAAGTTGGATTGTGAAGCAGAATTTACCAAAATGTTGGATTGTTCACCCACCAATAAGGTACGTGAGCTGAGTTTAGACTTTGTGCCCTACTGATGACAGTGTCGCAATAGTAATTCAAACAAAAAACCTACTAATCTAATAGTGTCATATTTTTTGAAATATTTTTTATAAAAACAATAAAGATTTTGTCGTTTGATGGTTAAATATTTTTCATAATGAAAATATATTACACCATGTTTTAAAAAAATAAAAAAATTAATTAATTTTATAAAACAAATACATTGATTTATTGGTTAGTCATTTAAAATTAAAAAAATTGAAAAATTATTGGGGAACTCACTATCTAATCTGAAAAAGTTTACACTATTTTTTAAGAAAATGCAATTATTGAGTTATTTTTAAAGAAAAGTATAATAATTTATCATTTAATTATTTAATTTTAAAAAGCAAAAAATAATTTGGTAAACCCACTATCCACCATGACCCAGCCCAACCGGAAAATAGTGGGTTTATCCAACCCGACCCAATTTGTTATGGGTGGTTATTTCTTTTTATTTTCACTACCACTTTACCATCTCTCTCACACAAACTTTTCTTTCTGTAAATTTAATAACAACAACAACATAATCTCTCTTCTCTCTTTATATTTGTTAAATTTTTCTTCTTACTATACTTCTATTATTATTATTATTATTATTATTCATTCATTCACTCAATCCATTTTATTTTCTATCCACTATCAATAATTGAGACAAGCTCTTGCAAACATTTGTATGTTGTCTCCCTTCATCCAAAACATCAATCTAGGTGAAAGTGAGTATGTTAAATCTGGATTTTGTGGCTAAGTTCCACAACGAAAATATCTTCTTCTTTTTTGCAAATCTGGATTTATTAGATATGTATTTGATAGATCTAGATTTTTCTATTCTTTGTTGATGAAGGAGGGTGTAAACTGCTTGTTTTTTCTTTTACTACTTGTTGAGAAAGTTAACACAAAAGATGATTAGTCAGATTGTATTAGTACTAAGCTTACTTACACATTGTAATTAAGCACATTAGAGCTAGTTAGATACTTAGCAGGTTTTGTATATAAGCTCTGTACAGTACCATTTCCAATTAATGAGAATTTTATCTTCTTCATTTTAGATTCATCTTTTCTCTCTTCTAACTGTTTGTAACCGTCTGTAACCGTTTCATAACAAACTCAACATGGTATCTTTCGCTTGAAGATCCACCGTTCCTGCAACGATGCCGCCGCGTGTTGCTCCTCCGCCGCCGGCGGATCGTTCCACTGATCCTACTAGCTCGTATTATGTCCACTCCAGCGACAGACCTTCTTCCGTCAAGGTCACACCTCTTCTGAATGGTTCGAACTATCACTCTTGGGCGCGAGCGATGCGCTGTGCTCTCGGAGCAAAGCTTAAGTTCGAATTCCTCGACGGTTCTATTCCGACTCCGGCCGACGCGTTTGATCCTTCGTACCGTGCTTGGAATCGGTGCAACATGTTGATTCACAGCTGGATTATGAATTCGGTTGAACCTTCGATTTCTCAATCAATCGTATTCATGGAAAACGCCTCCGATGTTTGGATTGATCTGAAAGAGCGATTTTCACAAGGGGATCTTGTTCGTGTTTCAGAGCTTCAGCAAGAAATCTACGCTCTCACTCAAGATTCTGATTCGGTAACTTCTTTCTACTCAAAATTGAAAACGCTTTGGGAAGAATTAGAAATCTATATGCCTATACCTTCTTGCACTTGTCCTGTTCGTTGTTCTTGTGATGCCATGCGGTAGCTAGGTCAAATCATCATCTTCTTCATGCTATGCGTTTCTTGACTGGTTTAAATGATAGTTTCAATGTGGTTAAGTCTCAAATTTTGATGCTTGATCCGTTACCTTCTATGACGAGGATTTTCTCCATGGTTCTTCAATTTGAACGTCAAAACTCTGTTGTTAATTCTGATGATTCCAAAGCTTTAGTTAATGCTGCTGATGGTAAATCCCATGGTTCTAATCGTTCTTCCACTGGTTCAAAGCGTTATTGCACTTATTGTCACAAATCGAATCATTTTGTGGAAAATTGCTTCCAGAAAAATGGTGTTCCACCTCATATGCGAAAGCATTATCCTAGTTCCAACAATGTTGCAGCTGATGGGGGCGATTTAGATGTGAATTCTTCAACTGCAACACATGACACAAAAGGAACTTCTGGCACTCCATCCCTTACTCAAGAACAGTACAATCAACTAATGAATCTACTTCATTCTTCATCTGTCACTCATAGTTCTGATCCTGTTGTTTCCAATCAGGTTAGCTCTTTCCAATCTGCTGGTCCTTCATCAGCAGGTAAACAAGGTAAAAATGGTTCTAATTTTTGCTTTTCTTTTTCATGCCATAACATAAGTCTTGACAATTGGATCATAGATTCAGGTGTCAGCCATCACATTTGTGCCTCATTGCATTGGCTTCACTCTTATAGTGAAATCACTCCCATGATCATCAAATTGCCTAATGGTGAACATGTTACCACTAAATATGCAGGCACAATTATATTCTCCCCTGTGTTTAGGCTAACTGGTGTCTTATTTGTTCCAAATTTTAACATCAATTTGATTTCTGTTTCTCTCCTTTGTCACAATGCACTTTGTTCTGTTCAATTCACTTACACTATTTGCCTAATTCAGGAACAGAAATCCTTGAAGACGATTGGTTCAGCTGAGAAGAGAGATGGATTATATCACTTAGTGCAGACAGGCTCAATTTCTTCCACTCCCAATCATGGATTCAGTCAACCTTCCATTTCTGCAAATCATGCTACTTTACCTGCAAGTGCTCTTTGGCACTTTAGGTTAGGACACTTGTCTAATTCTAGAATAAATTTGTTACAGTCTAAATTTCCCTTTGTTGTTCATGATTCTACTGCTGTCTGTGATATTTGCCATTTTGCAAAACACAGAAGATTACCTTTTGTACACAGTCAAAACAAAGCAATAAAACCTTTTGATTTGGTCCATTTTGATATTTGGGGCCCCATTTCCATTAAATCTGTTCATAATCAATCATACTTTCTTACTGCTGTTGATGATTATTCTAGATATACCTGGATCATTCTCATGAAAAATAAATCTGAAACTAGAACACATATTCAAAACTTCATCAAAACTGTTGAAACTCAACATAACCATATTGTAAAATCCATAAGAACTGATAATGGACCTGAGTTTCTTATGCCTCAATTTTTTGCATCAAAAGGAATATTTCATCAAACAAGTTGTGTAGAATCTCCCCAACAAAATGGTAGGGTGGAGAGGAAACACCAACACATTCTGAACATAGCTAGGGCTATACTCATTCAGTCTAACCTACCTAAATCATTTTGGTCTTATGCTGTGTCACATGCTGTGTTTATAATGAACAGAATCCCCACTCCAATACTACAAAATCAATCTCCCTATTTCTTATTGCACAATTCTGATCCTGACATTCTTTCCCTTAAGGTTTTTGGTTCTTTAGCCTTTGCCTTCACCTTACAAAATCACAGATCCAAACTTGATCTTCGAGCCAGAAAATGTATTTTTCTGGGCTATAAGTCAGGAGTCAAAGGAGTTGTACTTCTTGATATCAATTATAAATCAATTTTTTTATCTAGAAATGTGACTCATCATGAGCACATTTTCCCTTACCAGTCCTCTTTACCAAAAGTTCCTTGGGACTATCACTCCTCCACTCCTTCTGATAGTGACTCTAATTCACCTTTTCACTTTGTTGACCATCTTGATAATAACAACACTACTGCTGCTGAAGGAGGGTGTAAACTGCTTGTTTTTTCTTTTACTACTGAATTTAAATTCTGTTCTTCTTCTCAGATCTTTATTTCTTTGTTAATGAACGTAAACAAAGTCTTTTTAGTCAAAACCGTGCAAACCGATCCACCAACCCGTTAAAACCGAGAACCGCTACCCGCCCAATCCGAGAGAGCAGATGGGTTGCAGTGGATACTGTAAACTCACCCGTGGTTTGGGACTGTTCCGACCCAACCCGGCCCATTGTCCACCCCTAGTCACTACAACCGATAAATAACTAAGGAGAGCTTATTCTCTTCTAGTAATTTTTCTGGAATTGCTAAACGAGGTTAATTAGGCCTTAATTATTTATTATATGAATGATATGTGATAATTTGAATTTGTATTGTGCTTGCATTATGTGATTAATTGTGTAATTGTTTATGTATTTGAATGATTGTGAATGTTAGACTAAGAAAATGATTTATTACTCTTTAGGATGAGAAACAACATCGTTAGATATTAAAAGAGCAGTTTGTTACTTTGAGTAGTTGTATTCGGTTGGGTTCTGATTAAGAAAAGACTTGGTAGATTATGTAAATGTATGAACCAACAACTACAATCAACAATCGCGTTCCGAACAAATTAACATTGAAGAAATGTGCTTATTCCAGATACAATGTATTTTTGATCATTTTGGCCATTTTGATCTGCGTTGACATAAAGAATTAAAAAATATAACACAAAAAAAAGTGCTTACATTTCTTGAGATTTTGATTCTTTACATTCAAAATCTCTACATTCACCTACATTTAGTTTGTTTTCAAGGACAATTTTATCATTATAATCTAGCATAATATCACTCTTCATTTTCTCTCCTAACATTTTTACACTGAATATAAGTGAATGTAAAAAAATTGAGCGTAGAGAATTCAAATCTGATTTCTTCCGCCCATTTGAGGTACAACTATAGTTGGAATCAGAACGGTCATGCCACGAATCAGAATGTATTGCTGAAACCCAATAAAAGTGCTTGAGCTGCCTTTAAGTAACAAAACAAATCAAATTATGATATTATAATAAGCAATAAGCGAATTATCATATTATATATACTAATACTAGTAAGGATTAAGGAATAAGAGGATGAAAATACTGACGCCAAGGTGGAGGACTATTTATGCAATATTGAACACCAAAATAAATAAATAAATGTTATTGTAAATAAATTTTCTTGCATGATTGTTTTTTTTACTAAAAATCATTAAATAAGGGTAATTTTGTCAACATAATAAATTATGTTTTACCTCGCATCCCCTCCTTAAAAATCCATCCCCTCCCCTCCTCTCCTTCTCGGTTGAACCAAACAAGCCCTTGGTATTAAAACCTATATTTCCTTCTTTTAATAAACTTTTTTTTGGCAAACAATAAACTTCATTTTAGTATAATTAAACTTCTAGTGCAAATATATTTAACTTCTATAAAAAAATAAAATACAAATCTCAGATAAATTACCAAATTCAATTAAAAAACTATTATATATTAAATTTATATTCTAAAATAATAAAATTTTCAAAGAAAGGAAAATTAATTTCTTCAATGATGACTTAAACTTTTTTACATAAAAAAGTGGTTTAAATTTAATTGTTATTATTGTCAAAAAAAAAAACTAATTGTTATTACAAATATATTTATTTATATTAAAATGGACTAAAGTGTATATTTTAACATAAAAGGGAAGATAGTGTAATTCAAGCTTCTTTCATGGGTGAGGAGTGTAATTTACCCTAAAATTATTTCATGTTTATTTTGTTGACTAATTGTTTCATGGGAAGGGATCATTTGATACCGGTGTCAAATTAAATGTTTTACACCAAATCTCGTCCGTACAATCTATTTTGATCTAAAGACCAGTAATTAGTCACTAATGAATACATATGTTTTATAGTTTGAGTTTCACGCCCCTCTCTTGCTCGCCCCTTCCCCTCTTTCTTTGCTTATTGCAATCAGCAGAACTGCAGAAGTCGTTTTCTCTCTCCATTGACGATTACAATTTCATGGAAAACTAAATTGAGTGGCAATTTGGGGAGGAAAAATTCGAAAAAAACAGAAAAGAAGAATGGATAAAAATTGAATTGATTGGGTGATGAAAATGTGTAATTGGTAATTGTAATTGTTGAATTGATGGGGGTGATGAAAAGATATTCTCTAATAATGTGGTGATATGGATATACCGTTGATCTGAAAAGAGGCATTTTTTACTACAAGATTCTCAACTATTGCGCCATTAAACTCTAAAATAGGGGTATTTTGGACTTCAGAGATCTCTAGTTTTGCATCCTCCATGAATTTATATTTCTTATTTTGTTCATGGAAGAACCTTCAAATTCTTGCAACGCATACTCTTCACTAATTGAAAAACCAGTCAAATAGATAAGTGCAGGGTATAATAATGGTGAATCCTTATTTCCATGTACTGTAGCTTGCAGCCATGGAATACCCGCAAAAAGGATTTTAATTTCGTGAGTGTGGGTAGTTTCCACTTGAGTGGTGAAAGCCAAACCGTAAAATGATGTCATGTGAATTCATCAGTGATTAATTGTTGGTCTTTAGATTAAATTAGATCGTACGGACCAGATTTGGTGTAAAACAATTAATTTGACACCGGTGTCAAATGATCCCCTCCCTTGTTTCATATTTATGTAAAATTTTATCCTTATTTGTCTATTTCTTTATCACACACATTAATAGCATTAATTTGATTATAATTTTATAACATTTTTTGCTTCTTTTAAAATATGAGAAAATGTTCTCAAGTCTATTGGAAGTTTGCTCATTTTATAGTCTTTTTCAGAAAAATGCCGTGGAAATGTGATGATAGTCTATCATATAACAGTTTTAGTAGTAATTTTGCGGTACTTTAATAGTTTTTAGGTAGATTTACATGATAAATACCTAATGAACTTAACTCATTTGAGGATAAAGCACAAAACAAGGTGGAAAACGCTTAAAAAAACAAATTTTTAAACATTGTGTCACGATAAATTTAAACAAACAGTAAATCGTGCCACTGTGCATTGAAAAGCACAAAGAAGAAAACCAATATGATCAACATATGGTGAGGAGGTCCATTGCTTCAACAACATATTTTTCTTCTCTTTCAAATCATTAAAAATTTTGGTACTTCATATGATCGTCCTCATTTGCGCTTCCTCATTTGCCTTGGATGCTACTAATGGGGTTTACTCCAACGGTGCCATTCATTGGTGCAACCTAAGAGGTGAGTTTTCCGTGTATTTTGATATTCATACTCAGTGTCTCAAAAATTACCTCATGCCTCGTAGTTTGTAATGTTTTGAAAACTGGTTTAAACAAGGTATTGCACATATTTATTATTTTGGAGAGTTTTAGGATGTGTGCATTTGATATTTCCTTCTTTAAAGGAAAATAAGCCAATGGGTCAGCTCTTCGACCTTTCTAATTTTGTTGATATTTTTGAAATGAAGGAAGATTACTCCAGGTGAAATATGATGCACCGTTTTGATCTTAAATCCTTGCAAGTTGAGTTTCCACAGATAACTTGGAAAGCCTATATTTTGAGCTTTTGCATTGTTCGCACCCCAAAAGACAAGAAGAAATCATCTTTGTCGATGTTGATCGTAGGTATGGAAGGAGTCATTTGCTACGATTGTGTGGATAAAACTTTGACAAAGTTATGTAATTTTGAGATAGATTTAGAATCTGATCCTCTCTGTGTTAGGTTTGGCTACGGTCATATTTTTCAACATTTTGAACGCCTATGTTAATTGCATAAACTAGTCATTGTTATTGTGCGTAGAACCTTGTGACTTTTCTGGCTAAAAGTCAACCAGGTGTTATTTTTTTGAACTGTGGTAGGGCTTTGGTGATACAGTGGATTGATTGAACTATGCATGAAGTGGAGTGGATTTTTCAGTATGTGAGATGCATCTCAGAGTGGGTACTGATTTTATTCATTACTTGTGAAGTGAAATGTGTCGATTAGAATTATCATTTATGCTGTGATCCTTCTGGATTTTGAATTTTTATATCGATTCTTATTGTTCTTCTTTTTTACTTGTAGCTCCATGCTTCTATTGTTTTGAATTATGCGCGTTTGCCTTTGTGTTTGATACATTCTTTTAATAATGTTAACATGTTATTAATAGTATTGAACAAGAATGTAGTTTATTATTATTTTTATATATTTTGTTTATTATTAAATGTTTTAGATATGACTTCAGATATTTGGTGTTTAGTCCTATTAAGTATGTTGCGTTTTATAAAAAAGTGTTTGGTTGTCACCTCAAGAAGAGACCAACTGAATTCTGAGTTGATAAGGTCCTTCAACCCTTTGATGAAACTAAATTCAACTTCACTAAAGTTGGGAAGAAACAATCCCTGTTTCAATTTGAAGCTAGTGATGATGGTGAAGTCCAGTTCTTTCCAAATGCTCATATTGATGATGACAATACTCTCTTGGTTGCATGTCACATGGCATTTGAAGCTAACAATCCATATTTTTGAGTTGGTTAAATCAGTTTGGGTGCTTTTGCAACTATTAACCATTACGAATGGGGTACTAATATCTCAATTCTTGAGATTGTTTATTGTTTGAAATGTAATATAAAACATTCATGTGTACAAGTTATTGTTATTATGTATAAGAAATATTGTTTTTTGCAACAATTTTTTTTGTTACAAGCCGTTGAAAAAACTATCTCTGATAGTTTTGCCAACGACTTGTAACAACTCTTATCAAAAAATTTGTTGCAAAAAATAATATTTCTTGTATATAGGGGTGTTCGCAATGCGGTTTGGTTCAATTTTGAACATAAAACTCAATCTAATAGCTAGATAAAAATACATTCGGTTTGGTTTGGTACGTTTGGTTTTCAAAAATTAATTAAAACCAAATCAAACCAATGTGGATTGGATTGGTTCGGTTGGTGCGGATTACAACATAACATTTCAATACCAAACAATTTAAACATCCCAAAAAAGAACTTGAAGTTCCAAAATAACATTACAATACCAATAAAAGTTGTTTATCCAAAATAACATTACAGAACATTACAATTTTAAATATCCAAACACAGAACTTGAAATTCCAGAATAACATCACAATACAAATAAAATTTGTTTATCTAAATTAACATTACAGTATAAAAAAAATAAAGAAATTGTAACAACCCAACTCTAATTAATAAAAGAATATTAATTAGATGTAATTATTGGAGACAAATGGGGAAAATATGTGAACAAGTATGAGGGTTTAATTGAGGAACACAATTATTTTTGGTATTAAGTGAAAGAGGCAAAGTTGGAATTTTAAACAAATGCATGTGGTGACACTACTTAAGACCAAACCATTACCATTCCTCACAATTTCAATTACTGAAAAATCAGTAACTCTCATTTCTCTCTCTCTCTCTCACGCCTATACCCTCCCTCTCTCACTCATTCATAACTTTCACTCAAGAACAACAATAGCAACACATACTCTCAAACTTCAAACTTTGAATTTATTCCACAACATCAACATGCAAACATGGATTCTAGTCCCTTAGGTTCTAGGCTTCACATTAAGGTAAGGAACACCTCAATCCTCCTTTCCTTTCTTCAATTCGTGCCATTTGATCCATCTCAGAATCTGTTTTCCATCTTGCATGAGGGACATGTTGATCATGAAGCCATGGGTAAAAGATTTGGAGCTTTAATTGCAAAAATTGTGCAAACCCGTAATGGAAACAACACCCACACATAAACGGTAATTAATCTCTGCTCGTAACTCCGATTTGAATTCCGTTTGTTGTCATCGAAAGATAACTCAATTCCGGTCATTTGGAGACCAATTTCCTGAATTTTAGCCCAGTAACGAAGTCTGTACGAATTTTTGAAATTGGTTGTTCAACACAGGTTCCTGCAGAATTCGTTTTTGAAACAGGTCTGTACTAAATCGATCGCTACTCTCTCCTCGTAACTCTGTTTGTGTTGATTCTTTTTGGAATAGTTTGCTATCGAAATTCCGGACGTTTTGACATACGTTTCCCTAATTTAGGTCAAGTATTAAGCCCTGTGTGATTTTTTGAAGTTCGATGTACAACACAGAATTTTGCAGAATTTTTATTTGGATAGGTCTGTCCCTAATTGGTAAGAAATTCCTCCCTGTAACTCTGATTGAACTGATTCCAGTTGTCATAGTTAGGTAACTCAATTCCGGTCGTTTCGATATAGGTTTCGTAATTTTTAGTTCAGTGTTGAGGTCTGTGGAAGAATTTAAAGTTGAGGACCTGATGCAGCAATTATACAAGAAAATTCTGTTTTGGGATTTATAACATTTCGCTGCAAATTCAGTTTCTCGGAGAGCTCCAAAGTTATTAGCTTGGTGTTTAAAGCTTCTGAGTTAATCTCATTCAGGTGGGTCCTATAGGTTCTTAACCTTAGTAATTTTATTAGAGCTTAGTATCCCAAAATATGTTTTGCATGCCAACATAGGTTATGATCTAATTAATGAAAGAGTAGGAATCATTCCCAATTCCTACTCCCATATAATTTATTATACACTATTAAATATGTCTGTAACGAGTTGCGTAGAGATTGTATGTGTTTCCTTTAAAAATCATGTTTCTGCAAAACAGGGGTTTGTTCTGATGAACTCGCCGTAGGGAGTAAGTACACGCCACATCGAGTTTGACAGAGACAGAACCTGCATATTTTATTTCCTAAAAACTCCAGACGCTCGTTTTATATCCGAATGCAACTTGGATTTCATGGACATGTTTAACAGTGTAAAATGAATAATATGGTAAGAGAATATCATGTATATTATTTGTATTAGTAACATGTCTAGGTTACCCTGGGTGGGATATATTGGTTAGAACTGTTATAGTCATTTTAATTAAATGGTATTATGCCATGTTAATAGAATTCCTCTGAGTTCTATTACTTATTATGTAAGCCAACGTCGGAATCCGAGCCTCTGTTTCGGTAGTACGCAGAGTCAGGCACCTGAGACCGGCTTGCCTCGGGTGACTTTTGAAGAGTAATTGACAAGATAATAACTGTGTTACACCTTTATGATTTAATAATGTATTTATATGTAAAACAGTGAACTTAGAGTATTACACTATCTAGGTTCCCCCGACGTAGTCGCCTTAGGAGGGTAGTAGGACTCACTGAGGCTTAGTAGTCTCACCCCACTCCAATTCAATTTTTTAGGAAGACAGGTTATTCAGAGCAAGGACCAGGAGGGGACTGACAATTGGAGCTGAGCTTGGATTGTCAGATTAGAAGATTTTATTTTTCTTCCTTGCTATATTTGTCTATTTAGTATTTCTTTGTTCATTTCCGCTGTATCTCGATTAAACTACCTTGTTGTATTTCTGCTATTTGTAAATTCAAATCAATTGTTCAGTAAAAGTGTATGGGTGTGAGTTTTGTTTTTCCATCCGAACAACTTTTAGGTTTCGGTTCAGATGGTGGTTTCGAGTGCGGGTATAAAAGTGTAAAACTCACACTTGGCCTTACCCGTTATCATCTCTAGTGTTGGAAATATTTGTGAAATATTTCTAGTTGTGTGAAATAAATTATTTTATATTTATATAAGTACTGATTATTGTATACTAGCGCCCAGACGAGCACTCCGTGCCCTGTTAGTCCGCTCTTTTCATAAGTTCCTTGCCCGTTTGTGTAATATACATTTTCTATTATTCTAACTTATATATTGAAGATTATTCTCTAAAATTTTTGTCACATCTATTTGTTTCACGAATACATAATGAACTATAAAATGATAATTATATTAAATTATCAAACATATTAAAACACAACAAATAAAATATATTACTGTCTATTAAATATTTCATTCAAAATTTAATTTTAATATAGATACAAACATCAACAAAATAATACAAGAATGATATAAAAAAAGAATGGTAGAAATGGAAAATAGATTTGAAGAGAAAAGAACAAAAAGGTGGGAGGGGCAAATTTTAATAAAGCAAAACCGGGTAATTGAAGATGAGTGATCAACTACAATGTAAGTTGTGTGTGACAGTTTTTTTGAATTATGTTTGGTTTATTTGAAAAATGGTAAATTTTGAAGAGTAAAATTGAAATAATGAAAACATTATCTTAAATTTATGTATCATTTTTATATATAGGTATAGATAAATTAAAAATTAAAATCAATAGAAAAGACAAAGTATTCGACCATAAATTAAAGAGAAAACACTTTCTATATGTTCAATTAAAGTTTCAGTGAGTCCATACAATATAGATTTCACTTATTGGTTAAGAAGCATTTGATATCAACTTTCATTTCTTCATAGTTCGGTCCAACAATGCCGACAAAAGTTTGATTTGAGGAAGCCTTAATGTGTGAATGAAGAGCGTTGATAATTTTTTATAATCGTCCAAAAATATTTGTCAACTGCAATTTGGTTTTAATTTCTCAATTTCTCTTCCTTTTCCAAATAGTTTTCACTCCTTAATTTATTTCCCTCTCATTGTATACAGAGGGTGTATGAGGATAGAGGTAAAGACTAAAGAAGAAAGAAATAAAGACTAAAGAAGGAAGAAATGGCCAGCATAAGGAATGCCAGCATCGTTTATTCTTTCTTATTTGTTTCTTTTCCCCATGTTAGTGGATTACTTCTCTTAATTTCTTCTAAATCTTATGTTGTCTCTTTCTTATTAATTAATCTATTCTTTTGGAAGCGAAAAAAAACAAGACCAATTCTCTTTTCCTATCAATGTTGACAAAAATTGTTTTAATTTCTTCCATGTTAATATACATTTATTTGCATTTTTTGTTTTTATATTACTCTTTTATTTTTACTTTAATTGAACATATAGAAAGTGTTTTCTCTTTAATTTATGGTCGAATACTTTGTCTTTTCTATTGATTTTAATTTTTAATTTATCTATACCTATATATAAAAATGATACATAAATTTAAGATAATGTTTTCATTATTTCAATTTTACTCTTCAAAATTTACCATTTTTCAAATAAACCATACATAATTCAAAAAAATTGTCACACACAACTTACATTGTAATTGATCACTCATCTTCAATTACCCGGTTTTGCTTTATTAAAATTTGCCCCTCCCACCTTTTTGTTCTTTTCTCTTCAAATCTATTTTCCATTTCTACCATTCTTTTTTTATATCATTCTTGTATTATTTTGTTGATGTTTGTATCTATATTAAAATTAAATTTTGAATGAAATATTTAATAGACAGTAATATATTTTATTTGTTGTGTTTTAATATGTTTGATAATTTAATATAATTATCATTTTATAGTTCATTATGTATTCGTAAAACAAATAGATGTGACAAAAATTTTAGAGAATAATCTTCAATATTTTTTTTTTAATTCAAAATATATAGATAAAATAAAAAAAAAGGAAATAAGTACAAAGAGAGAAGGGGGACAAACACCAAAACCTTCTCAAACAAACAAGAAATGGGGGCTAAAGCCATACCCAGAAAAGAAAAAAAAAAGCAGAGAAATAAAGAGGAAATAAAGAGAAAAACAAACCAAGAGAAACAATAAACAAACTCAATCTGGATGCCTACCCCTAGAGCGGGTATTATGAACCTGAAAACCTTTCTGCATATTCTTTTTTTTGGCCTTAGACACCACCACAGTGAAAGGCTCTTCTCTAACAGCAGTGCGGTTCTTCAAAAAACTGATAGCCGCCTCTCGCTCTTCCTCGTCGGTATAAACCCTAGGGCCAATGTCTCTAGCATCCTTACCCTCCCAATATTGCTGCAAAATCGCCAAATCATGAGCATCATTGGGCTTTAAAACCTCGTCAGAAGAAATAACATTGGAAGAACTCATACCACCCCAAGAAGGTGGATTTTGAACAAAGGGGATATCAGGCAGATTTACAGTATGCGCCTCCTCAACCTGTCCTAAGTGCAAAGGATCTGCTTCAACAGAAATGCCAGGAGATAACTCTTCTCCAAGGTTTAAAATGACTATAACAGTTCTAACCAAGTTGCATTCGGATATAAAACGAGCGTCTGGAGTTTTTAGGAAATAAAATAAGCAGGTTCTGTCTCTGTCAAACTCGATGTGGCGTGTACTTACTCGCTACGGCGAGTTCATCAGAACAAACCCCTGTTTTGCAGAAACATGATTTTTAAAGGAAACACCTACAATCTCTACGCAACTCGTTACAGACATATTTAATAGTGTATAATAAATTATATGGGAGTAGGAATTGGGAATGATTCCTACTCTTTCATTAATTAGATCATAACCTATGTTGGCATGCAAAACATATTTTGGGATACTAAGCTCTAATAAAATTACTAAGGTTAAGAACCTATAGGACCCACCTGAATGAGATTAACTCAGAAGCTTTAAACACCAAGCTAATAACTTTGGAGCTCTCCGAGAAACTGAATTTGCAGCGAAATGTTATAAATCCCAAAACAGAATTTTCTTGTATAATTGCTGCATCAGGTCCTCAACTTTAAATTCTTCCACAGACCTCAACACTGAACTAAAAATTACGAAACCTATATCGAAACGACCGGAATTGAGTTACCTAACTATGACAACTGGAATCAGTTCAATCAGAGTTACAGGGAGGAATTTCTTACCAATTAGGGACAGACCTATCCAAATAAAAATTCTGCAAAATCCTGTGTTGTACATCCAACTTCAAAAAATCACATAGGGCTTAATACTGGACCTAAATTAGGGAAACGTATGTCAAAACGACCGGAATTTCGATAGCAAACTATTCCAAAAAGAATCAACACAAACAGAGTTACGAGGAGAGAGTAGCGATCGATTTAGTACAGACCTGTTTCAAAAACGAATTCTGCATGAACCTGTGTTGAACAACCAATTTCAAAAATTCGTACAGACTTCGTTACTGGGCTAAAATTCAGGAAATTGGTCTCCAAATGACCGGAATTGAGTTATCTTTCGATGACAACAAACGGAATTTAAATCGGAGTTACGAGCAGAGATTAATTACCGTTTATGTGTGGGTGTTGTTTCCATTACGGGTTTGCACAATTTTTGCAATTAAAGCTCCAAATCTTTTACCCATGGCTTCATGATCAACATGTCCCTCATGCAAGATGGAAAACAGATTCTGAGATGGATCAAATGGCACGAATTGAAGAAAGGAAAGGAGGATTGAGGTGTTCCTTACCTTAATGTGAAGCCTAGAACCTAAGGGACTAGAATCCATGTTTGCATGTTGATGTTGTGGAATAAATTCAAAGTTTGAAGTTTGAGAGTATGTGTTACTATTGTTGTTCTTGAGTGAAAGTTATGAATGAGTGAGAGAGGGAGGGTATAGGCGTGAGAGAGAGAGAGAGAAATGAGAGTTACTGATTTTTCAGTAATTGAAATTGTGAGGAATGGTAATGGTTTGGTCTTAAGTAGTGTCACCACATGCATTTGTTTAAAATTCCAACTTTGCCTCTTTCACTTAATACCAAAAATAATTGTGTTCCTCAATTAAACCCTCATACTTGTTCACATATTTTCCCCATTTGTCTCCAATAATTACATCTAATTAATATTCTTTTATTAATTAGAGTTGAGTTGTTACAATTTCTTTATTTTTTTTATACTGTAATGTTAATTTAGATAAACAAATTTTATTTGTATTGTGATGTTATTCTGGAATTTCAAGTTCTGTGTTTGGATATTTAAAATTGTAATGTTCTGTAATGTTATTTTGGATAAACAACTTTTATTGGTATTGTAATGTTATTTTGGAACTTCAAGTTCTTTTTTGGGATGTTTAAATTGTTTGGTATTGAAATGTTATGTTGTAATCCGCACCAACCGAACCAATCCAATCCACATTGGTTTGATTTGGTTTTAATTAATTTTTGAAAACCAAACGTACCAAACCAAACCGAATGTATTTTTATCTAGCTATTAGATTGAGTTTTATGTTCAAAATTGAACCAAACCGCATTGCGAACACCCCTATATACAAGAAATATTATTTTTTGCAACAAATTTTTTGATAAGAGTTGTTACAAGTCGTTGACAAAACTATCAGAGATAGTTTTTTCAACGGCTTGTAACAAAAAAAATTGTTGCAAAAAACAATATTTCTTATACATAATAACAATAACTTGTACACATGAATGTTTTATATTACATTTCAAACAATAAACAATCTCAAGAATTGAGATATTAGTACCCCATTCGTAATGGTTAATAGTTGCAAAAGCACCCAAACTGATGTAACCAACTCAAAAATATGGATTGTTAGCTTCAAATGCCATGTGACATGCAACCAAGAGAGTATTGTCATCATCAATATGAGCATTTGGAAAGAACTGGACTTCACCATCATCACTAGCTTCAAATTGAAACAGGGATTGTTTCTTCCCAACTTTAGTGAAGTTGAATTTAGTTTCATCAAAGGGTTGAAGGACCTTATCAACTCAGAATTCAGTTGGTCTCTTCTTGAGGTGACAACCAAACACTTTTTTATAAAACGCAACATACTTAATAGGACTAAACACCAAATATCTGAAGTCATATCTAAAACATTTAATAATAAACAAAATATATAAAAATAATAATAAACTACATTCTTGTTCAATACTATTAATAACATGTTAACATTATTAAAAGAATGTATCAAACACAAAGGCAAACGCGCATAATTCAAAACAATAGAAGCATGGAGCTACAAGTAAAAAAGAAGAACAATAAGAATCGATATAAAAATTCAAAATCCAGAAGGATCACAGCATAAATGATAATTCTAATCGACACATTTCACTTCACAAGTAATGAATAAAATCAGTACCCACTCTGAGATGCATCTCACATACTGAAAAATCCACTCCACTTCATGCATAGTTCAATCAATCCACTGTATCACCAAAGCCCTACCACAGTTCAAAAAAATAACACCTGGTTGACTTTTAGCCAGAAAAGTCACAAGGTTCTACGCACAATAACAATGACTAGTTTATGCAATTAACATAGGCGTTCAAAATGTTGAAAAATATGACCGTAGCCAAACCTAACACAGAGAGGATCAGATTCTAAATCTATCTCAAAATTACATAACTTTGTCAAAGTTTTATCCACACAATCGTAGCAAATGACTCCTTCCATACCTACGATCAACATCGACAAAGATGATTTCTTCTTGTCTTTTGGGGTGCGAACAATGCAAAAGCTCAAAATATGGGCTTTCCAAGTTATCTGTGGAAACTCAACTTGCAAGGATTTAAGATCAAAACGGTGCATCATATTTCACCTGGAGTAATCTTCCTTCATTTCAAAAATATCAACAAAATTAGAAAGGTCGAAGAGCTGACCCATTGGCTTATTTTCCTTTAAAGAAGGAAATATCAAATGCACACATCCTAAAACTCTCCAAAATAATAAATATGTGCAATACCTTGTTTAAACCAGTTTTCAAAACATTACAAACTACGAGGCATGAGGTAATTTTTGAGACACTGAGTATGAATATCAAAATACACGGAAAACTCACCTCTTAGGTTGCACCAATGAATGGCACCGTTGGAGTAAACCCCATTAGTAGCATCCAAGGCAAATGAGGAAGCGCAAATGAGGACGATCATATGAAGTACCAAAATTTTTAATGATTTGAAAGAGAAGAAAAATATGTTGTTGAAGCAATGGACCTCCTCACCATATGTTGATCATATTGGTTTTCTTCTTTGTGCTTTTCAATGCACAGTGGCACGATTTACTGTTTGTTTAAATTTATCGTGACACAATGTTTAAAAATTTGTTTTTTTAAGCGTTTTCCACCTTGTTTTGTGCTTTATCCTCAAATGAGTTAAGTTCATTAGGTATTTATCATGTAAATCTACCTAAAAACTATTAAAGTACCGCAAAATTACTACTAAAACTGTTATATGATAGACTATCATCACATTTCCACGGCATTTTTCTGAAAAAGACTATAAAATGAGCAAACTTCCAATAGACTTGAGAACATTTTCTCATATTTTAAAAGAAGCAAAAAATGTTATAAAATTATAATCAAATTAATGCTATTAATGTGTGTGATAAAGAAATAGACAAATAAGGATAAAATTTTACATAAATATGAAACAAGGGAGGGGATCATTTGACACCGGTGTCAAATTAATTGTTTTACACCAAATCTGGTCCGTACGATCTAATTTAATCTAAAGACCAACAATTAATCACTGATGAATTCACATGACATCATTTTACGGTTTGGCTTTCACCACTCAAGTGGAAACTACCCACACTCACGAAATTAAAATCCTTTTTGCGGGTATTCCATGGCTGCAAGCTACAGTACATGGAAATAAGGATTCACCATTATTATACCCTGCACTTATCTATTTGACTGGTTTTTCAATTAGTGAAGAGTATGCGTTGCAAGAATTTGAAGGTTCTTCCATGAACAAAATAAGAAATATAAATTCATGGAGGATGCAAAACTAGAGATCTCTGAAGTCCAAAATACCCCTATTTTAGAGTTTAATGGCGCAATAGTTGAGAATCTTGTAGTAAAAAATGCCTCTTTTCAGATCAACGGTATATCCATATCACCACATTATTAGAGAATATCTTTTCATCACCCCCATCAATTCAACAATTACAATTACCAATTACACATTTTCATCACCTTCTGGAACATCAATTACACCTTTTCATCACCCAATCAATTCAATTTTTATCCATTCTTCTTTTCTGTTTTTTTCGAATTTTTCCTCCCCAAATTGCCACTCAATTTAGTTTTCCATGAAATTGTAATCGTCAATGGAGAGAGAAAACGACTTCTGCAGTTCTGCTGATTGCAATAAGCAAAGAAAGAGGGGAAGGGGCGAGCAAGAGAGGGGCGTGAAACTCAAACTATAAAACATATGTATTCATTAGTGACTAATTACTGGTCTTTAGATCAAAATAGATTGTACGGACGAGATTTGGTGTAAAACATTTAATTTGACACCGGTGTCAAATGATCCCTTCCCATGAAACAATTAGTCAACAAAATAAACATGAAATAATTTTAGGGTAAATTACACTCCTCACCCATGAAAGAAGCTTGAATTACACTATCTTCCCTTTTATGTTAAAATATACACTTTAGTCCATTTTAATATAAATAAATATATTTGTAATAACAATTAGTTTTTTTTTTTGACAATAATAACAATTAAATTTAAACCACTTTTTTATGTAAAAAAGTTTAAGTCATCATTGAAGAAATTAATTTTCCTTTCTTTGAAAATTTTATTATTTTAGAATATAAATTTAATATATAATAGTTTTTTAATTGAATTTAGTAATTTATCTGAGATTTGTATTTTATTTTTTTATAGAAGTTAAATATATTTGCACTAGAAGTTTAATTATACTAAAATGAAGTTTATTGTTTGCCAAAAAAAAGTTTATTAAAAGAAGGAAATATAGGTTTTAATACCAAGGGCTTGTTTGGTTCAACCGAGAAGGAGAGGAGGGGAGGGGATGGATTTTTAAGGAGGGGATGCGAGGTAAAACATAATTTATTATGTTGACAAAATTACCCTTATTTAATGATTTTTAGTAAAAAAACAATCATGCAAAAAAATTTATTTACAATAACATTTATTTATTTATTTTGGTGTTCAATATTGCATAAATAGTCCTCCACCTTGGCGTCAGTATTTTCATCCTCTTATTCCTTAATCCTTACTAGTATTAGTATATATAATATGATAATTCGCTTATTGCTTATTATAATATCATAATTTGATTTGTTTTGTTACTTAAAGGCAGCTCAAGCACTTTTATTGGGTTTCAGCAATACATTCTGATTCGTGGCATGACCGTTCTGATTCCAACTATAGTTGTACCTCAAATGGGCGGAAGAAATCAGATTTGAATTCTCTACACTCAATTTTTTTACATTCACTTTCATTCACTTATATTCAGTGTAAAAATGTTAGGAGAGAAAATGAAGAGTGATATTATGCTAGATTATAATGATAAAATTGTCCTTGAAAACAAACTAAATGTAGGTGAATGTAGAGATTTTGAATGTAAAGAATCAAAATCTCAAGAAATGTAAGCACTTTTTTTTGTGTTATATTTTTTAATTCTTTATGTCAACGCAGATCAAAATGGCCAAAATGATCAAAAATACATTGTATCTGGAATAAGCACATTTCTTCAATGTTAATTTGTTCGGAACGCGATTGTTGATTGTAGTTGTTGGTTCATACATTTACATAATCTACCAAGTCTTTTCTTAATCAGAACCCAACCGAATACAACTACTCAAAGTAACAAACTGCTCTTTTAATATCTAACGATGTTGTTGTTTCTCATCCTAAAGAGTAATAAATCATTTTCTTAGTCTAACATTCACAATCATTCAAATACATAAACAATTACACAATTAATCACATAATGCAAGCACAATACAAATTCAAATTATCACATATCATTCATATAATAAATAATTAAGGCCTAATTAACCTCGTTTAGCAATTCCAGAAAAATTACTAGAAGAGAATAAGCTCTCCTTAGTTATTTATCGGTTGTAGTGACTAGGGGTGGACAATGGGCCGGGTTGGGTCGGAACAGTCCCAAACCACGGGTGAGTTTACAGTATCCACTGCAACCCATCTGCTCTCTCGGATTGGGCGGGTAGCGGTTCTCGGTTTTAACGGGTTGGTGGATCGGTTTGCACGGTTTTGACTAAAAAGACTTTGTTTACGTTCATTAACAAAGAAATAAAGATCTGAGAAGAAGAACAGAATTTAAATTCAGTAGTAAAAGAAAAAACAAGCAGTTTACACCCTCCTTCATCAACAAAGAATAGAAAAATCTAGATCTATCAAATACATATCTAATAAATCCAGATTTGCAAAAAAGAAGAAGATATTTTCGTTGTGGAACTTAGCCACAAAATCCAGATTTAACATACTCACTTTCACCTAGATTGATGTTTTGGATGAAGGGAGACAACATACAAATGTTTGCAAGAGCTTGTCTCAATTATTGATAGTGGATAGAAAATAAAATGGATTGAGTGAATGAATGAATAATAATAATAATAATAGAAGTATAGTAAGAAGAAAAATGTTATAAAATTATAATCAAATTAATGCGACATAATATTACTATGCATAACTTTTTGAATCCTTTTTAGAAGGTCTACCGCCTCTGGTGCTAAAAACCCAAATGTGTCAAATGCAAATGGTATAAACACGTGCTGATTGTCAGAACACGCTTTCTCATGTTTCACCATTTTGCTTGAAGCAGCTTTGAGGGCTGCCCGTCCCACCGTAAAATCTCCAAGCCCCAGTCCCACAAGTGGGGAAACTCCAGTCAAATCTACACAAGCGTGTTTCCCGCCTACCCATCTATATACCAGAACATCCGCAGGACGAAGTGTCGATTGGGTTTTGCGATACAAAAAGGTTTAGCGGCGCAACTTGTTGCCCGTCTTCCCTTTATTCATGTGTAATTATCTTTTATATATATATATATATATATATATATATATGTAATCTTATGTAAAAAAAAAAAAAAAAATTAATGCTATTAATGTGTGTGATAAAGAAATAGACAAATAAGGATAAAATTTTACATAAATATGAAACAATTAGTCAACAAAATAAACATGAAATAAGCACATTTCTTCAATGTTAATTTGTTCGGAACGCGATTGTTGATTGTAGTTGTTGGTTCATACATTTACATAATCTACCAAGTCTTTTCTTAATCAGAACCCAACCGAATACAACTACTCAAAGTAACAAACTGCTCTTTTAATATCTAACGATGTTGTTGTTTCTCATCCTAAAGAGTAATAAATCATTTTCTTAGTCTAACATTCACAATCATTCAAATACATAAACAATTACACAATTAATCACATAATGCAAGCACAATACAAATTCAAATTATCACATATCATTCATATAATAAATAATTAAGGCCTAATTAACCTCGTTTAGCAATTCCAGAAAAATTACTAGAAGAGAATAAGCTCTCCTTAGTTATTTATCGGTTGTAGTGACTAGGGGTGGACAATGGGCCGGGTTGGGTCGGAACAGTCCCAAACCACGGGTGAGTTTACAGTATCCACTGCAACCCATCTGCTCTCTCGGATTGGGCGGGTAGCGGTTCTCGGTTTTAACGGGTTGGTGGATCGGTTTGCACGGTTTTGACTAAAAAGACTTTGAAAAATACATAACAATTTTTTTACAAGATATGCGTCGAATAAAATATAATAAGTAAATATTGTCTAAAAAATAAGTATCATTTAAGTTCATATTATAATAATATAACTTTCGTTATAATTAATTTTTTTCGTAATTTAGAATAACTAATATTAACAAAATATATTTATATAATATTTATTGTTTTTATGTTATGTTTAATAAAACTAAAATCATCTTCTTCTTTTTTTTGATATAGAAACTAAAATTATCATCAGTACTAAAAATTTATTGTAATATTAAAATATCCAAACATAAAAAGCTTATTGAGTATAAGAGCTTATAATGTAAGTTCTCATACTATAAGCTCTAATTCTATAAGTACCTGTATAAGCTATTTATCCAAACGGACCCTAAATGCTTACTACTACACATTATCAACATTTTCATTGTATAATTGAATTGAATGATTGAACCCGTGCTCGCACGGGTAAAAAGTCTAGTTTTAAAAAAATTCACGTATCGGCGTATCGGATTCGTATCGTATCTGTATCGTGTCCCGTAGCAGGGCTTCCTAGGATGTCATAGGTGGATATTCTTTGAGATCCCTATTTATCCTCAATTTCAACCCTAACCTTAATTTCAACATTCACCTTCACTCCTTTCTACCTCTGTTTCCCTCCCTCCTCTCTAAATTGCAGGGGGCTGCATATCATAATGACCGCCGCCGCCGAGAAGGTTGCCGGAAACATAGACTTGTTATGTGAGATCCTTATCCGGGTGCCGTTGCAATCCCTTCTCCGACTGAAGTGCGTCTCGAAGCAGTGGCTGACACTCATCTCCGACCAACAATTCCTTGAATCTCATTCCCTCCACCACCAACAACACCAACTCTACTCCAATTCCCTTATTTTCACCCACAAAGACCACCCAATACATATCCTCTCCCTCACCTCAACCCCAACCCCAACCAAATCCCACCGTGTTCTCAATTTGGATTTCCTCAATCAACCCGGAGTCACCGTGGTTCATTCTTGCAACGGCCTTCTCCTCTGCCGCCTCAAAAATAACACCACCACCTACTTCATCTGCAACCCAATTACCCAAAACTTCACCACTCTCGATTTGGGCAGCCACCCATGTAGAGACCACAAAAACAACAAAAGCAAGATCGAGCTTTATCTCGCTTTCGAACCCCCCATATCGCCCAGTCCCACCTATAAAGTCGTTTCAGTTGCTGCCCTCTATCCACCACATGACTGGCTGTTCCATGTATATACATTCAAAACCGGTTGCCGCATTGGCCCTGGGGTTTTTGTCTATTGCCCATTCCCATTGGATGCCGCTAATGGGGTTTACTGCAATGGTGGCATTCATTGGTGCAACCTAGGATATGAGTTTTCTGTGTATTTTGATATTCATGCTCAGCGTCTCAAAAATTATCCCATGCCCCATATTTTGGAATGTTTTCAAGACTGGTTTAGACAAGGTATGGCATATATTTATTATTTTGGAGAGTCTGGGGGACGTTTGCATTTAATGCTTCCTTCTTTAAAGGAAGATATGCCAAAGGGCCTGCTATTCGGCCATTCTAATCTTATTGATATTTTTGAGCTAAAGGAAGATTACTCCAAGTGGTCATTGATGCACCGTCTTGATCTTAAACCCATGCGAGTTAAATTTCCACAGATAACTTGGAAAGTCCATAGTTTGGGCTTTTGCATTGTTTGCACCCCAAAAGACAAGAAGAAATCATCTTTGTCGGTGTTGATCGTAGGTATGGAAGGAGTCATTTGCTACGATTGTGTGGATAAAACTTCGACAAAATTATGTAATTTTGAGATAGATTTAGAATCTGATCCTCTATGTGTTAGCTTTGGCTACGGTCGTATTCTTCAGCATTTTGAACGCCTATGTTAGCTGCATAAACTAGTCATTGTTATACAGTGGATTGATTGAACTATGAATGAAGTGGAGTGAATTTTTCAGTATTTGAGATGCATCTCGGAGTGGGTACTGATTTTATTCATGACTTGTGAAGTGAAATGCGTCGATTAGAATTATTGTTTATGTTGATTTTGAATTTTTATATGGATTCCTAGTGTTCTCCTTTTTTACTTGTAGCTCCATGCTTCTATTGTTGTGAATTATGCGCGTTTGCCTTTGTGTTTGATACATTATTTTAATAATGTTAACAGGTTATTAATAGTATTGAACGTGAATGTAGTTTATTATTATTTTTATATATTTTGTTTATTATTAAATGTTTTAGATAGGACTTCAGATATTTGGTGTTTAGTCCTATTAAGTATGTTGCGTTATATAAAAAAGAGTTTGGTTGTCACCTCAAAAAGAGACCAACTGAATTATGAGTTGATAAGGTCTTCCAACCCTTTGATGAAACTAAATTCAACTCCACTGAAGTTGGGAAGGAAGAGTCCCTGTTTCAATTTGAATGGTGATGTCCAGTTCTTTCCAAATGCTCCTATTGATGTTGACAATACTCTCTTGGTTGCATGTCACATGGCATCTGAAGCGAACAATCCATATTTTTGAGTTGGTTACAACAGCTTGGGTGCTTTTGCAACTATTAACCATTATGACTTCCAGGTATGGGATACTAATATCTCAATTCTTAGATTGTTTATTGTTTGAAATGTAATATAAAACATTCATGTGTGATAATCCAGCAACTTAAACTTTTTGGATATTTGGTTTGTGACATTTATCATGGTTAGCTAATCAATTTCTATTTTGCCCTTTTAAACTTTTACATATTTCAGAAGAGGGACCTAGTTCAGGATCTCGTTCCACTAATTTGGCATTCTTTTGGTACCATTGCCGCACTTTTGGAGGTATGCTAGCTGTTTGACTTGTTATGTTTCTGAGCTTATGAGTTTCTCTCTTTTTTGTCCTGTTTATGTGTTTAGAACCCTTTTTTTTTGGTATATAACACCACAATTAATTTCAATTGAAGTGACAAGATGAAAGAGAGAGTTAGAAGTAAATGGTAATGGTGGATTTCAACCGGAAGTTGATTTAAATTATTCAATATAAAATTGCTCTATGGACATTGTCATGCCAAGAATGGTCTTAACTATTAAGTTAACTTAATAGGACTATACTATTCAGTGAGCATGCTCTTTAAATTGTTTTTCTCGATTGCTTTAAGCAGTTAAGCCTTGGAGTTTCTTTTTTTAACCCCAATTAAAAAGGTGGTACTGGTTGCCCTGCCCTGCACTTACTTGGATTTGGCTTTTTTATTTTCTCCCAGGAAATAGTTGCAGTATACCCTGTTCTTTCACCACCAAATCTTTCTCCAGCACAGTCAAACCGAGTATGCAATGCACTTGCTCTACTTCAGGTGAGACGAGTTTGTTCAAGTACTATTTTATATCTAGTGCTCAGCTCCTTCTCCACTCTGAAAATAAATTGCCTTTGGAAATGTGTCTAGCAATACTTTCTTCTTAATCTTGTTTTTCCTTTCTTTCATGTGATACAAATTTGAAAAATGCTGCGAAAACTTTTCATTTTCTCTCATGCTTTTACTGAAGTGTGTGGCATCTCACCGTGATACAAAGACGCTATTCCTCAGCGGCAATGCCAAGTTTCGATATTCATCCGAATTCTGAGTTGCACTTATCATCTAGCTATTGTCCGTAGCATTAGAGGTAGGTCAAGTAATGAGCTATTGAACTCATTCATGGACTGAATGTAGAATTGTCATTTAATCCTTCTTTATGATAAATATACCACCTAAATTGATGGCCTGGTTCTCTCCCTTTGCCAATTCGATTCTACCTTCCCAGATTTTCCACTATATTATAAAATGCAATTTTTGAAATGACTATTATATTCCTTTTTGTTGATAGCTTTGTTTTGGAGATACAAGATCATTGAGCTTTTGTTTTGGAGGAGATATTATCCTTCGCCAGTTGTTTATTCCCTCTTTATTTACTCTCAACTAAAAAAAAAATCTATATGAAAAAATGAATATAAGATATCCTTCCTGGAAGTTCTTCGATCCAGTAAATTGTTTCTATAAATAAAGTTTAGTCCTGGGGATAAATTTTAAATCCAACTTGCACACCTGCACACTGTCTCTTCATCATACGACTCTGGTGTTGCATTCTTGAAAATTAGTTTCTTTCTCCCATTGTTCACTCCACCTGATTAGGGTTCTTAGTGATTATACCTTTTCCTTGTGACCTGTATTTTTTGCTTTCAATATCTATACTTCGACATGCGTCTGTAAGCAGACTTAGGATAACAGTGGAGGAAAAGGCTATAGGCATATGTTCACTCTTTCCACTTTTCTCATCTGCAGCTCACTTACCTCTATATCTGTATCCCTTTTGGCTTACAAGTCTTGGTGTCATTGGTGCCTTGGTGAAGGAACTACACTACATCGTTGCTGAGTCCAGTGTTTGACAAGCTAGATTACAGGAAGAGTATTTTTTTATGGTGAAAGTCATGCTGAAAAGAGGATAATTTTATTCACTAAAAAGAAAAAAATCCTCTAAGTGAATAAAATTATCCTCTTTTTAGTCATGCTGAAAGTCATTAATGAGCAGGTTCGGCGAGTGTGGGCCACATTCTTGGTCTCAATTAGTTTTGTTTCACGAAAATTTCAAACCAATAAGTTGGATTGTGAAGCAGAATTTACCAAAATGTTGGATTGTTCACCCACCAATAAGGTACATGAGCTGAGTTTAGACTTTGTGCCCTACTGATGACAGTGTCGCAATAGTAATTCAAACAAAAAACCTACTAATCTAATAGTGTCATATTTTTTGAAATATTTTTTATAAAAACAATAAAGATTTTGTCGTTTGATGGTTAAATATTTTTCATAATGAAAATATATTACACCATGTTTTAAAAAAATAAAAAAATTAATTAATTTTATAAAACAAATACATTGATTTATTGGTTAGTCATTTAAAATTAAAAAATTGAAAAATTATTGGGGAACTCACTATCTAATCTGAAAAAGTTTACACTATTTTTTAAGAAAATGCAATTATTGAGTTATTTTTAAAGAAAAGTATAATAATTTATCATTTAATTATTTAATTTTAAAAAGCAAAAAATAATTTGGTAAACCCACTATCCACCATGACCCAGCCCAACCGGAAAATAGTGGGTTTATCCAACCCGACCCAATTTGTTATGGGTGGTTATTTCTTTTTATTTTCACTACCACTTTACCATCTCTCTCACACAAACTTTTCTTTCTGTAAATTTAATAACAACAACAACATAATCTCTCTTCTCTCTTTATATTTGTTAAATTTTTCTTCTTACTATACTTCTATTATTATTATTATTATTATTATTCATTCATTCACTCAATCCATTTTATTTTCTATCCACTATCAATAATTGAGACAAGCTCTTGCAAACATTTGTATGTTGTCTCCCTTCATCCAAAACATCAATCTAGGTGAAAGTGAGTATGTTAAATCTGGATTTTGTGGCTAAGTTCCACAACGAAAATATCTTCTTCTTTTTTGCAAATCTGGATTTATTAGATATGTATTTGATAGATCTAGATTTTTCTATTCTTTGTTGATGAAGGAGGGTGTAAACTGCTTGTTTTTTCTTTTACTACTTGTTGAGAAAGTTAACACAAAAGATGATTAGTCAGATTGTATTAGTACTAAGCTTACTTACACATTGTAATTAAGCACATTAGAGCTAGTTAGATACTTAGCAGGTTTTGTATATAAGCTCTGTACAGTACCATTTCCAATTAATGAGAATTTTATCTTCTTCATTTTAGATTCATCTTTTCTCTCTTCTAACTGTTTGTAACCGTCTGTAACCGTTTCATAACAAACTCAACATGGTATCTTTCGCTTGAAGATCCACCGTTCCTGCAACGATGCCGCCGCGTGTTGCTCCTCCGCCGCCGGCGGATCGTTCCACTGATCCTACTAGCTCGTATTATGTCCACTCCAGCGACAGACCTTCTTCCGTCAAGGTCACACCTCTTCTGAATGGTTCGAACTATCACTCTTGGGCGCGAGCGATGCGCTGTGCTCTCGGAGCAAAGCTTAAGTTCGAATTCCTCGACGGTTCTATTCCGACTCCGGCCGACGCGTTTGATCCTTCGTACCGTGCTTGGAATCGGTGCAACATGTTGATTCACAGCTGGATTATGAATTCGGTTGAACCTTCGATTTCTCAATCAATCGTATTCATGGAAAACGCCTCCGATGTTTGGATTGATCTGAAAGAGCGATTTTCACAAGGGGATCTTGTTCGTGTTTCAGAGCTTCAGCAAGAAATCTATGCTCTCACTCAAGATTCTGATTCGGTAACTTCTTTCTACTCAAAATTGAAAACGCTTTGGGAAGAATTAGAAATCTATATGCCTATACCTTCTTGCACTTGTCCTGTTCGTTGTTCTTGTGATGCCATGCGGTAGCTAGGTCAAATCATCATCTTCTTCATGCTATGCGTTTCTTGACTGGTTTAAATGATAGTTTCAATGTGGTTAAGTCTCAAATCTTGATGCTTGATCCGTTACCTTCTATGACGAGGATTTTCTCCATGGTTCTTCAATTTGAACGTCAAAACTCTGTTGTTAATTCTGATGATTCCAAAGCTTTAGTTAATGCTGCTGATGGTAAATCCCATGGTTCTAATCGTTCTTCCACTGGTTCAAAGCGTTATTGCACTTATTGTCACAAATCGAATCATTTTGTGGAAAATTGCTTCCAGAAAAATGGTGTTCCACCTCATATGCGAAAGCATTATCCTAGTTCCAACAATGTTGCAGCTGATGGGGGCGATTTAGATGTGAATTCTTCAACTGCAACACATGACACAAAAGGAACTTCTGGCACTCCATCCCTTACTCAAGAACAGTACAATCAACTAATGAATCTACTTCATTCTTCATCTGTCACTCATAGTTTTGATCCTGTTGTTTCCAATCAGGTTAGCTCTTTCCAATCTGCTGGTCCTTCATCAGCAGGTAAACAAGGTAAAAATGGTTCTAATTTTTGCTTTTCTTTTTCATGCCATAACATAAGTCTTGACAATTGGATCATAGATTCAGGTGCCAGCCATCACATTTGTGCCTCATTGCATTGGCTTCACTCTTATAGTGAAATCACTCCCATGATCATCAAATTGCCTAATGGTGAACATGTTACCACTAAATATGCAGGCACAATTATATTCTCCCCTGTGTTTAGGCTAACTGGTGTCTTATTTGTTCCAAATTTTAACATCAATTTGATTTCTGTTTCTCTCCTTTGTCACAATGCACTTTGTTCTGTTCAATTCACTTACACTATTTGCCTAATTCAGGAACAGAAATCCTTGAAGACGATTGGTTCAGCTGAGAAGAGAGATGGATTATATCACTTAGTGCAGACAGGCTCAATTTCTTCCACTCCCAATCATGGATTCAGTCAACCTTCCATTTCTGCAAATCATGCTACTTTACCTGCAAGTGCTCTTTGGCACTTTAGGTTAGGACACTTGTCTAATTCTAGAATAAATTTGTTACAGTCTAAATTTCCCTTTGTTGTTCATGATTCTACTGCTGTCTGTGATATTTGCCATTTTGCAAAACACAGAAGATTACCTTTTGTACACAGTCAAAACAAAGCAATAAAACCTTTTGATTTGGTCCATTTTGATATTTGGGGCCCCATTTCCATTAAATCTGTTCATAATCAATCATACTTTCTTACTGCTGTTGATGATTATTCTAGATATACCTGGATCATTCTCATGAAAAATAAATCTGAAACTAGAACACATATTCAAAACTTCATCAAAACTGTTGAAACTCAACATAACCATATTGTAAAATCCATAAGAACTGATAATGGACCTGAGTTTCTTATGCCTCAATTTTTTGCATCAAAAGGAATATTTCATCAAACAAGTTGTGTAGAATCTCCCCAACAAAATGGTAGGGTGGAGAGGAAACACCAACACATTCTGAACATAGCTAGGGCTATACTCATTCAGTCTAACCTACCTAAATCATTTTGGTCTTATGCTGTGTCACATGCTGTGTTTATAATGAACAGAATCCCCACTCCAATACTACAAAATCAATCTCCCTATTTCTTATTGCACAATTCTGATCCTGACATTCTTTCCCTTAAGGTTTTTGGTTCTTTAGCCTTTGCCTTCACCTTACAAAATCACAGATCCAAACTTGATCTTCGAGCCAGAAAATGTATTTTTCTGGGCTATAAGTCAGGAGTCAAAGGAGTTGTACTTCTTGATATCAATTATAAATCAATTTTTTTATCTAGAAATGTGACTCATCATGAGCACATTTTCCCTTACCAGTCCTCTTTACCAAAAGTTCCTTGGGACTATCACTCCTCCACTCCTTCTGATAGTGACTCTAATTCACCTTTTCACTTTGTTGACCATCTTGATAATAACAACACTGCTGCTGATAGTGACCCTTCCTTAGACACTATTATCCATCAGTCACCATCTCCAACCCTTCCTTGTCCCCAGTCAGTATCACCAGCTCAATATGTTCCACCTATCTCTGATTCACCAATTCCAACCATATCTGAATCATCTTCTCCCTCATCCCATGATCAAAATACCAGACCCATCAGACAAAGAGGGCCACCACCATATTTGTCTGACTATGTCTGTAATTCACTCTCATCAAATGAATCAATCCCTTCAGGTACTATAAAATATCCTTTATCTTATTTCCACTCACTGACACACTTGTCTTCTTCACACAAAGCATATAGCTTGTCTCTCACACACTGCACAGAGCCTCAATCTTATGAGGAAGCTAGCAAGTCAGAACATTGGGTAACAGCTATGAATTCTGAATTAGAGGCATTGGCCAAGAACTGTACTTGGAAACTTGTTGAATTACCACCTCATACCAAGCCCATAGGTTGCAAATGGGTTTATAAAGTGAAGCATAAGGCTGATGGGACAGTTGAAAGATACAAGGCTAGATTGGTAGCCAAAGGGTACAATCAAATAGAAGGCCTAGACTATTTTGAGACCTTTTCCCCTGTTGCCAAACTCACAACTGTAAGAACATTACTGGCTGTAGCTGCAATAAAGCATTGGCACCTACATCAACTTGATGTAAACAATGCCTTCCTTCATGGAGATCTTCAAGAGGATGTGTATATGCAAATACCAGATGGTGTTCACTGCAGCAGTCCAAACATGGTTTGTAAATTGCAGAAGAGCCTATATGGACTTAAACAAGCCAGCAGAAAATGGTATGAGAAGCTAACCTCATTACTCATCAAAGAAGGATACACACAGTCTACATCTGACTACTCTCTATTCACTTCATCTAGAGAAGGCAAGTTCACTGTTCTACTTGTATATGTAGATGACATCATACTTGCAGGTAATTCAATTGATGAGTTTGACAGAATCAAAGGTGTACTTGATGAAGCCTTTAAAATAAAAAATCTGGGCCAGTTAAAGTATTTCCTTGGTTTAGAAATTGCACACTCTAAGGCTGGTATCACTGTGTCTCAAAGAAAATATTGCTTAGACTTGTTGAAGGATTCAGGGCTACTTGGCTCCAAACCTGCCAGTACCCCTCTTGACACTTCCATCAAGCTACACAGTGAAGCAGGAGTTCCACATAGTGATATATCCAGTTATAGAAGGTTGGTTGGGAAGCTCTTATATTTGAATACAACCAGACCAGATATCACATTTGCAACCCAACAACTAAGCCAGTTCATGCATGCACCAACAAATATTCACTTCAATGCAGCTTGTAGAGTATTGAGGTATTTGAAAAACAATCCTGGCCAAGGTATACTGTTCAGTAGAGACTCAGATTTGCAGCTCACAGGGTACTCAGATGCTGATTGGGCAGGGTGTGTAGATACCAGAAAATCCATATCAGGTTATTGCTTCTTTATGGGGAAATCTCTAATCTCATGGCGTGCTAAGAAGCAGGCTACTGTGTCCAGATCTTCCTCAGAAGCAGAGTACAGAGCACTCTCTTCTGCAACTTGTGAGCTTCAATGGTTGCTCTATCTTCTTAGTGACTTGAAGATTCAATTAACCAACACACCTACACTCTACTGTGACAACCAAAGTGCATTACACATAGCTTCAAACCCAGTTTTCCATGAACGAACGAAACACCTTGACATTGACTGTCACTTGGTTCGTGAGAAGGTTATGAAAGGGATTGTTAAGCTGCTACCAGTTTCCACACATGATCAAATGGCAGATTTCTTGACCAAGGCCCTAGCTCCACCAAAGTTCCATGACTTCATATCCAAGCTAAACATGATAAACATCTATCATGCTTAGTTTGAGGGAGGGTGTTGAGAAAGTTAACACAAAAGATGATTAGTCAGATTGTATTAGTACTAAGCTTACTTACACATTGTAGTTAAGCACATTAGAGCTAGTTAGATACTTAGTAGGTTTTGTATATAAGCTCTGTACAGTACCATTTTCAATTAATGAGAATTTTATCTTCTTCATTCTAGATTCATCTTTTCTCTCTTCTAACTGTTTGTAACCGTCTGTAACCGTTTCATAACAAACTCAACACTACTGAATTTAAATTCTGTTCTTCTTCTCAGATCTTTATTTCTTTGTTAATGAACGTAAAAACAGTCTTTTTAGTAAAAACCGTGCAAACCGATCCACCAACCCGTTAAAACCGAGAACCGATACCTGCCCAATCCGAGAGAGCAGATGGGTTGCAGTGGATACTGTAAACTCACCCGTGGTTTGGGACTGTTCCGACCCAACCCGGCCCATTGTCCACCCCTAGTCACTACAACCGATAAATAACTAAGGAGAGCTTATTCTCTTCTAGTAATTTTTCTGGAATTGCTAAACGAGGTTAATTAGGCCTTAATTATTTATTATATGAATGATATGTGATAATTTGAATTTGTATTGTGCTTGCATTATGTGATTAATTGTGTAAATGTTTATGTATTTGAATGATTGTGAATGTTAGACTAAGAAAATGATTTATTACTCTTTAGGATGAGAAACAACAACATCGTTAGATATTAAAAGAGCAGTTTGTTACTTTGAGTAGTTGTATTCGGTTGGGTTCTGATTAAGAAAAGACTTGGTAGATTATGTAAATGTATGAACCAACAACTACAATCAACAATCGCGTTCCGAACAAATTAACATTGAAGAAATGTGCTTATTCCAGATACAATGTATTTTTGATCATTTTGGCCATTTTGATCTGCGTTGACATAAAGAATTAAAAAATATAACACAAAAAAAAGTGCTTACATTTCATGAGATTTTGATTCTTTACATTCAAAATCTCTACATTCACCTACATTTAGTTTGTTTTCAAGGACAATTTTATCATTATAATCTAGCATAATATCACTCTTCATTTTCTCTCCTAACATTTTTACACTGAATATAAGAGAATGAAAGTGAATGTAAAAAAATTGAGCGTAGAGAATCCAAATCTGATTTCTTCCGCCCATTTGAGGTACAACTATAGTTGTAATCAGAACGGTCATGCCACGAATCAGAATGTATTGCTGAAACCCAATAAAAGTGCTTGAGCTGCCTTTAAGTAACAAAACAAATCAAATTATGATATTATAATAAGCAATAAGCGAATTATCATATTATATATACTAATACTAGTAAGGATTAAGGAATAAGAGGATGAAAATACTGACGCCAAGGTGGAGGACTATTTATGCAATATTGAACAACAAAATAAATAAATAAATGTTATTGTAAATAAATTTTCATGCATGATTGTTTTTTTACTAAAAATCATTAAATAAGGGTAATTTTGTCAACATAATAAATTATGTTTTACCTCGCATCCCCTCCTTAAAAATCCATCCCCTCCCCTCCTCTCCTTCTCGGTTGAACCAAACAAGCCCTTCGTATTAAAACCTATATTTCCTTCTTTTAATAAACTTTTTTTTTGGTAAACAATAAACTTCATTTTAGTATAATTAAACTTCTAGTGCAAATATATTTAACTTCTATAAAAAAATAAAATACAAATCTCAGATAAATTACTAAATTCAATTAAAAAACTATTATATATTAAATTTATATTCTAAAATAATAAAATTTTCAAAGAAAGGAAAGTTGATTTCTTCAATGATGACTTAAACTTTTTTACATAAAAAAGTGGTTTAAATTTAATTGTTATTATTGTCAAAAAAAAAACTAATTGTTATTACAAATATATTTATTTATATTAAAATGGACTAAAGTGTATATTTTAACATAAAAGGAAGATAGTGTAATTCAAGCTTCTTTCATGGGTGGGGAGTGTAATTTACCCTAAAATTATTTCATGTTTATTTTGTTGACTAATTGTTTCATATTTATGTAAAATTTTATCCTTATTTGTCTATTTCTTTATCACACACATTAATAGCATTAATTTGATTATAATTTTATAACATTTTTTGCTTCTTTTAAAATATGAGAAAATGTTCTCAAGTCTATTGGAAGTTTGCTCATTTTATAGTCTTTTTCAGAAAAATGCCGTGGAAATGTGATGATAGTCTATCATATAACAGTTTTAGTAGTAATTTTGCGGTACTTTAATAGTTTTTAGGTAGATTTACATGATAAATACCTAATGAACTTAACTCATTTGAGGATAAACACTACTAGAAAACACGCTTTTGGCAACCGATTTAGAGACCGAAAAATTTCGGTTACTATAGTGACCGATTTAGAAACTAATATTTTGAACATAAACTTAAAAATAATTTAGTCGCTATATCGGTTGCTGTACATAATTATAGAGACCGAATTAGAAACCAATAATTAGTGACCAAAAAATCGATAACTTTTAGAGACCGAATTAGAGACCAATATTTCGAGCTTCAAAGTGAAAAATTTATCAGTTGCTATATCAATCGCTACCTAATGATAGAGACTGAATTGGAGACCGATAAATAGCGAACAAAATATTCGTCGCAAACCTTTTTTTTTACATATCACTAGAAAAACAAATTAAAAAAAAAACAAAAACATTTTTCTCTGTTTTTTAATCATGCTATGTTAAACTATCACTTTAAAATTAGATGATTAAATAGTGTAGAAGTTTATTGATGAATATTTGCCATCATGGGACAACGTTGTCTTTATAGTCATTCGTTCATAGTAATTATGTCCTCCACATCAAATATTATATGCAACAAAAAAAAACTTTATTTTAAAAACAAACATCAAATATTATATGCAACAAAAAAACAAACTTTGTTTTACCAAAAAAACTATGTTTTTTTCTACGGTAAAAAAAAAACGTTTTAAAAACAAACATACTTTGAATATATCTTTTAACTTGGTTGAGTTATTCCAAAACTCAGTTAGAGATATTAAAACAAAACCTAATCACAAAGTTCAATTTTGATCATCATCCTATTAAAAGGCATCGTTTTTTTTTCTTTTTTTTATAGATAAATATAAATAATAAAGTATAGCTGAAAGGGAAAAATCAAAAGTAGAAATTGAAAGAGAAAGTGAGAAACAAAAAGCAACCCAGTTCAGTGGGAAGCCCCAGTTCAATGAGAAGCCCTAGCCGGGTTCGCCGTAGTTTTTCTCTTCGTCGGTGAGTGCTTCCTCATTTTCCTCATAGAGCGGGTCTTCATGTTTGCTTTATTGAGATTATATGTGATATATTCTATCTTAACCGTATTGTATTTTCTGGTTCTTCTAATCTTTGTGTGAACCCTGCTAATGATTTTGAGGCCTCTATCTTGTTAGCACGTCGTTGGAAAAATAATTATAAATATGTGTATCTGTTTTTTATTGTTTTGAATTTGGTGCCGCGTTAGGATTTCAATATAGCTGGTTCAATTGTTTGGTGCAGTTTTATGTGGATTGAGAAACTTACTTGTTTGTCCCTTTACATTCGCCTATTTTTTTTTTGGCTTCTACTTTATTATTTTTTGCTATAAACAATTCTAATTTATGTAATTGAGTTCCCAACTTTACATTTTTTTTTCCTATGTTGATTTCATTTTATTTTACTTAATTTTAAAATATTAATTAGCCTTGTATTTGTCTCAATAGGAAAAGTATAAACATAGATGAGAAGAATTAACCCAACAGGCATCTTTGAAAGGAACTCTGCCACCGAAGGAAATAGATGTATGGACTGAGGTTGCAGGGATATGGAAAGGACATATATATGGTCTTGGGACTGAATCTTCTTTATTTGCAAGCCGGCGAAATTATCGTGGTTCAAATTCCTTTTCAACTGAATGGTTGCAAAGACATGAATTTGAAGAACTGAAGTTTGAAAGGGATGAACTTCGTGATATGATAAAACAATTAATGGAAAGCTTGAACTTTCAGCCCAAGTCATATACTAGAGATCAAGTTCGTGAAGATGATGTGGTTGATGATAATGAGGATGTGGCTGATAATAATGATGATAATTTTGATGAAGAATGACAAGTTTAATAGTATGATTTACTTTAGTAGTTTTTATTTGAGTTAGAATATGACTTTGTGGTTTACTTTAATAGTTTTTATTTGAGTTAGGATATTGACTTTTTGTATTCAAGAATTGAAAGGAATTTATTCCATCTTTTGAATTCATATTTTTTATAAGTATTTATTTTTGAACAGTTTTTTTTTTAAGAATTTGATAATAATAATAATAATAATAATAATAATAATAATAATAATAATAATAACCGAAATAGAGACCCAAATAAAGACCGAAATAGAGACTCAAATAGACCCGAAATAGTAACTCAAATAGTGACCGACATAGAGACCGAAATAGAGACTCAAATAGATACCGAAATAGAGACTCAAATAGAGACCGAAATAGAGACCCAAATAGAGATCATAATGGAGACTGACGTAGAGACCGAAATAGAGACTGAATTTACCACACAACTTCTTCAAATCGGTTGCAAAATTGGTAGCGATGAATAGATAAATTAATTGCAAATCGGTCACTATAATAGTTGCTAATAGCGTCGCTCATCGCGTCGCAAAGTCAGTTTCTAAGCTGGTTGCTAATTCAGTCGCTAATTCTGTTGCTATATTGGTATCAAAATTCGGTTGCTCATTTGGTCGCTAGAAAATCGGTTGCTAATTTGGTCACAATAGATCAGCGACCAAGGTATTTGATACCAATTTTCATCGGTTGCCATTTCGGTTGCTAAAGCATTTAGCGACCAATTTTCATCAGAATCAGTCGCTAATTCGGTGGCTAAACACAATTTTTCTAGTAGTGAAACAATAATTTGAGGATAAAGCACAAAACAAGGTGGAAAACGCTTAAAAAAACAAATTTTTAAACATTGTGTCACGATAAATTTAAACAAACAGTAAATCGTACCACTGTGCATTGAAAAGCACAAAGAAGAAAACCAATATGATCAACATATGGTGAGGAGGTCCATTGCTTCAACAACATATTTTTCTTCTCTTTCAAATCATTAAAAATTTTGGTACTTCATATGATCGTCCTCATTTGCGCTTCCTCATTTGCCTTGGATGCTACTAACGGGGTTTACTGCAACGGTGCCATTCATTGGTGCAACCTAAGAGGTGAGTTTTCCGTGTATTTTGATTTTCATACTCAGTGTCTCAAAAATTACCTCATGCCTCGTATTTTGTAATGTTTTGAAAACTGGTTTAAACAAGGTATTGCATATATTTGTTATTTTGGAGAGTTTTAGGATGTGTGCGTTTGATATTTCCTTCTTTAAAGGAAAATAAGCCAATGGGCCAGCTCTTCGACCTTTCTAATTTTATTGATATTTTTGAAATGAAGGAAGATTACTCCAGGTGAAATACGATGCACCGTTTTGATTTTAAATCCTTGCGAGTTGAATTTCCACAGATAACCTGGAAAGCCTATATTTTGAGCTTTTACATTGTTCGCACCCCAAAAAACAAGAAGAAATCATCTTTGTCGATGTTGATCGTAGGTATGGTAGGAGTCATTTGCTACGATTGTGTGGATAAGACTTTGACTAAGTTATGTAATTTTGAGTTAGATTTAGAATCTGATCCTCTCTGTGTTAGTTTTGGCTACGGTCGTATTCTTCAACATTTTGAACGCCTATGTTAATTGCATAAACTAGTCATTGTTATTGTGCGTAGAACCTTGTGACTTTTCTGGCTAAAAGTCAACCAGGTGTTATTTTTTTGAACTGTGGTAGGGCTTTGGTGATACAGTGGATTGATTGAACTATGCATGAAGTGGAGTGGATTTTTCAGTATGTGAGATGCATCTCGGAGTGGGTACTGATTTTATTCATTACTTGTGAAGTGAAATGTGTTGATTAGAATTATCATTTATGCTGTGATCCTTCTGGATTTTGAATTTTTATATCGATTCTTATTGTTCTTCTTTTTTACTTGTAGCTCCATGCTTCTATTGTTGTGAATTATGCGCGTTTGCCTTTGTGTTTGATACATTCTTTTAATAATGTTAACATGTTATTAATAGTATTGAACAAGAATGTAGTTTATTATTATTTTTATATATTTTGTTTATTATTAAATGTTTTAGATATGACTTCAGATATTTATAGTAGCGTTTGAACTTATAACTTATAGCGTTTTATAGTTATTTTCATTTTTAACCTTTAATTTTATTATTTTTTATAAAATAAAAAATTATCCACTAAAGAAAATAACTACCCACTACATGTCCTTTTATGTAATTTTATATTTATTAACCACTTTAAAGCTAATTTTACCAAACACTTTAATTTCAATCAGCTATAAACTAGCTTTTCAGCTATCAGCTATAAACTAGTTTATAGCTTAATTTTATCAAAGAGACTCTTAATTGGGCTGGGTGAGTGGAAAAACAATATAGCTATACTTTTATAGTTTTATCATCTTCAACTTAAGTTATTACAACAACATCAGCCGCACAAAGAACTTAGGGAGTGAAGGAGTAATATGGAAAGATATAGAGTAAACAACTAGTCATATGCCCGTGTACCGCACGGGTTCGGTGGAACGCCGGACTTTGTTGCATTAAAGATAACACATGGTTAAGATAACCAAGTTTATCACTTCTAATTGAGGGCATTCAATAGTCACTTCTAATTTGCGGAACCCCACATGTATTTTGCACAAACTTTTATCATCAATAGAAAATATCATCTACCTATGAGGAATAACTTGTAATAATGATTTTAAAACTTTTATCAGCGATTAAATATGTCATTTCCCCGTCAATTATAAATTTTTATCAGTAATAACTATATTGTAGTGATTTTAAAACTTTTATAAACAAAAAAAATTGTCATCTTCCTATGAATTATAAATTTTTATCAATAATAACTTGTAATAGTGATTATAAAACTTTTAACATCAATAAAAATTGTAATATCCCCGTGAATTATAAATTTTTATTAGTAATAACTTATAATAGTGATTTAAAAACTTTTATCAAAAAATTGTCATCTCCCTGTGAATTATAAATTTTTATCAGTAATAACTTATAATAGTGATTTAAAAATTTTATAAGAGATAAAAATTTTCATCTCCTTGTGAATTAAAATTTTGTATCAATAATAGTTTGTAATAGTGATTTTTACACTTTTACCAGCAATAAAAATTATCATCTCCCCATCGATTATAAATTTTTATCAATAATAACTTATAATAGTGATTTAAAAAATTTATCAGAGATAAAAGTTATCATCTCCCCGTGAATTATAAATTTTTATCAATAATAACTTATAATAGTGATTTTAAAAAATTTATCAGAGATAAAAATTGATCATCTCGTAAATCCAAATTATTTTCTCCCTTATGTCCGATTAGAATGCATGCAATCCTCTCTCATCTCTCATTCCTCTCATCAATGCCACCGTGAGTTAGTGATCTCAATAGGAGCAAATGATACATTATAGTAACTTCAACTAAAATGCGCAATCAAATTCTTTTCGATGATTGTATAAATTTGTGTGTGTTTGCTTATAGAAAGATAATTGTATTAATCGTCAAACATTATAATTCATCAATTCAATCCCAATACAAAATATTTAAAATAAAAAAAAACAATTAAAATACAAATTCTTTTTTTGTTAGTAAGCTTTCTCAATGCACAATTTTAAACAACTTTGAAATATACAATATCATCATTTTTCATTCTAGCTGCACTTAACTAAATACATATGCCTCATGTGAGTTAATTTTTTTTGCCTTGCCAAATCTCTTGCCATTGAAGCTTATACTCTTGAATGAAACCTGGTATAAATGACACACTCTTATCATTAATACAATCTTGCAAAATTAACCCATAAATTGTTGATATCTCATTGTCTTGTGGCTTGAAGTTATAAAATGCAAAGTTAAAATCTTTCATAAAACATGGAAGAATAGATACAACTCAACCAAAAACGCATAAAACATTGAATAAAAATTATAATTCAAGAAACAAACACACCATTCATAGCTTATATTATGTGTAGCTAGCCACCACCATATGCAGCATCACTGACCACCGCCAATGGTAGAAGAGAAAAAAGTTCATGGACTCCTTCATTGAACTCTTCTCAATCTCTTCATCCTCCAATGGTCTGGTAGAAGTAGTTCCACCTGAGCTGTTGAATGAAACAAAAGTTATTAGAACAAAATAAGGTTAGTTTTGATAGAGCTATGGTCATCAACAAATTTCTCGCTAATTAATCTATGGTGTCAGACTATATGCATGATTGTTAGTAGCTGAGGGTAGTAATGATAATTTAGAAAATAGTTGGATAGTGTAAAAGGCTTTAGTTGATAGTTAGATGATAGTAACAAGTAGTGTGAGAGCTAGTATTAGAGTACTTAGTAACATGGGACAAAAGATAACACATTAACAATCAACTTATTGTAGGAGGAGAATAATAGTAGAATTGTGAAGCCTTAATGTTATTGACATTTTACCTCAAAGGCTTGGTTACAATTTTACATATGTTTGCATATTTATAGACGTGGAAGGTATGTTCTAGATACCACATTCTAGAATTTTCATGACACTTTCATAATACATGTATGTTATTGATTTATTCTATGAACTAATAAAGTATTCTAGACAATTCTAGACATATACATCATTACTTAGTTATTCTATAAATTACTGATATATTCTAGAAATATCTAGAAATGTGCATCATATTTCAACAATGATGTTTTTAATTGCGACATGTAACAATGTTGCATGAAGGACTTTAGATACTTAGATGGTGGTTTTAATTGCAGGAGTGAAAAATATTTCATGCATTCCTAATTGTGATTGAGTTAAATTTAGTAATATTATACTATGATTTTGACTTTAATGACAATATGGGGCAACAAAGGGTAAAAGGCTTAATTTGACTTCACAATGGAACCAAGGATGACAGTCCAAACACAATCCCGTGAGTAATTAGATGATTCGGTGAACCATGGTAATGAGAGACATAAGGTTAGCCTATGATAGAAACTCACTCGATGTTGTCTCTGATGTCATTGGATTAGTACCACTGCTCGAGCCATGAAATACACAGGTACGACGATTCGAGCACTCCGAAATAATAACACCTGTTTTTTTTTTTTTTTTACTAAAACATAATATTCATTCATTTAAATGGATAGATACATCAGATACAAGTACAAATTCAATAGTGCTAAGAACGAAAAGGATGAATCTGCGAATAAACTCACAGCATCCAAGTTAATAGCATAAAACGGCATACTCAGGCCTACAAATAATGTGACAAAATAAAAGTTACCGAAATACTTATGTCTTCGGATCTTCATCGTTGATAACCTTGTCATTGATTGAATCTGTAATGGATCAAAGAATATCTGTCGATCTGAACCAAGCGAACACGTAAAAACAAGAAAGCAACGCCGCACAAAACGACGACTAACACAACGCCGCACAAAACGACAATTAACACAACGCCGCACAAAACGACGACAAAATAATAAAAAATCTCAAAAGAAAATACTTGATTTATGTGATAATCATTTATTTATCTTAAAAGAACAGGAAAAAAGGTGTAGAGGGGGTGATTTTAGGCAAAAAAAACCCAAAACCACCCCTCTATGATGAATCAGGAAGAAAGGAAACTAGGAGGCAAGGAAAAAAATAATAACACCTGTTAAAACTCCATTAAATTGACAAAACCTTGGTAAGAGAATGATAATAAATAACAAAAAAATGTTAAAGGAAATTATATGTTATGCAAAGTGTACCATGAAAAGTGGGAAATAATGTTGAAAATATAAATCATTATTATTATTATTATTATTATTTAATTGAGTTTATTGAGTTTTTTAGGATTCCTATTGTTCAAATTTTAACTATTGGAATTATGAGTATTAGTGAGTATGTTACAAATTTAAGGTAGTTTAATTGTGATTTATGTTTATCTTCTCTATGTTATGTTTTTCATGCATTTAAAGAATGATAATATCAATAAAATTACGTGAGTTTCATTCCATCCTTCTGAAGGTGGAAAAACACAAGAAGGGGGGTTGAATTGTGTTTTAAATTTTAAAACTTTTTCTAACTTAGAACACAAAAACAGCGGATATAAACAAAGTAAATAAAAGGGTTCTGAGAGAGATAGTAGAAAGACACAAAAATTTATCCTGGTTCCCCTCACAACTTGAGAGTACGTCCAGTCCCCTTGTTACTAACAAGAGCTTTTCACTATAATCTTCACAAGATTACAAATTGCTCAAGCACTCTTGCAAGAGACTTCTCAGATGCTCAAGTTTCACTAAACAAGAGACTTCACAAATAAACTTAAAATCTAAGAATGAATGTTTATGGACACTTGATATACTATCAGAGGTGTTTACAAAATACAACTCAATTTGCTTTAAGACTTTGAATGACAGATTATACAAATTATGTCAGATTGCTTCAGAGCCTTAAAACGCAGTAATACAACAGTAGTCATTTCTTCCATTTGAGTCTTCTATTTATACTTGAAGGAAGATGATGACTGTTGCAGAGAGATAACATGCCAGCTGGAATTTACTCGTACAATTGTGATAGCTGTAGTTGCCTTCTTTGGCAAAGATATCCAATTCCACTACCTTGCTATTTGAATTATCACTCATCCATTTTGAGTAAGAATAGTACAATAGTACGATCGTCAGATGCGCTCCACTTGTGGATAAGATTAACGTTGTACCAACGAATATTCCTTCCTGTGGTCGTGACAGAGCCTTGAAGTAGATTATTCTTCAATCATTGGTTCTGATTATGTCAGTTCTTGAGTGACGTAAATTCCTTTTGCTTCAGATGCTGTTGTCATAGCTTCTTGAGGTCTTTAGCTTCTGAGTCCTTCAGAGCCTTGTTTTTGTCCTCAGAGTCACTTTCTTCAACACGCAAAATTTAAGGTTCTGATGAACAATGATATGCTTTCAGAGCTTGTTTTGACTGGCTTCTCTGCTATTATTCATAGTGCTTCTGAACGAATTTTAACTTGTAATTCTGCACACTAGAATAATCATTAGTAATTCCAATTGCAATTTTAATACTTTGTTATCATCAAAACCACTTAAAAACTTAGAGGTTCATGTTAGACCCACTTTGTTCCAACAATCTCCCCCTTTTTGATGATGACAAACTAAAGCATTAAAATTCAATTGTTGTTGATTTAATTTAATTATGTAGACTTCAGGTTTCAAAAGTTTGCAATATCCCCCTGAGTCTGATAATCCATAGGGTTAGGTTTGTAAGCTCCCCCTAAGTTTTATCCATAATTAATTAAAACAGTTTAAGAGTCAATTTATTAACTTAAAATAAATTTTCATTTTTAACTGTCAGAAGCATAGTTTTGTAACCTTTGCTTCTTAGGGTCTGATAATGCTCAGAGGAGGTTTGCAAGCTTCTCTTCCATTATCTATGAAAATTAATTTTAGGTTCTTAAATTTTCTCCCCTTTCAATAAAATTCATAGTGAGAAGGAATCAAAAGAGATAAAAATTGATTCAAATGTGTAAACATAACAGTTTCAGATCTATTGTGCTGCATTAGAATCAATCAACATTAATTTTAACGCTATCCTTACTCCCCCTTTTGGCATCAATCAAAAAGACACAGAAAACCATGCAGTCAAACGCGCCATAAAACAAGGCAGTCAAGTCAAAAAGTGGTGACAACTAAATTCATTAAATGAATTGCGTTGATTACCAGGGTGACAAGGGAGCTTGATGGCACTATAAAAAAGGGATGATTCCTCTCATTTTACTCACACAGAGTAATCAAGTAACATCAAAAGAGAAACACACAATGGAAAAGCAGGTTACCAAGGATGGTTCAGGCTCATATACTGAGAGCGAGAAGGAACCAGAGCCCTGGCGCTGCGAAGAAAACATGGCTCGTTATGAAAGAAACAAGCGAGAACTGATTTTGACAGAAGCAGAGCTGGAGGAAATGGGCTCTGATCTGGAAGAGTTCTTATGGACTTATGATGATGACTTGCCAGTTGAGTACTATGAGGCTCAAGTTAAGAAGGCTACTGAAGATCTGCTCTCTTATATAAGGGAGAAGCATAAGAGATTGGATGCAGAAGCAGAAGCCACCAAAACTAAGTCTAAGTCTCAGTAGGGTCATTATCATAATGTAATAATGAACTCATTAATAATAATAATAATAATAATAATAATAATAATAATAAAGTGCTCCTGCTATTAATTTCTTTCTTTTGAGCATGTTTTCTTTTTTTTAATATACTTCATTCATATCGTCAGAAAACCAGTTACCAGACACGCTTCATACAGTATCGTTGCCCCGCTGTTAAACAGGCGTTAATACTAAGAAGCTATTTCATGAGTAAACAGGAGTACCGATGTGGGGGACTCTTAGGTTTTTAAAATCCTAGACTATTAGTTTAAAAACTGAAATGCTCTGCAACACCTCACACTAGAGCCAGTAACCACAAGAGTACCAGACAATATCAAAGTATATAGAGAAGCGAGATTTTGAAAAACAAAATAAAATAAACAAACAAACAACTAAACAAACACCAACACACAAATATGGATAATCAAGCTTTAATTAAAAAACAAGATAAGGAAAATTATCCAAAGAGTACATAAGAACCAAAAACAAAAGTCAAAATAAAACAAGACAAGTGCACAAGTATGGGCTATGGCTTCTTAACATCTGCTATGGCCTTCAGAAGAGTTTCCATCATGGTATCCATCCTCTTGTGTACAGTGTCAATAGCTCATCAATTGCGCACATCAGCCCTTAGCTCATCAATTTCATCAGCCATCTCAGCTCTAATGTCTTCTAAAGCAGCTTTAACATTTGGTGGCAAGGGTGAGGAGGTAGAAGGTGAATCAGTTTCCATTGGAGAGCTTGGAGGAGTAGTCACTACAAGGGGCTTCTTGCCCTTGTCAGAACCTTCACCAACATTTCTATCAGCACTTTCTTCATTTTGGTTCTGATCAAGCATTGTAATATCTTCTCCAGCAGCTTGATTCTCTTTAATCTTGTTGGTTTCAATAGTGACAATGTGCACACCCATATCTACCAACAATTTAAAGGCCTCTTGATCAGCCAGCCTCTTATGCTCAGCTTCAGCTATCCTGGCTTGTTCAGCAGCCAAAGCTGCTAGACGTTCAAGCTCCTTCTCATGATTGTAGAATGTAAGACGAGGAGCACGTGAAGTCTCAGCTATATCCATTAAAGTCCTAACAGCAGCCATACCTCTCCCTTGAATCTTGGATTTCATATGATCTCCCAGAATCCTCAAAGACTGACTAAACAACCGTTCCATTTCTCCTATCTCAGAGTCTATATCAGATGGGAAGATAAGAACCTCTTCATCCATTTTCTTAAACCTCTCGAGTCTAAGACTGATAGCAATATCTAATAGCTCAAGGTTAGGCTCAGATAGGGGGTTAAAGAATGGTTTCGTTGGATCAAAGGGAATGGTTGGTTCAGGTTTCTTTCTTTTTAATGGGATGATTTTGATTCTGCTTAGGTTAGGGGGAAGTCTTGGTTCATCATCAATATCTATGGCATCTTTCAATATCTGCTCTTCAGCCTTAAAGACAAGGTCAACAAGCTCTTCTTCATTTAAAGGTTTATTGAGTGGGCCATAGATAGGTTCTGAAGTTTGTGAATCTGGTGTAGGTTCAGGGGTACAAATTTCAGGTTGTGGTGTTGGAGGTTGTTGTTCAGTTGCATTTTGAATTGGTGAGTGATGGGGTGATTGAACTTGTGGTTAAGAATGAGCCATAGTCTCATCCTGAATTAGTGTGAAAGTGGGTGGATTTTCTTGTGAAATATTATCAAGAGATGGGGGTGGAGTTTGTATGGTTTGAGCAGGTGGTTCTTGAATTGGAGGATCAGCAACAATATTCATAAATGGGAAAAGGGGTGGTGAATTTTCATTGGAATGAGTGAATGCATCTCCAGATAGATGTTGTGTAAGATGATCAAGGACAGATGTGGTTATGGAAGGTTGTTCAAGTATGGTGGTGTCAATGATGATGGGGGGTTCTTCATCAGAAGAGATGTGTATTGGTTGCTTGGTGGTTCTTTTGGTGGTTCTTTTGAACTGTGTTTTCTTTACTGGTTTCTTTTTCTTTTCTTTCTCTTTGTCTAATTTGTCAAACTTAGCAATTAACTCAGTGGAGTCAATGCTTAAGTCAGAAAGAGTTTCCTCAGATGAGGATGAGGATGATGATGATGATGATGATGGTTGAGGATTGGGTAGAACTACACTAATGGGTATAGTGAAGTCTATGGAGGATGGTTGTTTAGAAGGTTGAGCAGTAGAAGGTTGAGCAATAGAAGTGCTATCAGTATCTACTGTCTTCTTGGAGTGTGTCAGCAGCCTTCCTTTTCACAACTGTCTTCTTTCTTTTAGTGGCTCTGACTGGTTGATCCTCCTCAGCATCTACTGGCCTATCATTCCTTTTCTTTGATCTCTTCTCCTTCTGAGCAGCCTTTCTTTGAGCTATACTAGCTAGCTGCTCCTCAGTCACTCCATCATTCCCTTCAGTGGCCACTCCTTCAGCACCACTATTCCCTTGCTCTGTCTCATCAGCATCATCATTCACTTGCTCTTGAGAGCCTTCCTCAATCATTTCTTGTTCAGTGGTTTTGGGTTTCCTTCTTGATCTAGTAATGTCCTTGGGACCTTTGAAAATATCCCAGTTTTGTACATCAACTACCATCTTTCTGGGCACCCTTACTCCAGTGTCTCTTCTTACAAGTTCTAAGAAGTTCTTGATCACATCCTCATTATCATGTTCTGATATGGTGGGGAAACCATCACACCAGAAGTACTTTTCATACACTGCTTGTAGAGGAGTCTTGACTTTCACTATTTCTTCTTTGGTTTTCTTCTTCATGTTTACTAGCACATAAGCATCATACTTAGCAGTATTGAACACTCTAAGCTTCTCCTTTGTACTCAAAATATCAGTGCGCTTTGTTTGTCTTATGATTTCAGAGATCATCCTGGGATGATGAATGTTTGAGGGTGATTTTGTTCTACTCTTGGTGATAGTTTGGCATAGATGATCAAATAGAATCTTGGCAAGATTAATTTTCACCTTCTTGTATAAGAACCAGATGAAATGCTTGTGTTGTATAGAGATGGTGTCCAATCCTCCTTCTCTAGTAACAATGGAGGCAAGAAATACTCTGAAGGCAAAGCTAAACTTGTGCCTCATGAATTTTATTTTACCATAATCATTGTTAGAGCAACCAGGCATGAATAAGTCCTGTTTAATAGCTTCCAGATGCTTGGTCTTACTATCGTACATATCCAAATCTTCTCCTTTATTATCCAGTCCCAGAATCTTAGCAATGTGTTCTTGTGTGATCAGAACGTTGATTCCAAAAATGTTTGACCTAATCTCCTTTCCCCTATAAGGTCTCAAACCCAGTTCCTGTCTTGTTTTCCGTTGTAGCGACTTATTCTTTGCTACCATCTGTCTAACCTCTTCATCAGCGCTGAACCTATCATAGACAGTTGCCTTCTGCCAGAAGTATTTGACAATATCGTAGTAGACGAACCCATTCAACATCTCAAAATAGTTTTTCCATTGTTGATCGTAGAAAAGATCTTGTACATCAATCCTGTTCGCTTTTAAACTATCAAAATCTACAAACTTCTCAGTGAAGAACTCAAACGCTTCTGGACTTGCGTCAGTTTCATTATCTTTGTAGACGAGTCTTGCTTGAGACTTAAGATCAATAATGGGTGGTAAAACTGGATTGAAAGGAAGTTGAACAATTTCGTTTGATGATCGAGCGGCCATTGTTGCAGAATGTTAAGAAGTAGAGATTTGGGAATTTCTGTAAGGTCTAGGGTTGTGTAGGAAGTGATTATGTGTAAAAGTTGTGCAATGGGAGTGAAGTGACATATAAATAGTAAATAGCACACATACTCAGAGAAAGTAAGCCTTGGGAGGGAGCGCGAACAATTTTAAAAATTAAATAATAGAGTTTAACTGCCATAATCATCATTAACTGTTCTCTGCCCGTCAGGATCCAGACACGTGTTGGAGAGACTTAATCACAGCTGACGCGTGTACAGACAACTGTTGTACACTTACTAGTACTAAACGTTTCGTTTCCGTCTCGTTCAGAGCCAAACTCATTAGTATCTGACACCTCCTCAGAACCTGTTACCCTTCAGAACCCATATTATTCAGAGCTTCCCAAAGGAGACTCAAAATTATTAGAGGCTCTGATAAAGCTTCAGATGCTAATTCTATTTTGCATCTCAGAGCTAGTTTTCTTCAGATATCAAATGCATGTTCATATTCTTTTTAATAAAGTCAAATCTTTCAATAGCTAAAGGCTTAGTAAATATGTCAGCCCATTGATGTTCAGTATCAATGAATTGAATATCTATGGTGCCTTTTTGAACATGATCTCTTATAAAATGATGTTTTATTTTAATATGTTTAGCTCTGGAATGCAAAATCGGGTTCTTAGATAAATCAATAGCAGCAGTATTATCACAATACAATGGAATACTGCTCTCAGCTATGTTATAGTCCTCTAACTGATATTTCATCCAGAGTAGTTGGGTGCAACATTTAGCACCTGAGATGTATTCTGCTTCTGCTGTTGACAAAGCAATAGTTGCTTGTCTTTTGCTGGCCCAGGATATGAGACTCTCACCAATAAATTGGCAATTTCCACTAGTGGACTTTCTCTCAATCCTGTCCCCAGCATAATCAGCATCACAGAATCCAACTAGCTTACTATCTAGGGATTTTTTTATAAAGAAGACATAGATTAGTTGATCCTTTCAGATATCTAAAGATTCTCTTAACTGCTGTTAAATGAGATTCTCTAGGATCTGATTGAAATCTTGCACACAAACATACACTGTACAAAATATCAGGCCTAGATGCTGTCAGGTAGAGCAAAGAACCAATCATACCTCTGTATAGCTTCTGGTCCACTTTAGTGCCAATCTCTTCCTTGCTCAAGCTGCTTGTGGGATGCATGGGTGTGGCCATTGTCTTACAGTCTTCTAGGTTGAACTTCTTCAGAAGCTCTTTTGTATATTTGCTTTGATGAATGTAAGTGCCATCTTTTCCTTGATTAATTTGAATTCCAAGAAAAAACTTCAGTTCACCCATCATGCTCATCTCAAATTCATCCTGCATCAGCTTGGAAAAGTTCTTGCACAAGGAGGCATTAGTATAACCAAATATTATATCATCAACATATATTTGAATAATTAAGATATCTTTCTTAGTTGTCTTTCTGAATAGTGTATTGTCAATTTGACCTTTTTGAAAACCATTTTCTAATAAGAAATTACTTAGTCTTTCATACCAAGCTCTAGGAGCTTGTTTGAGACCATAAAGTGATTTCTTTAATTTAAAAACATAGTCAGGGTTTTTCAAGTCCTCAAAACCTGGAGGTTGCTTGGCATATACTTCTTCAGGAATGACACCATTTAGAAAGGCACTCTTAACATCCATTTGATATAATGTAATTCCATTATTAACAGCATATGATAAAAGTAACCTGATTGCTTCCAGTCTTGCTACTGGAGCAAATGTTTCTGTGAAATCTATACCTTCTTGCTGACTGTAGCCTTGTGCTACAAGTCTAGCTTTGTTTCTTACCACTTCACCTTGTTCATTCAGTTTGTTTCTAAATACCCACTTGGTTCCAATGATGTTCTTATGTGCTGGTCTTGGCACTAAGTCTCACACATCATTTCTTTGAAACTGATTAAGCTCATCTTGCATTGCTACAATCCATCCATCATCAGTGAGAGCTTCATCAACATTCTTAGGTTCTATCATTGATATGAGTCCTAGAAGTGAGTCATGATGATATCTCATCATTCCTCTAAACCAAGGATCATTTCAAGCGTTTTTAGTGTGTTTTTGCTAATAAAGTTGGCTACAAGTGATAAAAATTGAAGGTTTCAAGAGATTATTTGATCTACGAGTCAATGCCAAAAAAGTATGAAAAAGTCAATAATTTGGTCAAAAATAGAAGTTGCGGTTCGCGCAGGCGAAATCAAGGTTAGCGTACGCGAAAATGTGTGAGCAAAGGCCAGGACATTCTGCCGTTTTAGCTTGCGCGACCCAGGGCTCTAGCGTGCGCGAACCAGGCACTAGCGTGCGCGAAGATTGCGGTGAACCAAGCCTTAGCGTGCGCGAAAATTGCGGGGACAGAGCATTAGCTTGCGCGAAACAGGGAAATTTTTAAAAGCAAAAATTCAACACTTTGGCCAGGTTCGGATTTTGAAGATTGGAAGCTTAACATTGAGGATTTTCTACCTCCAAGGACCAGATCTTAAGAGGTTTGAAGAGAAGATTGATGATGATGAATGGAGATGAAGAATTCCACTTCAAATCCACCATGACCATTGGCTAAGACTCTTTAGGATTGAATCTCCATGTAACTTGAACTATATTTCATGTTGTAGCTAAGTTCTTGTATTGAATTCAAAGTTTATGCATCTATTAATCTTGAGTTTAATGTCTATCTTTCCTTGATCTAGTTAGATTTGAATCTAGTAATTGAGTTTCTATGAGAATAGCACTTGAATTATGGATCTAGATTGATAGAACATATGTTTATGCTTAAGAGATTTTGTATGAATGTGTGTGATTGCATGATTAACCGTTCTTAATCCTCTATTAATGTTGAATTAGTTAAGAGATTAGGTAATTGACATTCTCTAGAGAGTGTAACTAGCAAAGAGATTTGTAGTTGCAACTTAGGTTAATCAATCTTGCATGAAATTGATTCAATACTTGTGAATTTAGCTACTGCACCTTGATGAGTTCATGGAAGCATGGAGGTTCAACCGTTTTTAACTTCGTATTTGAAAGATTCGTTGATAATTGCATTTTTAAACTTGATATTTGAAAAACCCCCCAAATTATGTTTTTAGTAGATAGTTATAACATAGTTGTGATTGTCTATAAATTCGGTTACGATAATCCCTGAGGATCGATACTCTTTTTACTACTTGCGGAAATCGTACACTTGCGATATTTTCCATCAAGTTTTTGGCGCCGTTGCCGGGGATTGTCGTTAATCGACAAGGCAATTGGAACCGTGTTTAGCTTTAATTTTCTGTTTTTAGTTGTAATTTTCATTCAAAACAAAAACCAAAAAAATAAATTAGGATAGTGTTTAATTTTCAATTTTATTTGTTTGCTTGTTCGGAATTACCTTTTCTTGTTTGTGTTGTGTATGCAAGGTAGGAGAGGAGGTGAATTACTCTTCGTGCCGGAAATCGAAAAGTTTGCAAAGACTAACCGTAAAGAAGCTCGATTAGCCAAAGAAGCGGAGAGATTAGCTCGGATTGAACAAGAGAACATTTAGACCGAATCTACTAGTTCTCAAGCACTTGAAGAGGAGCACTTTGAGATGGGGGAGAATCCACCACCACCACCTCCACCTAGGAGGACTTTAGGCGATTATGGTCAATGAAACGATGGGCAATTAGCAAATTTGGGGTTCCAACCGGCAAACCCGGTTAATTTTGACATCAAGAACTCCGTGATCAATGCTTTGAAGGAAGACCAATACTCGGGGGCGGAAAGTCAATGTCCGAATCTCCACCTAGGACGGTTTTATGAAGCGTGTGATTATACGGACCCACCGGGTGTTACCGAGTCCCAAAAGAGGTTGAGGTTGTTCAAGTTTTCACTCACCGGGAGAGCCAAGGATTGGCTAGATACGTTGCCAAGTGGTACCATCAACACATGGCAAGAACTAGAGAGAAAGTTCCTTGAGCGGTATTTCCCAATTCATAAGTCCCTTGAAAGACGGGCCGACATCGTTAATTTTGAGCAAGGGGATGCCGAGTCACTCTATGATGCTTGGGAACGATTCAAATTGTGTTTAAAGAAGTGTCCCAAGCATGGCATTGATACACATGCTCAAATGCAACATTTCACTCAAGGGTTGAGAGCACAAACAAGGATGTTGTTGGATGCTTCGGCGGGTGGTTCTTTGAAAAATAAGAATGAGCAAGAAGCAATGGAATTAATTGAATCGATGGCTCAAAATAAGTATAGGGCCAACAATGACCGAGGAGCAAAGAAGAAGTCGGGCATGCTTGAACTTGAAGCAAACTCCGCGATGTTGGCCGAGCAAAAGTTGATGAACAACAAAATGGAAGCATTAGTCCAACATTTCACCAAAGCTTCGTCCGCTCAACACCAATCAAAGGCACAAGTTAGTCAAGCGCAAGGACTCCGATGTGATTTTTGTAAACAAGCCCACGAGAATGGGGAATGCATGCCTAAGGGGTCCGAAGAGGCAAAGTTTATGGCAAATTTTAGGAGAAGTAACCCCTACAATCAAGGGTGGGGTGAAAACCAAAATCAATCCCCTAATCTGCCTCACCATTGGAAGACACTCTCACTAAATTCGTTAAGATGACGCAAAGCAATTTTGAAACCATAAGGATTAACCAAGAGACTTCTAATGAGAATCACAAAGCATCGATAAAGAACTTGGAGGTTCAAATTGGTCAATTGTCAAAGCAAATGGCTTCGTCATCTAGTGGAGGCTTTGAGGGCAACACTTGTGAAAATCCTAGAAAGGAGAGTTGTAATGCTATTGAGTTAAGATCTAGAGTGGTTCCTACACCACCGGTAAGAGAGCCAAGAGTGAAAAGAAAGGTTGAGGGAGAAGTTGAAAAAGAAGTGAGTATAGAAGAAAAAATTGAAAAAAATGAGAAAGGTAAAGAAAAAGAGGGAGAAGTCGAAAAGGAGAAAAAAAGTGAGCTTGAGGTAGAAGTTGAAAATGAGTGTGATGAGGAGAATGAGGGCGAAGTTGAAAATGAGAGAAAAGTTTGAGGAAGGAGATTGAAAAACGGAGAAAGCAAAAGAAGATGAATCTTATGAATAATTCCGGTCCTCAAGAAGAGTCTCCATATGATAAGCTACCTTATCCTCGTGCACCGAAAAAAGAGAAGAACCAAGAGGAAGCTTTTGGGAAATTCATGAAAATGTACCATAGCCTACAAGTTGACATTCCTTTTGCCGATGTGTTGGAGCAAATGCCGTTGTTTGCCAAATTCATGAAGGAAGTGTTGACTAAGAAGAGAAAACTCAAAGAGGATGAGCCGGTTTTGAAGAATGAAGCGTGTACTGCTACTATCCGATCCAAACTCCCTCAAAAGAAAAAGGACCCCGGTAGCTTCACGATTGCTATTTCAATAGGGAATTTGCATGTAGGAAGAGCCCTTTGTGACTTGGGAGCTAGCATTAATTTGATGCCTCTTAGTTTTATGAAGCGCATTCCCGGTGCCGTGGTCAAGCCAATCAAGATGCAAATCACTCTTGCAGATCGATCCATCACACACCCGTATGGAATACTTCAAGATGTATTGGTGAGATGTGCCGAATTTGTCTTTCCGGCCGACTTTGTGATTCTTGATATGGATGAGTGTGTGGATACACCGGTTTTATTGGGAAGGCCATTTTTAGCAACCGGTTGTGCGTTGATTGATGTGGCCATGGGTGAATTGATGTTAAGATTGGAAGAGGAGAGCGTGAGCTTCAAAGTCTTTGAAGGAATGGAGCCCTATAGAAAAGAGAAGCCTAAATGTTTCCAAGTGGAGGCAAGTGAAGAAGTTGTTAAGGATAGCTCTAGTGATGATGCAACTATGCCTACCGTTCCGGAATTGAAAGAACTTCCACCCAATTGGAAGTATGTGTTCTTGAATGAAGATTCCAAGGATCCGGTTATCGTTAGTAGTTCTCTCACTCCCTTGGAAGAAGAGGTTTTGTTGAAGAAATTCAAGGAAGAGGTTTTGTTGAAGAAATTCAAGGAAGGGCAAGGTGGCCTAGGTTTTGATTTAAATGGTGTTATCCCGGTTCTTTGTGTGACACCGGTCAAGAATGAAGAGGAGCCCTATCCGGGTAATCTGCCACTTGAGCCTCTTAGCCCATCTTTGGAGGAATTGGTGCGGAAAGAGGTAATGAAGCTTGTTGAGTCCGGAATGCTTGATTCGGCTCAAGTTGTCCAAAAGAAGAAATATGTGGTGAAAAAGTCCAAAAAGGTTCTTCCCAAAGCTAATAAGACAAATAGAAACAAAGGGGAGAACAAGTGGGAAGAATTCATGAGTCCTCCGGTTCTTGAAAAAGTTTTATGTGTTGCTCAAGAGGCGATCCTTGTGGAGAAGCTCAAGAGGAGCCGGGTGGAGTCAAAGATGAAATATCCTCCCTAACACGGTGATGATACGTCAAGCTTGAGACGTCAACAACAAGCGCTTCATGGGAGGCAACCCATGGTTTGGTATCTCTATCTCTCTTGTGGAAATAAGTTGAATGATGTGGTGAACCATGACTCTTAATTTTGTCTTGCTAATTGTTGTCTAGGCGCAAATTTATCTTTTGGAATATCTCAAACTTTTGATATCATTTTTGAATTCCTTTGATGTATAGTTTGTTTGGTTTTGACTTTAGGCATGGATTTGTGATGCTTGAAGTGCAACTGATTTTTGCAATGCATGGATTGAAGCACAAGCTAGGCGACATTCACGTATTTGATGATCTAATGATCCGAGCCTTTAAACCGCGAGGATTTGAGCCTATACACTCTATTTGCTTGAATATGTGAGTCCACTATCTCTCTCGACTCTAGAACTTGCTTTTATTCTCTTGATTTATTGAGTAGCATTGATTAGCACACGAGGCAAGTTTGTTGGTACCTAGAGCCTTTGTAGCCTACCTTATCATGTTATATCCTTTGCTAACCCACTTTTGAGCCTAAAAACAAATTTTATTGGTTGATTGTCTTCTTAACCCTTGTTTTTTCTAAAAAAATTGTTTTCTTGGAGTTAAGTTGATTGTTTTTGTTTGTTCTTATGGCAAATGCATAAGTTTGGGGTTGCTTTTGGAACTAGCAACAAATTAAGTTTGGGGTGGGTATACTAGAGCATGCAATGTTATGAAAAATGTTGAAAGTGAAAAAAAAATAAAAATTTGTTGAAAAGTTGTAAGAAATAAGAAGTCCAAAAGTTGAAAAATGAAAAAAAGTATGACTTCTTCAAAAAGATTGTGAAAAGAAAATCTTTGAAAAGTTTGAAAAAAAAAAAAAGTGTTTATGATTGTGGAAATAAAATGCTCTCTAGTATAACCTTGAAAATTGGAAGTTGTGTTGAAAATTGTGTGACAAGTTTGTTCTTAACTCCAAGTTTTTAACTCACTTCCCAAAAACATCCACCTTATCTTAAGCCCCATTATAACCTTGAAAGTCCTCTAATGTGTGTGTTTCATATGCTATTTGATTTATCTTTAGAATGCTTGCAAGCTTATGGTAGAAGAGTTAGGTATGTGTTGATTGAGTGATTAGCCTACTATAAAATTGAGTGAATGTGAGTGGTGTGAAGTGATCATTTTTTTTTTTGAATCGGCTAAATTTTATTAAAAGACAACTCCTCCACAAGAAGTGAAAGGAGTTATCGTGCAAACGTACAAACAAAAGGTAACGTGATATAACACAATTACCAACACCAAATCAAACACCCCAACCCACCCATACACCAATATTGATTCGCTTAACCCGCCAGAGACAACCCTTACCCGACCCTAGGAGACACCACTAGACACTAACTTCCGAACTCGAATTAAAATTACTCGGCCCATTAGATCCAGAAAGTAGCCCCGTGTCATACCCTAATTTTGCCCCCACACCTTTTTTATTTCCATTTTTGCCCCTCATGCATTGTTGTTCCAATTTTGACCCATAACCTCTCTCACTTTTGCATAAGTCAAGAAAGTCAACATTTTGATCAAAAAGTCAACAGTTTGACCGAAAGTCAACACTTTGACTAAATAAGTCAACGAAACCATTTTTCAATTTAAAAATCAATGTTGACACAAAACACATGGAACTATTTTTTTCTTACATGATTATGGCTTAGCATTATCATAAGAGACAAAATTTTACCATTTTGCCCTCACATTTTCTTTATTTATTTATTTTTAATTAGTTACTTGCATTTCAAGAAACCTTTTTAAGCATCCAATTTCAATTCTTTTTCTTTCATTTCTAATCCATAAACATATTACATAATCACATTTCATCATGCATATTTTTATTTCTTGACATATTTATTTTATTTTCATATATTATTTTTAATTTGTTTTATCCCAAAAAAAAAAATCAAAAGAAGAACAAAAATTGTCCCAATCGTTTTTACACCTCATCAAGGGAATAGAAGGTTCTATTCCTTCTTACTAGACACCTCACCATTTGTACAAAAATCCCAAAACCATAGTACAAAAAATCCCAAGAAACAATCTCCAATTTGCCCTCACTAACTCTCACAAATCACTACTTTTCTAACCTAATTCCTCCCTATAAATAGAAGCATTGTTTTCAGAGCCCTAGGTTAGCCAAGAACACTCAAAAACGGCGCTGCTACAGTAAAGAGAAAACACTCCATTTTTTTCTTCCATTCTTAAAATTTCAAACCTCACAATCTCACCTCAAGTTCATAACTTATCCATCAAAACACCTTCATCCAAGTTCCAGGAGCAAGAACCCTTCATTTTCCACGCAAAAAGGTGAAGGAATCGTACCTGAGAAGAGCCACGGCGGCCAGGAGAAAAGCAAGCTCAAATCGTGGTGTTCAGAGATCTATTCAGGTAGTTTTCTACACCATTCATCTTCTCTTGGCACTCTGAAGCTTTTCCCATAGCTGGTTTATCTCAATTTTGCCTGTATCGTAACTTTGCGTTTTTACTCTCAAACCTTCTCTTCTTCGTTTTTCATTTTCTGTGAGGAATCAGTAAAAACTATTTCCATATTTGAATTCCTTGTGAAAAAACGAAGAGAACCATATTTATTTCATAGAGTTTGGTGGTGTTTTGGATGAACTCCGGTGACCGGCGCCGTCGCCGGCAAGGCCAGGGTCACCGGAGAAGACGAATGCACCGTACTCCATCTTCTTCCTCAAGTTTGAATCGTGACTGTTTGATCTTGTGATTTAATCCTGCACGTTGATTGGTAGTTTATAACGTAGCCGTCAGATCTCATTTAAGTGAGATCTGACGGTGATAACGCTTTTGGCGTACGTGTTCGCGCTACACTGGATCCGTGATCTGGGCCAGTAGGTCTGAGTTGCATGATCTTGATCAGACAACCCAGATCCTGCGCGCGTACGGTGCACGGCCTTTCAGTGCCTGCACCTGATCTTTTTTGTGCTGACTTTCGTTTTTTTGTTGACCTGCGCATGGGTTGGGCTTCAGGCCCAGAAGCGCTATTCACACTCCTTTGTTTTTGCGTTTCTTCTTTATTTGCACCCCCTCTGTTTGAACTTTTTTTATTATTTTTCAGCTTAATAAAAAAGCACTTATTTAGCCAATGGCTTATTTAAGCTATTCTGGTTATTTTGGTTATGCTAAAAAGTTTTATTTCATGGTTCATCAATTATGTTAAGTATTAACTTATTTATTTAAATTAATCTAGCGCATTTGATTATTTTTGATTATTCCAAAAGTACTTATTGGAGCAATAGCTTTTTTAAGCTTATTGACCCAGTTCAAGGTGCTGAGATGTTTAATTAATTTCCAGAACAGCTTTTTTTTTGCTTTAGCTTATTTACATAAGTCATTTTGTAGTTATTTAATTTTAGCTTATTTGAATAAGTACTTAAGTGAACCAAATTACTTTTCTAAGTACTTTTGGGGCTACTTTCTCTCGCACAATATCTTGTCTAGCTTTAATTAGTTTAGGTCAACCTTGTGTTTGTTTGTATTTGAGCATTTATTCATGTTTACGCGTATTTGTTTAATTGCTCGTAACTTTATTTTTTGCTACAATTATTTTTCTGCTTTATATATAGTCATATGTCATTGCATCTCATGCTTTATTTACTTTATACTATGATTCATGCATTTTTATCTATGATTTGTATCCATTTTTAGTATCTGTTTGTCTTCATTTTATGTCTGCTTCTTCACTTCTCATCCCCTTATATGCTTGGGCCTGTTTAGTTAGAACTTGAGACTTGTTTTTTATAATAAACATAGTGAAAAAAGGGTTGATCTGACGTATGACTTTTCACACCCGGATAATCCCTATCCCTGACGTATGACTCGTGATCTTGGGATTATCCTCACTATTGATTAAATTAAGATTTTTATAATAAACAAGGATGAAAAGGGGTTGATCTGACGTATGACTTTTCACACCCCGAATGGTCCTTATCCCTGACGTATGACTCGCGATCTTGGGACCATTCTCATCCTAAAGCGTTAAAATAAACCAACATTCGCCTTTCCCTTTTGGAATATTTTCTTAATCAAGTTAATCAAGGCTTTCAAAATAAACAAGGATGAAAAGGGGTTGATCTGACGTATGACTTTTCACACCCCGGATGGTTCTTATCCCTGACGTATGACTCGTGATCTTGGGACCATCCTCATCCTAATCAAGCGTTAAAACTAACCTCCACTCACTCAAACTTCTTTTCAGAAAAACATGGATATACGCTTTATCCATTCCTCTGACACATACACAGCTTAAGCCTCTAATTAGAGCATACAAGCGTCGTTGTATCAGCGGAATGCGAAATAAGCAACATCCGTTATTCAACCTTTTTTCAATGGATACACGTTTTATCTACTCCTCTGACACATACACAGCTTAAGCCTCTGATTAGATAGAGCATACAAGCGTCGTTGTGTCAGCGGAATACGAAATAAGCGTTATCCACTAAAATCAACCAACCACACAACATTTTTTACCAGAACTACGTGAGTTTTGAATTTCCCATTGCACCGGGGAATACGTAGGAGCGGGCTCCTACAACCGTCAAACTCAACTAATAAAAAACCTTTTTTTTAATTTATTCGGAAACGAAGTAGAGATTAGATAAGAGATAAAAGGCAATTTAATTCAAACCTACGCAAACAAACCCAAACCACCTAAACGGTTCCCATCGAGTACGATGGATGCGAGGGGTGCTAATACCTTCCCCTCGCATAACCAACTCCCGAACCTAAACCAAGGTTTTCGTGATATTTTCCTTTCCCCTCACGGGATAAATAAACGTCAATGGCGACTTCATTGTATGAAAAATGGAAGTGATTTTCCAGCCCGCTACAGCTGGCGACTTCACTGGGGACTATAGAGAGTTAAGCCCAGTTTAGTTGGTTTGTTTGTTTGCTTTGCCAGGTTTGCAATATCTTGCCTTTATCTTTTATTTTTCTGTCAATTATATCTGCTTGGATTGGCTGTTTCTCTTCTTCTACTCCTTCTTTTATTTTTCTTTTTGCCCTTGTGGCGTGGATACTGTGTGAAGCTCTATACCCGAGCTTGAGGAAAACTTAAGTTAAGCTAGGGGTATTTATGCTGGCCTCCCTGACGTATGACTCGTGAGCGCTGGCATAATCACCTCGCCTAGGGTAGATTCTTTTGAAAATGTTGGCCGTCCTGACGTATGTCTCGTTAGCGCCAGTGTTTTCTTGGAGAATCCGTGACCCTAGGGACCTTTTGTAAACCGGTCTAGAACCAAACCTTGTTATTAGGGACCTCTGTTTAGAACCCGAAAGGTTCCTCTTTGGACGCGTTTGCCGTGCAATAACGGCATCGTTTCCAAAGAGGTGATCTGTGATTCAACCATGTTAAACCTAGAACAACATGTGAGGGGGATGGGTTGCAGGTAACGCTGAACTTTTGACCTCAGAAATAAATTAAACCTTTGCTTCGATGAGACAGACTATGCTGCAAAGTATCATGCATACATGCATCCATGCATTCACGCATTCATTTACAAAAACTCATACAAAAAAATACATATCTGGTTTTCAAGGAATCAAGAAAACTTTGTTTTGTAAACATGAGGGATATGGAAACAAGAGGTACTTACAGTTACAGTTTCAAGATCCCAAAGGTTGACAGACTTATAGCTATGGAATCTAGATTGACATCCATTCGTAGAAGCAACTTCCAGTCTAACTATGGTGCCATCATTGATCTTCTACACGTCCAGCTTGATACTACGGCTTTGGGTACCTTGGCTCAGTTTTATGATCCTCCACTTCGTTGCTTCACTTTCCGTGACTTCCAGCTCTTCCCCACTATAGAGGAGTTCGATAGTATTTTGGGTCTTAAGAAGGATAAGGGGCCGTGTTATTTGAGAGTGATTCCGACTCCGGAGGACGTAGCTTTAGCTCTACAACTTGAAGACCAAGATTCTATGTCTTTCCAAGTTCTCAAGACGGGTGTTCAAGGGTTTGCAAGGAAGGCTTTAGAGGACAAAGCTCAGTTTGTGTTGGAAAAGGGAAATTGGAAAGCCTACAACGCTATTCTTGCCTTGTTGATCTATGGTTTGGTACTTTTTCCTAATGTGAAGGACTTCATTGATATCACTGCTATTGGGGTGTTCTTGACTAAGAATCCTGCTCCTACGCTTTTGGGTGATTTCCTCTACTCCCTTCATGATCGGAACGGCACAAGAAGAGGAGGACAAATCTCATGTTGTGCTCCTTTGGTCCAAAAATGGTTGATGTCTCATTTGCCTGACAAGGGGCCTTTGGTAGATAATGAAAGTCTTAAGTGGTCAGAAAGATTGAACTCCCTTACCGAGAAGGATATCCGATGGTACTCTCTGTCATACCCTAATTTTGCCCCATGATATTTCCCACTTGTGCATGAGTCAAGGAAGTCAACGATTTGACCTAAAGTCAACAATTTGACTAAAAAGTCAACAAAACCTTTTTGTAATCAATGTTGACATAAAAAAATGCATGGGAGTATTTTTCTTGTTTAATTTTACATGGCATGATTATAAGTGGCAACTTTTTACCATTTTACCCTTTGCATCTTTCTTTTTTGGTTTTATCATTTATTTTTAACTAGTTACTTGTGTCACAAGAAACCTTTTAAAAATCAATTTCTCAATTCTTTTTCTTCTCATTTTTAACTTGAAAATATTTCACATAATCATATTACATCATACATATTTTATTCCATATTTTTATTCATCATATCATGTATCTTTATTATTTTGTTTTTATTCAAAAAAGTAAAAAAAAAAAACAAAGGAAATGTAGTAATTCTTTCCCACCCCCATTACACTTCATTATCAATCTATAATCCCTCATTCTTAAGCCCAAGTACCCCATTTTTTTTAGAGCAAGAGAGAGCAAAAAAATATAGTACAAATATCTCAAAGTCAAAATTCCAAAATACCCTTAATCCTTCACACAAGTCACCAATCCTCTTGACCTAATCACCCTCTATATATAGTGCCTCAATTTCAGTGCCCTAGGACCGGAGAATTGAATGAAAACGGCGCAGAAACACAACACAAAACAACCACCATTTTTCTTCCATTTTCAAAAATCAAAAACTCACAATCTCACCTCAAGCTCATAACTTAACCATCAAAACACCTTTATCCAAGTTCCAGAAGTAAGAAACACTCATTTATCAAGCAAAAAGGTGAAGGAATTGGAGCAGAGAGCACCACGGCACCAAGAAGAAAATCAAGTTCGAACCGGACAATTCAGAGGCCTATTCAGGTAGATTCTTATACCATTCGTCTCCTTTTTGTACTCTGATGCTTACTGTTGAGCTGGTTTGTGTAAATTTGGCTTGAATCGTGTGTTTGAGTTTTGATTTCAAATTTGTTTCCTCTTCGTTTTCGCGTTTTTACACTGATTTGTTAAAAACCATTTGTACTTTTGGAATCCTTGTAAAAATACGAACAAAACTGTGTAAAAATCGCGTGATTTGGTGGAGTTTTGAAAACTCCGGCGACCGGAGTTGTCGCCGGAGACGGCGAGGCTCGACGGAGAAGACGACCTAGCCGTGGTCCATCTTCTTCGCTGAGTTTAAATCTCAGCCGTTGGATCTGGTTCGTTTTTTCTGTGCGTTGATTTTCTTTTTAAAACGGAGCCGTCAGATCTCATTTAAATGAGATCTGACGGCGTTGTTGATCTTGGCGCACGTTTAGTTTGATAGAGCGCCACACCATATCACTGTTTGGGCCAGTAAGCTTGTGGCCGTTTGATTTGGATCATACGGCCCAGATCCTTCGCGCTCACGACGCGCCTTGTTTTCCTTGCTGCACGGAATCTTTTTTGGGTTGACCGCATTTTTTGTTGTTGACCGGACTGGGCTTGGGCCTTGGGTGCAGACCCTGCTTTCTGCACCCCCCAGTTTTTACTTCTCTTCATAATTTACACCCCCCCAGAATGACTTAAATGTTTTTTTAGCTTATTTGTAAAAGCACTTAAGTGACTTCTTAGCTTATTTAAGCTCAGTAAGTCACTGTTTATGCTTATATCATGTTTCCATGTGTGATTTCTTTTTTAACTTATTTTTATAAGTTTTTTTTTTATATATTAAGCTATTTTGTGCATAAGTGTTTATTTAGGGTTTCAAGAAGCTCTTTAGCTTATTTGACCCTAATTTTACACAACATTCATTATGATACAGTAGCTTTCATATGTGAATATTATTTTGCTTTTCCAACTTATTTTCATAAGTCATTTTAGTTTAAGTTGCTTTTAACTTTTTTTAATAAGTGCTTAAGTGATCCAAATTACCTCTTTAAGTACTTTTGGGTCACTTTCTCTTGCACATATTTTTGTCTAACCCTATTTAGCTTAGGTCAGTCATGTTTGCTTATGTTTGTTTATTTATCTCATACTCACATGTATTTATTTAATTGCTCGCAATTTAATTTTCGTACTATATTTAATTTATTCCTTCATACATGTTTACTTAGCATTGCATATTTGCATCAATCATTTGTATCATTTCAATCTATACATGTGCATTTATGATTTGCATATTTCATGATTTACTTCATTATTATTATCTGTTTTGCTATTATGTTTGCTCTGGTTCTCTTGTTTTTTTTCTTTTGGACTTTGCTTTTCGTAATAAATTAATCAAACTTTTTGCAATAATTAATGGATGAAAAAGGGAGAACCTGGCAGTTGCTTCGTTCTTCCCCGGGTTGTCTTGGTGACGGGACAGTTGACTAGTCACTCAAGCTACTCTCATTCTAAATGAACTCTAAAATAAACCAACAATCGTTTCTTCTTTCGAACATTATTTCTTAATAATTAATCAAAGGCTTTTCATAAGAACTAAAGAATGAAAAGGAGAGAACCTGGCAGTTGCTTCGTTCTTCTCTGAGTTGTCTTGGTGACGGGACAGTTGACTAGTCACTCAAGCTGCTCTCATTCTAAAATAAGCTTCTAAAATAAACCAACCCCCGTATTTCTTTCAAACTCTACTTCTGAATAAACTTAATCCAAGGATTTCATAATAATGAATGAAAAGGAGAGAATCTGGCAGTTGCTTCTTTCTTCTCTGAGTTGTCTTGGTGACGGGACAGTTGACTAGTCACTCAAGTTGCTCTCATTCCAAAAACGAGCGTTAAAATTTAACCTTACACACTTAAACTTCTTTTCAGAAAACATGGATATACGCTTTATCCATTCCTCTGACACATACACAGCTTAAGCCTCCAAGTGGAGCATACAAGCGTCGTTGTATCAGCGGAATGCGAGTTAAGCCACATCCGTTAATCAAACTCTCTTTTTCAATGGGTACACGTTTTATCTACTCCTCTGACACACACACAGCTTAAGCCTCTGATTAGAGCATACAAGCGTCGTTGTATCAGCGGAATACGAAATAAACGTTATCCACTAAAACCAACCAACCACACAAACATTTTTTACCAGAACTACGTGAGTTTTGAGTTTCCCATTGCACCGGGGAATACGTAGGAGCGGGCTCCTACAACCGTCAAACTCAATTAATAAAAACCCTTGTTTTCTTTTAAGTTATTTTGGAAACGAAGGAGATATTAAGTAAGAGATAAAAGGCAATTTATTTCAAACCTGCGCAAACAAACCCCAAACCACCTAAACGGTTCCCATCGAGTACGATGGATGCGAGGGGTGCTAATACCTTCCTCTCGCATAACCAACTCCCGAACCTAAACCAAGGTTTTCGTGATATTTTCCTTTCCCCCCCACGGGATAAATAAACGTCGATGGCGACTTCATTGTATGAAAAATGGAAGTGATTTTCCAGCCCGCTACAGCTGGCGACTTCACTGGGGACTATAGAGAGTTAAGCCCAGTTTAGTTGGTTTGTTTATTTGTTTGCTATTTCCAGGTTTGCAATATCTTGCCTTTATCTTTTATTTCTGTCAATTATATCTGCTTGGTTGGCTGTTTCTCTTCTTCTACTCCTTCTTTTATTTTTTCTTTTGCCCTTGAGGCGTGGTTACCGTGAGAAGCTCTATACCCGAGCTTGAGAAAAGCTTAGGCTAAGCTAGGGGTCTTTATGTTGGGTCACGGGACAGTTGACTAGTGACTCCGGCATAATCACCCCGCCTAGAGTAGATTCTCTTGAGGATGTCAGGACACGGGACAGTTGACTAGTGTCTCTGATGTTTTCTTGGAGAGTCCGTGACTCTAGGGACCTTTATTACCCGGTCTAGAACCGAACCTTGTTACTAGGGACCTCTGTTTAGAACCCGTGTCAAGGTTGCTCAACGGCCTTACCTAGATGAGATTTCCTTTTGGGCACGTATGTCGTGAGCTTTGCAATAGCGACGTCGTATCCAAAGGGGTAATCCGTGATTTTAGGCACTTTGTCAAACTTAGAACAACATGTGAGGGGAATGGGTTACAGGTAACTTTGAGCCTTTTCGACCCCAAAATGATAAATTAAACCTCTGCTACGTTGTGACTTTGAATGCTCCAAATGACATATTCATGCATCATGCACTCATGCATATTCATCCATCATTAAAATCATAAGGAAATTTTGATTCATTCAGGGAATTAGGAGATTTTTGTAAACATCAAGGATATGGCTTTTGAAAGAAAGGGCTGTCATCATTTTGTTTTCAAAGTCCCAAAGGTGGAGAGTCTTTTGGCCATGGAAAAAAATTGACAGCTATTAGTAGGACCAACTTTGAAGCTAATTTTGGGTCTATTTTGAGTCTCTTGCATGTGGAGGTGAACACTTCGGCATTGATTACTTTCGCACAATTCTTTGACTATCCTCTTCGTTGCTTCACGTTCCGAGACTTTCAGCTATCTCCAACCATTGAAGAGTTTGAGAAGATTTTGGGTTCGAGCATTGAAGGGAAGTTGTGTTATATGAGAGAGACTCCCATTGAGGCAGAGATTGTGAAGGCCTTGCACCTAGATCAAGAGGGGATTTCATCACTTCGAGCACCGAAAGGGATTGAAGGGTTTTTCAAGACCACTTTGGAAGCTAAGGCTCAGGAAGAACTTGCCAAGGGTAATTGGAGGGCTCATAATGCCATTCTGGCTTTGTTGGTGTACGGACTGGTTTTGTTTCCTAGCCGAGATAATGTGATCAGCATGTCAGCAGTCGGGGTTTTCTTAACAAGGAACCCAGTTCCTACCTTACTTGCAGATTGTCTTTACTCCCTTTGTGACCGGCGTAGTGCGAAGAAAGGAGGTCAAGTTCAGTGTTGTATTCCTTTGCTCATGAGTTGGTTTTGGTTGCATATGCCTGAGAAGGGTCCCTTTGTGGAAGATGCGTCAATCAATTGGTCTGAAAAGTTAAGTTCTCTGTCGGCTAGTGATATCCGTTGGTACTCTCGTAGATTGGACACTCCCAAGATGCTCCTTAGGTGTGAAGGGTTTCCAAATGTCCCTCTTATTGGAACCCTAGGTTGTGTGAACTACAATCCGGTCTTGGCTACCCGTCAGCTAGGTTACCCTATTGAAGGTGAACCTGAAAAAGTGTTGTTGACTGAGTTCGTCTTGAAGCCTGAAGATAGTAACTTGGAATTGTGGGAAAAGGTTAAGAGAGCATGGAGAAAGGTGGATAAGACCTTAATGGGGAAGAAGAATTGCTTAGCCAAGGAAGCCTACACTCGATGGGTAAAGGGCCGTGTTCAAGAGATTCGAATGCCTTTCGCCATCACTACTCCAGTAACTTATGCCTCTCAAGAGCCTGAGCCCATCATCACTATCTCAAAGGAAGAAGCCGACGCTTTGAAAGATCAAGTTGCAAAGCTAAAGAAAGAGAATGAAGATTTGCAATTCAAGTGCTTTAGCTTCCAAGGAGAGGCAAAGAGTTTCAAAAGGGAAAGAGATGCGAAGAATGAAGAGATTCAAGGGTGCAAGAAGAGAGTGAAAGAAGCTCAAGAAAGGGAAGAAAAGTACAAGGATGGTCTCGCAAGCTCAAACTTGAGCATCAAGGCATTGAAAGAAGAAATCAAGGGTTTGAAGCGTTCCAATGATGAAATGTATGCCACAGGGAACAAGGCCATGATCGCCCAAGGGGATTGGAGGAAAAAGTTTGAGGAGAAGACTCAAGAGTTGAAGAAAGTCCAACAAGAGTTCAAGAAGCTTCAACAAGAGAAAGAGTTGGAGTTGCTAAGGAAAGAAAAACTTCATTCTCAAGAAAGGCGGAAGGATAAAGAGTCCATGCAAAGATATGAAGAGAGTCTCGCTCAGATCACAAGAGCCCATGAAGATCAAATGATTCAAGTGGCGGAGCAAATTGAACGTCTAGAGAAAGATTTGAAGTACCACAAGTTGGTCATCGAGATGTCTCTGCAGGGGATGGCTAGGTGGAGGATAGCTTTCCGTGAAATGCTGTTGGTGTCTACTTCAGTGTTGGATGAGATGCCTCGGATGTTGAGGATGGCTGAGGCGGAGGTCCCTTTCCTTAATGTCTCAGGAGCGGTCAAAGAGTTCGTGTGCTATTGCCGAGCGGTGGTGACAGCGTACAAGAATGTCGTCAAGAAGGCCAAGAAGGGACTTTAGTATTGTATCTAGGATATGTTATGTATTGAGCTTTTGGGACTTTGAATCTTTGTATTTTTGTTTTCAATGACTATGTGAAGACTTGGTTTAAAAAGTTAAATGATATTTTGATCTTTCTATCCATATCCTGCAATGTTTACATTAATTATATATTTGCAACTCCCTGAAGAATCAAAAGGTAACAAAAATAAAAATAAAAACATACATGCATTTGCATTCGCATACATAATAAAAAAGGGCATCATCTCATTACCGTTCTCCCATCTCAACAGCGTTATCCTCGACATCTACATTGGACAAGAAGTGCTTCCAGTCTGGTAATGGAGAATTGGCAAGAACAGCATAGCGAACTAAAGGGGGAGGTTTCCCAGTTGGCAACTAAGATGGATCGCGTGTTGGAAATGTTGGCCGCACAGAATCAGCCGTCAGTTCCAGCAGTGAACGCAGAGACAGCGACTAACGAACCGGCCAGCATAGTGTGGCCTGTGTACGGTTTACCTCCGGGTTATACTCCACCGGGGTATGTACCTCTTGGGGACGGGGCTACTTCAGTTCCTCCTCCTATCAACAATTCAGGAATTCCAGCCGGGGCAACCCCAACTCAGCCCCAACCTACTATTGTTCAGCAGGTTCAGGAGGATCCCCATGATGTGTACCATAGCTCAGATGCTCAGAATAGTGGGTCGAAGTTTGATGGAACTCTTCCTCAGCTGGAGGAGGCAAAACTGAAATTCAAGGCTATTGAGGATCGATTGAAGACGATGGAAGGAGGGAGTGACTCTTTGGACTTTTCAGACATGTGTCTAGTACCTGATCTAGTGATCCCAGCCAAGTTCAAAGTACCGGAGTTTGAGAAGTATAAGGGCTTGAGCTGCCCCAGAAACCACCTTGTAATGTACAGCAGGAAAATGGCATCCTATGCCAACAACGACAAGCTGATGATACACTGTTTCCAAGATAGCTTGGCAGGGGCATCTTTAAATTGGTATATGCAGCTAGAAGGAAATCACATCCGGTCATGGAGAGATCTAGCCAATGCTTTCATTAAGCAGTACCAGTACAACTTAGACATGGCTCCTAGTCGTACCCAGCTGCAAAATATGACTCAGAAGGAGGGGGAGTCATTCAAAGTCTATGCTCAAAGATGGAGGGAGCTAGCGGCGCAGGTCCGTCCTCCACTTCTAGAGACCGAGCTGGTAGATATGTTCACTAATACCTTGCAAGGGGTTTATTTTGAGAGGATGATCGGTAGTGTATCCTCTGGCTTCTCTGATCTAGTCAGGATTGGTGAGAGAATTGAAAGCGGCGTCAGAACCGGCAAGATCCAAACTAACGCAAGTTCACCAAACAACACAAAGAAGCCCACCAATAACTTTGCAAGAAGGAAAGAAGGAAACACCAATGCTGTGGCTCACCACCAGTCGGTGATGCCAGTTCAATACATTCCCTACACAGCTCCGGCTCATCAACAACAGCCACAATATCAAGTGCCTCAGTATTCACCACCACCCCAAGGTTACCCATATCAACCACAGTCACAACAAGCTTCTCCACTTCAGCAACAAGTTAGAAAAGTGTTTGATCCTATTCCTGTGTCATACAAAGAACTGTTGCCATATCTTGTTCACAGTAAGATGGTAACACTCAAGACTTTGAAACAGATGAATCCACCTTTCCCCGCGTGGTACAAGCAAGGTGCCACCTGTGAATATCATTCTGGAGCTGAGGGGCACTCCATCGAGAATTGTAGGGTCTTCAAAAATGAGGTACAAAAGTTGATCGATCAGAAGTTGTTGTCATTCAAGGAAGCGGGCCCCAATGTCAAGGGAAACCCTCTGCCCAACCACTCAGGGGGAGGAATCAACATGATTGAGGGCGCCGAAGGTTTGATTAAGGATGTGTCGGATATACGAACTCCTTTGAGCTTAGTAAAGGAGATTTTGCTCAGCTTTGACCAGTTCTCAAGCATGCATGCAGATTGCATAGAATGCGAGGAGAATCCAAATCATTGCGCAAGGATGAAGGAATGTCTTCAGGAGTTAATGGACCAAGGGTTGGTACAAATTGGTTATTCTCAGAGAAAGGGCATGGTGGCTATGATGGAACCTCATGAGCATGAGAAGGTCATGAAGCCAATAGAGATAGTTTACCAAAGAGCCGAGGGAAAGTTGCAGCCATTGGTGATTCAGACGCCAGCACCATTTCCTTTTACCAGTACTAAAACTACACCCTGGATATACAATACATCAGCTTCAATACAAGGGAAGCCTGTGACTCTGCCAGAACCGGTAGTAGTTAGCATTGATGGGACCGGGGGTATGACTCGGAGTGGCAGGGTGTTTGCTCAGAAACCAGTGCGAGACAGTGCAAGAGGGCCAGTTACAACGGTCAATGAGAATGTCTTAAGCAAGACTCTTGAGGGGGGAGCACCCAAAGAAACAACCCCTCAGAATGATTCAGATGAGTTCCTCAAGATAATCAAAAGAAGCGACTATCGAGTGATAGATCAGCTCGGTCAAACTCCGTCAAAGATTTCTATGCTCTCCCTGTTGATGAGTTCGGAGGCACATAGGAATGCTTTATTGAAACTTCTGCAAAAGGCCCATGTGGATCAGGATATTACGGTTGCCCAGTTTGATGGGGTGTGCAATAATATAACCGAAAGCCGTTGTCTAGGATTTTTAGACGCAGAATTGCCAACCGAAGGACATGCTCACAACAAAGCTCTCCACATTTCCATGAAGTGTCAGGACAATACTATTGCAAGGGTACTAGTGGACACAGGATCTTCCCTCAATGTCATGCCTAAATCAACCTTGTTGAAGTTATCTCTTGTTGGACCCGTGCTCAAGCCAAGCAGTATGATTGTCAAGGCTTTTGATGGATCGCAAAGGGAGGTCATTGGAGAAATTGAATTGCCGATGGTAATAGGGCCGCACTTATTCAACATTTCCTTCCAGGTCATGGACATAAATCCTTCCTACAGTTGCTTGTTGGGGCGTCCTTGGATTCACGCCGCAGGTGCTGTAACATCTACCCTACACCAAAAGCTCAAGTTCATAGTGGATGATAAATTGGTAATTGTCTCGGGGGAAGAAGATGCTTTAGTGAGCCACTTGTCTTCGTTCAGGTATATTGAAACGGAAGAGGGGGTACTTGAAACCCAATTCCAGGCTCTTGAAATTGCCACCGTCACTGTGGTAGACCAAGAAGAGGAAGACGTGCTAACCGCACAGTTTAAGACTATGAAGATTGCTACCACTTTTCAGGCGGATCAGAAGTCAAGGGCCTCCATCACATCTTGGAAGGATTTGAAGAAAGCCATGGAGGAAGGTGCTCTTAAAGGGTGGGGGCAACTGGTATATCCCCATGAGAAGAAAGATTTGCTAGGTGTGGGTTATCAGCCATCAAAGGGGAAGCAGAAGGTTTTCGACTTTAACACTCCCCTTGAAGAGGTCTTTGTGAGCGCTGGGCTCAGGTCAGCTGAACAGATCAACATGCTAGAGAACGAAGAAAAGGCCAGTCAAGGAACCAACAATTGGGTGAATCAATGCCCTGCAAGCACCATTCTATCAAACTGGAAGGCTGTTGAGATTCCCCAAGTTTTTGTTATTTCAAAGTAATTTTTCTTTATTTTCAAAATTCCCCTTGCCGCGCCCGAGGCATGTGGATGAATTTGTAAGGGCTTATCTTTGTTTTTAACAAATGATTATCAATGAAATGAAAGTATTTTATGTGCATATTTTGTCCTATTTTTTTATTCTTTATTTTTTCAGTTTTAAAAAGATAAAAACAATAAAAATGGCAATAACTTCTTGCATATCATGACCACTTTGCATTCATCTAAAAACCAAAAATATACATCATGCAGAAATGAATCTCTGGACCATAACAATGCTGTAAATCTTCATGATTTCGGACTCCCGATCAATCTTGCTGAAGAGGAAGAAGAGGAAGATTATGAACTCCCAGCAGAGTTGGCACGGCTATTGGATCAAGAACAGAGAATGATCCAACCTCATCAAGAACCAGTGGATGTGATCAATCTGGGGACTGAAGAGGATAAAAGAGAAGTCAAGATAGGTGCAACACTGCAGTCAGAGGTGAAAGAGGGTTTGGTCAAGCTGCTCAGAGAGTATGTGGACGTCTTTGCATGGTCATATCAGGATATGCCAGGATTAGATACAAGCATAGTTGAACACAAGCTTCCGCTCAAGCCCGAATGTGCACCGGTCAAGCAAAAGTTGAGAAGAACTAGGCCGGACATGGCACTTAAGATTCAAGAGGAAGTCAAGAAACAGTTTGATGCGGGATTCCTGGCAGTGGCCAAGTACCCCGAATGGATTGCTAATATCGTGCCAGTACCAAAGAAGGATGGAAAGGTCCGAATGTGTGTAGACTACCGGGATTTGAATAGAGCAAGCCCAAAAGATGATTTTCCACTTCCTCACATTGACGTGTTAGTGGATAATACTGCTCGATTCCCAGTCTTCTCCTTTATGGATGGATTCTCGGGTTATAATCAGATCAAAATGGCGCCCGAAGACATGGAGAAAACAACCTTCATAACACCATGGGGCACTTTCTGCTACAAGGTTATGCCTTTTGGATTGAAAAATGCCGGAGCAACATATCAGCGGGCTATGGTCACTTTGTTTCATGACATGATGCACAAGGAAATTGAAGTGTATGTGGATGACATGATCGCCAAGTCCTCATCTGAAGAAGAGCACCTTGTACATCTCCAGAAATTATTTGAGAGATTGAGGAAGTATCAACTGCGTTTGAATCCTAACAAATGCACCTTTGGCGTCAAGTCAGGAAAACTGCTAGGTTTCATCGTCAGTCAAAAGGGAATTGAAGTGGATCCTGATAAAGTCAAAGCAATCCAGAACATGCCCGCACCAAAGACAGAAAAAGAAGTTCGAGGGTTTCTAGGCAGACTGAATTACATCTCCAGGTTCATCTCTCATCTTACTGCAACTTGTGAACCGATCTTCAAACTATTAAGAAAGGATCAAGCCATTGAATGGAACGAAGATTGCCAAGGGGCATTTGATAAGATCAAGCAGTACTTGCAAGAGCCACCAATTTTAATACCCCCAGTTGCGGGAAGGCCTCTTCTCCTATACCTACATGTGCTTGAGGAATCCATGGGCTGCGTATTGGGCCAGCAAGATGAAACTGGTAGAAAAGAACACGCAGTGTACTACTTGAGCAAGAAGTTCACTAGCTGTGAAACCAGATACTCACTCCTCGAGAAAACTTGTTGTGCTTTGACATGGGCAGCTCGTCGGTTGAGACAATATATGATCTGTCACACTACCATGCTGATTTCCAAAATGGACCCCATCAAGTATATCTTTGAGAAGCCCGCTTTAAGTGGAAGAATCGCCCGTTGGCAGATGTTGCTGTCTGAGTATGATATCCAGTATGTATCTCAAAAGGCCATCAAAGGTAGTGTGCTAGCAGAACACTTGGCACACCAACCCTTAGAGGATTATCAGCCTGGGCGCTTTGACTTTCCAGATGAAGACATCATGGCTGTGAGCGAGAAACCTCCCATGGATGAGAATGAAGGACCCGAGCCGGGATCCCGATGGAAGCTTGTGTTTGATGGCGCTTCAAATGCTTTGGGGCATGGTGTAGGAGCAGTTATCATCTCTCCTAAAGATACCCACACACCTCTTACGGCAAGACTTTTGTTTGATTGCACCAACAATGTCGCAGAATATGAGGCATGTATCATGGGTCTAGAAGGAGCCATCAACTTGAGAATCAAAATCTTAGAAGTATATGGGGATTCTGCACTCGTCATCTATCAGGTCCGAGGAGAATGGGAGACTCGCCATCCCAACTTAATCCCATACAAAGATCATGTCTTGAAATTGGCAGAATACTTTGATGAGATCACTTTCCATCATATTCCAAGAGAAGAAAATCAGTTGGCTGATGCTCTGGCCACTCTCTCATCCATGTACAAGGTCACTTGGCCCAATCACGTGCCTTTGATTGAAATCAACCGTCGTGAAGCACCGGCATATTGCTTGGCTACCGAAGTGGGGCAGGATGAGAAACCATGGTATTATGATATCAAGAATTTTCTCCAAAAGCAAGAATATCCCTCGGGGGCATCTAATGGAGACAAGAAAACTCTTAGAAGGCTTGCATCTGGTTTCTTCCTAGATGGAGAGTTGTTGTACAAAAGAAACCATGATTTGGTGCTCCTCCGCTGTGTGGATAGAAAAGAGGCTGATACACTCATCGAAGAAATCCACGAAGGGTCCTTTGGTACGCACATGAATGGGCACGCTTTGGCAAGAAAGATTCTTCGGGCCGGGTACTATTGGTTGACCATGGAAACAGACTGTTTGAACCATGTCAGGAAATGCCATAAATGCCAGATTTATGCTGATAGGATACACGTCTCTCCAACTCCTCTGAATGTTTTGACATCACCATGGCCGTTCTCCATGTGGGGCATAGACATGATTGGTATGATTGAACCAAAGGCCTCCAATGGACACCGTTTTATCTTAGTGGCTATTGATTACTTCACCAAATGGGTCGAAGCGGCATCGTACGCCAACGTCACAAGGCAAGTGGTGGCTCAGTTCATCAAGAAGGAAATAATCTGCCGTTATGGGGTCCCCAACAAGATCATCACTGATAATGGTAGCAACTTGAACAATCAGACCATGAGGGAATTGTGCAGAAATTTCAGGATTGAGCACCATAACTCCTCACCGTATAGACCCAAGATGAATGGCGCTGTAGAAGCAGCAAATAAAAACATCAAAAAGATTCTGCAGAAAATGGTGAAGACTTACAAAGACTGGCATGAGATGCTCCCATTTGCGCTCCACGGATACAGGACGGCAGTTCGTACCTCGACTGGGGCAACTCCTTTCTCTCTTGTATATGGCATGGAAGCAGTGCTACCAGTGGAGGTGGAGATCCCCTCATTAAGAGTTCTGATGGAAACCAAGCTAGAGGAAGCGGAATGGGTCCGATCCCGGTTTGATCAGCTCAGCCTCATTGAGGAAAAAAGGATGACGGCCTTGTGTCACGGACAGTTGTATCAGCAAAGGCTCAAGAGAGCATTTGACAAGAAAGTTCGTCCAAGACAATTCAAAGAAGGGGACTTGGTGTTAAAGGCTATATTACCAATTCACAAAGACGTCCGTGGAAAGTGGACTCCCAAGTATGAAGGACCATATGTAGTGAAGAAGGCCTTCTCAGGTGGAGCCTTGATACTAGCTACAATGGATGGTGAAGAGTTTCCACTCCCCGTGAACTCAGATGCAGTCAAAAAGTACTATGCCTAAAGAAAAGGAAATAAATAAAAGCTCGCTAAGTTGAAAACCCGAAAGGGCAGCTTAGGCAATAGAGAGCGTCCCGGTGGGCTGAAAACCTGAAAAGGCGGTCCAGGCAAAAATTAGGGACATTAAAAAAGGAAAATAGAACCCGCTAAGTTGAAAACCCGAAAGGGCGGCTTAGGCAAAAATGGGTATCCCGGTGGATTAGTAGTCCATACTGAACAATCCAGGCAAAAGTTAGGGAAACAAATAAAAGAAGGCATGAGACTGCAAGATCAAGGTGAGTACGGGGCAAGCTTCGGAAATATCTGAGACTTCGCACTCAACAACAAGATGATTTGAAGATTGAAATCATGGAGAAGGATGGCATTGTTATGTTTCCATAGAATTCACTTATTTTCATTGCCATTTATCTTAGCTCAACTATGCGGTCACCTCTTTGAGGGATTTGCTTCCGTTGTAAAAACTCCGCACGCTTTGTGCTATCAATAAAATTCTCCTTTTACTCATTGTGACTCTCTTTATCTTCTTGCACATTTCATACTTTTATTTTTCTGATAAACAAATGTTAAAACTTTAAAAAAAAGTAAAAAGGGCATTTTGAAAATCAAGCGAAAATATTTTGAAATAAGAAAGATTAAAGAAAATCAACAGCATACAGTAAGGTGCCCACCTTGTTAACATGCAACAGACTGACCCAGCGTTCCGAGCTGACTAGGCAAGAGGCCTTTCCCACACAAATGAAGAATGTTTGGTATACAACGCCCAACTGGGATCCCTTTCCCCAGGGAAAGAGCTTCTAATGTCTCGGTGTCGAGGTGAAACCCAACTTCATGCATCTTCATGCATCCATGCATACACGTTCATGCATCACCATGCATCCATGAATAAACACTCAAAGAGCCATATGTCAAATCATGGGCATAATTAAACACTGCATTAGTCTTGCATTTTTAGGCAATCAACAAGCATTCATTGCAGACATGCATTCATAGAAGCAGGTCCAAAATTCCGATTCAAGGAATAGCAGAGTTTGGTCACTTGGTTTTCAGAAGAAGCAGCTTGACTTTCCCCAACAATTTGGCTGGTGCGTTATTTCTTCAGCAGATCAGTGGCAAAATCTCCTCCCCAGTGAATCGCAGATTTCCCAGAAAAATTCTCCTACGGGGATAACAAGTTTGATCACTTAATTACAAGAAAGTCAGTTTGACCTTTTTCCAACAAGTTGGTTGGATAACCACGACAGGATGCATAAGCACATCATCTCAACACAGATAGATCTTCAGTGAGAGCTGGATGTAATCGACTTATTTAGAGGAATCCAGGTACCCGTCGAGGTGACGATTCAATTTCCATCAGTCCAGGTACCCGTCGAGGTGACGACTTATTCAGAGGAATCCAGGTACCCGTCGAGGTGACGATTCAATTTCCATCAGTCCAGGTACCCGTCGAGGTGACGACTTATTTAGAGGAATCCAGGTACCCGTCGAGGTGACGATTCAATTTCCATCAGTCCAGGTACCCGTCGAGGTGACGACTTATTTAGAGGAATCCAGGTACCCGTCGAGGTGACGATTCAATTTCCATCAGTCCAAGTACCCGTCGAGGCGACGACTCGTTCAGAAGAATCCAAGTACCCGTCGAGGTGACGATTCAACCTTCATTAGTCCAAGTACCCGTCGAGGCGACGACTCATTCAGAAGAATCCAAGTACCCGTCGAGGTGACGATTCAACCTTCATTAGTCCAAGTACCCGTCGAGGCGACGACTCATTCAGAAGAATCCAAGTACCCGTCGAGGTGACGATTCAACCTTCATCAGTCCAAGTACCCGTCGAGGTGACGACTTATTCAGAAGAATCCAAGTATCCGTCGAGGTGACGATTCAACCTTCATCAGTCCAAGTACCCGTCGAGGTGACGACTTATTCAGAAGAATCCAAGTATCCGTCGAAGTGACGACTCATCTTCATCAGTCCAAGTACCCGTCGAGGTGACGACTTATTCAGCAGAATCTACTCAACTTCAGATTGATCGTCAGTGGAAGCGGCTGGATAAGATCTGCTCAACTTTACTAAGCTTTTCAGCATGAATGGCTGGTTAAGGTTAGTCTTACTTTAGGGTTTGCCCGGTTCCACGAAAAGGAATAACAACAGGTATACTCGATCCACTTATCTCATCAATATTCACGTCCTGGCAAAATTAGGGCATTATGTATTTAATTATCTTCCACCAAAAGAATACGAATACCAGGGCTATTCGCATTCTTATGGTTTAAGCTAATTAAATAGGGGCAGCTGTCATACCCTAATTTTGCCCCATGATATTTCCCACTTGTGCATGAGTCAAGGAAGTCAACGATTTGACCTAAAGTCAACAATTTGACTAAAAAGTCAACAAAACCTTTTTGTAATCAATGTTGACATAAAAAAATGCATGAGAGTATTTTTCTTGTTTAATTTTACATGGCATGATTATAAGTGGCAACTTTTTACCATTTTACCCTTTGCATCTTTCTTTTTTGGTTTTATCATTTATTTTTAACTAGTTACTTGTGTCACAAGAAACCTTTTAAAAATCAATTTCTCAATTCTTTTTCTTCTCATTTTTAACTTGAAAATATTTCACATAATCATATTACATCATACATATTTTATTCCATATTTTTATTCATCATATCATGTATCTTTATTATTTTGTTTTTATTCAAAAAAGTAAAAAAAAAAAACAAAGGAAATGTAGTAATTCTTTCCCACCCCCATTACACTTCATTATCAATCTATAATCCCTCATTCTTAAGCCCAAGTACCCCATTTTTTTTAGAGCAAGAGAGAGCAAAAAAATATAGTACAAATATCTCAAAGTCAAAATTCCAAAATACCCTTAATCCTTCACACAAGTCACCAATCCTCTTGACCTAATCACCCTCTATATATAGTGCCTCAATTTCAGTGCCCTAGGACCGGAGAATTGAATGAAAACGGCGCAGAAACACAACACAAAACAACCACCATTTTTCTTCCATTTTCAAAAATCAAAAACTCACAATCTCACCTCAAGCTCATAACTTAACCATCAAAACACCTTTATCCAAGTTCCAGAAGTAAGAAACACTCATTTATCAAGCAAAAAGGTGAAGGAATTGGAGCAGAGAGCACCACGGCACCAAGAAGAAAATCAAGTTCGAACCGGACAATTCAGAGGCCTATTCAGGTAGATTCTTATACCATTCGTCTCCTTTTTGTACTCTGATGCTTACTGTTGAGCTGGTTTGTGTAAATTTGGCTTGAATCGTGTGTTTGAGTTTTGATTTCAAATTTGTTTCCTCTTCGTTTTCGCGTTTTTACACTGATTTGTTAAAAACCATTTGTACTTTTGGAATCCTTGTAAAAATACGAACAAAACTGTGTAAAAATCGCGTGATTTGGTGGAGTTTTGAAAACTCCGGCGACCGGAGTTGTCGCCGGAGACGGCGAGGCTCGACGGAGAAGACGACCTAGCCGTGGTCCATCTTCTTCGCTGAGTTTAAATCTCAGCCGTTGGATCTGGTTCGTTTTTTCTGTGCGTTGATTTTCTTTTTAAAACGGAGCCGTCAGATCTCATTTAAATGAGATCTGACGGCGTTGTTGATCTTGGCGCACGTTTAGTTTGATAGAGCGCCACACCATATCACTGTTTGGGCCAGTAAGCTTGTGGCCGTTTGATTTGGATCATACGGCCCAGATCCTTCGCGCTCACGACGCGCCTTGTTTTCCTTGCTGCACGGAATCTTTTTTGGGTTGACCGCATTTTTTGTTGTTGACCGGACTGGGCTTGGGCCTTGGGTGCAGACCCTGCTTTCTGCACCCCCCAGTTTTTACTTCTCTTCATAATTTACACCCCCCCAGAATGACTTAAATGTTTTTTTAGCTTATTTGTAAAAGCACTTAAGTGACTTCTTAGCTTATTTAAGCTCAGTAAGTCACTGTTTATGCTTATATCATGTTTCCATGTGTGATTTCTTTTTTAACTTATTTTTATAAGTTTTTTTTTTATATATTAAGCTATTTTGTGCATAAGTGTTTATTTAGGGTTTCAAGAAGCTCTTTAGCTTATTTGACCCTAATTTTACACAACATTCATTATGATACAGTAGCTTTCATATGTGAATATTATTTTGCTTTTCCAACTTATTTTCATAAGTCATTTTAGTTTAAGTTGCTTTTAACTTTTTTTAATAAGTGCTTAAGTGATCCAAATTACCTCTTTAAGTACTTTTGGGTCACTTTCTCTTGCACATATTTTTGTCTAACCCTATTTAGCTTAGGTCAGTCATGTTTGCTTATGTTTGTTTATTTATCTCATACTCACATGTATTTATTTAATTGCTCGCAATTTAATTTTCGTACTATATTTAATTTATTCCTTCATACATGTTTACTTAGCATTGCATATTTGCATCAATCATTTGTATCATTTCAATCTATACATGTGCATTTATGATTTGCATATTTCATGATTTACTTCATTATTATTATCTGTTTTGCTATTATGTTTGCTCTGGTTCTCTTGTTTTTTTTCTTTTGGACTTTGCTTTTCGTAATAAATTAATCAAACTTTTTGCAATAATTAATGGATGAAAAAGGGAGAACCTGGCAGTTGCTTCGTTCTTCCCCGGGTTGTCTTGGTGACGGGACAGTTGACTAGTCACTCAAGCTACTCTCATTCTAAATGAACTCTAAAATAAACCAACAATCGTTTCTTCTTTCGAACATTATTTCTTAATAATTAATCAAAGGCTTTTCATAAGAACTAAAGAATGAAAAGGAGAGAACCTGGCAGTTGCTTCGTTCTTCTCTGAGTTGTCTTGGTGACGGGACAGTTGACTAGTCACTCAAGCTGCTCTCATTCTAAAATAAGCTTCTAAAATAAACCAACCCCCGTATTTCTTTCAAACTCTACTTCTGAATAAACTTAATCCAAGGATTTCATAATAATGAATGAAAAGGAGAGAATCTGGCAGTTGCTTCTTTCTTCTCTGAGTTGTCTTGGTGACGGGACAGTTGACTAGTCACTCAAGTTGCTCTCATTCCAAAAACGAGCGTTAAAATTTAACCTTACACACTTAAACTTCTTTTCAGAAAACATGGATATACGCTTTATCCATTCCTCTGACACATACACAGCTTAAGCCTCCAAGTGGAGCATACAAGCGTCGTTGTATCAGCGGAATGCGAGTTAAGCCACATCCGTTAATCAAACTCTCTTTTTCAATGGGTACACGTTTTATCTACTCCTCTGACACACACACAGCTTAAGCCTCTGATTAGAGCATACAAGCGTCGTTGTATCAGCGGAATACGAAATAAACGTTATCCACTAAAACCAACCAACCACACAAACATTTTTTACCAGAACTACGTGAGTTTTGAGTTTCCCATTGCACCGGGGAATACGTAGGAGCGGGCTCCTACAACCGTCAAACTCAATTAATAAAAACCCTTGTTTTCTTTTAAGTTATTTTGGAAACGAAGGAGATATTAAGTAAGAGATAAAAGGCAATTTATTTCAAACCTGCGCAAACAAACCCCAAACCACCTAAACGGTTCCCATCGAGTACGATGGATGCGAGGGGTGCTAATACCTTCCTCTCGCATAACCAACTCCCGAACCTAAACCAAGGTTTTCGTGATATTTTCCTTTCCCCCCCACGGGATAAATAAACGTCGATGGCGACTTCATTGTATGAAAAATGGAAGTGATTTTCCAGCCCGCTACACTCTCCTCATGTAGAATCTTCCAAGGTACTCCTCAAGTGTGGGGACTTCCCAAATGTACCCCTGGTTGGAACTCAAGGGTGTATTAACTATAACCCTGTCCTTTCTCTTCGCCAGTTAGGTTACCCCATGGTGGATGCTCCTTCTGAAATCACTTTGACACCTTTCGTCCTCAAGAAAGATATGGTAGACTTAGAGCTTTGGGGTAGGATCAAGAAGGCTTGGCTCAAGGTTGAGAAGTCTGTGGTAAGAAGAAAGAACTGCTTGGCTAGAGAAGCCTATACCCAATGGGTGAAGGATCATATCCTCCGCATCCAACTCCCTTTCAGTTCTGTGGTCCCTGAGGAAGTTGAAGAGCCTGAACCCATCATCACTATCTCAAAGGAAGAAGCGGATGCTTTGAGGAACCAAATTGCACAACTTAAGAAAGAGAATGAAGAGTTGCAATTCAAGTGCTTTAGCGTCCAAGGAGAAGCGAAGAGTTTCAAAAGAGAAAGGGATGCGAAGGATGAAGAGATGCAAGGGTGCAAAAAGAAAGTAAAAGAAGCCCAAGAAAGGGAAGAGAAGTACAAGGATGGTCTCGCAAGTTCCAACTTGAGCATCAAGGCATTGAAAGAGGATATCAAGAGCTTGAAGCGTTCCAATGATGAAATGTATGCCACAGGGAACAAGGCCATGATCGCCCAGGGGGATTGGAGGAAAAAGTTTGAGGAGAAGACTCAAGAGTTGAAGAAAGTCCAACAAGAGTTCAAGAAGCTTCAACAAGAGAAAGAGTTGGAGCTACAAAAGAAAGAAAAACTTCATTCTCAAGAGAGGCGGAAGGATAAAGAGTCCATGCAAAGATATGAAGAGAGTCTAGCTCAGATCACGAGAGCTCACGAGGACCAAATGACCCAAGTGGCGAAGCAAATCGAGCATCTAGAGAAGAATTTGAAGTACCACAAGACGGTTATTGAAATGTCCCTACAGGAGATGGCCAGATGGAAGGTAGCTTTCCGCGAGATGCTATTGGTGTCTACTTCAGTGTTGGATGAGATGCCTAGGATGTTGAGGATGGCCGAGGCGGAGGTCCCCTTTCTTAATGTCTCAGGAGCGGTCAAAGAGTTCGTGTGTTATTGCCGAGCAGTGGTAACGGCATACAAGAATGTTGTCAAGAAAGCCAAAAAGGGACTTTAGTTTGTATCTAGGATTTTATGTAATGAACCTTTGGGATTTTGAATCTTGGTAACTTTGCTTTTTTCAGTAATTATGTAATGAATTGGTTTTAAAAATTTGAATGAAGTGGTGAGTCTTTTGATTATATCCCGCGTTGTTTACATTAATTGCACATTTGTGATTCCCTGAAAACCAAATATAACAAATAAAAATGAAGGTATAAACTTTACATGCATTTGCATACATAATAAAAAAGGGCATCATCTCATTACCGTTCCCCCATCTCAACAGCGTTATCCTCGACACTTACATTGGACAAGAAGTGCTTCCAGTCTGGTAATGGAGAATTGGCAGGAACAACACGGTGAACTAAAAGGGGAGGTTTCCCAGTTGGCAGCGAAGATGGATCGTGTGTTGGAAATGTTGGCCGCACAGAATCAGCCGTCAGCCCCAGCAGTGAACGCAGAGACAGCAACAAATGAACCGGCCAGCATGGTGTGGCCTGTGTACGGTTTACCTCCGGGTTATACCCCACCGGGGTATGTACCTCTTGGGGACGGGGCTACTTCAGTTCCTCCTCCTATCAACAACTCAGGAATTCCAGCCGGGGCAACCCCAACTCAGCCCCAACCCACCATTGTTCAGCAGGTTCAGGAGGACCCTCAGGATGTGTACCACGGCCCAGACATGCTGAATAGCGGGTCAAAGTTTGATGGAACTATTCCTCAGTTGGAGGAAACAAAACTGAAATTCAAGGCTATTGAGGATCGTTTGAAGACGATGGAAGGAGGAGGTGACTCTTTGGACTTTTCCGATATGTGTCTTGTACCTGATTTGGTAATCCCGGCTAAGTTTAAGGTGCCGGAATTTGAGAAATATAAAGGTTTGAGCTGCCCTAGGAATCATCTCGTGATGTATAGCAGAAAGATGGCGTCTTATGCCAACAATGACAAACTGATGATACATTGCTTTCAAGACAGTTTGGCAGGGGCATCTTTAAGCTGGTACATGCAGCTAGAGGGTAATCACATCCGATCGTGGAAGGATTTGGCTAATGCTTTCATCAAACAGTATCAGTATAACTTGGATATGGCTCCTAATCGTACCCAGTTACAAAACATGGCTCAGAAGGAAGGAGAGTCGTTCAAAGTTTATGCTCAAAGGTGGAGAGAGTTAGCATCGCAGGTTCGTCCGCCACTTTTAGAGACGGAATTGGTGGATATGTTTACCAACACTTTACAAGGGGTTTATTTCGAAAGGATGATTGGCAGTGTGTCCTCAGGTTTCTCTGATCTGGTCAGAATCGGTGAAAGGATTGAAAGCGGTGTCAGGACCGGCAAGATCCAAGCCGGCACTAGCTCACCAAATAATGCAAAGAAGCCAGTCAATAACTTTGTGAAGAAGAAGGAAGGGAATACCAACGCTGTGGCTCACCGCCAATCGGTGATGCCAGTTCAATATGTTCCTTATGCAGCTCCGGCTCAGCAACAACAGCAACAATATCAGATGCCCCAGTATACACCACCACCACAAGGTTATCCGTATCAACCACAGCCACAACAAGCTTCTCCACCTCAACAACAAGCAAGAAAAGTGTTTGATCCCATTCCGGTATCATACAAAGAGTTGCTGCCATATCTTGTCCACAGTAAAATGGTGACGCTCAAAACCTTGAAACAGATGACCCCACCTTTCCCTGCATGGTACAAACAAGGCGCCACCTGTGAATACCACTCTGGGGCGGAGGGTCATACTATTGAAAGTTGCAAAGCTTTCAAGTATGAGGTACAAAGATTGATCGATCAGAAGTTGTTGTCATTCAAGGAAGCGGGTCCCAATGTCAAGGGAAACCCTCTGCCCAACCACTCAGGGGAAGGAGTCAACATGACTGAGGGCGCCGAAGGTTTGATTAAGGATGTGTCGGATATACGAACCCCTTTGAGTGTAGTAAAGGAGGTTTTGCTCAGCTTTGACCAATTCTCAAGCATGCATGCAGATTGCATAGAATGTGAAGAGAATCCAAATCATTGCGCAAGGATGAAAGAATGTCTTCAGGAGTTAATGGACCAAGGGTTGGTACAAATTGGTTATTCTCAGAGAAAGGGTATGGTGGCTATGATGGAACCACATGAGCATGAGAAGTTCATGAAGCCAATAGAGATAATCTATCAAAGAGCCGAGGAAAAGTTGCAGCCATTGGTGATTCAGACGCCAGCACCATTTCCTTTTACCAGTACTAAAACTACACCTTGGATATACAATACATCAGCTTCAATACAAGGGAAGCCTGTGACTCTGCCAGAACCGGTAGTAGTTAGCATTGATGGGACCGGGGGTATGACTCGGAGTGGCAGGGTGTTTGCTCAGAAACCAGTGCAGGACAGTGCAAGAGAACCAGTTTCAACGGTCAATGGGAATGTCTTAAGCAAGACTCTTGAGGGGGGAGCACCCAAAGAAACAACCCCTCAGAGTGATTCCGATGAGTTCCTCAGGATAATCAAAAGAAGCGACTATCGAGTGGTAGATCAGCTTGGTCAAACTCCGTCAAAGATTTCTATGTTCTCCTTATTGACGAGTTCGGAGGCACATAGAAATGCTTTACTGAAACTTCTGCAAAAGGCCCATGTGGATCAAGATATTACGGTTGCACAGTTTGATGGGGTGTGTAATAACATAACCGAAAGCCGTTGTTTGGGGTTTTTAGACGCAGAATTGCCAGTTGAGGGACATGCACACAACAAAGCTCTCCACATCTCCATGAAGTGTCAAGACAACACTATCGCGAGAGTACTAGTGGACACCGGATCTTCCCTCAATGTCATGCCCAAGTCAACTTTGCTGAAGTTATCTCTTGTTGGACCCGTTCTTAAACCAAGCAGCATGATCGTCAAAGCCTTTGATGGATCGCAAAGGGAGGTTATTGGGGAAATTGAATTGCCGATGGTGATCGGGCCGCACTTATTCAATATCTCTTTCCAGGTCATGGATATAAATCCTTCCTACAGTTGCCTGTTGGGGCGTCCGTGGATTCACGCCGCCGGTGCTGTAACATCAACCCTACACCAAAAGCTCAAGTTCATAGTTGATGATAAATTGGTAATTGTCTCTGGGGAGGAAGATGCTTTAGTGAGTCACTTGTCATCTTTCAAGTATATTGAAACAGAAGAAGGGGTACTTGAAACCCAATTCCAAGCTCTGGAAATTGCCACTGTTACCGTGGTAAACAAAGAAGAAGAAGACATGCTAGCCGCACAGTTTAAAACAATGAAGATTGCTACAACTTCTCAAGCAAATCAGAAACCGAGGGCCTCCATCGCATCTTGGAAGGGTTTGAAGAAGGCCATGGAGGAAGGTGCTCTTAAAGGATGGGGACAGCTGGTGTATCCCCATGAGAAGAAGGATTTTCTAGGTGTGGGTTATCAGCCATCAAAGGGAAAGCAGAAGATTTTCGACTATACTACTCCCCTTGAAGAGGGTTTTGTGAGCGCTGGGCTCAGGTCAGCTGAACAAATCAACATGCTAGAGAATGAGGAAAAGGCCAGTCAAGGAAGCTACAATTGGGTGAATCAATGCCCTGCAAGCACCGTTTTATCAAATTGGAAGGCTGTTGAGATTCCCAAAGTTTTTATTATTTCAAAGTAATTTTTTTTTTTTTTTTCTTTATTTTCAAAATTCCCCTTGCCGCGCCCGAGGCATGTGGATGAACTTGTAGGGGCTTATCTTTGTTTAACAAATGATTATCAATGAAATGAAAGTTTTTATGTGCATATTTTGTCCTATTTTCTTCTTCTTCTTTTTTTTTTTTTTTTTTTTCAGTTTTTAAAAAAGATAAAAACAATAAAAATGGCAATAACTTCTTGCATATCATGACCACCTTTTGCATTCATCTAAAAATCAAAAATATACATCATGCAGAAATGAATCTCTGGACCATAACAATGCCGTAAATCTTCATGATTCCGAACTCCCAATCAATCTTGCTGAAGAGGATGAAGAGGAAGATTATGAACTCCCAGCAGAGTTGGCACGACTATTGGATCAAGAACAGAGAATGATTCAACCTCATCAGGAACCAGTGGATGTGATCAATCTGGGGACTGAAGAGGACAAAAGGGAAGTCAAGATAGGTGCAACCCTGCAGTCAGAAGTGAAAGAGGAATTGGTCAAGCTGCTCAGAGAGTATGTGGACGTCTTTGCATGGTCATATCAGGATATGCCGGGGTTAGACACAAGCATAGTTGAACACAAGCTTCCTCTCAAACCCGAATGTGCACCTGTCAAACAAAAGTTGAGAAGAACTAGACCGGACATGGCTCTCAAGATTCAAGAGGAAGTCAAGAAACAGTTTGACGCGGGATTCCTTGCAGTGGCCAGGTACCCCGAATGGATTGCTAACATCGTGCCAGTGCCAAAGAAGGATGGAAAGGTCCGAATGTGTGTAGACTACCGGGATTTGAATAGAGCAAGCCCAAAAGATGATTTTCCACTTCCTCACATTGACGTGTTAGTGGATAATACTGCCTGATTCCCAGTCTTCTCCTTCATGGATGGATTCTCAGGTTATAATCAGATTAAAATGGCGCCCGAAGACATGGAGAAAACAACCTTCATAACACCATGGGGCACTTTCTGCTACAAAGTAATGCCTTTCGGATTGAAAAATGCCGGGGCAACATATCAGCGGGCTATGGTCACGTTGTTCCATGACATGATTCACAAGGAAATTGAAGTGTATGTGGATGACATGATCGCCAAGTCCTCATCTGAAGAAGAGCACCTCGTACATCTCCAGAAATTGTTTGAGAGATTGAGGAAATATCAACTGCGTTTAAATCCAAACAAATGCACCTTTGGCGTCAAGTCGGGGAAGCTGCTAGGTTTCATTGTTAGCCAGAAGGGAATTGAAGTGGACCCAGATAAAGTCAAGGCAATCCAGAACATGCCCGCACCAAAGACAGAAAAAGAAGTGCGAGGGTTTCTAGGCAGGCTGAACTACATTTCCAGGTTCATCTCTCATCTTACGGCAACTTGTGAACCAATCTTCAAACTATTAAGGAAGGATCAAGCCATTGAATGGAATGAAGATTGCCAAGGGGCATTTGATAAGATCAAGCAGTACTTGCAAGAGCCACCAATTTTAATACCCCCAGTTGCGGGAAGGCCCCTTATCCTATACCTACATGTGCTTGAGGAATCCATGGGCTGCGTATTGGGTCAGCAGGATAAAACTGGTAGAAAGGAACACGCAGTGTACTACTTGAGCAAGAAGTTTACCAGCTGCGAAACCAGATACTCACTCCTCGAGAAAACTTGTTGTGCTTTGACTTGGGCGGCCCGTCGGTTGAGACAATACATGATTTGTCACACTACCATGCTGATTTCCAAAATGGACCCCATCAAGTATATCTTTGAGAAGCCTGCTTTGAGTGGAAGAATTGCCCGTTGGCAGATGTTGTTGTCCGAATACGACATTCAGTATGTATCTCAAAAGGCCATCAAAGGTAGTGTGTTAGCAGAACACTTGGCACACCAGCCTTTAGAGGACTATCAGCCTGTGCGCTTTGACTTCCCAGATGAGGACATCATGGCTGTGAGTGAGAAACCTCCCATGGATGAGAATGAGGGACCCGAGCCGGGATCCCGATGGAAGCTTGTGTTTGACGGTGCTTCAAATGCTTTGGGACATGGTGTAGGGGCAGTTATCATATCTCCTAAAGATACCTACACACCTCTTACGGCAAGACTATTGTTTGACAGCACCAACAATATCGCAGAGTATGAGGCATGTATCATGGGTCTAGAGGGAGCAATCAATTTGAGAATCAAAATCCTAGAAGTGTATGGAGATTCTGCACTCGTCATTTATCAAGTCCGAGGAGAGTGGGAAACTCGTCATCCCAACTTAATCCCGTACAAGGATCATGTCTTGAAATTGGCAGAGTACTTTGATGAGATCACTTTCCATCACATCCCAAGAGAAGAAAATCAGTTGGCTGATGCTTTGGCCACTCTCTCATCCATGTACAAGGTCACTTGGCCTAATCATGTGCCTTTGATAAAAATCAACCGTCGTGAGACTCCGGCGTACTGCTTGGCTACCGAAGCGGGGCAAGATGAGAAGCCATGGTATTATGATATCAAGAACTTTCTCCAAAGGCAAGAATATCCCTTGGGGGCATCTAATGGAGACAAGAAGACTCTTAGAAGGCTAGCATCTGGTTTCTTCTTAGATGGGGAGTTGTTATACAAAAGAAACCACGATTTGGTTCTCCTCCGCTGTGTGGATAGAAAAGAGGCTGATACACTCATTGAAGAAATCCATGAAGGGTCCTTTGGCACGCACATGAATGAGCACGCTTTGGCAAGAAAGATTCTTCGGGCCGGGTACTATTGGCTGACCATGGAAACAGACTGTTTGAACCATGTCAGGAAATGCCATAAATGCCAGATTTATGCTGACAGGATACATGTCTCTCCAACCCCTCTGAATGTTTTAACATCACCGTGGCCATTCTCCATGTGGGGCATAGACATGATTGGTATGATTGAACCAAAAGCATCCAATGGACATCGTTTCATCTTAGTGGCTATTGATTACTTCACCAAGTGGGTCGAAGCGGCATCATACGCCAACGTCACAAGACAAGTGGTGGCTCAGTTCATCAAGAAAGAAATAATCTGCCGTTATGGGGTCCCCAACAAGATCATCACTGATAATGGTAGCAACTTGAACAATCAGACCATGAGGGAATTGTGCAAAAATTTCAAGATTGAGCATCATAACTCCTCACCATATAGACCCAAGATGAATGGCGCTGTAGAAGCAGCAAATAAAAACATCAAAAAGATTCTACAGAAAATGGTGAAAACATACAAAGATTGGCATGAGATGCTCCCATTTGCACTCCACGGATACAGGACGGCAGTTCGCACCTCGACTGGGGCAACTCCTTTCTCTCTTGTATATGGTATGGAAGCAGTGCTACCGGTGGAGGTGGAGATCCCCTCATTAAGAGTTCTGATGGAAACTAAGCTAGAAGAAGCGGAATGGGTCCGATCCCGGTTTGATCAGCTCAATCTCATTGAGGAAAAAAGGATGACAGCCTTGTGTCACGGACAGTTGTATCAGCAAAGGCTCAAGAGAGCATTTGATAAGAAAGTTCGCCCAAGACAATTCAAGGAAAGGGACTTGGTGTTAAAGGCTATATTGCCAATTCACAAAGACGTCCGTGGAAAGTGGACTCCCAATTATGAAGGACCATATGTAGTGAAGAAGGCCTTCTCAGGTGGAGCCTTGATACTAGCTACAATGGATGGTGAAGAGTTTCCACTCCCCGTGAACTCAGATGCAGTCAAAAAATACTATGCCTAAAGAAAAGAAAAATAAATAAAAGCTCGCTAAGTTGAAAACCCGAAAGGGCGGCTTAGGCAATAGAGAGCGTCCCGGTGGACTGAAAACCTGAAAAGGCGGTCCAGGCAAGAATTAGGGACATCAAAAAAGGAAAATAGAACCCGCTAAGTTGAAAACCCGAAAGGGCGGCTTAGGCAAAAATGGGTATCCCGGTGGATCAGTAGTTCACACTGAACAATCCAGGCAAAAGTTAGGGAAGCAAATAAAAGAAGGCATGAGACTGCAAGAGCAAAGTGAGCACGGGGCAAATTTCAGAAAGATCTGAGACTTCGCACTCAACAACAAGATGATTTGAAGATTGAAATCATGGAGAAGGATGGCATTGTTATGTTTCCATAGAATTCATTTATTTTCATTGCCATTTATCTTAGCTCAATTATGCGGTCACCTCTTTGAGGGATTGGCTTCCGTTGTAGAAACTCCGCACGTTTTGTGCTATCAATAAAATTCTCATTTTTACTCATTGTGTCTCTCTTTATCTTCTTGCACATTTCATACTTTTATTTTCCTGATAAACAAATGTTAAAACTTTGAAAAAAAAAAAAGGTAAAAAGAAAAAAGCATTTTTGAAAATCAAGCAAAAAATATTTTGAAATAAGAAAGATTAAAGAAAATCAACAGCATACAGTAAGGTGCTCACCTTGGTAACATGCAACAGACTGACCCAGCGTTCTGAGCTGATTAGGCAAGTGGCCTCGCCCACACAAATGAAGAATGTTGGTATACAACACCCAACTGGGATCCCTCTCTCCAAGGAAGGAACATCTGATGTCTCGATGTTGAGATGGAACCCCATTCCATGCGTCTTCATGCATCCATGCATATACATTCATGCATCACCATGCATTCATAAATAAACATTCAAAAAACCGTATGTCAAATCATGAGCATAATTAAAACACTGCATTAGTCTTGCATTTTTAGGCAATTGACAAGCATTCATTGCAAACATGCATAGGCAAAAGCAGATTTAAATATTCCTATTCAAGGAATAGCAGGGTTTGGTCACTCAGTTATCGAAAGAGGCAGTTTGATTTTTCTCCAACAAAGTGGTGGGTACATTATTCATCCAGCAGATCAACTAAAAGTCTCCTCCCCAGTGAATTGCAAACTCTGGAGGAATTCTGTTACAAAATGATCACAACAGTTTGCCCATCCCCAATAGGAAAGGCAATCCTACAGAATCCTGAGAGAAGGGTATTCAGTGGAATCCGTAGGCCCGAGGGTGGTGATTTCTCTTCAAGTGTAACACTGAGGTGTTACATTTAACTGTCTCAAGGACGTACAACTCCTGGTTTAGGCGTTAGTTCCTTCAGATACAGAATCCTGAGAGAAGGATGTTCAGTGGAATCCGTAGGCCCGAGGGTGGTGATTTCTCTTCAAGTGCAACACCGAGGTGTTACATTTGTTTGTCTCAAGGACGTACAACTCCTGGTTTAGGCGTTAGTTCCTTCAGATACAGAATCCTGAGAGAAGGATGTTCAGTGGAATCCGTAGGCCCGAGGGTGGTGATTTCTCTTCAAGTGCAACACCGAGGTGTTACATTTAACTGTCTCAAGGACGTACAACTCCTGGTTTAGGCGTTAGTTCCTTCAGATACAGAATCCTGAGAGAAGGGTATTCAGTGGAATCCGTAGGCCCGAGGGTGGTGATTTCTCTTCAAGTGCAACACCGAGGTGTTACATTTAACTGTCTCAAGGACGTACAACTCCTGGTTTAGGCGTTAGTTCCTTCAGATACAGAATCCTGAGAGAAGGATGTTCAGTGGAATCCGTAGGCCCGAGGGTGGTGATTTCTCTTCAAGTGCAACACCGAGGTGTTACATTTAACTGTCTCAAGGACGTACAACTCCTGGTTTAGGCGTTAGTTCCTTCAGATACAGAATCCTGAGAGAAGGGTATTCAGTGGAATCCGTAGGCCCGAGGGTGGTGATTTCTCTTCAAGTGCAACACCGAGGTGTTACATTTGTTTGTCTCAAGGACGTACAACTCCTGGTTTAGGCGTTAGTTCCTTCAGATACAGAATCCTGAGAGAAGGGTATTCAGTGGAATCCGTAGGCCCGAGGGTGGTGATTTCTCTTCAAAGTGCAACACCGAGGTGTTGCATTTGTTTGTCTCAAGGACGTACAACTCCTGGTTTAGGCGTTAGTTCCTTCAGATACAGAATCCTGAGAGAAGGATGTTCAGTGGAATCCGTAGGCCCGAGGGTGGTGATTTCTCTTCAACACTGAGGTGTTACATGTGTTTGTTTCAAGGACGTACAACTCCTGGTTTAGGCGTTAGTTCCTTCAGGTACAGAATCCTGAGATAAGGATATCGAAGATACCGGGCAGGTTTATTCTCTCCTATCATCATTCATGCCGCAAAATTAGGGCATTCTGTATTTAATTATCTTTTACCGAAAGAATACGAATACCGAGGTTATTCGCATTCTTACGGTCCAAGCTAATTAAATAGGGGCAGCTGTCATACCCTAATTTTGCCCCCACACCTTTTTTATTTCCATTTTTGCCCCTCATGCATTGTTGTTCCAATTTTGACCCATAACCTCTCTCACTTTTGCATAAGTCAAGAAAGTCAACATTTTGATCAAAAAGTCAACAGTTTGACCGAAAGTCAACACTTTGACTAAATAAGTCAACGAAACCATTTTTCAATTTAAAAATCAATGTTGACACAAAACACATGGAACTATTTTTTTCTTACATGATTATGGCTTAGCATTATCATAAGAGACAAAATTTTACCATTTTGCCCTCACATTTTCTTTATTTATTTATTTTTAATTAGTTACTTGCATTTCAAGAAACCTTTTTAAGCATCCAATTTCAATTCTTTTTCTTTCATTTCTAATCCATAAACATATTACATAATCACATTTCATCATGCATATTTTTATTTCTTGACATATTTATTTTATTTTCATATATTATTTTTAATTTGTTTTATCCCAAAAAAAAAAATCAAAAGAAGAACAAAAATTGTCCCAATCGTTTTTACACCTCATCAAGGGAATAGAAGGTTCTATTCCTTCTTACTAGACACCTCACCATTTGTACAAAAATCCCAAAACCATAGTACAAAAAATCCCAAGAAACAATCTCCAATTTGCCCTCACTAACTCTCACAAATCACTACTTTTCTAACCTAATTCCTCCCTATAAATAGAAGCATTGTTTTCAGAGCCCTAGGTTAGCCAAGAACACTCAAAAACGGCGCTGCTACAGTAAAGAGAAAACACTCCATTTTTTTCTTCCATTCTTAAAATTTCAAACCTCACAATCTCACCTCAAGTTCATAACTTATCCATCAAAACACCTTCATCCAAGTTCCAGGAGCAAGAACCCTTCATTTTCCACGCAAAAAGGTGAAGGAATCGTACCTGAGAAGAGCCACGGCGGCCAGGAGAAAAGCAAGCTCAAATCGTGGTGTTCAGAGATCTATTCAGGTAGTTTTCTACACCATTCATCTTCTCTTGGCACTCTGAAGCTTTTCCCATAGCTGGTTTATCTCAATTTTGCCTGTATCGTAACTTTGCGTTTTTACTCTCAAACCTTCTCTTCTTCGTTTTTCATTTTCTGTGAGGAATCAGTAAAAACTATTTCCATATTTGAATTCCTTGTGAAAAAACGAAGAGAACCATATTTATTTCATAGAGTTTGGTGGTGTTTTGGATGAACTCCGGTGACGGGCGCCGTCGCCGGCAAGGCCAGGGTCACCGGAGAAGACGAATGCACCGTACTCCATCTTCTTCCTCAAGTTTGAATCGTGACTGTTTGATCTTGTGATTTAATCCTGCACGTTGATTGGTAGTTTATAACGTAGCCGTCAGATCTCATTTAAGTGAGATCTGACGGTGATAACGCTTTTGGCGTACGTGTTCGCGCTACACTGGATCCGTGATCTGGGCCAGTAGGTCTGAGTTGCATGATCTTGATCAGACAACCCAGATCCTGCGCGCGTACGGTGCACGGCCTTTCAGTGCCTGCACCTGATCTTTTTTGTGCTGACTTTCGTTTTTTTGTTGACCTGCGCATGGGTTGGGCTTCAGGCCCAGAAGCGCTATTCACACTCCTTTGTTTTTGCGTTTCTTCTTTATTTGCACCCCCTCTGTTTGAACTTTTTTTATTATTTTTCAGCTTAATAAAAAAGCACTTATTTAGCCAATGGCTTATTTAAGCTATTCTGGTTATTTTGGTTATGCTAAAAAGTTTTATTTCATGGTTCATCAATTATGTTAAGTATTAACTTATTTATTTAAATTAATCTAGCGCATTTGATTATTTTTGATTATTCCAAAAGTACTTATTGGAGCAATAGCTTTTTTAAGCTTATTGACCCAGTTCAAGGTGCTGAGATGTTTAATTAATTTCCAGAACAGCTTTTTTTTTGCTTTAGCTTATTTACATAAGTCATTTTGTAGTTATTTAATTTTAGCTTATTTGAATAAGTACTTAAGTGAACCAAATTACTTTTCTAAGTACTTTTGGGGCTACTTTCTCTCGCACAATATCTTGTCTAGCTTTAATTAGTTTAGGTCAACCTTGTGTTTGTTTGTATTTGAGCATTTATTCATGTTTACGCGTATTTGTTTAATTGCTCGTAACTTTATTTTTTGCTACAATTATTTTTCTGCTTTATATATAGTCATATGTCATTGCATCTCATGCTTTATTTACTTTATACTATGATTCATGCATTTTTATCTATGATTTGTATCCATTTTTAGTATCTGTTTGTCTTCATTTTATGTCTGCTTCTTCACTTCTCATCCCCTTATATGCTTGGGCCTGTTTAGTTAGAACTTGAGACTTGTTTTTTATAATAAACATAGTGAAAAAAGGGTTGATCTGACGTATGACTTTTCACACCCGGATAATCCCTATCCCTGACGTATGACTCGTGATCTTGGGATTATCCTCACTATTGATTAAATTAAGATTTTTATAATAAACAAGGATGAAAAGGGGTTGATCTGACGTATGACTTTTCACACCCCGAATGGTCCTTATCCCTGACGTATGACTCGCGATCTTGGGACCATTCTCATCCTAAAGCGTTAAAATAAACCAACATTCGCCTTTCCCTTTTGGAATATTTTCTTAATCAAGTTAATCAAGGCTTTCAAAATAAACAAGGATGAAAAGGGGTTGATCTGACGTATGACTTTTCACACCCCGGATGGTTCTTATCCCTGACGTATGACTCGTGATCTTGGGACCATCCTCATCCTAATCAAGCGTTAAAACTAACCTCCACTCACTCAAACTTCTTTTCAGAAAAACATGGATATACGCTTTATCCATTCCTCTGACACATACACAGCTTAAGCCTCTAATTAGAGCATACAAGCGTCGTTGTATCAGCGGAATGCGAAATAAGCAACATCCGTTATTCAACCTTTTTTCAATGGATACACGTTTTATCTACTCCTCTGACACATACACAGCTTAAGCCTCTGATTAGATAGAGCATACAAGCGTCGTTGTGTCAGCGGAATACGAAATAAGCGTTATCCACTAAAATCAACCAACCACACAACATTTTTTACCAGAACTACGTGAGTTTTGAATTTCCCATTGCACCGGGGAATACGTAGGAGCGGGCTCCTACAACCGTCAAACTCAACTAATAAAAAACCTTTTTTTTAATTTATTCGGAAACGAAGTAGAGATTAGATAAGAGATAAAAGGCAATTTAATTCAAACCTACGCAAACAAACCCAAACCACCTAAACGGTCCCCAGTGAAGTCGCCAGCTGTAGCGGGCTGGAAAATCACTTCCATTTTTCATACAATGAAGTCGCCATTGACGTTTATTTATCCCGTGAGGGGAAAGGAAAATATCACGAAAACCTTGGTTTAGGTTCGGGAGTTGGTTATGCGAGGGGAAGGTATTAGCACCCCTCGCATCCATCGTACTCGATGGGAACCGTTTAGGTGGTTTGGGTTTGTTTGCGTAGGTTTGAATTAAATTGCCTTTTATCTCTTATCTAATCTCTACTTCGTTTCCGAATAAATTAAAAAAAAGGTTTTTTATTAGTTGAGTTTGACGGTTGTAGGAGCCCGCTCCTACGTATTCCCCGGTGCAATGGGAAATTCAAAACTCACGTAGTTCTGGTAAAAAATGTTGTGTGGTTGGTTGATTTTAGTGGATAACGCTTATTTCGTATTCCGCTGACACAACGACGCTTGTATGCTCTATCTAATCAGAGGCTTAAGCTGTGTATGTGTCAGAGGAGTAGATAAAACGTGTATCCATTGAAAAAAGGTTGAATAACGGATGTTGCTTATTTCGCATTCCGCTGATACAACGACGCTTGTATGCTCTAATTAGAGGCTTAAGCTGTGTATGTGTCAGAGGAATGGATAAAGCGTATATCCATGTTTTTCTGAAAAGAAGTTTGAGTGAGTGGAGGTTAGTTTTAACGCTTGATTAGGATGAGGATGGTCCCAAGATCACGAGTCATACGTCAGGGATAAGAACCATCCGGGGTGTGAAAAGTCATACGTCAGATCAACCCCTTTTCATCCTTGTTTATTTTGAAAGCCTTGATTAACTTGATTAAGAAAATATTCCAAAAGGGAAAGGCGAATGTTGGTTTATTTTAACGCTTTAGGATGAGAATGGTCCCAAGATCGCGAGTCATACGTCAGGGATAAGGACCATTCGGGGTGTGAAAAGTCATACGTCAGATCAACCCCTTTTCATCCTTGTTTATTATAAAAATCTTAATTTAATCAATAGTGAGGATAATCCCAAGATCACGAGTCATACGTCAGGGATAGGGATTATCCGGGTGTGAAAAGTCATACGTCAGATCAACCCTTTTTCACTATGTTTATTATAAAAAACAAGTCTCAAGTTCTAACTAAACAGGCCCAAGCATATAAGGGGATGAGAAGTGAAGAAGCAGACATAAAATGAAGACAAACAGATACTAAAAATGGATACAAATCATAGATAAAAATGCATGAATCATAGTATAAAGTAAATAAAGCATGAGATGCAATGACATATGACTATATATAAAGCAGAAAAATAATTGTAGCAAAAAATAAAGTTACGAGCAATTAAACAAATACGCGTAAACATGAATAAATGCTCAAATACAAACAAACACAAGGTTGACCTAAACTAATTAAAGCTAGACAAGATATTGTGCGAGAGAAAGTAGCCCCAAAAGTACTTAGAAAAGTAATTTGGTTCACTTAAGTACTTATTCAAATAAGCTAAAATTAAATAACTACAAAATGACTTATGTAAATAAGCTAAAGCAAAAAAAAAGCAGTTCTGGAAATTAATTAAACATCTCAGCACCTTGAACTGGGTCAATAAGCTTAAAAAAGCTATTGCTCCAATAAGTGCTTTTGGAATAATAAAAAATAATCAAATGCGCTAGATTAATTTAAATAAATAAGTTAATACTTAACATAATTGATGAACCATGAAATAAAACTTTTTAGCATAACCAAAATAACCAGAATAGCTTAAATAAGCCATTGGCTAAATAAGTGCTTTTTTATTAAGCTGAAAAAAAATAAAAAAAGTTCAAACAGAGGGGGTGCAAATAAAGAAGAAACGCAAAAACAAAGGAGTGTGAATAGCGCTTCTGGGCCTGAAGCCCAACCCATGCGCAGGTCAACAAAAAACGAAAGTCAGCACAAAAAAGATCAGGTGCAGGCACTGAAAGGCCGTGCACCGTACGCGCGCAGGATCTGGGTTGTCTGATCAAGATCATGCAACTCAGACCTACTGGCCCAGATCACGGATCCAGTGTAGCGCGAACACGTACGCCAAAAGCGTTATCACCGTCAGATCTCACTTAAATGAGATCTGACGGCTACGTTATAAACTACCAATCAACGTGCAGGATTAAATCACAAGATCAAACAGTCACGATTCAAACTTGAGGAAGAAGATGGAGTACGGTGCATTCGTCTTCTCCGGTGACCCTGGCCTTGCCGGCGACGGCGCCGGTCACCGGAGTTCATCCAAAACACCACCAAACTCTATGAAATAAATATGGTTCTCTTCGTTTTTTCACAAGGAATTCAAATATGGAAATAGTTTTTACTGATTCCTCACAGAAAATGAAAAACGAAGAAGAGAAGGTTTGAGAGTAAAAACGCAAAGTTACGATACAGGCAAAATTGAGATAAACCAGCTATGGGAAAAGCTTCAGAGTGCCAAGAGAAGATGAATGGTGTAGAAAACTACCTGAATAGATCTCTGAACACCACGATTTGAGCTTGCTTTTCTCCTGGCCGCCGTGGCTCTTCTCAGGTACGATTCCTTCACCTTTTTGCGTGGAAAATGAAGGGTTCTTGCTCCTGGAACTTGGATGAAGGTGTTTTGATGGATAAGTTATGAACTTGAGGTGAGATTGTGAGGTTTGAAATTTTAAGAATGGAAGAAAAAAATGGAGTGTTTTCTCTTTACTGTAGCAGCGCCGTTTTTGAGTGTTCTTGGCTAACCTAGGGCTCTGAAAACAATGCTTCTATTTATAGGGAGGAATTAGGTTAGAAAAGTAGTGATTTGTGAGAGTTAGTGAGGGCAAATTGGAGATTGTTTCTTGGGATTTTTTGTACTATGGTTTTGGGATTTTTGTACAAATGGTGAGGTGTCTAGTAAGAAGGAATAGAACCTTCTATTCCCTTGATGAGGTGTAAAAACGATTGGGACAATTTTTGTTCTTCTTTTGATTTTTTTTTTTTTGGGATAAAACAAATTAAAAATAATATATGAAAATAAAATAAATATGTCAAGAAATAAAAATATGCATGATGAAATGTGATTATGTAATATGTTTATGGATTAGAAATGAAAGAAAAAGAATTGAAATTGGATGCTTAAAAAGGTTTCTTGAAATGCAAGTAACTAATTAAAAATAAATAAATAAAGAAAATGTGAGGGCAAAATGGTAAAATTTTGTCTCTTATGATAATGCTAAGCCATAATCATGTAAGAAAAAAATAGTTCCATGTGTTTTGTGTCAACATTGATTTTTAAATTGAAAAATGGTTTCGTTGACTTATTTAGTCAAAGTGTTGATTTTCGGTCAAACTGTTGACTTTTTGATCAAAATGTTGACTTTCTTGACTTATGCAAAAGTGAGAGAGGTTATGGGTCAAAATTGGAACAACAATGCATGAGGGGCAAAAATGGAAATAAAAAAGGTGTGGGGGCAAAATTAGGGTATGACACCCCGAAAGTCAAAAGTTGAGGGACCCCGGTAGTCAGAGAATCGACAGTCAACACCTGATGCCGTAGAGTTCGACCAGATACCAGAGACCTGCAAGTCTCAACAGACTTGAACACCCCTCAGCGACTCCAAAGAGTGAAGTGATCATTGTTTATCAAATATTGTGAATGTTTCCATGGTTGTGTGAATTAAAGTCATTGTAGGAAAATGTTGCATGGAAGGTTGATCAATTGAAGTGCTTGATGAAAAGATCAAATGAATTATGTGTTGAAGGGATTTAAGAAGGTTGTCAAGATTTTGTGGTTTTTTGTTTGATAAAAGTGTTCCTTGAGGACAAGCAACGAGATAAGTTTGGGGTTGTGATGATATCTCATCATTCCTCTAAACCAAGGATCATTTCAAGCGTTTTTAGTGTGTTTTTGCTAATAAAGTTGGCTACAAGTGATAAAAATTGAAGGTTTCAAGAGATTATTTGATCTACGAGCCAATGCCAAAAAAGTATGAAAAAGTCAATAATTTGGTCAAAAATAGAAGTTGCGGTTCGCGCAGGCGAAATCAAGGTTAGCGTACGCGAAAATGTGTGAGCAAAGGCCAGGACATTCTGCCGTTTTAGCTTGCGCGACCCAGGGCTCTAGCGTGCGCGAACCAGGCACTAGCGTGCGCGAACCAGGCACTAGCGTGCGCGAAGATTGCGGTGAACCAAGCCTTAGCGTGCGCGAAAATTGCGGGGACAGAGCATTAGCTTGCGCGAAACAGGGAAATTTATAAAAGCAAAAATTCAACACTTTGGCCAGGTTCGGATTTTGAAGATTGGAAGCTTAACATTGAGGATTTTCTACCTCCAAGGACCAGATCTAAAGAGGTTTGAAGAGAAGATTGATGATGATGAATGGAGATGAAGAATTCCACTTCAAATCCACCATGACCATTGGCTAAGACTCTTTAGGATTGAATCTCCATGTAACTTGAACTCGCTCATGTTGTAGCTAAGTTCTTGTATTGAATTCAAAGTTTATGCATCTATTAATCTTGAGTTTAATGCCTATCTTTCCTTGATCTAGTTAGATTTGAATCTAGTAATTGAGTTTCTATGAGAATAGCACTTGAATTATGGATCTAGATTGATAGAACATATGTTTATGCTTAAGAGATTTTGTATGAATGTGTGTGATTGCATGATTAACCGTTCTTAATCCTCTATTAATGTTGATTTAGTTAAGAGATTAGGTAATTGACATTCTCTAGAGAGTGTAACTAGCAAAGAGATTTGTAGTTGCAACTTAGGTTAATCAATCTTGCATGAAATTGATTCAATACTTGTGAATTTAGCTACTGCACCTTGATGAGTTCATGGAAGCATGTAGGTTCAACCGTTTTTAACTTCGTATTTGAAAGATTCGTTGATAATTGCATTTTTAAACTTGATATTTGAAAAACCCCCCAAATTATGTTTTTAGTAGATAGTTATAACATAGTTGTGATTGTCTATAAATTCGGTTACGATAATCCCTGAGGATCGATACTCTTTTTACTACTTGCGGAAATCGTACACTTGCGATATTTTCTATCAAGTCATGTTGTTGATAGTTTGATCTTGTTTTTCTTGGACTCTCTTTGTTTCCAAGAATGAGATCTTCTGGATGTGATGATCTGTACTTGAATTTTCTCTTTGGAGCTTCATTAGTTTCAGTACTTGTTTGGGTATCATTTTCTGAAGTATCATCATGTTCTTTAGATGCTTCTATTGGAGATGCTTCTTCAGAGTCTTCTTCCAATACAGCTTCTGAAGCTTCAATAGCTGTTGATGCTTTTTCAGATTCTGAATTGATGTATTGATATGGAACACCTGCATAGCTATCATCTTGCTCTATCATTTTACTGTCAAGCTCTTTGTCACCAAATCTAACATGTATAGATTCTTCCACTGTGTTAGTTTCAGAATTATACACTCTGTATGCCTTTGATCGTTCAGAGTAACCTATAAAGATTCCCTTACAAGCTTTGGCATCAAATTTTCTTTTGTAGGCCTTGTTGTTCAGAATGTAACATGTACATCCAAACTGGTGAAAATAAGAGATGTTGGGTTTTCTTCCTTTAAAAAGTTCATATGTTGTCTTATTCAGTATAGGTCTAATATAGATCCTATTTTGAATATAACAAGCTGTGTTTACAGCTTCTGCCCAGAAGTGCTTAGCAAGTTTTGTCTAATGCATCATGGTTCTTGCCATCTCTTGTAAAGACCTGTTCTTTCTCTCTACAACACCATTTTCCTGTGGTGTTCTAGGAGCTGAGAACTCATGGACAATTCCATGGTCTTCAAGTTGCAAAGGGTTCATTTTCAAACTCACCCCCATGATCACTTCTGATCTTTAAGATCTTGAGACTTTTCTCACTTTTCACTTGAGTGCAGAAGATGGTAAACACATCATATGCATCATCTTTCACTCTTAGAAATTTAACCCAAGTCCATCTACTGTAATCATCAACAATGACCAGTCCATATTTCTTTCCATTGATTGATGCAGTACTTACTGGGCCAAACAAATCAATGTGAAGTAGTTCTAGAGGTCTTGAGGTAGAGACAATGTTTTTAGGTTTAAAAAATGTTTTTGAAATCTTACCAATCTGACAAGGACCATACAGAGCATCTGAATTATAGTTGAGATTGGGTAAGCCTTTAACCAAGCTCAGTTTGCTAAGCTTAGAGATTAATCTCCAGTTAGCATGTCCTAAGCGTTGGTGTCAGACCCATTTCTCATCATTAACAGATAATAGACATACTATCTTTTGCTCTGTTAGTTCTGACAGATTGATTTTATAAACATTGTCTTTCCTTAGGCCTCTGAACACTATGGACTCATCAGACTCTTTAATTACAGTACATGCATCTTCATTAAACTTAACAACAAATCCACTATCACAGAATTGACTAATGCTAAGCAGATTATGTTTGAGGCCATCAACTAACCATACATCTTTAATAGAGAGAGAAGAATTACCAACTGTACCAGTACCAGTGATCTTCCCTTTTTGGTTTCCTCCAAATCCCACAGTTCCTCCCTCTTTCAGAGTTAGGGTTTGGAACATATGCTTGTCTCCTGTCATGTGACGCGAGCAGCCACTGTCCAGGTACCATGAATGGTGCTCTGACCTTCTTTGAACGCAAATCTGTTACAAAAACAATCTCAGACCTAGGTACCCATATTTTTATGGGTCATCTTGAGTTAGTCTTTAATGCCTTAGGTTGTTTTTGTTTATAAGGCCTTTCAGAAGCTCTAGTGTTATTCAAGCCTTTTGAAAAACTTTTTGACTTTGTATAACTCTTAAATTTTGCTTTAGAATATATCAGAGTTGTCTTTGATTTGACATTGTTCTGAGGTTTGGAAATCTTAGGCTCTGAAGGTTTCAGAGTCTGAGACTTCTTAGCCTCTGACACAATTAAATTTTCAGGTTCTTATATCACTATTGCTTCTGATTGGCTTTTAACAAATACAGCCTTAGGTTTTGAATTATCATTGTTAGAGGGTTTGGAAAGTAATGGATTATCTTTAATACGCGAAAATCCAAGACCTTCACCTCTGTTTCTACTAACATGGTATATTAAGGAAGCTATCTTACTTCTCTTCATGCCATTGATAAGAAATTCTTGCATAGCAAATTCATGCTCTGGAGGAACCTTATCATTGTAAACATAATGAGCTTCCATAAATGAGTTTCTACTTTGTAGAGACTCATTTTCTTCCACTATTATGTTCATTTTCTCAGTTAGGTTATTGTAAGCCTTTTTCAAGACCTTACATTCACCTGCCTTTTTAGTGAGCATTTTTAAGGCATCCTTAAGAGAATCTACAAGTTCAGTTCTAGATAGTTTAGCTATTACCTCTTCCTCATCTTCAGAGTCTGAACCTGCTTCAGAGTCTTCTCTGTCAGAGGTAGTTGCCATCAGTGCTAGATTTGCTTCCTCATCACCTTCTGAATCTGAGTCTTTGTCAAGATCTTCCCATGTTGCCAGAAAGCTTCTCTTGACTTTACTCTTGTACCTTTCCTTGCTAGAGCTTTGCTTTGATGGTCTACTTTTGTTTTCTGGACAATCAACAATGAAATGGCCAGGCTTGTTGCATATGAAGCACTTGCTTTGATCTTCCTTCTTATATTTAGAAGCAGTAGTTCTTTTGGAAGATCCTCCAAACTTGCCCGCATATTTCTTGCTTCTCTTTGCCCATTGTGAAACCTTGGCGGCCATCAGTACCATCTCTTCTTCTTCATCAGACCCAAGTTCTTGACCCTCTTCAGAGGCTTCATCCTCAGATTCTATTACCTTAGCTTTCAGAGCCTTTGACGAGCTCTTGGAGCTTAGGGCTATCCCTTTTATCTTCTTAGTTGACTCATCAGTCATTAACTCCATTTCATGACTCTTGAGTGAACTAACTAAGCTTTAAAGAGATACAGTATCCAAGTCTTTAGACTCTTGAAGCGCAGTCACCTTTGGTCTGCATTTTGGTGGCAAGCTTCTGAGTACCTTTCTCACATGATCAGCTTCAATATAACTTTTGTCCAAGACTTGAAGTCCAGATACTAGGATTTGAAACCTTGAAAACATCGTTTCTATATCCTCTCCATCCTTCATCTTAAACAACTCATACTGATGCACCAACAAGTTAGCCTTTGCCTCGTTAACTTGTTTGTTGCCCTCATACTTGGATTTTAAACAATCCCAAATTGACTTTGCGGTTCTTTTATCTCCAATTTTAAGATACTCATCATGAGAGGTGGCGTTTGTCATCATTCATTTTACATTATGATGCTTCTTGTACTCTAGCTTTTGAGTAGGTGTAAAAGACTTCATGTTCTGAGAACTAACTACTCCTTCTAAGTCCATATTTTCAAAGTTAACTTCATCTTCTACCAAGTACCATAAGTCACAATCAATGCCCATGATGTGACTGTACATCTTGGTTTTCCATAAGGGGTAACCAGTCTCAGTTCCATTGAAGAAAGGAACTTTATCAGATGATCTTCTATCTTTAGCATTTGAATCATAGTCAAAATTAACTGTAGCATTGTTGGATTTCTCAGCAGACATGTTTTTCATCCTGGATCTTTACTGTTTCACTATTAGGTGAGTTAGGCAACAGCCCAGCTCCTGATACCAATTGAAGGTGGAAAAACACAAGAAGGGGAGGTTGAATTGTGTTTTAGAATTTTAAAAATTTTTCTAACTTAGAACACAAAAGCAGCGGATATAAACAAAGTAAATAAAAGGGTTCTGAGAGAGATAGAAGAAAGACACAAAGATTTATCCTGGTTCCCCTCACAACTTGAGAGTACGTCCAGTCCCCTTGTTTCCAACAAGAGATTTTCACTATAATCTTCACAAGATTACAAATTGCTCAAGCACTCTTGCAAGAGACTTCTCAGATGCTCAAGTTTCACTAAACAAGAGACTTCACAAACAAACTTAAAATCTAAGAATGAATGTTTATGGACACTTGATATACTATCAGAGGTGTTTACAAAATACAACTCAATTTGCTTTAAGACTTTGAATGACAGATTATACAAATTATGTCAAATTGCTTCAGAGCCTTAAAACGCAGTAATACAACAGTGGTCATTTCTTCTATTTGAGTCTTCTATTTATACTTGAAGGAAGATGATGACTGTTGCAGAGAGATAACATGCCAGCTGGAATTTACTCGTACAATTGTGATAGCTGTAGTTGCCTTCTTTGGCAAAGATATCCAATTCCACTACCTTGCTATTTGAATTATCACTCATCCATTTTGAGTAAGAATAGTACAATAGTACGATCCTCAAATGCGCTCCACTTGTGGATAAGATTAACGTTGTACCAACGAATATTCCTTCATGTGGTCGTGACAGAGCCTTGAAGTAGATTATTCTTCAATCATTGGTTATGATTATGTCAGTTCTTGAGTGACGTAAATTCCTTTTGCTTCAGATGCTGTTGTCATAGCTTCTTGAGGTCTTTAGCTTCTGAGTCCTTCAGAGCCTTGTTTTTGTCCTCAGAGTCACTTTCTTCAACACGCAAAATTTAAGCTTCTGATGAACAGTGATGTGCTTTCAGAGCTTGTTTTGACTGGCTTCTCTGCTATTATTCATAGTGCTTCTGAATGAATTTTAACTTGTAATTTTGCACACTAGAATAATCATTAGTAATTCCAATTGCAATTTTAATACTTTGTTATCATCAAAACCACTTAAAAACTTAGAGGTTCATGTCAGACCCACTTTGTTCCAACACCTTCCTCTAAAAAAACCAACAATTGGTATCAGAGCTTTTTTCTTGAGGGACATGGTGAGGTTGAGAGTTCAACTAAAAAACCAAACACTTACCCAAGAGTTGGAAAATGTATTCTGATAACTTAACCATAAAATTGCCAATTTTTTAGGGTGAAAATTATCACTTATGGGCAACAAGAATGGAGGCTTATCTTGATGCTAATGATCTTTGGCAGGCTGTTGAGGATGAGTATGTGGTTGATCCATTACCAGACAATCCAACGATTGCACAAATCAGAAATCATAAGGAGAGAAAGCAGCGAAAATCGAAGGCAAAATCTTATCTTTTTTCAGCTGTTTCCGAAGCAATCTTTACAAGAGTTATGACTCTGAAATCAACCAAAGCAATTTCGGATTTTCTCAAACAGGAGTATGAAGGAAATGAGAAAGTCAAAGGGATGCAAGTGCTGAATCTGATGCAGCGGATGAAGGAGTCAGAAACAATCAAGGAGTCAGAAACAATCAGAGAATTCGAGATGCAGCGGATGAAGGAGTCAGAAACAATCAAGGAGTATTCTGACAAACTTCTAAGCATCGTCAAAAATGTAAGATTGCTTGGAACTGAATTTTCTGATACAAGGATAGTCCAAAAAATTCTTGTGACTGTTCCTGAGCGGTTTGAATCTACCATTTCTTCTTTGGAAAATTCCAAAGATTTGTCAAACATTACTTTGTGAGAATTGGTGTATGCGTTGCAAGCCCAAGAACAAAGGAGACTCATGAGGGAGGAAGGCGTGGTTGAAGGTGCTTTAATGGCCAAATTGAAGCTCAATCAAGGTCACAAAGGACGGAAGAAAAATGTCCAATGGAACAATTTTCTGAAAGGATAAAGTTCCAATAAAGCTGAAGATGAGAAGACAAATAATCCTCCATGCCAACACTGTGGAAAAACAAATCATGCACATTTTAAATGTTGGAATAGACCAAATTTTCGCTGCAACAAATGCAATCAGCCGGGTCATAATGCAAAATTTTGCAAAAGTGAAGAACAACCAAAAGTTGAGGCTCAAGTGGCTAATCAAAATGAGAAGGAAGAGTACTTATTCGCATTTTCCACAAACAAAAATAATAAAAAATGGTTGGTTGATAGTGGATGCACACATCACATGGCTCGTGATGAAGAGTTGTTCAAGGAGTTAGACAAAACAATTGCTTCAAAAGTTACCATTGGCAATGGAGAGAGTGTTGATGTCAAGGGTGTAGCGGGCTGGAAAATCACTTCCATTTTTCATACAATGAAGTCGCCATCGACGTTTATTTATCCCGTGGGGGGAAAGGGAAATATCGCTAAAACCTTGGTTTAGGTTCGGGAGTTGGTTATGCGAGAGGAAGGTGTTAGCACCCCTCGCATCCATCGTACTCGATGGGAACCGTTTAGGTGGTTTGGGTTTGTTTGCGTAGGTTTGAATTAAATTGCCTTTTATCTTATCTAATCTCTACTTCGTTTCCAAAATAAATTAAAAGAAAATAAGGGTTTTTATTAATTGAGTTTGACGGTTGTAGGAGTCCACTCCTACGTATTCCCCGGTGCAATGGGAAACTCAAAACTCACGTAGTTCTGGTAAAAATGTTTGTGTGGTTGGTTGATTTTAGTGGATAACGCTTATTTCGTATTCCGCTGACACAACGACGCTTGTATGCTCTAATCAGAGGCTTAAGCTGTGTGTGTGTCAGAGGAGTAGATAAAACGTGTACCCCTTGAAAAAAAGAGTTGAATAATGGATGTTGCTTATTTCGCATTCCGCTGATACAACAATGCTTGTATGCTCTAATCAGAGGCTTAAGCTGTGTATGTGTCAGAGGAATGGATAAAGCGTATATCCATGTTTTCTGAAAAAGAAATTTAAGTGTGTGAGGTTAAGTTTTTAACGCTTGTTTTTGGAATGAGAGCAGCTCGAGTGAACTAGTCAGATGACCGGCTACCGAGACAACCCGGGGAAGAAAGAAGCAGATGCCAGATTCTCCCTTTTTCATTCATTATTATGAAAATCTCTGGTTAAGTTATTTAAGAAAAAGTGTCTGAAAGAAAGACGGATGTTGGTTGTTTTTAACACTGGTTTTAGAATGAGAGCAGCTTGAGTGAACTAGTCAGATGACCGGCTACCAAGACAACTCGGGGAAGAAAGAAGCAGATGCCAGATTCTCCCTTTTTCACCCATTAATTATTGCAAAGAGTTTGATTAAGTTTATTATGAAAACAAAGTCCAAGGATATAAAAATAGCAAAATTAAATAACAATGACAATTGATATAATAACAATGCGACAATTAAATGTGAATGAATGCAAGTATTCAAATGAAAATGCATGAATCAACATGATATAGTTTAATATGCATGAATGAATCAAGAATGAATGAGAATTGATGATACATAATTAAATAAAAATGCATAAGCTAAAGTAACGTACAATGAATTAAATAACATAAACATGCTAAATTAAATCAAGGTAAATGAGATGAGTTAGAATGAATTGAAATGAAGCTAAAGAGCTGAAGACAAGCATAAGAAATAAAAATAAGCAATTAATCATAATTAAGCACTTAAGTAAATAAGCTAAAAAGCTAGAAAAGTGATTAAACAACAAGCTAAGGAAAGCATGAACATAATCTGAAATCAAACATGATATGAGCAAAGCAAAATAGTCCAGTAAGCTAAAAAGCTCAAACACCAAATAAGCGCTTATGAAAATAAGCTAAAAAATGATTAAATAAGCTAAAAAGCTAAAGAATAACTTAAAAGCAAAAATAAATGCTCAAATGAGACAAACAGGAATCACACATGATTTAAGCATAACCAAATGGTCCAAGAAGCTAAACAGCTTAAGCACCAAATAAGTGCTTATGAAAATAAGCTAAAAAGTGATTAAATAAGCTAAAAAGCTAAAGAATAACTTAAAAGCAAAAATAAATGCTCAAATGAGACAAACAGGAATCACACATGATTTAAGCATAACCAAATGGTCCAAGAAGCTAAACAGCTTAAGCACCAAATAAGTGCTTATGAAAATAAGCTAAAAAGTGATTAAATAAGCTAAAAAGCTAAACAATAAGCTAAAAAGCTAAAATAAAGAACTCAAAAATGGAGAGCAAAATTTAAGCATAGCAAAGTGACTAAAATAGCTTAAATAAGCTATTAGCCACTTAAGTGCTTTTGAAAATAAGCTGAAAATCAATTAAAATTAATTTAAGCTGAGGGGGTGCAGAAAGTAAAGGGAGTGGTGCAGATAGTAGATCTGGGCCAGAAAGCCCAGTCCACGCCAGAGTCAACAAAACAACAGCAGTCAACAAAAAAACAAATCCTATGCGGTTAAGGAAAGGGGTACGCGATAAGATTTTAAAACCTGAGATGACGGATTGATCCAACGCGCATGATTTAAAAGAAACGATCTAATCTGGAGCGTCCATTTGCGCGCGCGCTATCGAACGGCCAGGGTTGAATCTGTGTTTAGGTTGAAGATCTTCATCTTCTCCGGTGAAGCTCGTCGGTCCTTCACGGTGGTCCGGTCGCCGGAGAATCCAAACAGTGTCGATTCAGGCAAGGGGGTAGTCTATCTTGCTCGAAATTTCGCAAGGATCACGAATCCGTGCTTAGTTTCTTGAAATCGGACCTGCAAAAGCAAACACGAAGCGAAAACCAAACGAATACAGAAATGGAAAAATACGATCCAGTACAAATTGGTTCAAATTAACCATGGATTAAGCTTCATGGGGTCCTGGCGAATACAGGGAAGCAAAAATCAAGTCCAAAGGATCTCTGTAACTCTCAGTCCATTACCTTTGGTTTCAAGCCTTTTTTAGGTTTGGTTATGGTGTTTCTGGATGGTTTTGATTGCGATTTGGCACTAGTATATTCTACTGGAAGTGTTTGGAAGCTGTTTTGATGAAGAAATTGAAGGTTAGAAGTGGTTTTAATTGATTTTGAATTTTTGAGAAAAGAGAGGAAAAGGGATGAATTTTGGATGATTTGGTTCTGATTTTCTCCTCTCGGGTTCTCTGGCTCCGCCTCTGAGGTTTTGTGAGGGTTTATATATGATTGGAATTAGGTTAGAATCAATGAGAATGAGGGTAGAAATGGTATAGTACAAATGATTGATTTTTGTGATTTTTTGGCATGGATAATGTGGAATTTTTGTGTACTATTTGGTGAGGTGGAGAGGAATAGAACCTTCTAGGTTGCTAATGATAGAAATGATGATGTGTTAATGCTTGGAATTTTTTGGTACCTCTTTTGATTTTTTTGGGAACAAATAACAAATTAAAAATAACACATAATAAAATAAAAATAAATATGCAAAATAAAAATATGCATGATGATGAAATGTGATTATGCAAAAGGGGTTATGGATTAAAAATGAGAAAGAGGATTTAAAATTTGATGTTAGAAAGGTTTCTTGAAATGCAAGTAACTAACTAAAAATAAATAATAAATAAGAAATAAACTAATGGAAGGGTAAAATGGTAAAAATTAACCTTTATGATCATGCCATGCAAAATCATGCAAGAAAAATAATTCTATGTGTTTTTGTGCCAACTTTGATTTTTTCAATTAAAAATTGACTTTGTTGACTTTTTATTCAAAGTGTTGACTTTGTTGACTTTTTTCTAATAAATGCAAAAGTGTGAAAAATATCATGGGGCAAAATTAGGGTATGACAAAGGGCAAAGGAGTTGTTGATGTTGAAACTAACTCAGGTACTAAATATATTTCTGATGTTTTATTTGTGCCTGAGTTGAATCAAAATTTGTTGAGTGTTGGACAAATGCTGGAAAAACACTACACTTTGCATTTTAAGGACATGAAATACACTATATTTAATCATGTTGGCTGTGAAGTAATGTCTATTAAAATGAGAAATAGAAGTTTTTCGATAGAGTGGAAGCAAGCAGCAATACATGCATCTCCAAAGGTAGTAGAAGCCTCAAATAAAGAGAAGATCAGAATAGAAAATCTCCAAGGCCAAAGCTCTAAAACTGTAGAAGGAAAATTTAATGATAATGCTAATTTTTCTGTTAAAAAGTGTGAACCTCTTGCTGAAATTTTTGAAATGTGCAATGTTGCTATGGTCAATCCTTTGGGTGATTCAAATGTGGCAAGCATGGATGGTTGGAGAGTTGTCATGCAGGATGAGAAAAATATGAAAGAGAAAAATGAATCTTGTCAACTTGAAGACAAGCCAAGAGATCAAAAGTTGACTGATGTTAAGTGGGTTTGTAGAACTAAAATTGATCATAATGGTTCTAAGAACAAATTTCTGGAAAAATTGGTTGATAAAGGCTTTCAAGAACATGAAATTCATTTTTCTAATGATTTTGCTGATGTGGCGAGTCATGAAGGGGCAAGTCTTGAAGCTGAGAAGATTTACAAAGTTCATTAAAGAAGTTGAGAAGTCCAAAGAAGAGGAATTTGAAGTCAATAACTATTGATTTAAGGAGGAGTGTTGTGAATCAATATTATTATTATTAATTATTACTATTATTATTATTATTATAGTTTAATTGAGTTTATTGAGTTTCTTAGGATTCCTATTGTTACAAGTTTTAACTATTGAAATTATGAGTATTAGTGAGTGTGTTACAAATTTAAGGTAGTTTAATTGTGATTTATGTTTATCTTCTCTATGTTATGTTTTTCATGTATTTAAAGGATGATAATATCAATAAAATTATGTGAGTTTCATTCCATCATTCCTCTAAAAAAACCAACAAATAATAGTCTTTACTTGCACTAATTATGAGGGGAAGTGTATGTCTTAAAACCAGCAGCACCATGAACTGCACATGAGATTCAAAACATGTGATTATGAACATGCTAATAAATAAAGAAGTACAAACCTTCAAACTACCACAACAGGAGCAAAGAGTCTCCATATTGGAATCATCATCATCATCATCATCATCAATTCATCATGACATATCCTGCATTCATCTTCCCCGAACCTTTAACATCATCCAGACCCATCCTCAACAAAGAGACATCAACTTCCGTGTTATTCAAGGCCGAAGATGCAGCCTGCTGCAACGCCCGCATTCTGCTTTCAAGCGCAGCTTCTAATGAAGGTGATAGATGCTAGTGACTCATCAAATACAAACGTAATGCAAATGACAATGTATTTAACTCATCGAAAGGAGTCATTTGGTTCACCACCTTATTCATTCTTATCAATTATCAAATACACTTAATTGATTAAGTGAAACCTACAAATTCTAGCTTTAGTTACCATAAGTTCTAGAAGCATAATTAATTCTATTTGAGACATCCAATAGAAAAAAAAAAAATTTATTTGAGACATCCAATCATGTCAAAATTATATCCTTTTAGTTAAAAGCTATATTCTTTGATGTAAATCAAGATTAAAATAAAAAATTAAATCATGATTAATATGAGATCAAGTAAACAAAAAATATTAGTCAAAAAAAGTAAACAAAAAATAAGCAAATAAGGAGATTAATGATTTATCATAATTTTCTTAAAGCACTAAAATATATAACTTTTGTCTAACTCCAAATTAAAATTGTCAGTAACATATTCGTGCATAGATTTGTATTGAAGGTCTAATATTCTAATTGTTGTACTGATACAACAATATTGGAACTTATAGCAACATTGAACTGATAAGTTGTATTCTGTATTGGCAACTCAGCACAGTTTATGATGTTCAAAATAGTTAAAAAGGAAAATCTGAAAGAACTAAGCTGTGCTTATGGAGTTTTATTGTGCATTATATGAAACATAGCTTGATGCACAATAAAACTGAGTCAGCAATGTTATGAATATGGACCAAGCAACCAAATTAGACATATTTAGCATAGACAAAGAATAATAAGAATAAAAATGGGTCTGCAAAATCTCAAACCTACTGTATCATCGAATCCTAATCACACACTGGAATTAAAAGTTCATCAAAATTTGTAACTCAATGAATCATTTGTTGTAACAGGTTTTCCATAAAAATTCATAGGCCCTTTCAATAAATTCATAGGCTATACAAATATTATGTGACTATATTTTAAATTTAGTAGAACCTTTACAATTCGAAGTTCATAGAGATGCAACTTGAGTAGGGGCATTACATTACCCATCCAGACTTTTGATCCAACATTCCTAGAAAGATTAGCTAAGTCATAAGCTTCTACCTTAAAACATCTCTTAACTTGGATAATTCTAGCTAGGAAAAGAAAAATAGGTTAGCAGCTATTTGCAATTTGTATGATAGATTTATAGAATCAATTCCAACAATGGAACCTGAAATTCCTGGCACGCTATGTACAATGTGCGATACGATGTGCTAAGCACCGTATTCTTATTGAAACACTGATATGGATGGTATTGAGAATACCTTTTAAGATTTGATTGATCTTTTAAGGTTTCACGCAAAGTGATAATGCAAATTATATTATGATGAAATCATAATTGTAATCATAAAGCTTAAAATCTGTTTAATTCTATTTACTAAATATTGTACTACAAGTTTTAGCAGATGGACAACAAAGTTGCATTCCTTAAATTGTAGTGACCTCATATATATGTACTAGACATATACGAAGGGTTTTGCTTGATTCAAAGGATGCTAGAAAGGTATACAATTTGTAGCTATCTAATTTTGATTAGATCAAAATTCTCAGAAGTTTAATTATTTGTCCCTTATAAATTCGTTTTTCACAAAACTTCAAAAAGGAACAAATAAAATCTTGTGTACAAGGAGGTTAGTGGGAGTAATAATATTAATCTGGTGTTATATGTGGCTGACATATTAATCATCAAAAACTTTTTCTTTATACATGTGAGACATGGTTAAGGAAATAACTCTTGATGAAATACTTAGGCAAGAATTCTTAAAGAGTTAGGAATAGCCTATGTATTTGGGCAAGAATTCCTAAAGAGTTAGGAATAGCCTATGTACATATATTGACGAAGTGTTCAGACACTTAATGAGTAAAATCATCGCATGTGTCAAAAGATTGGGCTTTGTCTAAAGGACAATAACATATCTCATTGGATGAGAGAGAGACACGTGAAAATAATCCATATGCTTTGGAAGATGGATTGATCATACACATCATAATATGTACTTAATCAGATACACTATATGCTTGTAGCATAATCAATAAGTACCAAAATTGAGACTAGTGTTGGACACTAACTGACCTTCAAGAATATCCCTAAGGACCTTAAAAGGAACTAAGGATCATTTCTTGAAATATGTAGGTATGGGAAATATCATTATAAGGAAGTTATAATGATGGTAGTTTCCATACTGATGTATTGTATATCATGCCTGAATATAGACATTGTAAGCTATAAAGCTTAGTAATATGTTTATTTCAGTTACAGAGGTGGAATATTTTGGATCGTTTAGCTCATGATTGAGCTAAAGCTATATTTCCGGTGTTGAATATTACATTAAATCACATTAGTGATGGTAATGGTTTGATCTTGAAAATAATAACGGAGAATAGATCTCACCAACGATTCATATATATATATATATATATATATATATATATATACTTAGACACTTCTATATTTCGATAAAGATCGAAATAGAAAGTTGGATAGATACGTAAGGTACCAACATATGAAACAGTTCCTAATCCACTAACAAAGGCTCTTGCGCAGTTGAAGCGTGATGGGCATACTAGGTCTATGGGTATTAAGGTAATGCTTGATTGGCTCCAGTGCTAGTGGGAGATTGTTGGAGTAAGCCCTAGATGCCAATACTTTTAGTGCTTTATTTATTAATAATAATAGGCATTTCTTTATTTTGTTTGTATGTCCAAAATGATAAAGTCCCTAGAATAGTTGAATCCATTTAATGAAATATTAAGCACGACTTAATCATGAGATTCATTAAATATAAGGACATTATTCTTAAAGCATCCGTCCTACATAAGTGACCTAGATGGAATTTGTCCGTCGTGCATAAAGGATAAATGTCTAAGGGCCCAATATTGAACCGAACAAGGGTGACACAATGTATGCCTTGTGTTCAATATAGACATGGGGGCAAAAGGGTAATTATACACATAAACATTATCACGGATAAGGTTTGTCAGATCAAATGACATTTCCGTGACTTGGGTAGCAGTGATGTGTTGCTAGATACTGTTCACTGTTTGTTATAATTAAATGTATGATTTAATGTAACTGACAACGTTACGGAAACCTACAAGGGTCACACACATAAGGACAGTCTAGTGTGAGATTGGAACACCGTAAGGTATGGTGTACCTCAGAGGAATATGAAAATATGATTAGGGTATCACGGTAATTAAATAAGCAGTACACCATAAGGAATGGTGAGGGAGCACTCGTGTGTACATGACACATGGGGCATGCGCCCCCTTTATCTTATTTAATTAAATGGGCTTTAGTATAATTGTAGCCCAATGACAAGAGTTTGTCTTGGTGCACAAGACAAGTGGTTCTATAAATAGAACCCTTGTGGCAAAGAAAAAATACACTTGATGCAAACTCTATTGCTAAAACCCTAAATCCTTATTCATCCTTCCTCTCACTAGAAACCTTCATGCTTTGGAGCTAGCACTCATTCTTGAAGGTAGCTATTCATGTGGACTAGTTAGAGGCGTTGCTATTCAACCATCAACGCTCGTGATCAAGTTTGATTGTGAATCAAAGCTCTTCCACTACGAGAGGTAAAAGTTCTTAACACATATCACGCTCATTCGTAAGGATCATTAAAGGAAAATTTTAAAATTCCGCTGCTTTTCAATCACTATTTTCCTTCAACATCACCATCCCTTATCCATCCTAAAAACCAACATGCATTTATCAACGGGCGAACATGCCTACAGCCATCATACTGATTGAACACGCAGTCGGACATTTTGACGTTATCCAAACTTAGCCTATATCCATCACACTCCTTATGACCTTGGCCAGGAACAAAATATGCATTACAACCCATATGGTCTTCGTATGTAGTGTCAGTACCCCAGACACTAAGGCAAGGGAAGTGAACAATTATCCATCCCTGAAATAATGACAAAAAAAGCATGGTCGTTATAATCAAATAATATTGTATATAAGTAACATAATATGATGATCTCACATATATTTGTACCTGAAGAAATGACATGTAGCCAGCCATCTGAGTCGTTTTTGCCAAAGAAGCTTGGTCCAAATACATTTCCAAGTGAGAAAGAGCAGCGGCGCCTCAGTTCCATTGATGGACAGTCGACAAATCTTGAAAAAATTGTAGATAAACAACTTCCACATAATAGTTGTTTTTGTTGCTAAATATGGTACACCCGACCAAAAATAGCAAAAAAGCTCGTATCGCCCTCTCCCTGAACAACCTAATCTCATGCATTGGCCTTTTTTCAACAATCGCTTTTTCAGCGTAATCCCAGTTGTCTATGCAAACATCTCCCAAAAATTTAAGCTTCAAATACGGACCACCAAGTTTATCAAACATTGTCATCACCACCCCAGGGGGAAACTCCTAGATAAGTACTGCACATGTCAACCCCTTCTTCCCTTGTCATCTTTCAATGATTCAAAAACTTTCCCTCGATTGGAATATGCAACAAACATTGGACATCGTCCAATGTGATGCCCAACTCACCTATAGGAAGATGGAAGGTACTCGTCTCTGGATGCCATCTTTCAGCAAAAGCCCAGATAAGTCCATAGTAAAGCACGCTAAAATTTGTTTTGACTAGTGGCTTCAACCCGGTTGCTTCAACTACACCCCAAAACCAATGCTGCTCTTCGTCCGGTTTGTTGATATTTGTCACTCTCTTCGCGCTAGCAATGCAGCGCAACTTTCTCTTTAAAACCTGAAATAATTCCAACAATATAAACCATTATTAATTAAGCATAATTATAATATTGAACATGTCAAGCACAATGGTAATCTATATTTTATTATCACACAACAATGATTATTAACTTACATCATGGTTATTAGGATTTGCCTCCCATATCGGAATTGCCATGTGCTTATAGTATTCTGTTAGCAACGACAAAGCATGGGGTCCTCCTTCATAAACTTGCACTTTATTTGGAGGTGGTGCTTGTTGCGGAGCTGGTGGTGCTTGTTCTTCAGCATAATCGGCATCGTCATTAATATATTCATTTGTATCAAAATCAGGTTGGGCGACAGGCTCCTCAACACGTCGTGGACGTGATCTGCTACGCGAACCAACCGATGCACCCGCTTCACCATCGTGTGTTCCTTGCACCAATGGTTGTCCTTGCCTACCACGTCCTCTTTTTGGTGCAGGAGTGGTACCCTTCAAAAGAGCAGAAGCATGTGTCTTGCTAGTTTCCCTACCATGTCTACCTCTGCTAATATCTCGATCCATACCTAGACATACAAAAAAAATAGCAAAATCAATATTCCCATTTCATTTAGACATTTTGTCAAACACTTAGGATACAACACAATACAATAGCAAACAACATCAAATTAAAATAAAACATAAAACTCCACATGCAATCATGTAAACATGTAATTTAATTTCACAACTAACAAATAATCAACAATTCCAACAACTAAATCAACCATTCAAACCACAAAATCAAAAATACAAATATATAACTTTTCTTATGGAGAAAAAAAAAGTAATGAATTTTGATGACAAACACAATGAATGATAAAAAAGGTATGTAACTTACTTGATTAAGTATGTTTTGAAGCACAAAGTTGTTGTTTGTGGAAAAATCGCACTAGGTTGAAGGAGTTGTGTTGTTGTGTTTTTGAAAAAAATTCGTAACCGACAGCAGAGAAGCAGCCTGTTACTATATAAACCCGTCGCGATTTCTATAAACCACGAAATTCTAAAATTTCGGTTCGTAAAAACCATGATACCGTGCAAGGGCAAAAACGTACCTTAGGGGGGTATAAAAGAAACACGGGGGGTTGGAAGAGAAATTTTCGTGAAGTAAATCCAACCTTTTCTAACCTATTTCCTGTCAACAAAAAAAAAACCTATTTAAACTGGTAAATTCAACCCATCGACCCGTGACTCGCCCCACCCATCCGAAATCATTTAATTGGGTTCGACAAGTCCAGTTTCAATTTGGTTGGGCTTTTTGACAAGTCCTAGTTTTTAGCCATGCAAAGAGATGAAGAACGATACAAAAGAGAACATGAGAAAATATTGTTAGAGATGATCTTATTATTAATGATGACCGAGGTAAACATCTTATCTTATTATCAATAAAGTTGCAGTAAAACATTTGTGCAAGTAAGAACACCCTACACCCTCAAAGTCGTGACCCAATCCTCAAGTATGAAACACACACAACTCCCCACTGTTGTCATCGTTTATGGCCACCGTGACCCACCTCCACCATGCCACCATTCAAGCAATTGCGAACTCGTCCGCCCATCCTCTCCTCTTCATTAAGGAGAAAATTGACCGGGATTGGGGTTTCAAGTGAGTAATGAGTTATAGGTGGTAACGATGATGTATGGTGTAAGTTGGGGTGACTTAAGTGATAATAGAGAAGTAAGAGATGTTAAAGACTGCAATACACTCGTTTTAAAATAAGAGAAATAGTTTGTTCGATCGATTATAGAAATTAAAATTAAGCAATAATTTTTTAAAAAAAAAATTGAAAGTAATTCTCACTTTTAAGTTTTTCAAAATTTAAAAACCAAAACATCTACTATCATGGTACTAGAAAATTGAAAAAATTTAACAATTTAACAATGAGTCATATTATTTTGACAACCAAAAATAAATAATTGGTTGACATCACACACTCAACTCAATACACACAACCCAAAATACAATAAAAAATTGAAAAAGTAAATGGATGGTACAATAGACTCTTAGAGTTTAGTTGTCTTAGACCGTTCATTATTTTTATTAGCTAAACTGAATGAAGAGCTCTAATGTTATAGGTCAAATAGGCTCTGAGATCCCGTTACATTGCATTATATTTGAACTTGACTGTAAAACAACAGTAGATTGAAATCCAAAACCATACTAATACATAATCATAGTTGGGTTCAATATTTCCCTAAGTGCAAGAATATTCTTCTATCATTGTCAACCAAGTAATTTTTCTAAGATCACAATAGGAATCTAATATTTTATTTCAAGAAAACTAAACTGTGTAGTTTTCTTTTCTTTACAATTTACGACTATGGTGAAGGAAAACTTAAATAGAATAGTCATAGATTAATAGACACAAGATTATAATATATCAATTTATTAGAGAAGATCATAATGATACTTTTTAGGATTGCTGACAAGACAAATATAAGGATGACTATCCATATTTTGTATATAAGGATGACTATCCATATTTTGTTTAATGTTTTAGAGAGAGTCAGGTTGTACATGTCAAAACATATGATAAGATAATGTTTATATAACTAAACGGTCGAGACAGAGACCTCTCATTGAACTTAACTGAATGATCAAACTCATTACAGTCCATTCATAAGCAAAAGTCCAATCATATAATTTATCAATAAACTCTTAATAACAATAGACCATAATTTATATTAATAATAATTTCTAATAATTGATTATGAGGAGAGATATATTGACTCTGGGTGTAAGTTATAAAAGCTACTCCAAATCTTGACCTTTGATTTTAATATTAATTAATGGCTAAGATTGATTTATCATAATTAATAAGGTGAGCTTTATTTTGTTATCACACTAGAAAATAGAGATTATCAAAATATACTTAAAATAAAAGAGAATGAATTAATTATAGTCATTAATTATTAATTATGAAAACAATGACTCCTCTCCCTTACCTTTTTTTATGCTAAAAAATGAACAGAAAAAATTAAAATACAATTGCAGATCGGATTAAACACTAGCAAAAATTAAATATATTTTGGATTAAACATATAAATCTATACATTTTCTTAATAAAACATTAGCGCAATTCACTATCTATTGGCATAGCACATGCAGCCTCAGCATATCCATTACTAGAAATATGTTTGTTTCTTCAACAAAATCATTACAAATTAAATTAACATGTTCAAATTTGTAAAAAAAAAAAACAAAAAGTATTGAACTAATAAGAGAAAAAAAATGTGCAGGTAAAGAAAATATAATGGCAGGTTACTTGTAAAAAAAAGTATACAAAACAAAATAAAAAGTACTTGTAAAAAAAAAGCAGCATACCCATGAAAATATTGTAAGAAAAAATTATCAAAAGTACTTGTAAATAAGTTGACACATTTTTTTTAAGGATAATAAGTTTTCACAATTAATGATTATAATTAATTCATCCTCTTCTATTTGAAGTATATTTTGATAATGTTCATATTTTCTAGTGTGATAACAAAATAAAGTTCACCTTATCAATTATGATAAATCAATCTTAGCCATTAATTGATATTAAAATTAAAGGTCAAGATTTGGAGTAGCTTTTATAACTTACATCTGGAGTCAATATATCCCTCCTCCTTAAGTTAAGTATTATACAACATCCTTAGTACTATCCAAAAAAAGACATAGTTGGTTACCCGTGTAACAATTTGACGTTCACTAAAAAACACGGATTGTATCGGATATTATTTTTTATTTAAAAATAAATATTTAACCGATACTTTTCCGATACGAGTATCGGGAAGTATCGGACGCGTATCAGATATTATTTTTTTATTTAAAAATAAAGATTTAATCGATACTCTTCCGATACGAGTATCGGGACGTATCGGAAGAGTATCGGTATCGGATGCGTATCGGACACGATACTTCACCAATTTTAAAGTATCGGGGCTTCATAGGTATTGAACAAACAAACTATGTAACTATACAAGGTTGTCGTTGTTCAATTTTTCTTTCTTTTGCCAAGCTGTGATTGTCAAATCGTACATCAAGCATTGTTCACTAATGCTTCTCATTATTATTTCTAGAAAGAGTATTCTCTCTAACTTTATTTATAATCCAATATAAATAAATTTAAATAAATTAATGTATTTATATTTAATATAAAATTAATGTGAAATACGTCAATTTTTGTTAATATTACTATATTTTCTTATAATAAAATAAAAGAAACTATTTATTTATCAATAAACCATTTTTGTCATGTTTATCTTCCCAAACAAACCACAAATTATGCACCAAAAATAATCCATGACATAATAATCTAATAAAGTAGTGTACAAACATCAATCCCATCCATCACTTTACCCCCAATAATTCTAAGGCAGTGACAATGCAATCCTGATTTGAGTTGAGAATAATGTATTTTTAGGCTAATTCAGTGATTCCAAATTGCCTCAGTCATGACAATATCAATAGTTTAATTAACCTAACTTGATGTTTCACAATTGGAAAGAAAATAAGAACAATTATTTAATTCTTTCCCCAAGTAATGACATCACATTGAAAATATTGATTGGCAATGAGTCAATCAATTTTGGAGTAATTTTTATTGGGCACAATTTTAAATAAAATATATTTAGATGTACATATATAATTTTTTTAGAAAATAGTTTAGTCACATTATTCAATATTAATTAATTATTTTATTTTTTAAAAAAATTATAACATTTTTTTAAAAAATTATATATGCGCCCAATACCTTTTATTTGAGGTACTCTCAAAGCAAATCAGCAATATCAAGACTGATAATCAAATTTTTAAGTTTTAATTTTCCATCATTTAAAATAATTAAAATCAAAATTTTAAAATTATTTTGTTAGCTTAAAATTAAATTTGATCGGACAGTTCAAATGTACTCGCAGCTTATAATCAAACTATATTGAATCAAAATCCAAAATTATGTAACCAATCCATGCATGAGTGGTGACATAGCTGGCTCCAATAGCTAAAAGACAATTATAGTTGGTTCTTTTCTCGGCTACATTTTAAATCTATATATATCCACTGACTCAAAACTCACCACAACATAAACCAGAACTTTCTACAACTGTTTTGATAAATTTGTATTGAGTGACGATGCTGATGCAATAAATAAAATAGAAATGAAGAAATTTTGTATTGTGTAAATACTTTAATGTGTGAACACTAAATTTAAGGTTCAATTCATCACTCTATAAATGGATGCATGGTGAAATCGTCTATTTGAAATGTACTACTTTTAGATAAAATATAATATAAATTGGTAAAAAAAAAACTATTATGTTTCGTTTAAATTTTGAACCGTTGATATTTTGAAAAGAGTTTAAAGGATCACGCACTATATGTTATTTTTCATAAGTTTATAGATTTAGTTTTTGAAAGAATTGATTTTGCAATCCAACAAAAATTTGTGATACAACTTATTATCGATTTGTCTTTCGCTCATGTGTGTTATTATATTTTGAGTATATATATATATATATTTTGAAACTAGAAAGAATAACATGCACCACTTGATAAAATGAAGAGTGAAGATTCATTTTAGTCCACACAAATATTTATGGGATGATTTAGATTTTGGCAAAAATAAAATTTGAATTAGTCCACAATATTTTCACACTATAGATAAACTAGTCCCTAATTGTTATACTTAGCGATGTCAACGGGGCAGCGAATGTGCGGAGGATGTTTCTTTTTGCATCAATAACAAAAAAATGCCAAAGCACTTTCTAATATTTCTTTTTGTTAAAAATATAAAATAAATATCCAATTGAATTTGTTGCCACAGTATATAATCATAGCCTTTATACTTACCAAAAACAATTCTTATAACATATTAATTATTATTTTTTATGAAAAAAGCATATAAAGTTATATAATTATATATAATTTAAATAATATGATCGGAGTTGGAAAGTCCACGGTGGCGGAGGGACCTTCCCCGTCCCGAATTATCCACGGGGGAATTTCTCCCTCCAACCCCTTTCACGTGGGGCAAAATATATGTGACTTTAGATCTCCGTACAAATTATTCCCACGGATAATCCGTTACCAGATACAAATTGAGATCCCTAATTATACTTATAACAAATTGAAAATGTGTTCTCTGTTATACAGACTCGTCCCGGACATATGTGCAACATGTGCCGTGGCATCGGGCCTCCTAAAACCGAAGGCCTCAATTTTTTTTATATATATATAGTAGTAATATTAGTAAATTAAGAGATGTAAAATTTAATATATTACAGAAAATTGCAAATGTCCAATTGTTAGATCCATAATTTCTTTTATTGAGTAGTAGTATTAATAAATTAGGGGGTGTAAAATTTAATACATTATTTAATTAATGAATTTACTTCAAAAAATATTCGAAAAATGACTCAGCTAAATAGTTAGAAAATATTTTATTGTTATTGATTATATTATGAATCTTTTTATATTGATTATAGGGATACTTATTATTTATGCTATTTTCCTAAATCAGGGATAATTTAAAAAAAAGTTTGCATTTTTATTTATTAAAAAGGCCACATTTTTTATTTACATGACCTCCAAAAACTCGGGCCCGACTCTTCTATTATATAAAAATGTGACTAATTTGAATTGTATTTTTGTAAAAGAAAAAATCCTCCCATAAAAGTTTCATAAGAGACCAAAATCAATCTTCCCTAAAAAAACTTTTAACAAAGTGATACATTATTTTAAAAATACTTTATTGGTTCATGAATAAACACATTCAATCATAAAAAAACTAAAAATAAAAACCCCACATCTTTTTATTTTAAATTATAAACTCATGAAAAGACACATTTTAGAATGTTTTCTTTGTTTGCATTATTTTAAAGACCTCTAGCTTTTCTTTTTTAATCAAAGAAATCTCTAGCTTAAAGTTTCACTTTTTTTTATCCAATCTTGTGATTATGATAGGACAAGTAATCACGCTGCAATTTTTATTTTTTATTTTAGCGAACAAGTGTAAAAAGTAATCTAAAATAATTAAATCTTCAAAAAATTAACTTTTCAACATACGATTTTTTATATCTACGACCAAAAATCGATTCTTCTCATAATAAATAAAGATATAAGTGAAATTAAATATTTAAAATATTTGAAAATTGGTCAAATAATTTTGTAAAAAGAACAAAAAAAAATTCACTTTTATTTTTTATAAGAAGAACCATAACTCAAACACTTACCCCTTGTATGTAAGTTGCGTGACACACTATATCGGTCATTTTCTTTTTTTTGGTACAAGCTAATTTTTTTTTTCTTCTTTTGATTTGCTAATTGTATATGTTAGAAAAAATGGCTCATGAATGATGCAATAAAACAGAAGCACATGAGGCAGAAAAATTAGGAATGCCTAAATGATTCCACTATGCACCATACATAAAAGGAACTTTATTTCCAACGTATACTTGTCAACCTAATGAATCAGCCTGATACCGACGCTTCTACTACTTTTTTCATTAGTCTCGTGAAATTAAGGTCCCCACTAATATACACATTAACCCCAATTTGTTATTTTTTTACCTTACTAATTATGCACCAATTATTTAAACTATATCTTTTTTCTCTTTTTTATATTTTTTTCTAAGGAGATAAGGGTTGCATGAAAGTACATATTCAAATATATAAATTCACTTTGTGGTTATCATCATGATATAATTTTTGCACAAATTCATGATTCTTTAGCATGTAAGCATGGGTACTAGTTGCTGGTGAAGAGTGGGATATGTGACATTGCATCACCACATGTTTCATGGGACACGGTACATGTAGGGGCGGAAGGAGGGGTTGCCCAATGGGGTCATGACCACCCTCCAATATATATTTTTCACAAGTATATATATATATATATATATATATATGTATGTATTAAATTATTATTTTCCACTTAAATAGAGTCTTTTAAGTTATCACTAATAAGTTAAAATAAATATCAAACCATAGAAAATAAGAAATGATATGAATATGATCGTATTAAATTTTTATCTTTGTATTTATTTTTAAATAGAGGTTGCTCATGATTGTTTTAGTTTCCTCACACTTATATAGTGAGAAATAAAAGCATTTTTTATCCACTTGTACCGTGGTTGAGGATTCACCAACATGACACCCCGTCCGATAATAATTGTCGTAAGAAGAATTTCAACTCGAAAAGTTGGTTCAACTGGCTACTCTAACACCATTGTTTTGTCATGAAAAGAAATTTGAAGGTGGTCTACATTGAATCAAAAACAACAACTACAGTAAACTGGACATCATATCTTTATTCAAAATCTAATTAAGTTTATGTATACAGTGTTTTCTGTCTACTTTAGAACTCTTATAAAGAAGCTTGAAATATCAACAATGTTTTTTCACTTTAATTTTTCTTTTAAAAAAACTTTTATTATAATGTTGGCTTAAAAACAATATGAAATATCAACAATGTGATGCTTAGGTATTGAGAGTGACTAATTCTTGTTGTATTGTGTTGCTTTAGGTTTAGGTTTGGTTGATTGTGTTGCTTTTGTGATTTTATTTTTTGTAATTTTTCTGTTGACATTTGCTCTCTTTTTATTTCATATTCACACCTTATGTTTTGAATATTTGCTATTAATTTTTTTCTTTTGCGTTACTAATAAAAATGTATAATTATATATCACTTTTTTTGCATTTACAAATTAAAATTTCATTTAGTAAATTATATATTTTAACTTGGTTACCCTAAATTTTTTTGTGACTCTGCCTTAAGTAGCATGTTAGGAATTTTTTCTAGATTTTCTCTAAATAACATATAAAATAATAATCAGTTTAGCTAATCAAATTTAGTATAGTTAATAAAGTGAGTTCGAATCTCCTTGTCAATGTTACCTCATCAATGAATAACATGTATATATATTTTCAAACACTCGCTAAGCGCTTTATCGATTTTCTTCTTAACACGTTATTAGAATAAAATCAAACCCACCTTTTTTTTTTCCAATCTAAAAAGAATATCCCACTTTCACACATAAATCGTGAGGTATATTAGGATTTTTTTGTTTTGTTATCATATTATAGATCTGAAACTTACCACCGCCATTTAGTAGTGACCAATCTCCGTAAGAACTTGTGAATAGGGGTACGTACACAAAATAATCGGTTGTAATGCCAAATCCACAACCACATAAAAAAAAATAGTAAATTTTAATTTAAAATTTAACAATGGTCCTTTCATATATGATAGCCTACCCAAATATGAAAATCAGTTATTTAACCGCATACCCATATTCAATTTTTTTTTTCTAAACCGAATGCTTTTTTAATCTCTGGTTAATTGGCAAAATCACATGAAAAATTTAACATGGTAAACAAATTCCTAGTAAAAAACATACTCTTTCTTTCCACAAAAAAAAAAAAATATGGTAAAATAAAAATGCAAGAAAGGAAAAGCAAGAGTTGGCTTGGTACGAACGGGCCGGGCCTCTTGTTAATTTGAACTGCCTAACATAACTTTGATGAATGAATATGACTTATGGTCTGACACATTAAAATAAAGTAGCAACTAAAATAATAAAGAAAGCACACGAAAGGGAGAGTCACTTACAAATTAAAAGCAAAGTTTCATGTACACAAACATAAATGTTTGGGGTAGGATGAGGTTCATCTCAATAATTAGTGATGGGTTTTGTAAAAAGCATAAAGCAATTGACATTGATACTCTAATGTAATGATCAGAGAGGCACATGCTACTCCAACATTACCACAAACCCTTTCCTCAACCCCTCTTCACCTTTTTGTGAATTTTTTCTTCCTCATTAACCCCACAACCCCTTGTGGTCCTGCCCCAACCCTTATCTTATCACTTATACTTCAATAACCCTATTATTTCACAAACTTTGTCACATCAAACTATACATCAACCAACCTTTAATATTGGTTTTTCCTTCACTCAACTATTTTAAAGGATGTCTTATAGCACTTACCACAAGTTCTAAATAAAGGTCTTAGACATTATCCCAATTTTTTACGGTTATTGTTTTTGTTTAAAAATATAAACCAACCTCGTCGAGGGAGGTTGATGGTGGTGAATCTTCGACCACAAGCCGTCTTTATGATGGTTGTGTCAGTATAAGGGGAATGCCTATAAAAAACAGTCTGACGTCAAAGTTAATCTTTGTATAATATTTTAATAGTGATGTTAATAGACGTTAAACATAGGGCTACATGAATAAATAGACGACACAATTTGGTATAGTAATATCTTATCACTCGACCAATCAGCTAAAAATGTCTTACTACGCACATGTCCATTTAAATTTCAATCATTCGTATATGTTCAATTCAATTACGACACTAATTGAAGTCACATAATTCATATTTAAATTTGATTTGATACAATATCAATGATTACGTACAATATCAATAATTACGACGCAACTGTTATTTAATATGTTTGTTACCACTAAAAAGATTCCATGAGTACATGGCCCTATCTAAGTGACCAAGACCAACTAACTTCCCAATCCCAACCCTCTTTGACATCTCATTAGCTTGGTAGACCCAATTACTATAGTTTGCTACACTTTCCTTTTCTCTATATGTATTGCTCCATCTTCTTAGCTGTAAACTCCATAATCCATATATCAATCTCCAAACATACCCACCACTCTGTTTTCCTAGAATAGTGTTACCTTAACATAGCACAATTTTTTTAAAATATTTTTTTTTAGAACAATTTCTTAGCCACTAATATTATCTATCATATAAGCCATTATGCCATCTGTGCATTCTAGTCCATGCTACCCAATGGAAAATCCAGCAATAGCATCACTTCTCCGCCACACAACGGGCGAAAAGCGGAACAAATTCTCGGCCGGTGGGCTCTTAAAGATGTTCAAGCTCTTCCCTATGTTAACCTCAGGTTGCAAAATGGTAGCACTATTAGGTAGACCAAGAAAGCCTATGTTAAAAGATAGTGCGACAACCGGAACAATCTTCGGTTATCGAAAAGGTAGAGTAAGCATAGCAATACAAGAAGACACTCGACAAATGCCGGTTTTTCTCATAGAATTACCAATGCTAACAAGTGCTTTAAATAAAGAAATGTCGTCCGATATAGTTAGAATCGCGTTGGAGAGCGAGACGAAGACGAATAAGAAGAAATTGTTGGAAGAGTTTGTTTGGGCTGTTTATTGTAATGGAAAAAAAGTTGGGTATTCAATTAGAAGGAAACAAATGGGTGATGAAGAACTTCAAGTTATGCAACATTTGAGAGGTGTGTCCATGGGAGCTGGGGTGTTACCTACCGCATCTGATCATAAGGAATATTCTGATGGCGAAATGACTTATATGAGAGCAAGGTTTGAAAGAGTTATTGGTTCTAAAGATTCTGAAGCTTATTATATGATTAATCCTGATAATAATAATATTAATAATGGTGCTCAAGGACCTGAATTTAGTATCTTTTTTGTTAGAGCTCACTAGAATTATATTAATATATCTTAATTGATGTTTATGTATCATATCATATTATATATCATTGCTTTCTAAGCTCTCTAGCTTTTTTGAAAAGTGTTATTAAATGAATAATCTTATCAATCTTTCAACTCATAAATTTTGAATGGCCTTTCTATGCAAATTTTCTGTGTATGTTAAAGTTTGTTTATAACTAGGTTATTATGAATTTTGATTGCCAATTTATCATGATGATTCCACTTTGAATTGGATTCCCCTGAAATCATAGAAACTTTTTCTTGATCAAGTTAGTTCTTTCATAAAGTAACACATTTAGTTTAAGCTATTGGATAAAACTATAATTCTATCATTCTCTGAACAATAATAAATTATAAAATGACAGGTGTGGTAAATTCAATAAAAAAAATTCATTTAATTTTATATTAAAAATACTAGTAACACTTTTAAAAGTTTGGTTATACAAATTTTAAGATATTTTGAACTCCATCCCTTCTTAATCTCTGGCCTTTAAAATATATTTTTTGACAATTGGGCTTTTTAAAAAGTTTGAAAACAGATAAGCTTATATACTTTTAAAGTTTATTTTTTGGCCATTACTTCCTTCGTCACTAATTTTTAAAGTTTAGTAAAACATACTAAGATTTGGGCACACGAGTCTATTTTTTAAGTGCTCCGTATAATTTTTTTAAGGCCTTAGGTAATTAGTGATCTTACACTAACCGGCATTGCTTGTATGATAAATTATGAAGCTGGTAGAATCTTAGATGGTACTAAAAACTTTCTTTTTGACAAACATATAGTAACGTACGTTTTTACCAATGATTAAAAGTTTATTACTGTAAAAAAATAAATCAAATCCATCTTATTTTTTTGGTTCAATGGTGAGCAAAAAGCTCAAAGTTTTTTTGTAATCACAGTTAAAATGTTTAGGCTTGAATCCGGAAAGAACTGCAACTAAAGCCAAATTAGACCTAATTGATAGGGGTGTACATGCATGGATTGGACAAACCCAATTGATTCGGTCAAATTCATTCAATTCAACCTAAAAATAAATGGGTTGGATCGGGTTATTGGATGAATATCGATTTCAAAATAAAAAATCCATTAAAGAAATTGGGTTTCGAGCAAAATCGAACTCAGTCAAACCCAAAAAACGCACTGACCAACAGAATCGGTAGGACTGTGATTTTTTAAAATAATTTTCATATTAATATTAAAGATTTTCTATCATTAAAAGAGAAAATCCACAAATTTAATACTCAAATTTCCAAAATAAGTTGAATGTGTGTTTATTCCAAACGACAATTGCATTATTCTTCCGCATATCATAGTTTTAACGCATTATCGGATCATCTCCTATGAGTCTCCACTCTTCGACTTCTTTTTTTTCATTTAAAAGTCAGTGGTGCTAAAAAATATCATTATTTGAAAATTGTGAAAATAAGTGATTTTTATGAAGAAAAAAAATATGGTGATGATATTATCATTTTATGATGCTAAAAAAAATTGTGTGTTCGTCATTTAGTCATTTAATATTAAAAAAATTAAAAAATTAAAATGTGGGTAACCCACCCAACCCAACCCGAAAATGCGTGGGTTTATCCAACTCAGGTCAATACTAAAGTGGGTGGTTATCTTGCTCAACCCAATCTGTAGTACCTTATATGGCTCGGATTTTGGTTTTGTCTAAATCTATCTCTCAATCCGGCTCATGTACACATCTATAATTGATATGGAATTTAAAGAAGAAAAAGTCCCATACAACTTAATGTGAGGTTGTATTTTACTAAAGAAAGTTTAAATAAGATGATACAAATTTCATCTAACTTAAACCAAGGTATCATGCTCATCTGTGTCTGACAATGCAATCATATTAAAATTCCTAGGAGAATTTACTGTCCAATTTAGTTACACAACGTTCGAGACATTAGTTTCTTAGGAGAATTTACTGTCCAATTTAGTTACACAACGTTCGAGACATTAGTTTCATCGATTATCCATATAGGATGTCTAGTTATGCACACACAAAAGAGGTCATATATATTATATTTAGGATGTCTAGTAACCCGCTCAACCGGATGACCCAACTCTACCCAACCTAACTTGTATTTTACCGAAAACCCGTTCTAGTGCGGGTTCAATTCAAACCAACTCGTTCAAATCTAAAATGGTTTGGTTTTGGTAACGGATTTATGATTCTAAACTCATGTTTCCGCGAATCCAATCCATTTAAAAATTGTTACATTTTTTTATTTGATAATATAGTTTAAAATTGTATGTGTTTAAATTAAGGGTGGAAAATCGGGCCCGATCCGCCGTGTCGGCCCGTTTACCTCGCCATTTTTTGCGGCCTGGGCATAAGTTTTGAACTCGACCCCTCTAGTTGGCCTGTCCCGCCAAACTCGCTTAAAAAGTGGGGTGGGGCGACCCGTGAGTTACCTAAAAATATAAAATTTGTTTTTTTAGTAAGGAATAGAATAAGATGGTCCAACCCAATAAAATACAACACCTATTTAAAGTAAATTTAGGTTTTTTTCTATTCATTCATACTATGGGTGCCAAAGTTTAAAATTACTTGTTGCCGCTTTATTATCTTATTACATATTGCCCGTGCTTACACTTTCTTGCCTCTTTATACTTGTGTTTTTTCATCACGGAATTTTTAATATAAGTTACTTTTTTTTATTACTTGAACCAACATCATATACGGCGGTTAACATTTTTTCCTGATTCATTACCTTAAACACATAGCCAAATTCTTCCTTGATGATCAGAGTGACTGCATGCTACGTGTTTATAAGTATATCTGTATATGTTAAAGGACTTATAGTATATAATTAATGGACCTATGTTAGAGGTATTCCAAAAAAAAAAAATTATAATATAATTAAGCTAGCTAGTGTAGTGTTGTAACTTATAAGATCGTCTGATGAACAGTTTTTTTATACAATATATCGTAGATGCGTTGATTTGATGTTATGTTGGTGTTTGATTTGTCTCATAAGCTAGTTTTTTCTCATAAATTTGTTTGTTTCCATTTTTAAAAATAATATTAGTATGTTTTTTTGTAACAAAGAGTCAAAATAAAAATAAAGTAAAAAAAAACTTTTTGTTTGATGGGTCGGCCTGCCAACTCGTTTGTCCGTCAATAAACGGGGCAGACTGTGATTTTAGACTCGGCCACCTAAATTGGCTCGGCTCGTCCCACTTTTAGGCGGGCTTAAGCAGACCGAGCCTAAACTGGACGAGTTTGCCCGCTTTGCCACCCCTAGTTAAAATCATAAATTTTGATAATATATTTGGAGTGTTTCATGTAGTTTCAAATATTTAAATTTTAAATAATAAAATTTAGTCTAAATTTTGAATTTTCATGGAATAGAACGTCGCTTAACTATATATTTTCAACGAATTTTTCGGATTTGACATAAAAAATACCGGTTTTACACTCAACCCAATTAATATTGATCGAGTTGAATAACAAATTTGACTAAAGCTGACAAATCCGACCCACGAACACCCTATATATTTTGCAATAGATTTATTCAGACTCGCCCCTATTTAGGAACACCGAACACACATTATATATTAAGAACGGGCAAAAAAACTTGACTAGATTCAAGAAAAAAAAAACCTAACTAGACATCACAAGGTGTGATTAAATTTTTCTCTTCCCCAATCTCTTTTCTCCCTCCCGAGTAGGGTTGGGAATAGGCCAGGCGGCCTCCATGAGCCTTCGGCATGACATGTCTTAGGCATGGCATGGCATGACATGTTTAGTAAAAATGGCAGGCTAAGGCTTTGAAAAAAGCCTATTTAGATAAATAGGCCAGGCTTAGGCTTTTAAAAAAGTCTATTAAGCCTATTAGGCCGGCCTATGTATATTTAATTTAATAAATATTTTCTATATAATATTTTTTTTAATGTTAGGCTAAGGATTTGATGTTAAGCTAAGGATTTTAGATGTGTTTTCCTTACATTTGAAGAGTCTGGATTTGAAGATCTAGTGTTTTGCTAACTTATGGTGTATATTTTGGTTGTTGCCTACTACACCGATTAACATTAGTGCTTAAGAAACAATTTGTATTATGGCATACTTAATAGACTTTGTCGTAATCGTATTTCTATTTTATTAGCTATTAACTATTGTGCTAACAGTTTTATAAGCTTTTTCTTAACATTGTAGAAATTATAAAAATTTAAATGTGAAATAGGCTTCAAGGCGTATTTAATTAGCTTATTTAAAAAGATTACATGGAGGCCTTTATGTAATGCAGGCTTTTAAACAGGCTACAAGGCCAGGCCAGACTTTAACAAGGCCCGGGCCAGGCAAAAAAATAGCATTTGATAGGCCGTAGGCCAGGCTTAGGCTTAAAGAAAAATCATAGGCCAGGCTCAGGTCTGTCAAAGCATGGCATGACATGGCCTATTCTCCCGAGTTATCATTTTTGCCCTTGAATAAAAACTTCAAAACATATTTTCAAAATAATTTTTACCTTGAGTAAAAACTTCGGAACCCCTTTTTCGAATTTGAACTAGAAAAACTTCGGATAACATATTTTGAAGTTTTTATTCAAGGGAAAAATAAAAATTATGGGGAGAAAAAATCGGTGTGATTAATAGTAATACCATATTCTGCACAATCATTATAAGAAAATTTTGTAACCCAAGTCTGAGAAAAAACTATAAGTCTATAAAATGAAAAAGCCCAAAGTTCTGGTCTTGCTACTTGGAAAGTTTTTCCCCACACCCCTACTCTTAACCCCCTACCCCTACAAACTAAATAAAATACCAATTTTTTTTTGCATTTTGAAACCTTTTTTTTCTTTTCCAATTCAATTATATGGTTTTGGTTTCTTTTCATCCAACCATTACATGTCTTGTTTTGGTCTCTTTTGCTTTCAATTTGTTTAAAGAATTTAAAATGGAATGAGCCACATAGCTCAAAATTGAAGCTTTTTTTTTTTTTCTTTCTTCTCGGCTGTTAATTAAGTTATATATTTTGATTTCATCACAATGCCCAATAAACACCTTTATCTTTTTTGTGAATTATGATTTAAATGTTAGCCACAATTTAACTGTGACAAAAACTCCGAAACACTTTCCATTCTTGATCCGTTATAGTTTGATTGTTTGAATACCAAATTTTTTTCTCTCTAGTAAACTGGATCTCTTCAATGTTTTTGTGTGAAAAATGAATGATTTTATTTTAATATATGAGTACAAAATCCCTCATAAACTCAATTTTTGCTTCTCCTAATTGGTGGAATTTGAAGGGAAGGAAAGGGAAGACAAAATACATTACTACAATTTTAATTATATTGATATAATTATTCTCATAGTTATTTTAAAATATCAAAATTATCATTCCCTATATTTTTATTTTTATGTTGCTTACTTACTACGTATTTCTTTTTTCAAAGCATTTTGATACGTTGATTATTAGGCACCATAATTATTTTTTTCAAGCATTTTGTTACTATTGATTATTATTATTAGGGGTGGCAAAACGGGTCGAGCCCGCCGGGGTGATCCGTTTGGCCGCTATTTAGGACGGGTCGGACTGAGGTTTTCAGCCCAATATTCTAAGTTGGCCCGCACCGTCTAACCCGCTTAAAAAATGGGTTGGGGGCGGGTTGGGGCGGGCATGCCCGCGGGCTTTGTTATTTTTATTTTTTATTTTTTTAACCAGAAAATTGGTCATCTTAAACTCAATTCAGTATATTTTTTTTCTTCTTGTTTTTGATATAAAAAAATCTGATTGTGTATTATTACTTTATTTCCTTTAAAAAATTCATTCTTCATTTAATACTAGGGTTCCATTTGTTTATTTCATGTGACTCTATGTGCATCTTCTTCCCGCCGTGTGTGCTACTGCATGGTGTGGATTGTCATATTATATATTTTGTTTGCCTCTTAGTGCTACTTGTACTATTAATTGCCTTATAACAAATCTATTTGCACTACCAAAAGAAAAGTCTTTTAAAGTTTCATGTGAGTTTCATCTACCTTATAATAAGTCTGTGCTGTTTGCTTCTTAGAGTTTCATGTGCAGTACCATTCTAAAACAAACTAAGCCACAAAAACATCAAACAAAATTAAATAAGCCTTATGCACTTACAATTCTTTTCTAATTTGAATAACTTGATATATCATTATATAAGATTTAGTATATATTATTGTTGAGAAATTTAGTTGGGTAAAATGTTTGAAATCAAAATTTATATGGTTGGACAAATTTAAATGTGAAGTTATAATTCAAATTGTAAAAAAAAGAAAAAAGTATTTGGCGGGCATGCCCGCCTCCCCACCAATAAACAGGCGGGCTTGAGTTTTGAGCCCGGACACCTAAGTTGGCCCGCCCCACTCCGGCCCACCTTTGAACGGGCTTAAATGGGACGGACCTAAACGGGTCGGGCATGCCCACTTTACCATACAATTTTGTTGATAGATTTCCATACAATTTTCTGGAACGTCAATTAAACAATTTTTCATATATAATTTGTTTCGATTCCTTGCTCTACCTTTTCTAATGATTTTATTTAACGTTAATACTCATATTTTTAATGTTGTGTCATATATAGATATATATATTTTTTGACAAGGTGTTATATTATATTGTTGTCTGCTCCTTTTTGCTTACATTTATATATGTATACTAAAAATCATTTTAAATATTTGTGTAGAGTTTAATTTTATAATAAATTGTTGATTAAGTTAAATCAATCACTAAGATCAAAAAATTATCATGAACCGGTGATTTGAGGGTTCTCAAGTTTATTGAGTTTTTATATTTAACTAGACTACTGCCCGTGCGATGCACGGATTATTATGCAAAATATTTATATATAATTTAATTTCTTATAATAAAAAATGTAAATAATTTTTTTCAAGAAATATAGATAAATTGGAACTAAAATTACGCAATATATATAGGATTACAATGAATAATTAAAATTATAAAAGTAATGATAAAAGTAACAAAAAATCATCAAACAAAAGACTTAAGATTTACGAAACATATACATTAAGCTTGAAATAGATAAAAGGAGTACATAGTCAATCCTAACACATTGTTTTGAAACACCAAAATATAAAAGAATTGCATAGCGCAAAAAATAGACAATAGTTAACAAACAATATAAACCCTTTCAAATCTATCTCTTCTCCTATATTAACTTAAAACACCATAATTATAAAACATATAAATAAACATTCAAAGAAGCGTCTTTTATAGAGTACTTTTCGATTCTTTTCTTCAAAAAAAGGAGTCAATGTATCAAGGGTGGCCTCAACCACATAAATCAATAGAATCAAGCTATGATGAAAGATGTTGCTGCACAATCAGAGAAACAATTATAAGTATCAATGTCGATCACAAAAAAAATAATAGAAACATAAATATTCCAAGTCACCTTAATAGATAGAAAAGAAAAATTAGATAAACACTCGCATACATGAAGTCATCAAAATATTCTTAACTCTCATCTTATTAATGTAACAACCCGTTTTTCAAAGGCCAGAAAAAGCATTATTTTTTTTTATACACATCATAGTTACGCATAAAAGATTTTAAATGAGCCGGCATTCAAATATACAAAGAACTCATTACCATAGGTGCTTCGACAAGCAAAGTGTATTCTGGAATAATTACAATCCAAGTCTAAGTATTCAAATACTTACAACAAAACAAGTTGGAATCCTATGCCTAAACCCAAAAAGCACGGTGTACAACCCACACCGGCACATAGTCTAACTAAGCTAAGGCTCCAACATCTCACTAGGGCCTTGAACAGCCACCGTCGTCACCACGACCTAGCCCATCATCTGGGTGGGATGAGCCCGCAAATGAAAGAAAGGGTCACCACAAAAAATACAAGTATGTATATATATAATCGGTGCGAAAAATGTACACATAGCAAATTTCCACATACACAAGAGAAAGCTCTTAATCTCAAAAGTAATTCCCACCAACGGGTTTATATAAATAAATCACCAATCCTAATGCAGACTTCTACAATGGGTATGACAACCAATCACTGGTTCGCCACATGCATGATTTTCCGGAAATTAACCTCTCCTCAAAGAGTCGTGGGGTAGGCAAAGCCATACATAAATAAACGTACCCGCACTAAAAAGCCACAAAGGGCAGGTGAAGCCACACAAACAAACACCAACTCAATAAAATCCAGTCGGATTTGGCGAAGCCACACAGTCAAACGCCCGGTACGTAGGCAAAGTCACACAGACATACACCTAGGCACGCAACTATGAAATGCATGACATATATTCTCTTTGGCATATACAGGATAGTCACACAGACAAAATCCCCGCGTAGTCCTATCCGACGCACGCATTCAAATATTCTCATGCAACCAATCACATAGCCTAAAGCCTATGCACAAACCATCACAACCTACATACATTTTCCTAATCATATGTAAATTGCACACGTATTTATAACCACGTTCTCATCAACGAGAATACATAAGTACAAACATGCCAAAGCACACAGCAAATGCATAACAGCAAAACCAAACAAGTCGTAACCGTTTTAAAGACAGAAACAAAGTGGAGCCCCTACCTCGGCAAGCTTCCGTTTACTAAAACTCGTCCAAACAACACAACGCGCTTCCTAAAACAAGCAGCGTATTATCAATACATTGTTTTCCAACCAATCGTATTGAAACTAAACCAAAAACCCCAAAAACCTAAAGGTTCCTAAGGAAAATCCACTCTTTCGGATATCATACCAAAAACTACCGTATTGATCAACCACCATGAGTTATTTGTACTATTTTTAGGACCCAAAACAATAGTCAAAAGTCTTAAATAATTTGAAATGTGAAATGACCGTTTTCTTGTTTTACAAGTTACGTACTTTCCGAGTACCCGAAGAACCCGTTTCCAATCCCCGTCACTTCCATAAATTAATAAAAAGGGATTAGAAAGTTAAAAACCAAGTTTAGAAATCAGAATCCAAAATTTCAACTCTCAGAGCTCGCCCTGGCGAGTTGGCAGCGAGTGAAGGCAGTGAAGACAGGTCTCACTCGCTGTGGAGCTCGCCCTGGCGCGTTCCTGACCTGTGACGCTCGCCCCAGCGAGTTAACACTCGCCCGGCGAGATGCACCTGTCATGACAGCAAAAACAGCAACTCACACCACCTTTTTCCAACCAAGCCTAGTTTGATTCTATTAGTTCCCAACACCTTTTCAAGGCACAAAAGCAAACAATTTTCCTACGCAAGCAATACATTCCCGAAAGCATGTTGGTTGCTTCGAGTTCAAATTATTTGGTTTTCATTTCCAAAATCAAAACCAAACCCAAGCACAAGTTTTATTACGGGCCTCAACCGACCGGTAATCATTTTCAAACATGTTTTCTAGGCAAAAGCAACGCCACATAACACAAGAGTTTTAAACCACTTGGACCCAAAAACACCACACAAAACACTTAGGAAATATATTCATAAACCCCAAAATATTTTTCATCGGATTTTTCTAAAACAAAACCATGCAACATCATTCCCTTTCGCCTAAAGGTTCAAAAACAACGTTTCTTTTCAAAACCTTACAACTTAACCACATGTTATTGATCAATACATAACCAACCTCAAACCCTAACTTTTCTCATGAGATTTTTCACCAACTCATGGAAAACAAAAATAACAAAGCCTACACATGCTTCTCTAAACCTCATGAACAACATTCATGAAACAAAAACCATGTAAAGTAACATTTCCTAACAAACCCTCATGGGAACATAAACCCAAAAACCTCTAAACTCTAAAAGTCTACCAACCTAGGAGATGAGAAGAGAGGGTTACCTTTAGAAAGTGATTCTCTACAAAATCCCTTTGATCCTACAAGCTTGAAATGAAGTGAAATGGTGGAGAATGAAAAATTTGTGAAGGTTAGAAAGTAATGGAGTCACACGTGAAAGAGAGAAAGAAAAAAGAGATTTGTGATGTTTTACTAAGTCCACAAAGTCACCAAACCTCCTTATTATGCCAAAGGCTCTTGATCACCTATCCACCCTTTGATCAAAGTCAAAAGTCCAAGTTTAAACCCTAGCCATTGGATCAAATTGCTTTATGGATAAACACAAGATTTAATCAAATCTTCCAAAACAAGACACGTACTCAGCTCTCGCGCGTCGCGACGAACGTAAAACACAAAAACATAAAAACTACGGAAAGAACGTCCACCGTTAAACATTTCCAAAACTTATCGTCGAATCTTTTTCCGCGACTGTAATTTTCTTCCATACCTTAGAAAATTATTCTCAGAACATAACCTCACTCACGCAGATATATAAAACTCCCATCCGAAATCTTACTTAAAACAGACGCAGTAAGATTTTACATCCGCGGGTAAAATCCTACTTGTTTTTCCAAAAACAAGAATAATCCAAAACTCGTTATTCTAAATCCACATCAACCTTCTTATTCACAAAAGAGGATTACAAGACAAAAGTCTGTGCCTTTACAGCGCACGAGCCCAAAGCAGATTCAATTACAGCAAAATCTAATAATTACATGATGTTTCACAACACGAACACATCGGAACCCTAATATTCCTTAAACCAACTATACAATGAAATCTTGGGTCTTACAATACTATCCCCCTAAAAGAAGTTTCGTCCTCGAAACTTAGACGTCGTCAAACAATCTGGGGTACAACTCTTTCATCTTACTCTCGAGTTCCCAGGTGGTATCTCCTGTAGCTTCGTTCCATATTACCTTCACCAAAGGTATCTCTTTCGTTCTCAGACGATTCGTCTTCCTATCCGCAATCTTGATCGGCGGAACTTCAAATGACAAGTTATCCCTCAACTGGATGTCATCTGGTGTGATCACATGTGACGGATCCGGTGTGTATTTCCGCAATAGCGACACATGGAATACGTCATGTATCAAAGATAGTACCGGTGGCAACGCGATCCGGTATGCTACCTTCCCAATCCGTTCCAAAATCTGATAAGGCCCTATAAACTTTGGAGTCAACTTCTTCGCTTTCAAAACCCTTCCAACGCCAGTCGTTGGTGTAACTCGGAGAAATACATGATCTCCCTCTTCAAATTCTAGAGGCCTCCGTCGCCTATCCGCATAACTCTTCTGGCGATCTTGAGCAACCTTCATCATTGCCCTTATCTTTCGGACCTTGTCCGTCGTCTGTTGTACCATTTCCGGTCCTACTATCATACTCTCCCCATCTTGGTAACAACACAAAGGAGTCTGACATCTCCTCCCATACAAAGCCTCGTATAGTGTCATTCCAATACTCGCGTGGAAACTGTTGTTGTATGTGAATTCTATCAATGGTAACACGTCATCCCAACTTCCACGATCATCCAATACACATGCTCTCAACAAATCTTCCAATGATTGATTTGTTCTCTCAGTCTGCCCATCTGTCTGAGGATGATAGGCGGAACTCAATCTCAGTTTCGTCCCCAACGCTATAACACCCCACATGAAATATCTAGAATATCAGTGAAATATTATAACCGGTAACTGAGTACATTATTATTACAAATTGAAAAGTTCAAGCACACGCAGGTGCTGGTTACAACAAAGATACAAAGTTCAGCGGAAACGATAGAAACTAGTACAACAAAACATTATTGAATAGGAATAAACAACACAAGACAACTAGAAATGCATGAAAGAAATGCCATCTCCAAGCACAGCTGCAAGCACACCGACCAGCATACCTTAACCAACCTGCTTATCTGAAAATAATTGTTTGGATTGGGGTGAGACAACTAAGCCTCAGTGAGTCCTACTACCCTCCTAGAGGTGGCTACACCGGGGAAACCTAACAGTCATAGCATAAATTTCTAATATAGCATAACTCATAAGCATAATAATAATGGTGTAACACACAATTAATCTTATTCATTTTAACTCAAGGACACTCTGAGGTGAGCATATCTCAGAGGCCTGACATATCCGTCAACCGATTCGGTCACGGCATACAGCTCACATAGTCATAACCTAATGGATTATCCCATTGGGAGTCCATAACGCGATAACTCAAGATCGCTCATGACTGACTGTTCTAAATTAGTTGATTCTACCATATTTTACCAAAGTCCCAGGGGAGCATGCTTTTCTAAAATTCCCTAGGTTATACCCTAAGATTATCTGTGATTAACATGCTGTTTTACATTATATTACTGTACTATTGCATATACCAAATTCAGATGAGGACATAAAACGAGTGCTACGGTTCTGTTTAGAAAATTCTGAAAAGTTCCTGTTCCTGTCAAGCTCGCCTCGCGAGTTGTCACTCGCCACGGCGAGTTGTTCAGGTCATGCCCTGTGTAAGCTCGCTACGGCGAAGAGGAGCTCGCCATGGCGAGATTATAGGTCCTGTGCCAAATTCGCTCGCCCGGCGAGTTGTTACTCGCCAGGGCGAGGTTCATCAGCATGAAGGACCCAGCTCGCCATGAAGGCTCGCCCTGAGCTCGCCAGAGCGAGTTTACTCAGAACCTGCTCTGTTTTGCGAAATTTCAAAAATTAACCTTTTAAACACCTACAATCCTCATCCTAAGGCATGCAATCATACAATACATATAATATACGACAGAATGGAGAGGAATTTGGGAGTTAATTCCTCTCACACAACAATTTTCTTAAATCCTAAGTTAACATGCAAAGTTCATAATTTTGGGGAATCTAACTAACTAACCTAAGAACCCACCTGATTGAAGCTTTAATCCTAGCTTCTGAGTTCCTAGAAACAGCTACTGCAACCCTCTACGAGCCCCACGAACTCCAGACCAAGGATTGGAAGATTTGAACCTTTGAAACCCTTATGCTTAGCTCTACGAATTTGAATGTTGTTTGATGAATGAATTCAGCTGAGTATAAGGGGTATTTATAGTGGTTGTGAGATGGGTAGTAACAGCACTGAGTTTGTCTCTTAGTTTCTTTGCATGTAGTGTAATTGGTCATGAAAATGTGGGTTGTTGTTTTGTGACATGTGAGGCCTTGAAAGCTTGAAGGAGGTAAAGTCATCAGAGATTTCTGGTTCTGATACATTGGCATGTGAGGAATCTCTGAGTTTGGCTGATATCTAGTGAGTGGTTTATGGTGAGAAAGTGCCAAACTCATGTGAAATGGAAAAATGAAGATTTTGGGAGTTAGTTGTTGTTGTTGTTGCTCGTGAGTGAGGGGGAGGAGAGTGAATTTGATACTGATTTTCTGAAGTGAAGGGAAAAGAGTTGTCTTGCATGTGGTGTAGGTGGTTGAAGCCTTAGTGGAGTGGTGAGTCATTGCCATAGATTAGGTGTTGGCTTGAGAGTGAAAGTGTGTGTGGGTGGAAAGGTGAGTCACATGAGAGTGGGAGGTAATTTGAATTTCTCTTGTGTTAATCAAATCACTTAGGAATAATAGTGTACTAATATGTGGACTAAGTTTAATTAGTACCTCTAATTCTTGCACATAATCCACTTAGTTCCCAAATTAATTTAACTAACCTCCTCTAATTAATTTATAAAATTAGGCAAGGCTCTAATTAAAATTAATTAGGTAATTTAGAATGTAGGATATTACAAACGCCTCATGCAAAGTCTTCCAAAAGTGTGAAGTAAACTTTGGGTCTCGATCCGACACTATACTTGACGGAATCCTATGTAACCTCACAATCTCAGCAATGTAAATATCGGTCAACTTTGCTGCTGTATCCGTAGTCCTTACCGGTAGAAAATGAGCAGACTTCGTCAAACGATCCACTATCACTCAAATGGAATCATGCTTCCTCCTCGTCTTAGGTAAACCAGTGATGAAATCCATAGAAATACTATCTCACTTCCACTCGGGGATATCTAATGACTGCAGCATCCCTGCTGGTCTCTGATGCTCAATCTTCGCCTTCTGACAAGTCAGACACGACGCCACATACTCAGCCACATCCTTCGTCATACCCAGCCACCAGAAATCATGCCTCAGGTCTTGATACATCTTTGTTGCTCCGGGATGTATACTAAGTTTACTCTAGTGTGCCTCCCCTAGAATGGTGTTTCTCAAGTCCATAGCTTCGGGCACACACACTCTACCTTGACACCTCAAAATGTTGTCCGATCCCACCTTGAAATCTCGGTTGGTTTCTCGAACAATCAAAGCTCTTTTCTCCATGAGGAACCTGTCATCTTGACAATTTGCAATGTCCTCCAATAACCCGCTTGAGATGGTAATCATACCCAGCCTCATATTCCCTAAAGCAAACTCTACCTCTAGGTGCAAGTCACGAAACTCTCTCAATAACTCTTGTTGACTAGCCATTTGTGCCGAACAAACCGTCACACTCTTCCTACTCAAAGCATCGGCTACCACATTAGCCTTCCCCGGATGGTATTCCAACGTAAAGTCGAAGTCTTTCAAAGTTTCCATCCACCTCCGTTGCCTCATATTAAGCTCTTTCTGATCAAACAAGTACTTGAGACTTTTATGGTCACTAAACACGACAAAAGTGTAGCCATAAAGATGATGTCTCCAAATCTTCAATGCAAAAACAACGGCCGCAAGCTCTAAATCGTGCGTAGGATAATTCTTTTCATGCACTTTCAGTTGTCTTGACGCATAAGCTACTGCTCTCTTGTGTTGCATCAATACACAACCCAACCCTTGATGAGAAGCATCACAGTAAACCTCATACGGTTCATCCGACTGTGGTAACACCAAGACTGGTGATGTCGTCAACCGTTCTTTCAACAACTGGAAACTCGACTCACACTTCTCAGTCCAAGCAAAAGGTTGATCTTTTCGCGTAAGTTGCGTCATTGGCGCCACAATCTTAGCGAAACCTTCAATGAATCTCCGGTAATAACCGGCCAAACCCACAAAACTCCTCGCATCAGTCACTGTTTGAGGCTGCTTCCATGAAAGTACCGTATCAATCTTGACTGGATCCACGGCTATTCCCTCTCTTGATATAACATGGCCAAGGAAATTCACTTCTTCCAACCAAAATTCACACTTTGACGGGTTTGCATACAACTTACTTTCCCGCAAAGCTTGCAATACTATACGAAGATGCTCTACATGTTCCTCTTCATTCTTTGAATACACTAGGATGTCATCAATAAATAGCACTACAAACTTGTCCAAGAATGAGTGGAATATCCGATTCATGTAGGCCATAAAGATAGCAGGTGCATTCGTCACTCCGAACGGCGTCACTAAGAATTCATAATGCCTATACCGCGTCCTAAACGCCGTTTTCTGAATATCCTAATCTTGTTCTCTTATCTGGTGATAACCAGATTTCAAGTCAATCTTTGAAAACATTGAGGCTCCCCTCAACTGATCCATCAAATCATCAATTCGTGGCAATGGATATCGGTTCTTGATAGTGACCTTATTAAGCTTCCGATAATCCACACACAGACGAGATTTCTCATCCTTCTTCTTAACCAATAAGACCGGTTCTCCCCAAGGCGACACACTAGGCCTTATGAAACCCTTCTCTAACAAGTCCTCAATCTGACTTTTCAACTCTACCAACTCAGATGGAGCCATCCGATAAGCTGATTCTGAAATCGGACCCGTACTCGGTTGCAAATCAATAAAGAATTCCACCTCTCTACATGGAGGAAAAGCTGGAATCTCCGATGGAAATACATCTTGGAAATCTTGAACCACTCGAAATTCCCCAATTCGGATCTCCGACGTCACTCCTAAACTAGCAAGTGAAACTATCTCCGGCTCTCGATTACACATAACCACAGAAAGCCGATTTGCAGACAAGTACCTTCGCACACCTGGCTCGGGAAAGAAAACTAATTTCTGAGCACAGTCTAGAATAACATAATGATAGGACAACCAATCCATCCCGAGGATGATCTCGAGAGATAAGAGCGGTAGACACACCAAATTGACCAGAAAATCCCTATTCTGGATTACTACTAAACAATGCAAACATGCAGTATTTACCACAAAATCCTTAGCAGGAGTCAAGACATTCAAATCAAACGGAAGCATAGAAACATTCAAACTCAAACGATTTGCACAAGCCAAAGATATGAATGAGTGGGTTGCCCCCGTGTCAATCAAAGCAGTTAAAGAATTACCTGCGATGTGACAGCTCTCGTGGATGGCATTGCTAGCCTGCCCACTCAACTCAGTGCCCATACAGTAAGCACGTGCCTTTGCCACAGGTCTGACACCCTGTGAGCCTTGTGCCACATTTGCCGACGGCCCGGTCTTCGGGGCTCTGCAATCTCTAGCAAAGTGTCCCGGCTTCTTGCAATTGTAGCAGATGTTTCCCCCCTTCGGTTGCGTGCACTCATTAGCAAAATGCCCCGCTTCCCCACAGTTGTAGCAAGTCCCCTTACTACCATCAGATTTTCCCTGGGTCCCTTGATTCACCGATCGGCCCGGTCCCCTGTTATTCTGGGGGCGGTCGTAAGGCTTACTACCTTGTTTCCCACGATTCTGACTTTGACTCGGACCACTCGAACGACTTGGTCCCCCAGCACTAAAATTCCCTTGGCGGTTCACCCGCTTATTCTTCATGTCTTCCACCTCTTGACATTTCTCCACTAACACTTGAAACTGTCGGATACCCAATGGCACAACCGCATCCTGCAGTTCGTACCTCAGCCCATCTTGGAAGCGACGACACATATAATCCTCATCTATCCCATCCCTAAAGAAGCGGAAGAAACGGGATAGGGATTCAAACTTCTTGGCATATGCTTCAACATTCATGCCCGCTTGCCTTAGCCTCAGAAACTCTTCCCCATACCTTTCCCTAGCAGTCTCGGGAAAGTACTTGGCTAAAAACCTCCGCTTGAAGTTCTCTCAACTTAATTCTTCATGAACATTCTCCATGATCAGTCGGGTGTTCCTCCACCAATACTCAGAACCCCATAGTAACTGATAGGTAGCTAAGACTACTTTCTCCCCTTCTTGACAATGAATTGCCCCGAAAATCCTCTCCACAGATTGAAGTCATAAATCAGCAGTTTTCGGACCTCCCTCCCCATTAAACTTTGGAGGAGTTTGGTGGTTGAAACTTGAAAGAAGTCTAGAACCAGCAGCAAGTATTTCCCTTTCGCGCTTTTCCAGATCTCTCTGCGCCTTAGCATGGCTCTGAGCAGTCACAGCCGCTGCCATTGTATGCATGGCATAAGCCATCTGATTCACATCAACATTGTCCGCCATAGGTACTGTAGGTGCCCTTCTTGAAGGCATTCTATTTCTGGACAATACCAATTCTGATTAGATTCCTTATCCAAACATTTCTGAGTCTCAACAGAAAATCTCATTCAACGGTTACTAACTCACAACCCGACACAGAACAAACACTAGAACTGACACTACTCTAGCTATGTTCTAACCGACTCTGGACTAACGACTCAAGTATACACTTTCCCTTTGAAGATTTAAAGCCGTGCTCTGATACCAATTGTAACAACCCATTTTTCAAAGGCCAGAAAAGGCATTATTTTTTTATTTTTTATTTTTTATACACATCAGAGTTACGCATAAAAGATTTTAAATGAGCCGGCATTCAAATATACAAAGAACTCATTACCATAGGTGCTTCGACAAGCAAAGTGTATTCCGGAATAATTACAATCCAAGTCTAAGTATTCAAATACTTACAACAAAACAAGTTGGAATCCTATGCCTAAACCCAAAAAGCACGGTGTACAACCCACACCGGCGCATAGTCTAACTAAGCTAAGGCTCCAACATCTCACTGGGGCCTTGAACAGCCACCGTCGTCACCACGACCTAACCCATCATCTGGGTGGGATGAGCCCGCAAATGAAAGAAAGGGTCACCACAAAAAATACAAGTATGTATATATATAATCGGTGCGAAAAATGTACACATAGCAAATTTCCACATACACAAGAGAAAGCTCTTAATCTCAAAAGTAATTCCCACCAACGGGTTTATATAAATAAATCACCAATCCTAATGCAGACTTTACAATGGGTGTGACAACCAATCTCTGGTTCGCCACATGCATGATTTTCCGGAAATTAACCTCTCCTCGAAGAGTCGTGGGGTAGGCAAAACCATACAGAAATATACGTACCCGCACTAAAAAGCCACAAAGGGCAGGTGAAGCCACACAGACAAACACCAACTCAATAAAATCCAGTCGGATTTGGCGAAGCCACACAGTCAAACACCCGGTACGTAGGCAAAGTCACACAGACATACACCTAGGCACGCAACTATGAAATGCATGACATATATTCTCTTTGGCATATACAGGATAGTCACACAGACAAAATCCCCGCGTAGTCCTATCCGACGCACGCATTCATATATGCTCATGCAACCAATCACATAGCCTAAAGCCTATGCACAAACCATCACAACCTACATACATTTTCCTAATCATATGTAAATTGCACACGTATTTATAACCACGTTTTCATCAACGAGAATACATAAGTACAAACATGCCAAAGCACACAGCAAATGCATAACAGCAAAACCAAACAAGTCGTAACCGTTTTAAAGACGGAAATAAAGTGGAGCCCCTACCTCGGCAAGCTTCCGTTTACTAAAACTCGTCCAAACAACACAACGCGCTTCCTAAAACAAGCAGCGTATTATCAATACATTGTTTTCCAACCAATCGTATTGAAACTAAACCAAAAACCCCAAAAACCTAAAGGTTCCTAAGGAAAATCCACTCTTTCGGATATCATACCAAAAACTACCGTATTGATCAACCACCATGAGTTATTTGTACTATTTTTAGGACCCAAAACAATAGTCAAAAGTCTTAAATAATTTGAAATGTGAAATGACCGTTTTCTTGTTTTACAAGTTACGTACTTTCCGAGTACCCGAAGAACTCGTTTCCAATCCCCGCCACTTCCATAAATTAATAAAAAGGGATTAGAAAGTTAAAAACCAAGTTTAGAAATCAGAATCCAAAATTTCAACTCTCAGAGCTCGCCCTGGCGAGTTGGCAGCGAGTGAAGACAGGTCACACTCGCTGTGGAGCTCGCCCTGGCGTGTTCCTGACCTGTGACGCTCGCCCCAGCGAGTTAACACTCGCCCGGCGAGTTGCACCTGTCATGACAGCAAAAACAGCAACTCACACCACCTTTTTCCAACCAAGTCTAGTTTGATTCTATTAGTTCCCAACACCTTTTCAAGGCACAAAAGCAAACCATTTTCCTACGCAAGCAATACATTCCCGAGAGCATGTTGGTTGCTTCGAGTGCAAATTATTTGGTTTTCATTTCCAAAATCAAAACCAAATCCAAGCACAAGTTTTATTACGGGCCTCAACCGACCGGTAATCATTTTCAAACATGTTTTCTAGGCAAAAGCAACGCCACATAACACAAGAGTTTTAAACCACTTGGACCCCAAAAACACCACACAAAACACTTAGGAAATATATTCATAAACCCCAAAATATTTTTCATCGGATTTTTCTAAAACAAAACCATGCAACACCATTCCCTTTCGCCTAAAGGTTCAAAAACAACGTTTCTTTTCAAAACCTTACAACTTAACCACATGTTATTGATCAATACATAACCAACCCAAAACCCTAACTTTTCTCATGAGATTTTTCACCAACTCATGGAAAACAAAAATAACAAAGCCTACACATGCTTCTCTAAACCTCATGAACAACATTCATGAAACAAAAACCATGTAAAGTAACATTTCCTAACAAACCCTCATGGGAACATAAACCCAAAAACCTCTAAACTCTAAAAGTCTACCAACCTAGGAGATGAGAAGAGAGGGTTACCTTTAGAAAGTGATTCTCTACAAAATCCCTTTGATTCTACAAGCTTGAAATGGAGTGAAATGGTGGAGAATGAAAAATTTGTGAAGGTTAGAAAGTAATGGAGTCACACGTGAAAGAGAGAAAGAAAAGAAAGATTTGTGATGTTTTACTAAATCCACAAAGTCACCAAACCTCCTTACTATGCCAAAGGCTCTTGATCATCTATCCACCCTTGGATCAAAGTCAAAAGTCCAAGCTTAAACCCTAGCCATTGGATCAAATTGCTTTATGGATAAACACAAGATTTAATCAAATCTTCCAAAACAAGACACGTACTCAGCTCTCGCGCGTCGCGACGAACGTAAAACACAAAAACATAAAAACTACGGAAAGAACGTCCAACGTTAAACATTTCCAAAACTTATCGTCGAATCTTTTTCCGCGACTGTAATTTTCTTCCATACCTTAGAAAATTATTCTCAGAACATAACCTCACTCACGCAGATATATAAAACTCCCATCCGAAATCTTACTTAAAACAGACACATTAAGATTTTACATCCGCGGGTAAAATCCTACTCGTTTTTCCAAAAACAAGAATAATCCAAAACTCGTTATTCTAAATCCACATCAACCTTCTTATTCACAAAAGAGGATTACAAGACAAAAGTCTGTGCCTTTACAGCGCACGAGCCCAAAGCAGATTCAATTACAGCAAAATCTAATAATTACACGATGTTTCACAACACGAACACATCGGAACCCTAATATTCCTTAAACCAACTATACAATGAAATCTTGGGTCTTACAATTAACTTTAAAAAATGGCTAAAAAGATAATATCAAATTAAACAAAATAATCCAACATCAAATTTTTAGTTCTTGACAAATCATAATTGGTACAAAAGCAAACAAAATAAGACAAAATAAAAAACATGTCAGAGACAATAAATATATCCAACAAAATTGATGGCTATAATAGCAAAAAAGTGTTGAGGAACAATTACCATTAATAAGCAATTAATTTAAATAAGCAATAGCATGATTGAACAAATCAATAGCCAATATGAAGTAACCTTCAATATTAAAAAAAAGATAACAAAAATCCAAAAACCAAATTAGAGAAGTTAACAAAAGTAAGAAATAAAAAAAAGCATTCAAATCTTATCGTAACTATACTCACCTTTCAAATAAGCAGTATCATGTTTTGAACAAATCAATAGTCAATATAAAGTAACTTTCTATGTCAAAAAATATGAACAAAAATCCAAAAACCAAATTAGAGAAGTTAACAAAAGTAAAAATTAAGAAATACTCAAATCTTATTGTAACTACACTTACCTTGAAAATTTAAAGAGTCCCTATGTGAACCTTAGTCATCATCAACATCATATCTTTAAAGCATTTTTTTGAAGAGAAAGATAAAATAAAAAATAAAGATCAACAAAATAAAAAGAATCATCCTCAAATCACAACTCTCTAAGAACAAATACTTGGAGATGTGTAAAAATAGAAAATCATGTGTGAAGAGTGAAAGAAGAATTGCAAAATATTAGAAAAGAAGATGCACAAATAAAGATGAAAAAAGAAAGAAAAATAAAAACATGAATAGGAAGTTTAAGAGAACATTTAATCAGGATTAGTATAAATAACAAAATTAAGTTTAGGGTTATGTGGTTTTAGTAACTTTCCTTTTAATTAGGGAATAATATATGGAACATAATATGATTATAATGGAACAAATTAGAATTTTGTGGCTATTTGTACAGAAAAAATAACATTAGATAAGCTCTAATTGAATGTCACATAAGCAGTATAATATTAGAGTTTATCCAACAAAATTAAATAGTATTAAAAATTGATTATTTAAGTTTTTATCATAGCCGTTGATATAATAATTTTTTCCACGTGTCAAAATATATACCATTTATATTATGGTTAGGGTTTAAAGTGCCTCTAGTTACTCTCGTTTGCTGTGAAACTGCAACAACAAAAACACAATCATTAAAACAAAATCATATTCATTTAAGACAAATATATTTTCTACCTTTTCTCATTAGATCTTGTCATGCTAGAAGGGGCTGAATGAATATAGAGAAGAGCTTAACTATAAACAGAAAGAGAATAAAGAAGAGTTTAGTTCAAGCAATTTTTAGGGAAAATATTATTTTCTCAAATCTTAAAACACAATAAACTTTTGTCAAAAAAAAAAAACACAATAAACTTGAATCATAAAAAAAAGATTAGTTCAACTAAAAAAACAGAAACAAAAATAGAATCACAAAAGTAGAAGGGCGCTTTTGATTAGTGAAGAATATTTATAGCGATGAACAAAAAATAATAATAATAGATGAGAAAAGATGAAAAACATATAATTAGGGATTAATTAATAGGTAACAAAATTAGGGATTGGTGTAAAATTATTTTATAGACACATCCAATCATATATTGACACATCATGTATTATGTTTTTAAAGATATGATGTGTCATATTCATTATTCAAGTTTTTATCGTAGCCGTTGATATAATATTTTTTCCACGTGTCAAAATCTAGATCGTTCATATTAGGATTAGGGTTTAGGGTGCCTCTAGTTACTCTCGTTTTATTATATTAAGATTATTTATATAGTAAACAATTTTAAAATTATGAGACTGTTGTAAGATTATAAAAATAAAAAAGTAATTTTATTTTATCATCCATCCATTTCCATCATGAACCAAACATATTTACAATTAAAATCTCTTATCTCCTCCTCTATTTTGAACCAAACAAACTCTTAACATTTGAGTTGGTGCAAAGTGCAAGCACTTTTATTTTGTTGTTATATAAACAAAATGGTAATAATTATTTAAAACATTATCGTGAAATCTCGAATTCAAACTTAATTAAGCTATGACTTAAAAATTATATTGATAGTGTAATCACGTATTTAAGTCCTTAAAATTTAGTATACTTGAGAAGTGCAAAAATAAAATTAGGAGTGCATAATCCACAGTCACAGTGTGTAAGTGTAGGTGGTAGACAATTAAGTACTATATCATATATATAGCGGTTGACTATATAACATTGGAGGAACAGAAGAAAGCAGTTAGATCACACGCGGGAAGATGAATGTGGGTACAAATTGGTTGGAAGGGGGCATACTGGCCCCATTCATTTATTCTAAACTATCACCCTTCTCGCATAAACTAAATGTGCACAAAACAACACAATCACACACACTCCTTTGGTCAATAAAAAATACACACACACACAAAATCAAATTCCAATTCCTTCCACATCCCACTTTGCAACTACAGTATTATGAGAAAGTATGGTGTCATAGTCACTTGTATGGTTGTTTAATATTTAATATTTAATATGGCAATTGCAATTTAATTTAATAAGACTTTTTCCTTCACCGCTCAACAGTGATATTAGAGTCTGGTTCGACTTGATAAAGGAATTAGGAACTATAAGTGAATGATAATGGATTGCTGACACGGAAAAATTTACACTTAAAGAGGAGGTGTTAGAATATATCAAACGTCAATTAAAGTCTCATATTAGTTAAAGGAGTTGACGTTGAGCAATATATAAGCAGGGGCGACTATAACACATGTGCAACATGTGCGACGGCATCGGGCCTTCAAATTTGCGTAAAATTATAAGGCCTCTAAATTTTGAGGTCCTCCTACATTAGTAATTATATATTTTTAATCTTCATTAAATATTAGATGTGCATCAATAGATTAGCGGTAGATTATGATAATTGTGTGTGCAAGGTTTTTGGTTCAAATTCCAACATGGCAATTCTTTTTACATAATTTTAGTTTTAATAATTTCTTGATTAGTGTATGTCTTTCTTTTTTACTATGAGTCCATTTTTAATATTTAAGCTGAGCTCCAAATAATCGGAGTCGGCTCGGCTTGTTTATCAAACTTTTTTTTTATATCAGTGAAAAAATGATTAGTTTTTAGCGTTATTGATGTTATTTGTAATTTAAATCGATGATAATTATTTTGAATTTTTTGCACTTTTTCTTTTATTAGATCTTATTTTAATAATTATACCGGATATCCAAAGGCCTATTTTAAATAATATCACAGGGCCTCCAAAAAGTCGGAGATGCCCCTGTATATAAGCGAGATGATTTATAAACCTAAATATATCTTAAATTTTTTGTTAAAATATATATATAGTGTTAAAGTCGCTTGTTTAATTATTCATTGTCCAATTGTTGATCAATCAAGTAAAACTCTGATGTCTATAACTCAAGCGTCTTTAATTAATCTCTATCACGCTAAAACTATGAATCGTAAGACTTTATCCAAAACTACGTTAATTACAAGTTACAATCAATCCTCCTCCGTCATCTCGTAGCATCCTTCTCCTCATACGTTAATTACAATGTAAAATTGTAAATTTGCTAACATGAATTACTAGTATTAATTTAAGCATATTAAGCCTAGATTTTGGGTGCGTTTGTTTTAACTTTAAAAAAATAGATTTTTTCTTTGTATTTTTGAAAATGGATTTTGTAAAATCGTTTTTCAAAATATTATAAGTTTTTTTATATTCATTTTTTCTAAATTTAAACACTAATTTTGACATCATATAACATAAACATACATTATTGAAGAACAAAACATAGTCAAAATCACAATTTTTTGAAAAAGTTGTATTTTAAAAATGATTTTTATGAAAATCTATTTGAAATAGCTTCAAATTAAATGATTTTTTCAAAATTTTGATATCCAAAAAAAATTTCAATAAAATGATGAAATGCCTAAAATCACATTTTAAGAATAACTATTCAAACCAAATTTTCATTTGAAGCTTTTATAAAAAGTTTCTTTGTAAATTTTTTTTGCACAAAATTATATTACACTATAAAATCTATTTTTAAAAAAATCCAAAACAAACGCACCCTTTGTCGTCCGTTATGAGAATGATTTTTGTAAAATTTTGGGTCACTGCGCACTTCTCTCTTTTGGTGTATGTTTATTTTAGGATGTGTTGTCTACCGGATCAATAACAAATAAACAAAACTATATTAAATTTTGTATATTTAAATATGTAATTACTCCTATAAATTAGAATTGAAACATAAATTATTTTTAAGTGGACAGCTTAACTCAATTGGCTAAACATAATATAAGTTGTTTGAAAGTTGATTGTTTCAATAACATATCTATAAATATAATACTGTATAAGATTGTTTTGAGAATTTTTTATTTTTTTTATAAGTTATCTTTCAAATTTCAGCATTAATTATTTTTTACTAATATACCTTCAATTATAGTGCATTAGTTTCTACAATTTATAATGAATACTCTAAAAATAAAATTAACTCATATTATAAAAGTTTAAGTTTGTTTAATATGTGCAATATTGCACACATATTAAAGCAATTAAAATAATAATTTTTATGTTGAAAAACAACAATTATTCATCAAAAAGTTATACATTTAATACAAAAAATGTACAAATTTTAATACAAATTTACTCTTTTGAATTTCTTAACATATACAAATTTATACATGATAAAAAACTTTGGTTTGAGGAAAGGAAAGTGAGAAGAACGAAAAATGCGGAAACAGGTGAATGAATTTGGACTAGCTAGGGTGTAGTCCAAGTTTATTAATTGACTTCGGTGTTTTTCTTCCTTCCCCTTTTTTTCCCTCAAACCAAACACACCCTAAAAGTAATACCAACCGTTAATAAGTGTAATTCCACAATCAACTTTGTTAATCCCCGTAACTTTTGTAAAGAAATTTCATACTATTTTCGTACCAAATTATAAGTCGCTCTGAGAAGAAAAAAAATTGTATCAAATTATAAGTCGCTTTATAATACCAATGAAGTATTTAATGTTATTTTTTATATTTTTTTTTTTGAATGAAAATGATATATTATTTTTTATATTTTTTTTGTACAAAAAGAAAATGTTATTTTTTCTATTATATCCTTAAATATTTTTTACTCTATCTTCTTTCAATTCTTCGATTTATTTTTTTTACACCATCAATAAATGACAATTTTGTAGACTATCTCGTAACTCATATTTTCCACACAACAATAATTATATTTCTTAATTTGTGTAATATAATTAAAATTATTTTTTTATATTTTTTGGTAAACCAAAAGTATCATCCACACGCAATTGCAGAAGTTAATTCTCTCAAGATAATTAAGATTTATTTAAATGTTTGACATCTCCCAATAAATATTTCTCCATACACACTGATCGAAAATCAAACCCTAAACTAAATGGTCAATGGATTCAAATATCTATCGATTGTGCACACTATGTTGGTAAATAACTTTATATTTTAGTACAAAGAGACTGTTTAAATACGAAAGTATAAGATCTGTCTAATTTTTTTTGTAAGAACAAACTTTATTCTTGCAAGATTAATTCGGTTCAATATGTTCTCATCCCAAACCACACGAACCTCAAGAAAGTCGGTGGGTTAGAGTTTGGAGCCAGCTGTTTTTGTTTAGTATAAAAACTGCCCAACTGCTTCTATTCTTTCCCACAAAATTCCAAAATTCATTTATTTATGCCACGTGGGTGGCTAACTCAATCACTACCGTACCCTCTTCGTATCTTCCTCACCTCATCATCTCATCTCTCTCCCAAACTAACTTTTTTCAAAGCGTGTGTACTTCAACTTATTTCTTCTATTTTCTTTTGTGTTAATTTGTCAAACTATCTTACAAAACTTTTTTCCCTTTTTGCTAATAAATCTAAAAAATGGAGATATGTTTTCGGTACTCAAAATATATGATTGTTACTATTGGTATATAACCAAAATCAATATTTAGAAACTAATAGTGAATTAGGTTAATCACCACCAAATATTATGTACAAAGATATTTATGATATATCAATTATTAGTATATGAACACACTCTTTGAAAGATTCTTTTATGATGTTAGAGATTACTAGTATGTTTTGACATTACAATGCAATCACAAAAGATCATTAATAATCACGTAACCATCGTTATATAAAACTATAAGTAGATTATATTTTTAGTATTTCTATTTTAGTCCATGAAAAGAAAATAGAATTATATATCATATAGTCTTTACACATTATATGTTCACACCTCTACTTGATACAATAATGTCCTAAGCTAATTATATAACTGTTAAGCTAGTGTATAAACCTTGTCAAAAAAGGAAAGTATAGCTTTTTAAGGTTGTGATTAATTAATTAGAAAACGATAATAACATGCAAAAAGAGACAATTGACAAGAGAAATAATATAATTTTTGTTATATAGTTTTGATTGATTAAAACACAAAAGACATTGAGGCAAAAATGGAAAATATCATTGGGCCCACATGTCTATTCATCTCACCTAAACAACAAATTAACAAAGAATATGGATGACAAATTGACAATAGATTAATATCCGAGTAAGGTTTGATAGTACCCATCCATGATCCATGCACCCGCTCCTATTGTTTGAAAAAAATATTCTACTCAAAGCCATAGCGGTGTGGGTAGTAAGTAGCCTCAATACTCATACTTTCTGCCTCTTTGGTACAATTAAGTGCTCACATATGTACCCATTAAACTTACCCAAAAATAAATACCCATTAACCCGCATTTTAACTTAAATAAATCAATAAATTACAAAATATACTATATCATTATATGCAAGCTTATTAAAAAATTGCTCAAATATAATAGTGAATTATAAAAAAAAATAAGCTAATGTATTTAATTATAATATATTCAAATCTATAGACATTTAAAATATTTTAAAGGATTATTATATCATATATACACCGAAATAATAAGTTCATAAAATTGCAAGTCTCATGTCTGAAATTTACTAAAAAATATACATTATAAATTAATCATTTTATCTTATCATCGTAATCAACAACTTGAAATAAATCAAAATTTTTAATTTTAATCTATAAATAATTTTTGGTAAAATATTATTAGGATATTGGATAATTTTTAATTTTAATCTATATACTTTTTCAAGACCCTAATAATATTTTATACTATTGCAAAAGTATATAGATTTCTAAATATTATTAGGGTCTTGCTAACGAGTGTTCTCAGTGCATTTTTTTTAAATAGTAATTTTTTAAGAAAATGTGTAAATTTAATGAATTGAGAATTTTAATGTTTAACATTTTGAATAAATAATTTATTTAAATAGAATGTTTAAAAAGTACATCAAAAACACCCGTTAGCATTTTCCATGTTATTAACCTAAACCATGCTTAAATTAACATCTTTGTTATCATCTTCATGTTGTGTTTGCATTTTTTCTAAATCAACATTTTCATTAAAAAATTTAAGAGAATCGATTAACTTTAATTTCTTTGCCTTTTTTTTAAAAAGTCTTTGTTGATATATGTTCATACGAGTAAATTTAAACTTGTAACTCTTAAGCAATGTCTTATAAAATGAAGATCTCATCAATAGTAAAAAAAGATCTTCACTGAAGGCAACTCTTCTGGTGGGATTTAAGATGGGAAAGTTAAATACTTTTCCACCATGGACCACATAGATTAACTGTCAGATGTTATAGTACTAGGAACTCTTATCATGCATTCACACAACATATTGCATATTCTTCTCTTTCTCTCTCCTCAGTCTCCTCTCCCATTACCTCACCCCCACCACCCCATGACTTTCAAAGTCTTTGCTTGTTTGGATTCACAATCTAACATGGACTGCTACTTTTTAAGGTTGTGATGCCCACACTGACAATCATCGTTCAAGTATTAGATATGTTTTATACATTTTTTAGAAAAAAATATAAAGATGATTTTTTGAATTTTCATGGTGGATAGTTTCATAATCATAAATATTCATCATGAATCAAAATCCAATTTGTTTGATTTGAAAACACATCATTAGAAAGCTTAAATTTAACATTAGAAAAAATCAAATTGGGTATTGAGACAGTGGGCTTGCGATGGTGGGTATTGACTCTTGAGACTTTTTATGGGTTGAGTTCATGTTCAGATTTTTTTTTATGGGTTTCTTTCTTCTAGATTTTTTCTTTTTCGTTTTTGACAAATCATGGGTTTCTTTCTTGTATTACATTTTTTTTAGATTTTTGGATTTAGGAATTTGATGATGATATCTGTTAGCAGTGGGTTTGATGGTGGTGATGGGTGAGCGGGTATGAAGAGAGACAACTGTGGCCAAGATAGTTTGAGAAAAAATCTAGTGCAGAGAGTCTATAATAAAAGTATAGTAATTATTTTAATTAAGGGTTAAAAATTAACTGCACCATGGTGGGAAAGTATTTAACTTTTCCATGTTAAACTCCACCCAACTCTTCTACCGACTGCTACAATGGTAGTGGGATCACTCTACGGAGAAATGTATTTGCAAAAGGCCTCTAATGCCAAAGTCAATATACACTTAGATAGTAAATAATATTCCCTCCGATTATTTATAGATCAAATAAATTAAGAAGTTTCATTCCTGGTTCATGTGTATGATGAAAATTCAGTTGAGAAGGGATAATCCACCTTGTGTGCCACATAAGTTCTGCGATAGAGATTAGTCATCACTAACGGTGGTGGAAACTTCGTACCAATATCATAGTAACAAAAAAATTTAAATATTTAATTATTTAATAAATTTAAATTTTGAATTTTATCTTGTAAAAATAATCGAAGAGAAGTATTATTATTGGAAATTAACAAAAACAAAGGATCTATGAATTAGGGTTTGGAGCGAGTTGTACTAACATACGAAGCACAGACACTTATCGGATTAGGCGTGTTCATGTGTGTCCGTGTCAGTGTCCGACACCGACACGACAAAGACACTGACACGACATTTATGATTACACTGAATTATGTTATTTTTTTAAATTATTATGAATATCACCGTATTAGTGCTTGTCATATCTGATATCCGTATGGGTATCCATGCTTCATAGATACCAACAAAACGTCGAGGTGCTAATGAGTGTTACGGGTGGTTTGATAACTTTGATTGGAGTTAGAGAATGAAGTCACGCGCAGGTGAAATGTGATGGGCCCGGAGTAATTGTTGATTAGAGCAAAAAAGTCAAAGGAAATTCAACTTGAATCACGTGAGATTCTTACAGCCTGGTAGTGGGCTCTACTTACGTGGAGGACGTTGAAGTCATACTAGTAGTATTTCAAAGTTGCTCTTTTTATGCCCTTTTGTTTTTTATAATGCCTTTCTTTTCTTCAAAGGATATTTGGATTTAATTTTTTATCGTAGTCTAAATTTTATAGTAGTACTGTAGTAGTTTAAAAAAAAACATTTATAGTATTTGACTAGTAGTACATTTTTATAATTTGTTGCATAATACTAGTATATACTAATATACTAGTACTAGTAGTTAATATATTGGTTAAATAAATAAAATTAATAGACATTATTACTTGTACTACTCTTACTAGCTGGTCTATGTAAATTTAATTAAATTGATAAAGACATCACATTATGTATACAAACATCAAAACTCGAATTTTAAACAAGGGTGAAATTTCTAGTACTAGATTATTTAATAGAAAAAAGACACCACTACTTATATTTAATGAAATATTCATCAAAAAAAAAAATGTACTGTTTTCAATGAAATCTTAAAAAGTCATGTATTTAATTTTTAAAAATTTTAAATGTTGTTTTCTTCTACGTAAAATTTTATTTGTGGATTCTCTATCCCCTTCGTTTTATAATATTTGTCGTATTAACAATTTCATACAAATTTTAAATATATATGTTGAATTTGTGGTATTTAGGGGGAAGAATAAGAGAAAATAATAAGAAATAGAAATATTATTGATAATGAACTAAATACAATATTTACATTAATATTTACATACTCAATATTATGATACTACCTTGGTATATATAGCCAAGTGAATATATTTAAATCTAAACTAAATCCCTAAATTAAATGGCTTAGAATAAAACTAACCTAATGAGATATTTTCTCAACAAATATAATAAAACTTATGCATATCTTAATAAATATTTTCCTATTCTAATACTCCCCCTCAAGCTAAAGCTTACTAAGCTTTAAGCTTGTTACAAAATTAACCCTGAAAATAAATTAAATCCTTTGATAGCATATCCAATGAAGAGCAGAAACCAAAGAAGTAGTACAACAGCGGCCGAAGTAATGAATCCGTATCAAATTATGTAAAAATACCCGCGGATTAAAACATCACAAACGGGAACCTGCGGATTAAAGATCACAAACGGGAAGCCCGCAGATTAAAACATCACAAACGGGAAGCCCGCAGATTAAAACATCACAAACGGGAAGCACGTGGATTAAAGCATCACAAACAGGAAGCCCGCGGATTAAAGCATCACAAACGGTACCCGCGGATTAAAGCATCACAAACGGGAACCGCGGATTAAAGCATCACAAACGGAAAATTAGGACCACCAAAACAAGACCAAGAGAGACTAACGGTCAATTTGGAAAAAAACGGTGGGTAAAGGTAAAGGATTCTTGGAAAAGTGACCGGCTGTATGTTAGGGTAACATATAAATAAGGTTAGAATAGAAAACAAAGAACATAAACAAAATCATAAAGGGTGAAACAAAATAAAAAAGAAATCCTAATGACGGCTAGGGTTTATATGAAGTTAATCCAAAATAAAAAAGGTAAAGCTAAAAATAACCGAGAGTTAATTTTTCTCGGAAAGAAGTTGCAGCGGAATTATGTTTCAAGGTGGATACCATGTCTCTGGTACCATATTGAAATTGTGGTATTTAGGGGGAAGAATAGGTGAAAATAATAAGAAAATAGAAATATTATTGATAATGGTGTGAATGAACTAAATAGAATATTTACATAGAATATTTACGTACGAAATAGTATGATAGTACTTGGTATTTATAACCAAGTAAATATATTTAAACTAAACTAAATCCCTTAACGATAGGAATAAACAAACCTAATCATAGAAATATTTTCTCAACAAACTATAACATAAAACTTATGCATATCTTAATAAATATTTTCATATTCTAACAATATACAATGATAGAAAAAGAATGATGATGAATTTAACTAATTAACTATTATCAATATTAAAGTTGAGAATATAGTAGTTGAGAATAATAAATTGGAAATATACATTTGATAATCAAGCAATTATAGTTACATTGAAAACTAAAAGTGATAATATTTTTGGAAATTTATTTTACAAATGTGACAATTATTATGAATTTTGTTTAATAAATATAACCTCTATTCTTAAATATCCCTAATTATTTTACCTCATTTTTTTTTTATGAAAATTATATGAGATCTATATTTATAGTCATTTATTAATACGGTTTTTTTTTGTAATTTAAACGGGACTTATATCTATACTCATATATTAATATTAATTTGAGATTTTTTTTCTAATTTATATGGGGCGGCTTATATTTATTCTCATATTTTATTATGGGGCCTTTTTTTCTTTGTAATTGCTATAGGGACCTATATTATAATCCTATGTTAATATACGATGTCTATTTATTCTTTTTATTTTGTAATCTATAATAGACCTACATTTATACTCATAATTTATTTGTGACTTATTTCTTTCTAATTTATGAGTATGTGAGTCTATATTCCTACTTATTAACATGAGGAATGTCTTTTGTAATTTATATGAGACATATATTTATATATTAATAGAGAAATATATTTTTTTTATAATTTATAAGTGGTCTATATTTATACTTATATATTAATATAAAAAACTATTTCATTGTAACTTATATAAGGGACTTAAATTTTAATTTATAAGAACCTATATTTTTACTCATTTATTGATATAGAATTTTTTTTACTCAGAAATTAATATTTTTTTGTCAAATATATAATGTTTTCATAAATTAATAAGAAATTTAAGTTTTTAGTCTAAAGTAAAATATATTAAAATATATTTTCTATAAGTCAATAAATTTATAAACGCATTTTTATCCGTGCTTGGCACGGGTCTGGATACTAATTTTCTACACATTACAATAAATACTATATGATATAACACATAAATAAATTATCTCTTAAAAGATAACCTTGTAAAAATAACATTCATTATTCTTAAAAGATAACATTGTAAAAATAACATTAATCTTTAATAAATTTATTAGTTGTGCTAAACAGTGCTCTCAAGATAATGGTTAAGGAAAAAAATGAAAATAACAGCAAAAAATTTAAGTGTAAAAGATTTTTTTTTTGAAATTTCAAAGCATTGAATACACTACTTTTAAGATTATATTATATTACTATTTTTATTTCCTTAATCATTCTCGCGGAAACACTGTTTAACATTTTTCTAAATTTATTACTATTATCAACTTTCTTAATTTATGTAATTTACACAACAGATCTTATATTTAAAAATGAAGGTAGTATATAATCAAAAAATAAAAACGAAGGTAGTATTTATTTTTAAGATAAGCGTTTTTTATTCCAGGAGAGTTAAATCCTTCTTTTAAATAAGTAATGTATATTTTGCTTTTGCCACAATATATTCTCTCAGTCACTATTGGAAAAATTATCTCCAATATAACCACTCTTTCAAATTATTGATGTATTTATTGCTTTTTAAAAAATATATGTACACATTATTGTCTAAATTTATAAAAAGGCATAAAGAGATTTACATAAGTACAATTTATATGATAAAAAACTGAAGAAAAAAAATGTTTGATATTCTAAAACACAGGGGAGATTAAATTTATAATTCCTTTGGTAAAGAGCACTATAAGTCCGTCCTTTCCTTTGCCTTAGGTAATTGGTTGCTTATAGATAAGCTTGAGAAGTTGAGTTTGGCTTTTTAGATTTTAGAACACAGCTGTATATGTATATTCATCAAACAAAAGTAGTCAAAAAAGCTTTCAACCCCACTTGCAACTAATTTTTAAAAAATTTCAGTTGTATGTTAGTAAACAACATTTTTTAAAAAACGTTTGTTGTGTGCCAAACAGCTCAACTTTTCCTGTCATGTCATGTTTTAAACGCTCCCAACAAAACAAAATTGTCCATTGTTCATTAACTACTTCTCCCCCTAATACTATTATATTAATTAAAACTCACCGTCTTAATAATTTCCCTGCCCTACTTATTCAGTACGAGAATGATTTTATGAATTTATATACCCTCTTTCATTTCAATTTTTGTGCTATCTTTCTTGCTCCCTATACACAACTCGTATATATATTACTACATTTTTACTATCTACTACTCTATATAATGTAATGTAATGATTTTGATCTAATAGTAATTAATCTATACAGCTGTTCAATGTGGTACCAATCCTATACCTATAGCTCTTAATTTGGTTTATTGTTTATTTGGACTGTTTATAATGTGAACTGGTAGGTTACTTTAATTTATATTCTAACTCCAAAATTCTGCCTAACTGTTATCATTATAAGGGCTAAAACAGTAAGGAGAAAATGACCAAATAACAACAATAAGTCTTCAATTTTTACAATGAGGGTCTGTTTTGAATAGTTACATGTAGTTTAACTGATTGATTTATTTGTAGTTAATTATGTTCACTTAATGACAAATCTTTTATAAAATGATTAAAATCCAATATCTCTGACTATAATAATCATATTTAAATTTACTACTTAATTACTAGTACATCTTAGATGAATGTTGAATTATCAAGGTTCTCTTTCTTTAAAGATAAAGATGAGATGGTTAAGATAAATCCTTGTTTTTATAATTTTTATTAATAATATAAGTTCACATTGCTTCCTACTTTAATTAATACGGATATTGCATTTTATATGTCAGTCAAACCGTGGTTCAAATTGAGATTTTCCACTTATTTATCTAAAGAGATAAATTTTATAGCCATTTAACTGCTTAACCAAAAATTAGAAAATATAACTTAATATCCAAATGTTAAGTTTTCTAACTAATACTAGGTAAAAATTTAACCTTTAAAAATAGGGTAAAATTTATGCTTCAATCTTCAAAGGAAAAACAACAGCTAGTCATGTACTCTTTTGAGTTAGAAAATATTTTTGTTTTTTTATTTGACTTTCATCTAAACATTATACTAAAGCATACCATCTCACTTTGATTTTCTTTTAATAAAATATAAAGAGAAGTCTTGTACCAAAAAAATAAAAAAATATAAAGAGAAGTCGTATACCATACCATCCTAGTGCACCTTATACATATTAATACACATTTAATGGATGAAACAGAAACCAAGAGGTGCAAAATAGAATAATAAATAAATGAGTACAAAATGAAGATGTGAGGAAATTTCAAAGAGGACAAAATTGTAATAAAAATTGTAATAAAAGAAAGAAAAGAAAAAAAGACAAACCTGGATCAGAGTGTGCCAGCCAGAAAGTTTGCTCTATAACACACACACACACGCATACACCAAATCGCATCTAATCTATAGAGTCATTGTATGTAGTTAGACCCTCCACACAGTCACACCCACCAACTATACAAAAGCCTAGTTTCCTGGAAAGTACCCTTCCCCACGGTCACACCCCTAACAACATCCCTCTCAATTTTCTTAATTATTAATCATTAATTATCATATAATATAATGTTCCATGCACCTTTAACTAATTATTAATAAACTTTTTTAAGATAAATCGTTTAGGATAATTTGCATTCGATTTTTGATGAAAACAACTTTTAATTAGATTATGTGTATATTTGGTATTACAGTAGATATGTCAGAATCACGATGATCGACTGTGATTTTTTAAAAATTACATTTTTTAAATTCTATAAAATTATGGTGGATATGTCAGAATCACGATGATCAAATATGGTATGTTTCGCATAACCATAATAATACTAAACATGAGCTATACTTATTTCGCAAGCGGACTCTGAATTATCGGAGTCACCAGTTAACAAAAATAAAATAAAATAATATAATTATTAATTCCAAAATTAGTCTCTTTCTCTCCATATATAAACCCAATTAACACACTTCACTCCCAATTTGCTACTTCCTATTATACATATCATATCTTATATCATCAAATCACCATGATGAATATGAATATGAATTTTGAAGCAATGAATAGAAGCTCATCAACAACAACATCATCATCAGATTCATGTTCATCAGAATCAAATCCAACGAACCAAAACAAATTAGACAAAATCAAAGGTCCATGGAGTGCAGAAGAAGATAGAATCCTAACCCGACTCGTTGAACAACATGGAGCAAGAAATTGGTCACTCATAAGCCGTTACATAAAAGGAAGGTCCGGAAAATCCTGCAGACTCCGATGGTGTAATCAACTCAGTCCAACGGTGGAGCACCGTCCATTCTCGCCGGAAGAAGATGAAACAATCATAGCAGCGCATACTCAATACGGTAACCGTTGGGCTACCATTGCTCGTCTTTTACCTGGAAGAACTGATAATGCTGTGAAGAATCATTGGAATTCGACGCTTAAACGAAGAGCAGGTTGTGGCGGTGGTCGCGGAATTGTTAGCGGCGGAAGTTGTTCTGCTCCGTTGGTTCAACCTTGTTTGGCGTTTGAAGATGATCCGTTGACCGCGTTGACTCTTGCTCCTCCCGGGAATGTTAATGGTGGTTATTGTGTGGAAGATCGGGAAGAGGTGGTTGCTGATCGTCGGTTTCCTTCGCCGTCGCCGTCGCCGGAAAGTGTTCCGACGGGGTTTTGGGATGTGATGAGAGGTGTTATTGCAAAAGAAGTTAGGGAATATGTTTCTTCTAATTTTGCTCATAATAATAATTCTGGTTTTCATTAAATTAATTAATGAATCAATCAATAATCATGATCTTTTTTTGTGTTATTGTTAATTTAATGAACTTCATTACTCTGCACTTGGATTTTGTTCTGCTTAATTCGGATTACAATTCTGTTTCTGGATTAACATTATTTGAAGTACTATTATGAAAAAAAAAAAAAAAAAAACATTATTAGTAGTACTATTTTATTTATTTGCATTTTGGCTAAGCTAAATTATTTTACTGCTGGCAAGCATTGGGCCTTTTAATTTTATTAAAACTAGTATGTTAGCCCGTGCCGTGCACGGGATAATTTTCTTTTTTAATATTATTTATATGTTTATTTTGTAATATTATTTGAATAATTTGGTTTCAAATTCTATGATAAAATTGAGATAATTTTTGAATTATATAAGTTTAAGGAAGTTATAAAATAGAGCGAGATGAAGAACATTATTACGCTTTCCGTTCTACATTGTTGATAGATGGATTATTTATCTCATTTTCATCCACTGGACTATATAGTAACCCTTTAAATATAAAATAATTATAAACTTTGTTCTCAAATGAAAATTTAATTAGTCTAGGTACATTTTTAATAGTGGGGTCGAAAGTGTTCCATGTTTCTTATTCTACACCCGTGAGAGTTCTCTCTCTCTCTCTCTTACTATTCCTGCATCTCTCCCACAAAATAATTTTCATTATTTAATAATATTTATTTGCTTTTGTTCTTTTTTTTCTTCCCTTTTGCATGTTGTCTATGTCATTTTTCATTTTATATTGTTTTAAATGTTGCCTATATGTTTAATTTAAAGATGTTACGTGATGTGGGAAATACTCCCTCATCCCGCGTTCAACAAAACTATGAGATTCCCTCATCCTCCCTCTCTCACATCTTTATAGGGACTCCGTCAACAAAAAAATAATTATAAATTTTATATTATTTTTCAAATGAATATTAACATATTTTGACATTGTTCCCATTCTCAAACTTTTTTTTATCATTGTCCACAAAGAAGCAATTTTCACGCGTGAGCCTAAAATGGAAAAATCTATAAATGAATCTCCACTCACATTGATAAATTAGCATCCCGGAAAAAAATTGAACGAAGGTTTATGAAAGGCTTAAAATTGGAGTTATATAAAAAGTCCATTGATTATAAAAACATTAAAATTATATTAATTTATTTTTGGTTTCAATTCCCATAAATTTTTTCAGTTTGATGTAATATAGTGAAAGTCTGATAAACACAAAATATAAAAAAAAAAACTCACATAGTCGGAATTTAAATTTTAATTAGTCAATATATAATTTTAATTAGTCAATATATAATTTTAATTAGTCAATATATATTTTTAATAGTCAATATATCTCCGTTACACGACTCTATAGGGGTTTCATCAACAACAAATAGTTGTTAATTCTATATTATTTTTATAATGAATATCAATAAAATTCTCGTGCTCATTAATTTATAACTATCTTCTACATACACTTTTCGTCAAGGCGAACCAATTTTCATCGTGCTAAATAAAATTTTGAATAAGGGATCCTCGTGATAAAATATGAAATATAAAAATATTGATATTCTCCGTAGTCAGAATTCAAATTTTAATTAGTCAATGTGTAATTTTAATAGTCGGGTGGGAAGTGTTCCCCGTTTCCATTCTACACAACTGAGAGATCCTCTCTCTCTCTCTCTCTCTCTCTCTCTCTCTCTCTCTCTATTTCTATCTCTCTATCGCCTCTATTTTAGATCTATAGGGCCCTATCAACAAAAAAAGTTGTTAATTCTATTATTTTTTTAATAAATATCAATGAAATTCTCGTGCTCAGTTATCACTATCATATACATTCACTTTTCATCATGAGGATAAAGTTTCATCGTGCTAGATAAAATTTTGAATAAGTAATCTCCATGATAAAATATAAAAATATGGATAACTCCTACCGTCGAAATTCAAATTTTAATTTGTCAATGTGTATTTTTAAAAGTGAGGGTTAGAAGTTCTTCGAATTTGTTATTTCTACAACACTAATAGATTTCTCTCTCTCACTCTCTCTCTCTCTCTCTCTCTCTATATATATATATATATATATATATATATATATATATATATATAATTTTTTAATGAATATTAATAAAATTCGCATGCTCAGTTTTCATTATCATATACATAAACTTTCCATCATGAGAATTACTTTCATCGTGCTAGATAAAATTTTGAATAAGTAATCTCTTTGATAAAATATAAAAATATGGATCCACACTTGGAATTCAAATTTCCATTATTCAATGTGTTTTTTTAATAGTGGGGTGCAGATTGCTCCCCGTTTTTTATTCTACACCACTGAGACTCTTTTTTCCTCTCTCTCTCTCTCTCTCTCTCTCTCTCCCTCTCTCTTTCTCTCTCTCATTCTACCTGTCTTATGTGCCTGTTACAGGACTTTAGCCGCTCCATGAACAAAAAATAGTTGTTAATTCTTTATTATTTTTTAATGAATATCAATAAAATTCTCGTATTTAGTTCTCACTATTATCTACGAACGCTGAAGTGCTCTCTATTTCCTTTTCTACATTATTTTAGAGATTCTATTTATCTCTCTCTCTCTCTCTCTCTCTATATATATATATATATATATATATATATATATATATGAGTTAGGATCCGTTGACACCAGGTGTTAAACTTTATTTTGACACCAAATCTTAGCCATCAATTCTTTAAAAATCAAAGGCTAATATTCACTTTCTAAATTAAATCACATGAGCCTATTTTAGTGTTCACACAGGATTCTCGCTTCTTCGTTTTTTATGAAACATTCTTCCCTTCGTGAAAATCCGCCATGTGCACTCATCGGTATAAGTTCTGAAGTTTCAATCTCATTCCTATGAATTGCAACGTTTGCAGACAATTGAATGTAAAATTCATGAAATCAATTGCAATTAGAGGGAGGCATGAATCTAAGGGTGTTGTTTTGGATGAGTTTGCTTCAATCGATGAGTTCTAGGGATGTTGTCTATTTAGATTTTGCTATGGTTAAATAATTAAAGTATTGACTTCAATGGACATATATTAGCTGCTTGCAAATCCGATCAAACCATATATAGAGATGTGGAAATTGTCGTAGAGGAAAATATACCAAATTGATGGAAACCATGTTGAACTAGGGTTTGGTGAATTAGAAATTTGCTAGTAAGACATCCACATAATATTTTAAGTGAATTGATCACAACCATTGATTTAATAAAAATGGACGGATTAGATTTGGTGTCAAAATAAAGTTTGACACCTGGTGTCAACGGATCCTAACTCTATATATATATATATATATATATATATATATGTAAAATCTCTGTTGCATGACTCAAATGTGTGCAATCTAATTATATAAGGATATGAAATCTGATTTTTTTCTTTCATCAATTTACACTAAAATTATCGTGCTCAATTCTTATTATCATCTACGGACACACTTCATCACATGATCACTTTTCATTGTGCTAGATACAATTTTAAATGAGTGATCCCATAAAAAAATATGAAATATGATTTAAATTTATTTTAAAACAACTGAACATAGAAATATAACATGTAATTAAATGATTAGATAATAATAGATACATGTCCAATCTAATTTTAGTCGAAGTGTTCACATAGTTTTTACTTAGAAAATATATAATATTCAACGGATTAAATAAACTTGTCATTATTAAAAATATAATATATACTACTGATTAAAATATAATATTTGAATTTCTACAATTATTTTTCTTCAGAAAAGCTTTAATTGAATTTCACCTATGTAATAATATTAAAATATAATATTAGAATTTCTATAATAAAAAAATACCAATCCCCGCAAAATATAATATCGAAGATTCTACAAAAAAATTAATATCGAAGATTCTACAAAAAAAATTAGAGTGTTTACAATAAATAAATATTAGAATCTTTAATTGAATGACAAAAAATAATAAAAACTCGATAAAAAAAAAGACAAAAAAAAAAGAGAAGTTTAAGTCAAAAAACAAAAAAAGAGAAAAGCTCTAGTTTAGTTGTATATATATCCAACCATTTTTTTTCAAATAATATGGTTGTTTTTTTTTATAAAAAAAAGGATAGTAGCTTTCCATAACATTAAAATATTATAAAAATTGAATTATTGTTGTCAATAAGATTCGAACCACCGACCTCCTGCTAAAAACTCCGCATAAGTAGAATCTCTATAATAATGCCACATAGGATTTTTTCTTGAGAATGCACGAGAGAGCTCCGTGGGAATCTCGTAATGTATATAATAGAGATTACTACTATATTATATTTGGAGCGAATTGTAATTTGTAAGTACAAAAGGTGTTTGTGAATAATGGAATATTGTACAACTACTTTTCCAAGTGTATACTTCCCCTCCTCTAGACGTACTAAATGAGTTTACTTAAGTGGTTGATTATTTGATACTATTTTGATTCAATCAAAATTGGAATATTCTATCAATCGTTGTTGATTTAATGATGATTGACACTGAAGTTGATACGGGTTGATCCTCCGTAACTACAATTGGAATAGTGTTGAAACCACATCCGAACTAGATTAAACTGGTGGTGAATTTTTTTTGAAATATTTTGTTAAGCGCGAGAACTATCCTAGTAAACTTATAGTAACTTATAGGTTCAATGATCTCAAAAAAAAAATCAATGATTTAATAATGAAAATTGCGATTGTCAATAGTTAATACTCCTATCTTATTATGTCATTTTTATAAAAGTCGTATAAGTCAACAAGAGTTAATATTAACATTTGTTTGAGCAAATATTAACATTTATTAACCTATATAATTTTTTACAAAAAACCAAAGATAGTGTATTTTTCTTGTCAATGTACATGACTAACACATCATCCATTTTAATAAAGAGAAAGAGGGAAGGGTGACCACATTATAGTTGTTTCTCCCTTCATTTGCAAAGAAAAGGCAGAAAACACAAATTTTTCAAAAAACTTAAATCAGTTTAGTCCCTAGTTTTCTTGTGGAACTCATGAAGCAAAGAGTGTTTTTAAGTTGGATCATTTTGTATCTCTCTTCTAACTTTATTATTCTCCGAATTAAGAGTGGAAAATGATGAATTATGCAACTTGCAAGAGCTTGGAACCTCCACACCAACATGGCCCAATTAGGAAATTGGTCTTCGTAGGCACAAACCCAATTCATCTTTTTTTTCTTTATTGTACCCCACTTCAACACGGAAAGAACTTATTGCAACTTGCAAGCAAATATTATTACGTGACCAAATAATGAACAAAAGTGAGGGTACAAACAATATTGTACGGTTTTTGCCGTTTTGTGAATATACATCCGAATCTCTCCATAAGTAACACTACAACGGTTGTACGAAAATTTGATTTTTATGATATTCTGTCCACACCTAGGCACCTAGCTACCCGAATATTTATCACTCAACCCGTACTCAAGCAACTTTTTTTTTTTTTTTTTTATATAAAACATCTAACATTCAATAAATAAACAAGATTGATTCACGATGACGGTCCAACTCTTTAACGGAGACGAGTATACAATGCTTGTAGCCTATGTTTGGTTGTGAGAAAAAAATAAGAAGAGAGAAAAATGTGAGAAAGAGTATGAGAAGAGAGAAAATGGTGAGAAATATAGTAGATTTGTTTTATTATTTGGTTTAAGAGAAAAATAAGAGAAATAGAAGAGAGAGAAATGTCTATCTTTGTTTGTTTGCATAGAAAGTGAGAAGAGAGAGATGATAATATTTTTGAAAGGACACAAATGCCCTTGAACTGAACAAAAGTTATATAAAATTTCATAAATTTAACTTTTGATATAATAAATTACAAGGATATATAATAATTAAATAAATTATTGATTTCATTAAAATAGGTTTTTAAATTTGTATCTCAATACTTAATTTAAAAAATTATTAAAATAAAAATAAAAATACTTGATTAACCAAATATTAATATATATTTATGTTAATTGATTCTAATTAAGCATACCCAGCAAACGGGATTGGTTATTATGCATAAGGATTTCCTTCCCCTCCACCCACCCCCCCCCACCCCCGCCCCCCCCCCCCCCCCACCCCCAACCCATTTTTTTAAATTTTTTGTTTGTTTAGTTTTTTTTTTATAGTTTTTTTTTATTTTTATTATGTATGATTAAATATTTTCGTAATTATTTTTAAAATAAAATCATGCCCAAACCATTTTGGGGGTGGAATAATTTCATAATGGATCTTTGAAACCATAAATATTGTCGAAACCTTTTTTCCTGAAAAATTGGAACTTTTTTTTCGGAAAAAACAAATCGAAAATTATTCCGGAAAAAAGATCGGAAACTTTTTTTCCAAAAAAAAAAATCAAAATTTTTCCCCGAGATTGAAAACTGAATTACGAAAATCATTGAACCATTAAACCAAGAAACCATTAGGCAATTATTTTGGTTTCACATAGAAAACTATCAAAACCATTAAACCATATTTATGGTTTCAGTAATAATCGGTATTTAAAATCATTGAACCATTTAGTGTAAAACCATTTTACAATACAAATGGTTTCAATATATAACTATCTGAAACGATTTAGCTAGCATAATGGTTTCCAGGATTTTTAAAACTATAAAAACACAATATTGGTTTCAGTAAACACATAAAACCATTTAACAATACTAATGATTTCATTGTATAACTACCTGAAACCATTTAACCAGCATAATGGTTTCCAGAATTTTTAAAACCATAAAAACACAATATTGGTTTCAGTACACACATAAAACCATTTTACAATACAAATGGTTTCACAGTTTAACTCTCTGAAACCATTTAAGCAGCATAATGGTTTCCAAAATAATATTGCATAAATGGTTTCTGGAAACCATTTAACTCTCTGAAAAAAAAAATCGATTTTTATTTTTTGGAAAAAAGTTCCCGATTTTTTTGGAAAAAAGTTTCTGATTTTTCTGAAAAAAAGTTTTCGATATTTTCTCGGGAAAAAATTTTCAGAAAAAAGTTCTCGATTTTTTTGGAAAAACTATTTGATCTTTTTTCGGGAAAAATTTCGATTTTTTTTCGAAAAAAAGTTTCTGGATTTTTCGGAAAAAAAGTTTCCGATCTTTTTTCGGGAAAAATTAGGTAAAAAAAAAATTCAAAAAAAATGGGTGGGGGGGGTGGGGTGGGGTAGGGGGGGTGGGTGGGGTGGGGGGTGGGGGGCGCGCGTAGTAATATGGGGGGCGCGCGTAGCAAGGGGGCTGGGGGTGGGGGGCGCGCGAGTAAATAGGGGGTGTGTGAGTAAAATCATTGTGTTTTCATTGGCTTATACACCATGCATAAGCTTTGGACTTATGCATAATAACTTTTCCCCCAGCAAACAATGCACCTTTCTCACACCCATCTACACCTGTCACTAACCCACTCCCCATATTCAAACTCCCTTTACCTTTGTTTTTCCATGCCAATCTCCCATGAACATCTCAGTCTCCCAACTGTTGCCAGTATTTCAATAGCGCTGCTTGGAAACAAAGTCGACGATGAAGGAGTAGCAGGGATTGAGGTCGATATAAATGGAGCAACGGAGGCAATAGAGTTTTGAAGAATAAAATCTATGGAAACAAGGGCAATTTTGGAAAAACAAAAATATTACTCATCTTATCAGAGTTTCTTCGCTAACTCTTCGCATGTGAGGGAAGAAATAAAAAGTGTGTGGACCCCATTAAAATTAGTCTCTCTTCGCTCTTTCTTTCGTCAACCAAACGAGAGAAGTTGCTTGTTTCTTCTCTCTTTCTCTCGCTCCTTACTCTCTCTTTGCTAACTCACTCCAACCAAACACACCGGTAATGTCCGTTGACAGAATTGGTGACCATCGATGCCCATCAATGCATTAAAAGTTTATTGATTCTTATACCATTGATGGTGACTTTGCAGCTTCTATCCTCACATCAATGTCTATGGCATAGTGCCGAAGGCTTATATATAACTTAGATATGTTATCCATTCTATAACTTCACATTTCAACATAATTCATCATTATATTAATATTGTCACAAGAGGCGTGCTAACCACTATGAAGACCACCCTATATGGAAAAAAAACTATGGAAACTCCATGTACCCCCAAAGCAGATCTATCTAATTTAGCGTATCATCAACAACGCCATTCCAGTCAAAGAAAACCTATCCATAATGGGAATTAGATGTACCCATCTATGCTCCTACTATGTCTCTAAAGTGGAAACCATAGAACACATATTCCTTGACTGTGATTGGGCAAATAAAGCTTGATTTTCCTCTCCCTTAACAACCAGAACAACAAATAGACAAATAAAACAATTCACAAACTGGTTGGATCATATGATACAGGAAATAAAGCCAGAAGAATTGCAGGTCATCCCTGCTATTCTATACAACATATGGGTAGCGAGAAACGATAGAAAATTCAAAGGAAATGTCTTACCTCCTATGGAGATGATGCACAGAGCCTTGAAGAATCTCCAAGAGTACTAGTCAAATCAACACGCTAGAAACCCTGTCAACCAAATTGAACCGGAGAAACACCGTCACAACACTAGCTGGAGTCTTCCTCCAAAAGACGCTCTGGAACTCAACGCGGATGCTCACTCTCTGGGTGATGGCCGTTGGGGATTAGGGCTGCTTTTGTGTAGGGATGATGGGAGCTGCGTTGGAGCGGCAACTCGGATCCGAAAGGGTACTACTTGTGCGATTCTAGCTGAAGCCATGGGATTGCAAGAGGCGCTGGATCTTGTAAATCGTTGGAATCTCTGCAACACGATTATTGGGATGGATACGAAGATGATTGTGGATGCGGTGCATAGCAGAACTCGACCTAGAACCAGTTGGGGAAAAATTGTTGATAGCTGTGTGAAGAAGATGAAGGATAGAAGTGGTATCAATGTGGTATGGACGCGTAGAGCAGGGAATAAAGCATCACATGATTTAGCCAGTTGGGCTGCTTATGAGCCCAACAAAGAATGGACCTCAAATTACCCCAATTGTATTAACCCCATATCCAAAAAGATATGGATTCTATTTTTCAGACTAATTAATATAATTTTAGTTTTCTCTCAAAAAAAAAAAATACACTCTTTAACACACATTTTAATACACTCTATTTTAATGGTTAAAATTCATATGGATTTTGACAAATTTATATGGGACCTAAATTTTGACAAAAAGGAAAAATAACATATTAAAATGAAAAATGCTAACTAGTGTCCTCAAGACACTAGTTAAGGATACTTAAAATAGTAAAATTATATCAAAAATTGTGCGGTCAATATTTGAAAAGTAAAATAAGTGTTGTTTCCAATGCAAAATTTTCTTTTTTTTGTATCCTTAACTAGTGCCCCTCCCGGGGGCATTAGTTAACATGACCCTACTAAAATAGTTGTCTTTTCTTCGAGGATCGTAAAGAGCGTGTTACTAGCATTATTCCTATGATTTAAAGAAATAGATATTTTTACTTTTTTTTAGTGATGATATTGTTACTTATTGTTCTTGATTTTTTTATTTTTTTCACCATCGATATTCGGTCCACAAGACATTTTTTTTAATTTTATTTTAAAGAGTTTATTAGTGAAATTCACACACTAATTATAAAGAATATAAGTATTGTGAGGTAGAAATCCAACCCCAACATATCAAATGTTTCGACAATCTTATTTTGCCATGTCAACTATACTTAATAGACTTGTTTTCATCACTTTTAATGTTAGTATTTCACAAATTTCCTCATATTTATAATGTACGATGTTCCAATTTTCCCCTATAAACATACTGTATCATCTTAACACGCATTATCTAAAATTTCAAACTTTCAGTATGAAGCACTGAATACAATTTACACAATCATAATCCTCGAAAATTCAATACAATTTTATTTTATTTAAAACAATAATAGAGAAAAAAGTACATCATATTTATCTAGGTAGCACAAATCAAAAGAAAAACAGATAGAAATCATCCATTTTTTATTTTTATTTTTATATATTTAAATTCAACAATGTTAGAAGGAAATAACTTGATTCAATTGGGCCATGAGGGTGCAAAAGAGGAATTGGGCCAAATTAAAATGAACGTGTAGATGGAACTGCAATGAACTTAGTCAGTCCAGCAATACAATCATAGGCATTGCCTTCATCAGAGGCAAAGTAGTAAGGTTTCAACTCATTCAGCTCAATCTTTAAGCCTTCACCAGCACCTTGAACTGCACTTCCAATTAACTTTGCTCCTCTAAATTCACATGTCATGTAGCTCCACATGTTTGGTAGTAAATAAACTCTAGGAACAACCTTGGAATTTCCCTTTGGGGGATACTTGAACACTGCATTTATGTATACAAAAATCAAAATTAATCCATACAGAATGCGACATTGACACGTAGACAACGATAGTACAGTAATTTGATAAAATATAAGTGATCGTATGTAATTAAATGCGTCGGTATTGTGTCAGTGTCTGATAATGTGAAGTGTTGGTGCTACGTACCCAATGTGTCATTGACGCGGAAGGGACTATTTTTTGTGGCCCATTGAGTGTAGTTAGTGCCGGAACGCCAACCGTGAGAGTCTCCAACCAAGATGGTTCTTCTGGCTCTAGCCTTGTTTCCTGACCCTGCTGCTGCAAGTGAAGCAATCACAAGGAAGATAAATCCTTGTATGAAAATTCTAGACATATGTTTATACATCTTTAATTAATTTGTACCTATGATATGATTTGTTGATGGTGAATTCTATCTAGTTGTAGGGGTCTATATAAACCTGATTCACAAGTCTATTGGGCTTCCAATTTCAACCCATTTCAGTTATTTTCCCACAAATGTTACAAAGTTTGAATCTCCAAGATTTTCATACTTAGAAGTCTACATGCTATCAACGACTTTGTGCACTAATTAATTTATTTTTTTACCGATTATTATATTGGATTATTGCCTTAGACGTATCTTACACTATTGAATTTAAATTTAATATTCTTATGTTTATGATGTTTAATATAATTATTTAGAATTGTTAAATATACGTTTTCTCATGTTTAGTCTCTCATGTTACCAAAAAAATGTCTAGTTCTCAATAAATTTTATTCACTTTTAGTTATTCTCTAATTGATTTTTATAGGGACTAGAAAAACCTACATTTTCTTAATACAAAAAATTCAAATAGAGACTAAAATTCATTTATTTTGATCAAGTAGCTTTTTTGGTTAGAATTTCACCCTTTAAGATTAATAAGTGACGAATTTTGAATTTCATTTCCAAGATTTACATATTGCAATATTACTACCAACTAAGTTATACTTACGAAAAGAGTAAGACTACAATTTTATATGAATGATTTAGAATCTATACTTAAAATATTATTATTATTTTATAAGAATTAAACATATATTTAATCATCTTTTAAAAATTTTAGTAAAATACCATTGTATAAATGGATTCTTTATTCGTAAGTTATAATTCAATTGACAAAATGTCAAAATTGTTAAAGGTATCTCGAATTCGAACCTTAATTTTTATTTTTTGTGCGAGTTTTATGTAATATTTAAACTATTTCATCTAAGATAAATAAATTGTCCGGTTAAGATCAATTTAGGGGAGGAATATCTAGAAGAGTCTTCGTGGATAGTTTGGCAAAGATGCACAAAATGCAAGTAATAAGGTTCAAAGGAAAACTTTTTGGTAAGACTCAAGAGAATCATCAAATCAAAGAAATAAAATTAGTTAAAGAACAAAATCTTATTGTGTGTCAGAATAGTTACTCTTGGGCCTGATGGGCCAAGTAAGGGGCCTAGCCCATTATCCAGAAGAAAAATCTCCCTCTCACCCCTACATTTAACACTTCATCCTTACAAACAACCTAATATTCTGATTTTACCCTTTGATTATTTCACTTCACCCATACATTTAATCAAAGTTATAGATTGGACAACTTAAAAATTAAAGTCACAAACCGAAAAACTTAAAAAATGAGTTCTAGATTTTTTTGAAAATTTTTCGGAACACTTAAATAAAGTGCTCCAGTAAAAAATTGCAAAAACCAAATTAGTTAAATAAAGTGTTCGGTAAAATTTCATGTGGTTGAAAAAGCTCGATATCTCTAACTTACAATTGCAAACCAGAATAATTGAATAAATTGTTTCAATAAAATTGGATTGAAATTCCTCTAACTTTTGAAGCCTTTCTCAAATCACTCACATATTTCATAATCATCAGGTAACAAAAGCATAGGTGTATCCATAATATTAAAAGGAGTAAAATGGAAATATTGGATTATTTGTAGGGATAAAATGTTAAATGTAGAGGTAGGAGGAAAATTTTTCTATCCTAAAAAATCCAAGCAAGAGAACTGTCCAACGGATTCATTCATTCAATTTTGAAATGAAATACCTAGTTGTTTATTTGTCAAATAGTCTAACGGCTAAATATTCTACCTTTAAGGTGGATAAGTAGGGTTTTTAAGATTCGTACTTCAGCCTCCACATAAAAAAAAATGACGTCTCTTACCAACTTGGCTATGCTCACAAGAACGAATTATCTAGTATTTATTATAGTCAAAACAATTAGTTTTTAGTTTGATAGAATAATTGATATATCTGATCTATACATAATCATATATCAAAAATATCAATTATTCTTTGAATCTAATATGCATATATTTCTTATGATAAAGATTAGAGGAAATATTAAGATTTATATGTATGGTCAAGTCTATGGTCTACCGTCTACAGACTACAAATGAGTCAAATTTTTCATCATGCATAAACTTATTTTTATAATAAAATCAAACGAGATATAATTTGATATATTAATCCTATAATGAGACTTTTAATGATCAAATGATAAAAATGAATTTCTAAATAATAATATTATTGTCTCAATAGTATATATGCAAAAAATTAAACAAGTTTGCTGGGATAGTTTTCCTGTGGCGAATGTATGTGATGTAAGCGTGTCCTGCAGCTAAATGATGATGAAGAAGGAAGGTTGATTTGATTCCTCCTTCTCTGCCTATGTTTGATGAGTGGTCCAACGTTTGTTTTATGATTGCGACTATATAGGAAGGACGAAGAACTACCTAGGACCCACCCACACGAATCTTTTCATTTCATGGCTCAACTCAACTCTCTTCTAATAACATACCATGCGTGATTCGTATAATCATTGTCTGCCTCTGCTACTATATGCTCTCTCCTTAACATGTACTAGCATTTTTCTTAGTTTAATAATGTCTTAAACATAAGAGAAAATTGAATCAAAAGTAATTAGAGGTTACTTGTGATTAGTTTCTAGTTGTTACCAACGTTAGTTTGGTATCACGGTAGATATATGATAATTATGGTGATCCACTTGATTTTTCAAAAGCTACGCTCTCTAGCTTCTGCAAAATCACGGCGAGTCACTGTGATTCTGGCGTGCTGTGATACCAAAGATACACTTAGTTACTTTTAAGATCACTATAATAAGTTATCATTCATTCAGATTAATATCAACTTTTGCATAATATCAATTCCAAAATTATATTTTTCTCAAAAGGACACCTCACAACTAGTAAATTTAGTAGTATTGAGTTTGATTTTACTCAGATTATATTTATTCTTGTCCAAGAACACAAGTTTAGGTCTCTCAATTGCGAGTAGTTGGTTATATAAATGAGAGATATCCTAGTATTTTAGAAATTGTGTGAAGTCTTGCCTCCAGTTTTAGGATTTCGGTTCCTCCTTTTCATTAGACCAAACTCTAATAATGGTGTATGATATCATTTATCCTTTTATAGACAGAGTAATGTCTAAAGTTATAGGTGGTTTTACTCCATTGATCACTCCTTTCAATATTTATAGTTGATTCTCGTTCGATATGATCGGTCTTTATGTGGAGGGACATACTTAGGTAGTCGATCCTCCTAAGGTTTGACGTTTCAAATATCAAACAATATTAATACATATTTGATTCAGTTTTAAGTTATATTACCATTTTTTTTTTCTAACTAGAAATGTTAGAACTATTTGTTTTTGTGTTATAGTTTGAATTACACCACTCATCTTCTTATCACTTAACTTTGTAACTTCATAACTCAAGCCATCAAATCATCCTTATACATATATATATATATATATATTCCATTTTAAATTAAACGTAGTATGACCAAAAAAAGTACAAAGCGCCCAATTGAATCAGATATAGTCTTTTTTTTTTCTATAAGTTGCCACTTAAATTCTACGATAGACAAAAAAAAATTTGAACAAGCTATGAAACACTACACAAATAAGTACGCTGAAATCATATACAACACTAATATTTACACGTAAATGTAATAAACTACTTAAAAATAATCACATGCGTTGATGGCATGTACATATCAACAACATACCTTCCATATAATCAGACCATTGTTGGGGAAGCATGAGATGCAAACAATTAGATAAATATCGTGACACCTAAAAAACCTTAAAATCACATTTATAATCAAATTCTTATATTATTATATAGATACTAGATCACACTATATCCTCCATTGACCGGAGAAGATACGGTCCCGTAATGGAAACGGATTATCTCCATTGACGGGAGAGAATCCGGTCCCATGAGAGTAACATCTCATCATTACATTGACTTGAACCCAATATGAATCATCATTTATCTTCACCCAATGGCAAGAAGTAGTACTTTTACATTGTGGTGATTGGATAGTAGAGAGCAGATTTTGCAAGACAGAAAACAAGACAATTGACGAGGTGCGGGGTCCTTTCTCTTTTAGCATGCATCTTTTATGGTGAAACAGTATATGCACACTTCCAAGTTCCAACTTCCAAGATACCTTGTTTATTTTTATATTTAAATTATTTAATTAACTCTCATCTTATTTTGTTTCTTTCATTTGGCTTTCTACAATCACATCCTAAAAGGTAGACATCAGAATAATTGCCAATAATAATGTAGTACTAGTTATCTTATGTGCAGCAAAATAGGAATGTGGGCCAAACTAAACTTTGATTATAACTTGATCATTAGAATGATTCAATTAATTGGACTAGAAAATTAAATAAAGGGTCATGCTAACTAGTGCCCCGGCGCATTAGTTAAGGATACTAAAACAAGAAACTTTTGTATTAGAAATAGTGTTATTCTTATTTTTAAAAGGTTAATTACACAAGTTCCAAGATTATTTTACCAATTATCATATTTGGTTCCTTAACTAGTGCCCCTGGGGCACTAGTTAAATAAAACAAATGAGAGTAGCAAAATATTGAAATGAGCTGAGTTTGTTACTACTACGAACTATGAATCACCAACAAATATACACCCAATCCTGATACTAACACGTTGACACCAATGATAATCTGAGAAAATGAAATTATTGAATGTAACTACATGAGTATATCAATGTCGGACACTGACACAACACAAGTCAAATAAAGAAACTAAATCAAGTGTTAGGTGGTGAATTCTGAGAAGAAGATTGTTCTTGTTCTGGTTGTGTAGTTTCTTGACGAGTAGTAGTATTGATAGGTGTTGCAGGAAGTGAGGTGTTGGATTCACTAACCCTCATAGGCATTGAAAGGTTAATTCTTCCATCAATACAAGTAGAACATTTTCTTTCTGCCCAGCTTTCTAAATCATATTGTCCATGACCCATGATTCTTCTTCCTGAACAAAGCCTTCCAATCATCACTGCAATTATTCCCAACACAATTATCACTACAAGAACTCCAATGACAGGACCAATGGAGTCATGATGTTGTGATGAACCATTGTAAGATTGTGGTGTTACTATAAATGGAGGAGGTTGTTGATACATTGGCATTGATGTTGATGACATTGTGATTCCTGCTACATAAACTAGAACAACTTTTTAGTACACTGTTGTTTAGATTGAGTTTTATGTTTGAGGGCACAAGACAACTTAGTAAAGTTTGTAAGAACTAGAAAAGGAAAGTTAGCAGGAGAGTGTAAAAGAATGTTGTGTTATTATACTTGGATGCTTCATGTGTTGATGAGATATTGTTGTGAGATTTTCTCATTCTGAAGTTTTTCTTTGCAAATGATGTCTTATATTATTGTAGGTAATAAAGAGAGAAGATATCTGCTTTGCTTCTACTCTCTTTACAAAGAGAACTGCTCCCTCACTCCCTTGCTTTTGAAGTGTCATTTCACATGAAGATTTTGTTTCTATTAATTTTCATTGGTCGTTTTCAAGTAAAATGAAAGAGGTAGAATAAAATAATGAATAGTCAAATATATTATAGAAAAAGATAAAAAATTTCATAAAAAGTACAGTAACAATTTTTTTTAGTATTTTTGATATATTTAAAATAACAACTAATAAGTAACAAATGTAGTAGTAAAATACCATGCAAGTATAGAATCAAAGTCTTAAAAGTTTATTATAAATTAATTTTTTTTTTTGTTTTTGTTTAACTCTTCACTTTGCAGGTACTCTGGTAATTCGGATTTTGCATGTGAGACAAGTATAATCAATAATTTGATTTTGTGTTAAAAATGGTAGGATGTGAAAGCTTGAAAGGGTTATTGTACTGTTTAAAATTGTTTTTGAGGAACCCCAAGGAACATAAAAGGACGAAAGGAAAGGCGAAAAAAATATCAGAAAAAGTGGAATCTTTGAAGAGTAAAGTAAATACCCTTTCCTCGAAAAGCCCTTTTCAAAACAACATCAAACAACTTTTTCAGGAGTCTGTCTACTGTATCTGTATGAACCCATGAGGGAATAACCTTAGAAAAGTATAAAACACTTTTCATGCTTATTTAATATAGCTGGTAATAATAAAAAAAATCAATTATAATAAAATAAAACTACATTTGAAGCATTTAAATATCTAGTTATTTACTTTTATTATGTGCAACAATAATTGGTAAAAAGAATTCAGAGATCAGTATCATCTAGAGCATCATGAGTATTGCAATGGCCAAAAGTCATTCTTCCACCATTGTCATATAAATTTGGAATTTCTTATCATTGATGTCTTCAATTTGTTGTGTATAGTATAATAATTGTGACTTGTGAGCAACATTTTCACTAGTGATTTGTTGTCGTTCATTCAATGCCAGAAATGTTTCTTACAGTTTTTATGTCGGAGGTTTTATATTTTGGGGATGCCCTTCTGAATGCTACACTATACCGGACCACTTGTTTTAGATGAAGCCAACCATGATGCCTATCAAGAATACAAAACATTGACAGTTGTCACTGTCATCCTTGAACAGTTTGTAATGCACCTTCTGGCACTGGCTTTTTACATCTGTGTGAAATGTGAATATCACTACACATTCATAGCTGCTTCATAAACTAGGAACCAAAATTTACAAGAACAAGACCAGCAGATTTGAGCACATTTCCGGGACATTTGTTAGCAAGATCTTTTATTATTTAGTGTCACATTGTTAGTAGTGGAGTGTACCATACAAATAAGGTTTTGATTAAATAAACATGGTACATATTCTAAAAACCGAAGAACGGGAAAATTATTAATAACAGTGATATTAATGGACATTTTACAACTATCTTATATGGGATTTGAAGTTTACCCTATCAGGTTACAAAGTCAAGTTCTTACTGTCTCCCTCCAAATCACTTTTGAAGGGAAGCTAAAATTGGCGCGTGAGAGTTCCATTCATTCTACCAAAAAAAATGAATCAAACAATAAAGTTTAAAACAATTCCTCTCCTCCAACCAAACAGTCTTAGTTTATTACCATACCTAAGATGATGTCAAACAATTCATTGTATCTTTATATTAATGAATTTATGAAAGGAGTTGCAAGAGTTGGAGTTGCCGAGTAGAGTGATACAACTCCAAATCAATTATTTTCGGGCACACACAAATGATACAAATTTAAAGATAAATACTTTAGTCATATAATTTAATCTTAAATCAACCTTATTATCTTTTTTTATTGTTTTAATTATGTATGTGTACCCAAACATATTTAATTTAGGCTTGTCCCTATGTAAGTATTGCTCGATAAGAAGATTGAGAATTCGATTGTACATATAGTACTAAAACTAATATTTTTCATTAAAAAATTAGGAAGCCCAATCACAGATGATATTGTGCAGAAGCAAAAAATGAAGGAAAAAAACTAGCACAGGCTTTCACAATCATATACAAGGATGAGTATTACTTATCCTACGTAGTTGCATATATAAAAAAATAAAAAAAGACAATACTCTGTACAACTTACCCTGTGCACTCATGCAGACTGCATTTACCGGCGGCACACAAATAACAAACAACCTTAAAAAATTTGCCCTTCGCCGAACTCAAAGACCAAGTCAATGCAACATTCTCTCGCAATACTGCACAATATCAAAGCAGGGACAGAACTATTCTGATATTTCGATAAATTTCAAGATAAATCACCTCCAATTTTACCCAGAGGCTTTCCCCAATCGTGAAGTAACACTTCCAGGGCCAGAGGTGGTCATTAAATTTCCATTAGCAGACATATAGTAATAGTTGTAGTTAATTCTAGTGACCAGATCAGCCAAATGAGGGAAATGCCCTACATTTAGTTTGAAAGATAAGACCTGAAAAAACCGCGATAAGAATTACATTATCAAGTACTGGCATAAAAAAGTATTTTAAAGTAGGCAATTCACATCTAAACTTCCCCTAAACCCTAAAAGCTAATTATTCAAATAAAAAATATTTTTAATGGTTTTACTTAGGCTCTGTTTGGGAGTTTGGAGGGAGGGGAGGGATAATGAAGGGAGGCGAGCAGAGGAAAAAATAGAGAAATCTTTTCAACTTTCTTAAGACAATGTTTTTGAAGAAAATGATATATGAAACATAGATTTAGAGAATTTATCCAAGCCCCCCAAAACCCTCCAAAATCGTCCTCCAATACAATTTTTGAGTTCCCCCTAATTAGGAAGATTTGGTAGAATGAAGAAAAATAAACCTTCCAAAGTCCTCCCCTCCCCTTCTAAACTCCCAAACAAACCCTTATGATTTATCTTATTCTTTCTCTACCTCTATTTATTCTGTTATCGACTCTTCAAGTCGGGGCTTCTATTGGTCATTAACCATTTTCCCTTCAATTTCAGAGCATCTTAATAAGAAAATCCATTATTTTTATCCAGGCCATAAAGTAAAGCAAGCGTCACAAAGTAGCAGATTAGTTAGAATCTTAGAATAAATTATGAAGAAAAATACCCTAAGTAAGAAAGCAATGCAATCATCAAACTGTTTCTCTATCCGGTCGACTTCCATCTCACACCTTGCCTTGATTGCAGAAACAGCTCCGCCACTTTTTAATGTCTGTTGTATGGTATAGAAGTCTAAAGCTAAACCAAGGATGATATTAACGCGACTGGCAATCAAAGCTCCCTGCACACAATAAAGAAGTTTGAAACTACGCAAGCTTTGCTCCAGCATAAATACATCAGTCAAAACACGATACAAGGAGAACACAAATATCCAAATTATGAGACACGGTGAATCACCAGTTTATCGGGAACCACAAAGCACTGCCGCTGTATCGACAACATGTAAGCCTCGTGGGCTTCAATGACCTCATCCAGAGATTTGGCCACAGACATACCTTCACATAGTTCACGCCATGCACTGTGATATACCTGCATACAAATTGTAGTAACAGGTAAAACACTTAGGTTCCGTTGCCAAGACGCAGAACCATATAAGTACAAATGTATGATTAATGTGAATATTCCATTAGCAACAAGCCATTTTATTGCTAGCCTAATGTTATATTTATATTCTCACCTTCTCCCTCCAAAATCTAGCTAAACGGGTATTAGTAATAGCAGCCCCTATTATTTATTATGTGTATTTATGATGGATAATGACTTCCACACCAATTAATCATACCCGTGTATTGTGCTTTGCAAGTAGATATTCTATTGGAGAAATTATTTTTCGTTATTATCTTAAAGCAATGTGCATACCCGGTCCATCACATATTGGTGAAAAGCATCCACAAAATGAAGGAGTTTCTGCTCCACTAACCAATGATGTTTTCTGTTATTTGTTGTAGATCCCCTACCCTGCAAATGATGATTGTAGCTTCAAATGTTAGGGTAAGTATCAAGAATTAAGTAAAATGTAGCTGAGGGAGCACATGCTCCACTGAAGAGAAATAGGGAGTAATATAGAGTCACCTTCCACATCCACCTCCGCACTTTATCTAATACAAATTTTGCACGCTTGACCTTCAGCAAAAACCGCATAACCTAATATACACGTGAATACATATAAAGGAGCAGATGTTACATAAGAAAAAAGTACCAACCAGAGAATAGGAAAACACATCATCATCTCATAGATGAATAGAACTAAAAGGCTAAGAAAAAAAAGAGAGGAATGTAAAGACAAGTCAGATACCTGGTTGTACTTCTTAATTGCCTCTGTGTTTGCAATGAGTTCAAGAGGCCAAGGTACCTGCCAGTTCAAAACTTTTTATAATCCTTGCACAAAAGTTTATCTATGGAAACCTATATTCTTAATAAAATGTTAAATAGAAAAGAATTTAAATTAACTAAAGAATGACCTTATATGTGAATTTTAGCATATCAAGGCCGTTAATTCCGAAGTTATTGACATGACTTTTACGAGGAGTACCCAAAACAGAACCACTTGTGCTAGCTTCCTCATCACTCTCAACAATATTTTTGGTTATCGAGACTACCAATGAATCTGGAGCACTTAACAGCATACAATCAGCAGAATTTCTGATTGATTCCTGTAATTAATATGCATAGATAGATTATGAATAGAAAATAGCTTTGATAAACAAAGGGACAGAAGGATCCCTAAATATATGATATAAACCCATGCATACAACAGAGTCCGTCATTATAATAATGCTAATTTCTTTTTCAGTTTATACAGCAAAATATTTATACAAAATGATCAGTCATTTATTGACTACCACTTTGCCAAACCATTATAGGAGGTAGCCACCACAAATAATATCTCCATAATCTATTTTCAAAACATTTAGGACCCAAGAGCAGACTTCATCTGGGATATCTTGAGGCTGCTAGAAAGTAGAAAGAGGATGCGGTAGTGAAACAAATTGATCTACGGTTTTTGAGACAGATTGTAGAAATGATTAGCAGAAAAAACCAACGAAAAAGAACTTGAGAAAGAAAGAGTGGCCAAAATTTGTGCAAGACTAATAACAAAAGAATCATAGCGTTGATTTCCAGATTTTAGAGAACTCAGACAACAGGAAAGTGACAAGCCAAGTCATGGAAGATGACACTTTGATTCCATGTTGAAGTTATAGGGAATTAAGAAAGAGAAAAAATATAGACTTTGAACTGTGGTGTTTTATAATATTATAGAAGAGTTATTACCAACCCTTATTCACCATAATACTTGACTCGTGATTCTAAATTCTAATAAAACAAGGAAACTAGTCATGACAAAAAACTAGAATCCAACATAAAATATAATAAGTTCCTCTAAGAAACAACATAAATACTATGAATTTTTTTTCATAAATTCTATCACATAGTGTGCAATGCCCTGTTGTAGTTCATCTTTGTCATGGAACAATATTTCAATTAGACAAAGTCACACACACATGGGGAATAAATTTAGTCATTAAAAAGTCCCATGTCTAGATGAAGTTGTCCAAACCAATGTTGTCAAACACGTAAATCAGATTAGGATCGGGAGCAGGGTAATAGATTGTAACTCAGGGAATCGTAACACGGATTGTAAGATCCTACCAAAACAAAGGATCATAATACAACATCGTAGGATCGTAATCTCTAAAATCATAACCAAATTCATAATCATGACATAGAGGGGGAAGTAGTTGATTTTAAATTGAGAGGCAGAGAAAAAAAAAAAAGATGTGAGAGGCATAGTGGGACAAGTGGGTGGCAAGTGAGAATGAGTGGGGGGTGTATGTGGTAAATGGGACTAGTCTGGAGTAGTGGCAAATAATGAGTGTTTTATCCTTCAAATAAAAAACGGTGTGATGGTGCTCATATTCAAAGACAGTAAACATGTGTCACAAAAAAAATCCTTCAAATAAACAAAACGTTGCGTTTAGAACAACAAGGCAAATGAGATTAGAAAAGCCAAACGGTGTGTTTTAATTAGTCGGAAAAGCCAAAACGAAGTGTTATGTGTTTAGAAAAATAGGGTTCTTGCGAATTTCGATCCGACCCAAATCAAAAAGTGTGTTAGTCTCTTCTCTCATGTCCAGGATCGGATCGCGCGCCGTTTCCACGATTCTGCGAGGTAGAACGACGATTCTGCGACGATCTACTTCTCTGACGAGTTTGCACACGAGTCAGCTCGCTCAGGCATGTGGAAAACGTTAACTCGTCTCAGTCAGCAAGTTGACTCGCGATTTTGACCATTGGTCCAAACATAGACCGAGTGTTGTCAAAATCACAAGTCAACTCGCTGACTCATACGAGGTAACGTTTTCCACATGCCTGAGCGAGCTGTGGAAATTTGTCGGAGAAGAGGATCGTCACAGAATCGTCGTTCTACTTCGCAGAATCGTAGGAACAGCGCGCGATCCGATCTTGGACATGAGAGAAGAGACGAACACACTTTTTGATTCGGGTCAGATCGAAATTCGCAAGAACCCTATTTTTCTAAACACAGAACACTTCGTTGGCTTTTCTGACTAATTAAAACGTATCGTTTGACTTTTCTAATCTCATTTACCTTGTTCTAAACGCACCGTTTTGTTTATTTGAAGGATTTGTTTGTGACACATGTTTACTGTATTTGAAGTATGAGCACCGTCACACCGTTTTTTAGTTGAAGGATAAAACACTCATTATTTGCCACTACTACAGACTAGTCTCATTTACCACATACACCCCCCACTCATTCTCACTTGCCACCCACTTTTCCCACTATGCCTCTCACATCTTTTATTTTTTGTTACTCTGCCTATCACTTTAAAATCAACTACTTCCTCCACTATGTCATGGTTATGAATTTGGTTATGATTTTAGAGATTACGATCCTACGATTTTGTATTACGATCCTTCTTCGATCTATGATCCTTTGTTTTTGCAGGATCTTACGATCCATGTTACGATTCCCTGAGTTACGATCTATTACCCTCCTCCCGATCCTAATCTGATTTACGTGTTTGACAACATTGGGTTTAACCCAAAGTTTAAGATGGTATAAAGCCTATCCCAGACCAAATATTGTGTCACCTATCGATATCCCATGCTACAAACATCACGTTCCAGATATCCAATCTCAGGTGTGAGGGGGTGTTGAGATCTCATTTTAACGAGGTATGGCCAAAAAGTCTTTATAGAACTTGCATAACCAAAAAGTATATCAAAGTACACAATTAAACAAAATCAAGAAATTGTACCTGTAATATTGTGTTTAACTCAAAATCATCATCCCATGTTTCACCCTTATCCAACTTATCGAAAATTACAGTTGAAAAGTGTTGTAGCAAATCACCTGCACAAGACAAAATATCAATACAGAAGACAATGATAGTATACCAATGTCTCCTCCTACCCAATCTAAAGTTGCTAAATATTTCAAAGCACAATATACTATGGGTCTATTTGATTTATATATATATATATATATATATATTATGTATATCATAATATATTACAAAGGGTAATACAGTAAATTTATAGAGCAAATTTATGTGACTCGTGTTTATTCTATGTTGTTTTGTGTGACCCATGGCCCAAAGTGTATCAACTGCATCCTGTATAGAGCACAATAAAATGTAATAAGCAAATACCTGAACCTAACAAGTATATAGCTCGCAGCACTGCAAGCTCATCCATCAACCTCCATTCATTCATCAACTTTAACAACATATTCACTCCAATATAATCTACCTGCTCCTCATCAAAATAAAAATAAATCTACCAGTTCTATTCAAAATAAAGCAAATATATATTATCAGTGTTAATCCTGGATTTGTCAGGTGGTCTATTCTTTATTCACCTGTTTCTGAATGTAGGCGGTTAGACAGTACTGCATAATAACCAGAGGCAGTGGAGTCGTTCTTAGGTCAACATTTTGCATCCAGTGAAGAACTTTTGAAGGAAGAGTGCTGTTTCTTTGGAAAGGCAAGAGCTCTGACACAGGAAGATCATCCTGTTTCAAATGAAATATTTGTTTATCGCACTAATGTACTGCATACTTCACCAAAAGCTGCTAAGCTTGTAAGTAGAAATACCTGAACCGAAGGCAAAATGGTGGGAAAAGGAAACAGCATTTCTAACAGCTTCATCGTATCATGTGAGTGAAGGTATTTGGATTCATCATACTGAAAACCAAACGAATAGTTTGTTCCTTCACTATCAGAAAATGATGTACTTTCTGCACCAAATATAGCCTTTCTTAAACCCGCGTCATTTAAAGAAGGCAAGCAGAAATTTTGAGATAAATTCAATGTTTTCAAGGCATCCCCATTGTTTCCAATTGTTTTTCGAGAAACGGTAATAACTGGATTTTGTAAGCATGACCTCAAGGCAAAAGATTCCTCGTTAACAACTTTATCCCCTGTAGAATCTCCATTGCCATCATTTTCATATTTTGGCTTCAAATCAACTGATCCTTTTTGAAATAATGTATCAATCAAGAACTTGTACCAAATCTTCTCCGAGTGTGGTGAAGCAGTTAAGTTTTCATTGTCTGTTTTTTCCGCATATCTATTTAAATAAGATGCAAAGAGAGAAACAGACACAGATTCATGCCAATCATCTTGCCAAAAGTATTTACAAACATGGTCACCATGACCAATAAGTCCAGCTAGTGATACAGAAAAAATTTCTGACAGCGTTAGCCCAGCCACTCTATGAGAAGGAGATAAACCATAGTTTAAAGATTGAGTTCTTTCAAACTTAAAATTACTTCTTTTGCTACGTACTGCTAAGGAAGTTGGGACATGGCGCATCAGCTGCAAAGATTTTCCCGCAGAAACTATTGACTTAGCTAAATCCTTAATAAACAAAGGACAAGCTGGACAGTCTCTAATGCTCTGCTCTTTTCCTTGAATTGTACTAGACGAAGAGATGGAATCCCTCATGCCCATTTCCTTCTTCTTATTAGAAGCCGGCATACCGGCATAATTTGTGGAAGACAACTCAGTATCTAACTTACCATGTTGTAGTTTTTTTATTAGATAACTCTTTTCCCAGAAGTCAGCCTCAGCAACTGAGACCTCTTTATTAGCAAAAAAGAACATCTGAAAAGATAGATGACATGATAAATACAACATTTTATCTGTGTCTTTAGATTAGCTTATTTTATGCTTAGAAAACTTTATAGTGCACGTGTTACACAAAGCTGTTTGTTGGCTAAAATATATTTTTGTGTAAAGATTAAATAAAACCCAATATGTTCTAAACCAGTATGGGTCAAAAAAACCACAAACAGGAGAAATTGCAGTATCAATATGACCAAAAAGTTCTTTTAGGATCTGTGCATTAAAAAATATGCATGCAAATGATTTCCTTAAGTGAGTTTCGAGCCACACAAATCCAACATAACCACAAGAAGAATGCAACATGAGGTCAGAAAGACACTTTTTAGCAAGTTTTGCCCCAAATGAAAACACGAAGAAAGTATTTCTTAGTTAAACAATATAACACGGACTATTTCTATGACACTCTTTAGCAAACATTGAAAAGTAACTTCTTCATCCCCTAGAAATTAAGAGGTTCAATAACAAACCTCATCAGAAGGATCATCAAGTATTCCATCAAAAAGCCAGGAATCAAGACCCTCAATATATGGCAACAAGCTTCCCACATACATGTAAAGTACCATGAGATAAGCTTCCTCCTGTGATCAGCATCGAATTTAAAAACTTGACATCATGAACCAAGAAAAATGTGTAAAAATGCATAATGTGCTGCAAGAAAAAGATTCACTACCTCGCCACCTTGTACAAGACACATTTCTTCAAGCTTCTTATGAAGATAGTCAAGAACATGAACAGCCAAGTCTGCTGCAGGCACAGATGCCCCAAACTCAAAATATACATCAGGGATGGCCTCATGAACTATTCGCAATAGGAACTCAGCACCCGAGCAAAGACTACAAGTCAACAAATGATCATCAGATACTGTCACAAACTCGCAATCGCTGAAATAAATTAAATTTGAAGACAAGTACGATATCAAAAAGGACAAAACTGCGCTGTTTTCCATGCTGTTCTTCACTTAAAATATTCCTATCTACAAATGATATGCCAGAACTGACCCCCGAACCAAATTCAACTGGTCGTGAAAGCAAAACATAAATAAAAATATTCCTATCTACAAATGATTTCCTCAATTCATAATTATCTCAAAGTTTGTTATAACCAAAAAGTGCATTTTAAGTGCAAAACAACACGAAAAACACATAAGGAAATGCACCTAAGTTTTAATCTTTCGAAAATTAATCCAAATATAACCTGCTTATAAAAAAAATCAAATTAATATATCGAAAACCAATAAAATGCACACAAATAAAATCTTAATTATTCTAGATTCCAAAATAATTATACCTCGATAAAGAATTTTTGAACCCTAACAAAGTAGGAGTGGATATGCCATCTACATTGCCAGTAGACACTTCCTCCTTCAATGCAATATTCCGTAACCGCTACATAACCATAATTGAACTCAATTTAATCAATAAAACAGAAAAAATCGATCGAAAACGGAATCGATAAAAATAGATCTCAACCGGAAATCGCAAAAAAAACCTGAAGCCACTCAGAAGCAGAAGTAACAAACGCTTTCAAAGTAGGAGGAGGTCTTGGCACTGCAATTTCAATCTTCTTGATCGTAATCTCAACAATTTGAAGACACGTTGCAGCGTGAATGAATTGATTAAGAAGTGAATGAAGACTTTTCAGGGACAAATGTGTCACATAAACTCCATTTTTGACACGAAAACGGTTTTCAATGTGATCCCAAGAGAATAACGAAGACGAAAAGCCTTGTAGCATTCGTAAAACGCTTCGTACCTTGAATTAAATTAGTAAAAAAAGTAATTAGAAATGAAATGATAAATTATAGTGGAAATTGAGGAATTAAGAGAGAGAAATTACGAGTTCGAGTTCGTTTGTTCTGAGAGAAGGAAGAGGTGTTGCGAATGGAAATTCGTTGGATAATGGAGCGTAGATTTTGTGGATTAAGCTTCTAGAATGTTGTGCTTCTGCCCCCATTTTTGGGCGCGGGAAGATGAAACAAAGAACAGTGATGAAGAAAGGAAAGTGAAGAAGACTCTCATATAGAGAGATCAAAGTTTTTTATTTTATTTTATCAAAGTATATATATACTTAATTTTAAATTAAAAATGGCGGAGATATAATTTAATATTGATTGGGCTGGGTCTTTTTTTAGAGTTTTACTACCCACACTTCCTGTTTTCCTTTTTGTTCTTTTACATACCATTTTTTGAAAAATTAATTTATGAAACTGACAACAACGGATCTACGACTGCGAACTATCGGGGTTATTAGTAATCTCCATCGGTGAACTCAACATAAATCTGTTTAAGTAGGTCTCGTTAGAGTCATAATTTACAATAATTCATTTAATTTATTTTGTTTTAAAGAGTCTATCGGTGAAGTTCACACACATTAAATGTAGAGGAGTGAATAATTCTATACTAAACTCTACATGTCAATATGTCAAATGTTCCTCGTAACATTTGTCAAAAAACAAAATGTTCCTCGTAACATTTTACAGTATCAATTGTACTTACAGGACATCTCATCCAATCTTGACTCCTCAAATGATAAACTCCATGAGAACTCAAAATGAGCTCCACAATTTATCTCATATATCTTAAAATTGGTTGCACTATATATTTCACGCTTGTATTTTAAGTTGATGAATTGGTGCTTATGAAGGAACTCATGATGTATTGTGGTAAGCTCTAGTTTTGACGAACTGAAAAAGTTGGCTCTTAGACTTATGAACCATGAATGAACATCATTAGAAATCTCCAACTAACCTTGAATTAGTCTTGCTTGGTCCTTTAGAGACAAGTTATTTGAACACATATGGAAGTTAATAGATGATCAAGGAAAATGCTACCGAGTTCAATTTAATGGAGACTATTGACATCCGTTATTCACAAACGGTTGGAATAAACTAAGAAAACATTTTTCCATTACAGGCCTCCAAATCACATTTTTCCAAAACATATGTCATTTAAAAATTCCTAATCAAACTAAATATGTATTGTCTTTAAATATTGAAGTTACTTTTATTTTTTCTCAAATGCAATTCTCTTATATTTTCAACTTGAATTTAACATACAATGCATCTTTAATTAAAAATTATTCATTATACAAAAATTATTAACTTAAATTATTCTTTAAAAAATGATTCCTTATACATAAATTATTCCTTAACACAAATTTCAACTAATACATAAATGTGAACTTCAAGTCGTACGACCCGGCCGTTAGGACGGGTCTGTTACTAGTTTGAATCAAAATAGCATCACGCATAAGTTAACAAACCATCGCTGTTTTGCCGTCCATGGTTGTGTCTAAAAAATATATATAACAATAAATTAAATTTTACATATGAATATATGTTGAGTAGTTTCAACTAACCTTAGCCTTCTCATGTACATACATAACAATAACTGCAAATTAATTTGATTTGATTCGCTTCTTGTATTTATTTTCATAAACTTCTAGCTTCTACATTCCTGTAATGGTAAATGACTCAATGCCAGTATATCCGGTAAGACAGCTTATGAAATCTTGGAAGAAATTCATGCACCAGTCACTGTCTTGTTGTAAGTTAAATCTCAGCTGATGACATGCTTCATAGCTGCTTCACGATTCTCATAATCTTGAAGGGTATGTTGGAGGATTTGGTAACGGTCATGCAATTGCGGTTATTAGGATTAAAGGGAGACTAAATAAAAGAAGCTGATGCTACACCGCGGCTAGTTATTGAGCCGCCTCCTGGACTATGTCTACGCGATTCATCCTACAAAAGAAACTATTAGAAAACATCTCATCGGGTGATAATTAAATTATTCATAATGTTTGTCATTAATCCACAATCAGTGAATTTAAATATAACTAGTACTTACTTTGGGTCCGGTGTCTTCATTTGTACAAAGGCATGTGTTAGAAGCATCGCTGCAGATGGTCGATCTAAAGGATTCCTTTGGAAACACTGCTCAAGGAAATCATGTCCTTCTGGAGATAAAGTTTTCGGTATGTCTGGGGATCTGTTCAGTACCTTGAACGTGGCTTGAACCTAATAGACATAATGTAAACAAGACATTAAATTGCATGTCTTCCTGGCCCTGCTGCCAAAGGTGGAGGTGCTATTGATCGTACATTAAACCAACACGAACTAATATGCGCAATCCTTAACTAAAATAAGTAAAGGTGCTCACCTCTGAAAACTCGCCCCAAGGGGGTTTTCCTGTCAACATTTCGATGACGGTGCATCCTAAGCACCATATATCGACAGCCATGGCAATGTTGGGTTTGGTTGCTTTCTTCATGGCAACCATCATGAACTTCAATCAACAAATTAAAGTTAAAATGGTAAGTGTCATCACGCATTACCCGTCTAAAAGTGTGTAGGCAATAGGAGTAAAAAATACCTCTGGAGCCATCCAGTAGGGACTTTTTTTCAGCAAAAGTTCACTTGATTTCTTAGTCAGCTAAAAGGAGTACAATGTTCAAATAATAAGATCACCAGAAAAGTCAAGAAAACAAAACAAAAAGATTATGGATTCAATGATAAGCTTATTATTATAGCTATGGAGACAAATTAACACTTGCAAATTTAACAGAATTTGAAACTCACAATTTTTGACATCCTAAAACCTGCAAGCTTGACAATGCTAGATGCATCAACCAGCAAGTTTGCACATTTAATGTCCCTAAAAACCCATATACAGAAATAGCAATCATTATAGGATGTTATGGTATTATTTATCTATGTGGTTGTAAGACACAATTTTAGCTAGTATTAGATTGCTCATCAGATGCAAATATATATATAGTCCGTGTGAGAGATAACAAGTCATCATTCCAAGAAATCAACATGGCTATTACCTGTGGATAGTCTTGGTACTATGTAAGTAAGCCAATCCAGAGAGAATATGCCTCGTAAAATTGCGAACCACAGATTCTGTCAAAGCCCCACAATGTTCATGCATAAACTTATTCAGTGATCCAAGTTGGACATATTCCATATATATGCGCAATCGATCACCAATCTGAAAATAGGGATGATTGACAAATTCAATCTTATAAGCATACTTTGTCGGAAAAAGAAAAACCAATAACAACTTACTATTTCACTGCCATAATATTCAACAATGTTGGGGTGATGTAGTTGACCATGAATTCTGATTTCCTGAAAGTAGGGACAATACATAATAACTTACTAAGCGTCACTCAATTGGCAAATGTGTAAGAACTACTATAGGCTACATAGGAAAATTTAACATTGCAGGGAGAAAAAGGGACAAAGTTCAATGAACAAATGAACCGCGACAGTGTACCACAAAAATAATTTGGCATCTATGTTACTAATGTTAGTATATCAACAATTCAACATACTATTCGCTATTGTTTTCTCTTGTAGAGGTGTGCTTATTTTTTTGAACAAAGTAAAATCATAAAATTTGGAAATTGGAAGAAGAACCTGGTGTAGCTGATTTATGCAGTCAGCAGATTTAGGATCATCAGGAAACAGATCCACCTCTTTCATTGCGCATGAGGTTCCAGTCTCTCTGCGAAAAATAGGTCCGCACGTGAGTAAAATTTAGAAAGGAAAAACTTTGAAGTAGATTAGACCTCAATGAACAGAAAAATTTCTATATACATGTTTGTTGCCATATAAACACTTCCTAATGATCCTTGTCCAATAAGTCTTCCTTTCTGCCATTGACCCCTCATTGAATGAAAATTTTCGGTTGTGTGATGCAATGAGACATTTGTTTGACGTTGTGCAGGTGATTGTTGTGGTTGCAGTGAAGCTCCCGGAGGAAGGGGCAATGGATATGCATCAACATGGTTATTTTCATGCTCCACTCTGGTGCCATATTTAGATTGGTGAGAATGAGATCCCCCTTGAGTAGTGGCGCGGTGGTCAGGACTGTGGTTCTCCAAGCTACGACGAGGAGACAAGTCTGGACTACGAGCCGTTTTAGCAGGCAATCTCGAAATGTCATTAAAATCTTGAATAGTGTGGCGGTAGTTAGGACGGTGGTTCTCCAAGCTACGACGAGGAGACAAGTCTGGACTACGAGCAGTTTTAGCATACTTTCTCAAAATGTCATTAAAATCTCGAGAAAAATTGGTGGAAGGATCAGATAAATCTACACTGCTTAATCCATGTGGACTAGTAACAGGACTGGAGAATATACTTGTTGGGGCACTCTTGGTAGTAAATTGCCATTTTGTGTTGGAATGATCATGAGAGGGTCTTCTCAAACTGTTGGAAGACCTTAAACTTTTCACAGCATCATGATCCGTCGTGTTTCTGATAATTTTGAGTGACGAAAAAAATAAATTAATACAACAAAATTAACCACATCCCATACAACTAAGTTTATCAACTATTTTTTTTTTTTTTATGAATTAAAAGTGCGTTAAAAACATTTAATATTGATTTTTCATATTTAAATTGGTAATATTAATAAGAGATATATTTGAAAAAAGAGTAATAAATACAAGTAAGCACAAAAGGAGTAGTTAATTTAGTTATTCCAAACATTGCACTAATTTACTAGGATTATTCCATTCAATCTTTTTACCGGACCGGTAAATATCCCGTGTAAGATTTCATGGTGTAGAGAAAAAGTTTAAAACATATATAGGTGTGAATGTTACTCCCTCCATTTCTAATTATAATATTATTTTATAAAATAAAAAAAATGTCCACAAATATAATTTTTTTATATATATTTATAATTAATTTTTTAAATATATCTTTTATTAATACTATCGTGGCTATGAGAACAACATTAATTTTTAGTAAAAGTTAAACGGATGGAATATAACATAGTAGCATAATAAATTAAAGGGGCCAAATGTATAAGATTTTATAAATTTGATCATGTTTTATTTTAACCTTGAGTATCAAATTGGTAACATGTAATTTGTAGGAGAAAGGATCCTCTCAATTTTCCTCAATTCTTACATCTTAATCATTCACCAACTTTCTTTTCATTTTTTCTAATTAAAATATTGTCACATGCTTTTGATCCAATGGTCTAAATCCAAACATTATTTCCTCAATTTGTTTTCAAATGGAGAGAATCCATTCTCAATTTGTAGTTATTACAAACTTAAAGTAACAATTCCATACTTAGAAAATTGAAACAAGTATTTTCTACTTCTAAGAGCATCTTCAATGGTGATACTACTTTGAGTATCATACATCACTAAAAAGTGGTCTCTACAATTCCATGTAATATTTATGCAACTCATACAAATTTTGCTCCAATGATGATACTACTTTGAGTATCATATTTTATTAACAAATAATCAATTCTATTTAATTTGATATATAAAAAAATGTAATATTAAATTGATGATACCGTACCTTAAATAAAGTACCGTATCATCAATTTTGATACCCTCTATGCTGTTAGCTTTCTTTGTAATTCAAGCTTCTGACAAGAATAACTTCTGAAGGGTGCAGCCTCTGAAGCAGTCTTGCTCATCTCAGCTTCTGAGAGGTTACAGGCTCTTGTACTCACTTAGCCTCTGATGACTACAAGTCTCTGTCTCAGACTCTTACACTAACAAGTTCTGAAGCAATCAGCTTCTGATGCTTCTCAGGCTCTGAACCTCTGGTTCAGTTAGTTTGTCTGCTTAGTTAGTTAGGATAGTTTGTTTTTTGTACAGTTGTATTTTCAGTTAGTTAGTTAGAGAGGTTTAGGTTTGTTAGTTGGCTTGTTACAAGCTACCTCTCCCACCTATTGTACATACACCTATATATAGGTGATTTTGGTGATTAATAAAAATAACTTTTTCCCTTAATTCATTCTCTTCAATTTTATTCATAGTTCTCTCTATTCTTTCTTAGTGTTCTTTGTTGTTCATCTTTGTGGGTTATCCCCAACAAAGTGGTATCTAGAGCTCGTACGATCCAAAGGGATCTTGATTCGTTCTTGAAAGAAGAATCAGGTTGAAAGTGAATCAACCATGGCTGGGAACAACAATTTCCATGCGAATTTGCCAGTTTTCGATGGAAAGAATTGGGATAGATGGGTGAAGCAGATGAAGGTGATATTCAATGTTCAAGAAGTGTATGAACAAGTGAATGCAGCAATCACTCCTCTACCAGAAAATGCAAATGAAGAACAAAGAACAACATTCAGAGAAGCAAAGAAGAAAGATAACAAGGCCCTGTTTCTCATTCATCAATGTGTTGATTCAAAGGTGTTTGAGAAGATTGCAGATGCTGAGAACTCCAAAGATGCATGGGATATCTTGCAAAAGAGTTATGGTGGTGATGCAAAAGTGAAGAAAGTAAAGCTTCAGGCCTTAAAGAGACAGTATGAACTGTTGCAAATGAAGAGTGATGAATCAATTGCTGATTACTTCACAAGATTGGTGACTCTCACCAATCAGATGAAGAATTGTGGAGGTAATCTTAATGAGCAAGAAACGGTGGAAAAGGTACTAAGAACTTTCACTTCTAAATTTGAGCATATAGTGGTGACTATAGAAGAGACTAAAGATTTGAGTGAGATCAAGATAGAGGATCTGCAAAGCACTCTTGAAGCTCATGAGTTGAAGCATGGTGAGAGGAGCCATGGCAAAGAAGATGAGCAAGCTCTTTTCTCAAAATTCAAGAAGTATCAAAGTGAGAAGAAGAAATGGCAGAACAAGAAAGACTCCAAGAAAAGCAAGGAGAATGCTGAGACAGTGCCTGAATCCTCTAGTGGAGGAGGAGGGAAACAGAAAGATAAGTCAAAGAAGAAGGACAAGAGCAAGATTCAGTGTTACAACTGTGACAAATATGGGCATTATGCCAATGAATGCAAAAATCCAAAGAAAAAGAAAGGTCAAGACAATGAAGAAGAGGCCAAGGTAGCACATGATAGCTCAGGTTCTGAGGATGAAACCAGTTTCATGGTGACAATTGCTGATGAAGCAGCAGATTCCATGGTTTGGTACTTTGATTCAGGGTGTTCTAACCATATGACTGGTAATAGAAGCATCTTGACTGACTTTGATGAATGTCTCAACACAAAGATCAGATTGGCCAACAGTGATTCCATTAAGGCAGAAGGTATGGGTAATGTGGTGATCCAAAGATCGAATGAGAAGAAAGTTGTGATTGAAAAGGTTCTCTATGTCCCTGGTATGAAGTGTAACCTGATGAGCATAGGGCAATTAATCTCAAAGGGTTTCAAGATAGTAATTGAGGATGAGACTTTGCAACTCTTTGATTCCAAGAAGAGACTGATTTTCAAAACAGCCCAAAGCAAGAACAGGATCTACAAGACTCAAATCAAAGCTATTGAAGCTACATGCTTGTCTGCAACTGCTGAAGAGAAAGATAGTGATCTATGGCACAAGAGGTATGGGCATTTGAATTTTAAGAGCCTGTCAATGCTTAATTCAAAATGCATGGTGTTAGGATTGCCTAGTGTCATAACTCCAGTTGATACATGCACTACTTGCCTGTTAGGAAAACATCATAGATCATCATTTAAAAGTCATCTTCCTCTGAGATCTAGTGATGTGTTGAATGTTGTGCATTCTGACATTTGTGGACCATTTGATGTGTTATCAACTGGTGGAAACAAATACTTCATGACGTTTGTTGATGAGTACTCTAGAATGATATGGTTATACCATATAAAAGCTAAGAGTGATGCTTTTGAAGTGTTTAAGAGGTTCAAAACACTGGTTGAGAAGCAAAGTGACAAGTCATTGAAGGTTCTGAGAACAGATGGTGGAGGTGAGTATACCTCTACAGAGTTTGAGAATTATTGCAAGGAACAAGGCATAATTCATGAAGTTACTGCACCATATACTCCTCAGCACAATGGTCTTGCAGAAAGGAGGAATAGAAGTATTCTAGATATGGCTAGAAGCATGGTGAAGCAGAAGAATCTGCCCAAGAGATTCTGGGGTGAAGCAGTTGCTACTGCTGTTTACATTCTGAATAGAAGTCCAACTAAGAAGTTGAAGGATAAGGTACCTGAAGAGGTGTGGTCCAAGAGTAAACCAAGTGTTAGCCACTTGAAGGTGTTTGGCAGCTTGTGCTACAAACATGTACCTGATGCTAAGAGAAAAAAGCTGGAAGACAAGAGTGTTCCCATGATATTTGTTGGATATCATAGAACTGATGCCTATAGATTGTATAATCCTACAAGTGATAAAGTAGAGATTAGCAGAGATGTGAAGGTACTAGAGAATGAAAGTTGGGATTGGGGTCAGAAGCTCTCATCTAAGAAAACTTGTGCAGTGGACTTAGGTGGTGAAGCAAGCACTGTTAATGACACTCCCACTTTTGTGAATCAGCATCAAGGTAATGTAAGTGATGAAGACATGCATACTTCAAGTGATGATGAGGATACTAATGTACCACCAAGACCTCAGAGAAACATTCAATTGCCAAGAAGGTTAGTTGACTGTGAGATTGTATCAGACAATGCAGTAGACAATGAAGGAGAAATTGTGCATTATGCAATGCTTGCAGATACTGAACCTTTAGATACCAAAGCTGCACTGAAGAGTAAAGTTTGGATGGAGGCAATGATTGATGAGTTGAAGTCTATAGAGAAGAACAAGACATGGGACTTGTGTGAATTGCCCTCTGATAAAAAGGCAATTGGTGTGAAATGGGTGTACAAAGTCAAGCAAAATCCTGAAGGCAAGGTGATAAAATACAAGGCAAGACTTGTGGCCAAAGGATTCCTTCAGAAGCAAGGTTTGGACTATGATGAGGTATTCTCTCCAGTGGCAAGACATGAAACTATAAGGCTAGTGATTGCATTGGCTTGTAGTAGAAGATGACCCTTATTTCATTTAGATGTGAAGTCAGCATTTCTAAATGGACCCTTAAAGGAAGATGTGTATGTGAAGCAGCCTCCAGGGTTTGAATTGAAGGGCAAGGAATGCAAAGTTCTGAAGCTGAATAAGGCTCTGTATGGTCTGAAGCAAGCTCCAAGAGCTTGGAACAAAAGAATTGATCAATTCTTTGTTATACAAGGCTTCAGAAAGTGCAGTGTAGAGTATGGTGTTTATGTGAAATGCAGTGATGACAAACACATGTTAATCATATGTTTGTATGTTGATGATCTGTTAGTAACAGGTAGCTCATCTATAGAGATAGAGAATTTCAAATCACAGATGAAGTGTGAGTTTGAAATGACTGACCTAGGAAAGTTAACTTACTTCCTAGGAATGGAGCTCTTAGAAAGTCCAAAAGGGATGATATTGCATCAAGCTAAATATGCCACTGAGATTCTGAGTAAGTTTGAAATGCTTGATTGCAATTCATCAGTCACACCTGCAGATACAAGAGCCAAGATTGAAGAAGATACAGGCAGTGATGCAGTGGACTCTACCATGTTCAGGCAATTGATAGGTTCACTGAGGTATTTGTGTCAAACTAGACCTGATATCAGTTATGCAGTAGGCTATGTAAGCAGGTTTATGAGTAAACCACTGAAGTGTCACCTATTGGCAGCTAAGAGGATACTTAGATACATCAATGGCACAATCCACTATGGTGTTGTATTTCCATACTCTAAGGACAATGGAAAACTTGAGTTAAGTGGATTTTCTGATGCAGATTGGTGTGGTGATAAGGTGGAAAGGAGGAGTACCAGTGGTTATTTGTTTAAATTTCAAAATGCACCAGTGTCTTGGTGCTCTAAGAAGCAGTCAGTCATAGCACTCTCCAGCTGTGAGGCAGAGTATGTAGCAGGGTCCCTAGCTGCATGTCAGGCAAATTGGCTGCAATCACTTCTCAGTGAGATGAACATTATTGCTGACACTACAGTGGTGCTGAAGATCGACAACAAGTCAGCAATCAACCTGGCTAAGAACCCTGTTAGCCATGGGAAGAGCAAACACATTGAGACAAGATTTCACTTCCTCAGAGACCAAGTCACTAAAGGAAAGTTGAAACTTGAATATTGCTCTACTGACAATCAACAAGCTGATATTCTAACTAAAGCTGTGAAAAGAGACCAATTTCTCAAGCTAAGAAGAGAAATGGGAATTGTAAGTTTTGACAGCTTGAATTAAGGAGGAGTGTTAGCTTTCTTTGTAATTCAAGCTTCTGACAAGAATAGCTTCCGAAGGGTGCAGCCTCTGAAGCAGTCTTGCTCATCTCAGCTTCTGAGAGGTTACAGGCTCTTGTACTCACTTAGCCTCTGATGACTACAAGACTCTGTCTCAGACTCTTACACTAACAAGTTCTGAAGCAATCAGCTTCTGATGCTTCTCAGGCTCTGAACCTCTGGTTCAGTTAGTTTGTCTGCTTAGTTAGTTAGGATAGTTTGTTTTTTGTACAATTGTATTTTCAGTTAGTTAGTTAGAGAGGTTTAGGTTTGTTAGTTGGCTTGTTACAAGCTACCTCTCCCACCTATTATACATACACCTATATATAGGTGATTTTGGTGATTAATAAAAATAACTTTTTCCCTTAATTCATTCTCTTCAATTTTATTCATAGTTCTCTCTATTCTTTTTTAGTGTTCTTTGTTGTTCATCTTTGTGGATTATCCCCAACATATGCTACGTCATAAAACTTCAATAATAAAAAAATAAAATATAGATCATTAGTTTATAAAACTCTCTATAATACCCTTATTGGAGATGCTCTAATATTAACACAATCAAATTTGTGCTGAAAAGAATTAAACAAACTCATTCCATTTGCAGGCTGGATTAATTATAGGTTTTTCATTTGAGATAAAGTCATTGGAGCCATACATGACCAATTGACCATGTTGTTTCCATATGGAACACATGATATAATTTCAGCAATTTTCATCAATTGGTTTTGTACTTTTTATGACCACTTTTTACAAATGTTAAAATACTTGGAGGGAAAATGATTTGAATACCCGGAAAAGAGTAAGGCAGCATGATGATCGGGTCGTGGGTACAACGGCCATTCCGGAAGTGGAAGCGGCAGAGGAGAAACATCAGGAGACCAGTGCCCGGACCTAGCTCGAAGAGGAGAAGCCGCCGGTTGAGGAGAAACATCTTGGTGTTGGTTGTTAGGGTACCATGAACTCCTCTGTCTGGTAAGACTGGGCTGCTTAATAAATTGTCCCTTACCTTGGTTAGTAGGAGTCATTGTTATTTGGTTGTTGTAGTTTTTTTTTTTTTGACACAAATTTGGTTGTTGTAGTTATGATAGCTATGACACAACACAAACAAAGGTATAAAAAGGTACAAAGAGTCAATGTCTGATAGATTTTATAAGCAAAAAAGACTGCTTTTCAGACTTTTCTCGTAAGGGTGGCGGCGACAGCATGACGTAAGGCATCGGATCAATGGCGATTCAGTATAATATTAAAGTTATTAGTAGTAGTATTTTGAATTTGATCAAGTCCTCGGGTGCAGATTTGGTAATAGATCGTAGTTTAATCTTTTTAGGGTGACGTTGGTTAAGGGGTCTAGTTCAAAGAAATGCGGTTTAAGGCCGTTTTTAATTTCGTCCATTAAATTTAAATTGGATGATTTAGATAAAAAATTGTGTATTTTTAATCAAATTGATTCGGCAATTAACATTAAATTAGACGATTTAGAATAAAAACAGCGTGTTATTGTGTGTTGCTTTTGTTAAATAATATAGAGTTCAGAGAGAAACACAAAGTGACGGCTAGGGTTTCAATAATATTGTAATGACATAACAACTCAAAAGGATTACAAAACAATATATAATAATACTTAATGGACTACTAACCTAAAAGCCCAATAACATAAAGTCCTATTATCTGACACTTTCCCTCAAACTCATGATGGATCAACAAGAAACATTATGAGTTTGTCAAACAAAATACGAAAAACATATATCAAATTCAGCTTCAGATTTCAGCTTCAGATTTATTTCAGATTTTCAGATTGTGAGTATTCCCTCACCGGATTCAGATTGTGAGTATTCCCTCACCGGATTCAGAATGTGAGTATTCCCTCACCGAATTCAGATGTGAGTATTCCCTCACCGGATTCAGATGTGAGTATTCCCTCACCGGATTTAGATTGTAAACTTTCGTTCACCAGACAAACCAAAACGTAATCAGACATAACTAAACAAATCAGATCAAACCAAAAAGAATCAAACAAAATCAAATCAACCTATCTACACCGGAATAAATGACTGAACAAAAGTCAAACCAACAAATTAACTCAACCAAAAATTGCAAGAAGTTGTCCTTAATCAACCAATGGCCTTCAATTGGAACAACTCCACACATCCCATCAAAAAACTATCCGAAGCAAAGGCCTTTAGACAAAGACACAAGCTCCTCCTCTCAATTGTTATTTCACGTGCAACAATCCAAGCTCAATTTATCACACACATACCAGGTGCCGAAAACCAAAACAAAAGGATGAGAAAACAACACAAATCCAAAACTAAAGCAACATAAATCAGATTTGAAAAACAATCCAATACTCTAACCTCCCTACTTCACACTCTGCACCAGCACACTAGACCCCGAAATCCGCAACAGCCAGTAGAGCACTACGTCAAATCAATCTTAAAATATTCCCAATTTTTTTTGGGAATTCGACAACGGAAGCGACAACTAATTCAAGGTGGATCGAACCAGACTCTGATACCATGTTAAATAATATAGAATTCAGAGAGAAACACAAAGTGACGGCTAGGGTTTCAATAATATTGTAATGACATAACAACTCAAAAGTATTACAAAACAATATATAATAATACTTAATGGACTACTAACCTAAAAACCCAATAACATAAAGTCCTATTATCTAACAGCTTTTACAACAACAAATCCAATCAATGATTTTTGTGTCATCAATGCTACAGATTCGAAAACATGAATATTCCGGACACTTCAATATAGTCAAATACGTAGGTTTATGCAATATGTTGTTTTATGCTATCAACACGGATGTTGTGAGTTTGTTCGCAGATTCATCCTTTTTGTTTTTAACGATTTTAAATTTGTATTGCATCATTGTACTCTTCTCAATTTGACTAATGAATATCTTTATTTAGTAAAAAAAAATTATTTTTATTTATTTTCATGAAATTAAATATAAAATGCATTTAATATGTTTTTTGAATCTTGCCCATCTCAAATTAGTGAGATTTGTGAAAAGGATCGAGCGGGGAATACCACCCTAAAACTTGTTCTTGTGGAAAATTAGTACTTTAATACACTACAATAATAACTACTTTAAGAACTGAGACTCTATACATAAAAGTCAGGAATCGGATTTCTGATTTCTAGAATTTGGTGAAAATTTGTTTATATGCAATATGGAGAGAAAAATGTAACTGAACCAAACTACTAAAGTGGTTCGATTTTATGGTTCTAAATCAAACCATAATTAACTTTTTACTAAAGTGAACCGAACCATTAAAGATAATCGAATCAAACCAAACTGATAATCACGAACCAGACCGAACTGTTTCAGTTTAGTTTTAAAATTGTTAATTATAGTTCGATTTTTTTTTTGTTCGGTTCAATTATGTTTAGCAGTTTGGTTCGGTTTTCTAATATTTTTGTCCACTCTTAATTCCTAGCTTTTTGAATTGATCATTAACGGGTCATGTACTCTCATTATCAAGAGAAGTGCTAAATATTATAGGAGATTCTATGCAAGAATTGCAAGAAAACAACATGACTTGTTATTTTTTAAAAAAACTATAACTTCATATTTTATTGGAAATCATGGGTGGATTGAGTTAAAATTTCTCTCTACATTTTGCCGTTTCCGACCATTTGTAATAATAATCATTTCCCTATTATCAAAATGAGGCTACATGTATTTTTCCTCCAAATGTAACCTGGATTGTGTCCAATGCAAACATAAAAGTAATCACACTTTGAAAAATATTTAGTTTTGAGTAATATAGTGATTAAGCTATATGGTTTGGTTACCAAGTTCCAAGCCTGTTTTCTTAACAGGGACAAGTTGAATGCTTGAAGACTTTTAAATCCCATGCCACCAAAATCTCTACTCACTGAAAGACACTCCCACAATATAGCCAATGTGAGATTTCTTCTTTGTTTATGTTCAGATCCGACCTCAAGTCCACATCTCCGAGAGATTGTCCGCTTTGGGTTGACCCGTCACGGTTTTGTCCTTTGTAGAAAAGGCGCCTCGGTTGGTTTGAAAGGTGTGGGTGTTGTATATAAACTACCCTTTGCCTCGAGTACCGAGCGATGTGGGACCATTTTGGTGTATCCAGAACAGAAGCCCCCCAGTCGAGGCTAAGGGGCTGAAGGGTTCAAGAACGAATTTTATCGTTCCCACAGACGGCGCCACTGTTCAGATCCGACCTCAAGTCCACATCTCCGAGAGATTGTCCGCTTTGGGTTGACCCGTCACGGTTTTGTCCTTTGTAGAAAAGGCGCCTCGGTTGGTTTGAAAGGTGTGGGTGTTGTATATAAACTACCCTTTGCCTCGAGTACCGAGCGATGTGAGACTATTTTGGTGTTGATCAGAAAAGGTTGAGGGCCAGCAGATCCTTCACTTGATGAATCCTTGGTTGAGTTGAACGGTTGAGTAGAGCAGAAAGCAGCAAATCACCAACGGAGGGGGGGTTGTACCTGCAGGCGCTCCGATGCTTAAGTCAGAAAGTGCACAAGTACAAAGCGAGAGTAGACAGTGAGAATAGAATACCTGACCCTCCAGTGAAGGAGGGTATTTATAGACCCCCAGCGCTGAGCCAAGGTCCCCCTAATGGGCTGTGCTTTGCGGCCCAATAGGGGAGACTGCCAGGACTTATCCGTTGTTGGACCAAGGAACCGGCATTTAGCCCTTATCCTGGTGATGAGGTGTCCTCATCGTGCGGGAAGTTTGTTCCCTTGATCATATCGTGTCCTAGTAAATAGGAGCACGTGCGAGTTATGGCGGCATAAATATAGCGAGCAAAGAGCTCGCTACTTGCTGAGGAGGGGCTACGAGCTCCGTATGTCGAAGAGAGCTATGGGCTTACTATTCTGGGCAGGGTCCATAAGCTCCATAAGTCGAGCACAGCTGTGAGCTCAATACTCCGGGCAGGAGCTATGGCTTCCTTATGTCGGGCAGAGTATGGATTGGGCCAGCTCTAGGCCCAGTCCAGAACAGTTTATAAACAACCATTTTTCACACCCAAACCAGTGTTATGAGTGCAATTAATTTGCTAAAACATAAAAGGACAGAGTGCAATGCAAGAGTAGTGAACAAGCTAACACTGTTTTGCCAACCATTGTTGTGTCTAAAAATTATATAGAATAATAAATTAAATTTTACATGTGAATATCTCTAGTGGAGTAGGTTCAACTAACCTAGCCTTCTCATGTACATACATAACAATAACTGCAAATTAATGCGATTCGCCTCTTGCATTTATTTTCATGAATTTCTAGTTTCTACAATCCTATAATAATGGTAAGTGCCAATATATCCAGCAAGACTGCTGATGAAATCTCAGAAGAAATTCATGCAGAAGTCCCTGTCTCGCTGTAAGTTAAATCTCAGCTGATGGCATGCTTCATAGATGCTTCACGATTCTCATAATCGTGAAGGGTATGTTGGATGGTTTGGTAACAGTCATGCAATTGCGGTTATTAGGATTAAAGGGAGATTGAGGACTGTTAACATCAGTCAGCGAGCAAGGAGATAGAGGAGAAGATCTAATATGATTAGATTCCTCGGTATCAGCTTTTTTGGAAGTGTCACTGTCATAAACAAAACAACAAAGAGAATGATGTCAGTCCAGTACCACATATCAGTGTGTGAAATACTAACAGCAAAGTGACCAAAATGCTACCCGATTAAATTTTGAATTTTGCAAAAAATCCGCGCACGAAAGGAAGCTGGCACTACACCACGGCTATGTTTTGAACTGTGTCCTGGACTATGTTTACGCGGTTCATCCTACAAAAGAAACCATTAAACAACGTCTCATCGGCTAATCATTGATTCATTCAGAATATTTGTCATTAGTCCACAATCAATGAGTTTTAAATATAACTAGAACTTACTTTGGATCCAGTGTCTTCTTTATATCCTTGTGAATGAACTATGGTGTCTTCTTTATGACAGACTTGTGAATGAACTATAATATCTTGATCATGCAAATTTTGCACAAAGGCATGTGTCAGAAGCATCGCTGCAGATGGTCGTTCTGCAGGATTCCTTCGGAAACACTGCTCAAGGAAATCCTGTCCTTCTGGGGATAAATTTTTGGGTATGTCCGGGGATCTATGCAGTACCTTGAACATGGCTTGATGCTGATAGAAGGAATGTAAACAAGATGTTAAATTATCAAGTAACAAAAGTTCATTTAACGGATGCATGGAATTTAAATGCCTTCTCAGAAACATGAAAGATTAATCAAATTAAAACGTATATTAACATTAAAATAAAAGGGAAAACCAGAAAACACTCCAATCCATGCATAATTAAAATGATGTATAACACAACAAGTAGTTTTCTTTCTCATTTTTTATCCTGATGGAAACACATGCCAAACCAAGGAAAAGGAAAATTGCCACATAGAAGATATTAAAATAAACTAACGAGCAATCCTTGACTAAAATAAGTTAGCAAGCATAGTAAAGGTGCTCACCCCTGGAAACTCGCTCCAAGGGGGTTTTCCTGTCAGCATTTCGATGATGGTGCATCCTAAGCTCCATATATCGACAGCCATGGCGACATTGGGATTGGTTTCATTCTTCATGGCAGCCATCATGAGCTTCAATCAACAAATTAAAGTTAAAATGGAAAGTTTCATTACTCAATACGCATCTAAAACTCTGTAGGCAATAGGAGTAACAAAATACCTCTGGAGCCATCCAATACGGACTTCCTTTCAGCGAAAGTTCATATGATTTCTCTGTCAGCTAAAAGGAGTACAATGTTCAAATAATAAGTTCACCAAAAGAGTCAAGAACTGGATTCAATGATAATCAAATTATTACAGCTATAGCGACAAATTAACACTTGTAAGTTGAAAGACTAGAAGACAATTTATGTATGTTCATACATAATTAAAATGTAAATAGAAAAACAGAATTTGAAACTCACAATTTTTGACACCCCAAAATCTGCTAGCTTGACAATGCCTGACGCATCAACCAGCAAGTTTGCACCTTTAATGTCTCTAAAGAACCATATACAAAAAGGCAATCAGACTTTATTAGCGAAAAATCAGACCAAATAAATGTTCTTTTACCAGATGAAGAACAAATTTCACATGATCTTTTCATTTATTTAAGAGTTATGATTCAAGGGTTTAAGGGTAAAGAATTAACGAGAAAGTAAGTTCATTTTTTGTAAAAATGGGAATGTTATGATGGATAAGGGATAAAAATAGACAAGTTAAAATCAATAGAAAGAAAGTTGAGGTAGCAGCTATTATTAAAAAATAAAGTAGAATCTCATTTTAGGAGGTTTGGCAATGTGTGGAGGAGACTTGTAGGCCGTAGATGCAACAATGAGGGTAGATCAAGTGAACCATGGTGCGATAATTAGAGATATAGATGGATCGAGAAAAACTAAAGGAGAAGTTATTCAAATGAATTTGAATTAAATGGTTAGTTATGTGTCATAACTATTTATGAGGCATTGTTCATCATAGGATGTTATGGCATTATTTGATCTATGTAACCAACCCACCTATTGTGAACATACTTTGGTGCTTTATGAGGTTGTAAGGAACAATTTTAGCTAGTATCAGCTTGTTCATCAGATGCAAATATATATAGTTCATGTAAGAGATAACATGTCATCCTCATACAAAGAAATGAAATGAGGTATATCAGATTATCGGCTGAATTCAGCATATAGTTGTTACCTGTGGATAGTCTTGGTACTATGTAAGTACGCCAAACCAGAGAGAATATGCCGCGTAAAATTGCGAACCACAGATTCTGTCATAGCCCCACAATGTTCATGCATAAACTTAGTTAATGATCCAGGATGGACATATTCCATATATATGCACAATTGATCACCAACCTGAAAACAAAAATTATTCACAAATTCAATCTTATTTACAATCATAATGATTTCTGCGTCAGCATACTTGGTGGAAAAACCAATAACAACTTACTATTTCACTGCCATAATATTGAACAATGTTGGGGTGGTGTAGTTGACCGAGAATTCTGATTTCCTGAAAGTAGGGAGTAGACAGAAAAACATACTAAATGTCACTCAATTGGCAAATGTGTACAAATTACTATAGGCTACATAAGAAAATTCTACAAAAAATTGAATGGTAAGTCCAAACTCTTTAGAAACTGTAGCGACAGTGTAATGCAGAATAATTTGGCTTCAATATTAGGTAGTGAAAAACTAAGGATATTCCTTGTGTGAACTACTAAGTACCAACAGTGTTGTTGATTAGAAAAAATTGTTTCTATGTAGTTAAAATTTTAAGCCTTAGTAATGAAGCTTTTATTGTAACACCTCTATCTGTCTGAGTGTGTTTTCAACGTAATTAATTTGCTTTTTCATTTTTTGGTGAAATTACAACATTGAATTGGAAAACACAACACACTGCAGGGATGAACCTATGACAGCGGTGGCTGATGGAAACAAATAAAAGCATGATGAAAAGACTATAAATAAACACTACGATTAAAATAACATTCCCTTCACATTGGCAGTTAACCTGAAGTGGTAACTCGGCTAAATCCATAATAAATTGCAGGGAAAGATTCACGGCCAATTAAACAAAGCTATAGATTTGACTGTGATGTATATATATTTTTAGTATCAGCATACTATTGTTTTCTCTAGTAGAGGTATTCTTGTTTTTGAACAAAGTAAAATCAGAGTATTTGGAAATTGGAAGACAAACCTGGTCTAGTTGCTTTATGCAGTCAGCAGATTTAGGATCATCAGGAAACAGATCCACCTCTTTCATTGCACATGAGGCTCCAGTCTCTCTGTTAGAAAAACAGGACTGCACGTCAGTAAATGCAGAAAGAGAAAACTTTAAAGTAGATTAGACTCAATGAACAGAAAATTTTCTGCATACAGGTTTGTTGCCTGATAAACACTTCCAAACGACCCTCGTCCAATAAGTTTTCCTTTCTGCCATTGACCCTTCATTGAATGAAAATTTTCTGTTGAGTGATGCGACATGACATTTGATTGATGCTGTGGAGGTGATTGCTGCGGCGGTGGTGAAGCTCTCGGTGGAAGGGGCAATGGATGTGCATCAACATGGTTATTTTCAGGAGACACTCTGGAGCAATGTTTAGAGTGGTGAGAATGGGATCCCCCTTGAATAGTGTGGCGATGAATAGGACTGTGGTTCCCCAAGCTACGACGAGGAGACAAGTCTGGACTACGAGCAGTTTTAGCAGGCATTCTCAAAATGTCATTAAAATCTTGAGAAAATTTGATGGAAGGAAATAAATCTACACTGCTTAATCTGCGTGGACTAGTAACAGGACTGGAGAATATGCTTGTTGGGGCACTCTTGGCAGCAAATTGATATTTGTTGTTGGAAATACCGTCACAATCATTATCATGAGAGTGTTTTCCAGTATCTTTACAAGAACTATTGCCTGTATTAATTAATAACATGAGAAAGGTTAAGCATTCCAAGAACTCAAATTTGGCAACAACTTAGATGATTAACACAGTTCAAGTATGTGGTTAATTATGTTCGGCAGATGGTTAATGAATATAACAAAGGTGTCACAACTCAAACCATTCACTGACCACAAATAACCATAATTTAGAACTTCATTAACCACTATCCCAGGTATTCAAATATAAATATATATCCATTAACCATTCAAATTGTGTTCAAATATACATGATATTCATTAACCATGATTTGGTTTTAAATATACACTTCAATATCGTGTTTAATGAAGTTCAAAACTGTGGTTAATTATGTTGAGTAAATGATTAGCAAGTTGTGACACCGGTATATTCATTAACCATTCACCAAACATAATTATCCACATATGTAAATTGTGTTAACCATCTAAATAGTTGTCGAATGTTGATGTCAAAATATCATTTCTCAAAAGTAAATATATCTCCTATTAATAATTCACAAGATTGTGCAACAAAATTGGAGAAGAACTCACTTGACACCAAACCTCTAGCAGGTGGAATATTCACTCTCAAATCAGAATTCGTGTTTCCATTCACCGTGTCAAAAGTGGGTTTACTCAAATTGCTAGAAGACCTTAAACTTCTCAAAGCATCATGATCCACCGTCCTTCTGATAATTTCGAGAGTAAAAAATAAAATCAATACAATGAACCTACATCCCATACAACAAACAACTAACTCATAGTTTATCTACTATTTATGCTGAAAAATTAAAGCTAAAGGTATAATAAATAGGATTTAATTAGTATATAATGACACTATAAAACGATTTTACACATGCATCCAATTAAACCATGTCATGTTAGATATATTTTGAGATATTTTAATAGAGTTTAAAGGACACGCACTGTCAGTGTAACTTAATTTTACACTGACAACCAATAAAAATGGTTCAATCTTCCATGTCATATAAAAAAAGTGGGGTTTAGTGGGGTGACGGAGAAAATGGAACATGCACCGACCGTGTAAAATATTTTTACACTTTCATCCAATACCAATCATGCATTCCGCCACATCACCCCACTATACCCCACTTTTATGGTATGATGTGGAAGAATAGTCAATTTTTATTGGTCGTTCGTGTAAAATTATTTTACACTGAAGTAGCATGCCCGTTAAACTCTTTTAATAACTAACCTATAAAAGTGATGTGATTTAATTTGATTTGATGGAGGTGTAAAAACTTCACACTATATATGCATAGAAATTAATCTCTAATAAAAAACTAGTATATAGGAAAATTAAGATAATCAAATCTATCAATTAAAACAAAAAAACTCTTCTATTTATCAAAATTTCCTCCCTAAATAGTAACTAACATGTATCATGTCAGAATTTCACAGCTATGTTCACATAAGAAAATTAAATTAAAATTAAACTCCGAAAATGATTTAATTACCTGGAAAAGGGTAAAGCAGCATGATGATGACGAGTCAACGGAGACTCAGGAAGAGGAAGCGGTTGAGGAACAGCAGAAGAAGACCAATGATCAGAACTAGTTCTTAAAGGAGAAGACGGTAACGAAAAAGAAACAGCTTCGTTAGAATCAAACGATTCACCGTCTTGATTATCACCACCACCACCAGGGTAACATAATCTCCTCTGTCTAGTAAGTCTACGTTGCTGAATCGATTGTCCTTTACCACCTTGATTCGAAGAACAAGAAGAAGAGAAAGATGATTTGTTAGTAGCAGTAGAAGTCATTGGTGTTTGTTATTGTTGAAGTCCTCATTCATGTGACGTGTGTGTGTGAGAGAGAAGAGTAGTGGTAGCTATGCCATGGAATTTGGAAAAAAGAAGAAACAGCCACGAAGGAAACAATAACACAAATTTTCTAAATTCAAACTCTAGTTTTATTCTTGTGTGTTGAATAAAGAATAGAATAATAGTTTTATTATTTTCATTTTCGTTTTTGAGTTTACGTGGTCAAATGTTATGACTCTGACTTTTTTTTTATGTTTTTGTAAGGAAATTTGTAATGTTAAAATTGACTTGGGTTTCGGGGTCTATTTTAACTCTCGCCTAATTCTACCATTAACCTTATCACAACCATGTTGACCAGGGGATAGTCATGGGACTAGTTTGGTAAATACTACTTCCGTCCTAAAATATAAGACCTTTTTTGAGTAAATTACAAAAATTAAGAAAATTAATTATGATATTAAACATATTGATTATTAGTGTTACTTTTATAAATTTGTCCTTTATGAGAGAGAATTACTTGATAATTTTACAAAGTATATACCAATTGTAGAAAATGATATGTATCATAATTAACGGTATGGAGGAAAATAAATAATAAATGTTTTTGAAAATTGGAAAGAGTTTTTATAAAATGGGACAAGTAAAAAAGTGAAAAGAGTCTTATATTTTAGGACGGAAGTAGTATTTCTTTGGAAAATATTAAACAGTACACTAGATGCACTAGTTAAACATATTTAAATAGAAATATTTTCTTGGAATTTGTGCATCTATTATATTAAAAATGTAAAATGTTATCTTTCTAGCATTAATTGTTTTTTATTTCATTTTTGGGTATGTTTAACCAATGATCGGATGCAATGTTTAGTATGAGCCTATTTCTTTTTAGATTTATAGAATGTTAACATATCTAATCCATATTAAATCATGTAACAGTCTGAGCCTACTATTTTAGGTGGTTCTGGTACTTCAACCTCACGATCTTCTCACCTTTCACTAGTGTGGAGATTTTACCTTCTACGAAAATTGAATCACGTATCCTGGAGATAAGTACATATTCAATCACCTCACCACACATTATAGCATACCATCTTTTTTCTTATTATCTAGATCATACAATTTATTTATTTATCTTTTTTCTTTTGGTACAAAATTTAATTAGTTATATCATATCTATGGTCATTTTTAGTAGGATATAACATTTAGAGATTTACTTTTCGCACCCCCAAAACACTCACACACCCCCTGATGTTCTTAAGTTATCCTACTCGCTATTTAGGAACCATGAATGGAAAAATCATGAAAAAGAGTTCGCTCTCTAGAATGCGAACTCAGTTCGCTCTCATGCAAACTCTTTTTCATGATTTTTCATCAATGGTACTGCTGGCGTTCAATTTGAGTATAAAATATTGACACTCGTCACTTAGAGTGTGAAAAGTGCTAACTTTCTAAATGACGAAGAGTACTATAGTTATTTCAAGGGTGAAGCAGGAAATCGGGAGGCGTGAAAAATACATCTCCAACATTTATGGAATCTAAAGTTTTAAACTGGGCCAAGATGGGCCATACTATATGAATGTTTCTCTTTATCCCCACCCACCACATACACATGTTTATCCCCACCCACCCACCACACACCTATTTTTATTTGATTGATTTGAGACGATGAATCGAAAAAAACATATTGATGATTGAAAAATATCTTAAAATATTTTAATTATCTCTCATATTTTTGATGAAAATAGTTAAGACGGTGGATAAAAAAATAAATCTTCAAAGCATGATATTAATAATCCACTTAAAAATAAGTTTTCTAATAATTTATATTAATATAACCTTACCTTAAATTTTTTCTAAAATGATGTATCCCTTACCAGTACTTATACCGGATACCGTACCGGGTATGCTATGGTACTCGTATGGTACGCACCAATCCGTTCCTATTTTTATTTGGTTGATTTCAGACGATGAATCGGAAAAAACATATTGACGGTTGGAAAATCTCTTAAAATATTTTAATTTTTTATTACATTTTAATTATCTCTCTTACTTTAGATGAAAATAGTTAAGACGATGAAAAAAAAATTCACTTAAAAATAAATTTTCAAAGCATGATATTAATAATCCACTTAAAAAAACTTTAAAGCATGATAAAATAATTCACTTAAAAATAAATTTTTTAATAATTTATATTAACATACCCATACCTTAAATTTAAAATGTCGTATCCGCACCAATACCCATACCGGTGTACCCAAACTTAAACAACTTAATCTAAGTCTTACATTTTTATGTCAATTTTTTGTCGTAATGATTTTAGAAAATTGACTGTTTTATTTTATATAAACGGAAAATATATTAATTAAAGCTTCCATAAATATAAAGAATACTCAATAGGAAGCTGATTGTATTAATCCACGCATAAAAACGACGCACCAAACTGATAAGCAAAACACATCAAGTCTAAAAAATAAGATTCCAAAAATAACTATTTATTGAAGATTTGAGGTCAATGAGTTGTTTACAATTATTCAACAAGAGGATTAAGCACCTGTCCAATAAAAAGTATTATTCCAGAAAAATCTTCCCTTATGAGAAACAAAAAAGGATGGTCAGCTACAAAATCTATCTTAGGCGGAGTGAAATCATTCAACGAACAACCAACCATTTCACCAACAGTTGTTGCAGCAGCTTCGGTGCCTTCTTCATTTACTTCAATGAAAGACTTGTGAAATATTTCATTAACATAAAGGTCTTGACTTGCGGGAGATTCCACCATTTTTGTCAAACTCCCAGAGTTGAAAGGTAAATCCACTCCTAGTTCCTTCAACACATTTGAAGTTTCAAGCTCAAATGATATTTTGAATTTGGGAATTGTGAAATTACCTACGTCCACTTTTTGACTAGGAAGCATGCGTTCTAGGAACTTAGATTCAGAAGCCAACTTCTTAATCAAGAATGAGAGACCATCTTTTGTATCCGGAAGAAAAAAATACATAGAAAATTGACGTTTATCTTTTTTATCATCATCAAAACGACGAATATACTTATTGCCATGTTTATAAGGAAGGCCAAGAACTTTGAAACCATCAAAAACACTTATAAACTGATTGTGCGTGCTGGTTATGAAGGGAACCTTGACCGAGTTGCCATCGAGAAGGTGAAAATCATATTCTTTTGTTTCCAAAGCATCAAACTTCTCTTTCCATGTTCCTTTGAAGTATAATGCATTTGCAAAGATGAGTTTGGTTGTGTCATCTACTGATCCAGGTGGAAGAATAGTTTTAATAAGACCATTGGTCTTTTTATTCCCCCATAAATTTATTTCTTCAATCGCTTCAGCGGCCTTTAAAACAATATAAAATCAACAGGGCAAAAATATCAATTTCATAAGCAAAAATAATTGAAGAATTGAACTATTTGCTAGTCTAGATATTATATTCAATTATTCTGTTCCTAAAACAGTTGGGTATATCAATTGTAGTACATCAGTACATACAATTTGTCACAAACATTTTAGTTGTTAGTTTGTTTTTTGAAAATTTTAGTTGTTAGTTGTATGCTAAAGGATTGGGTAAGTTACTTTCTTCAGTACCATTATAAAGTTTGTAGTTGGCTTTCTACACATCTTGTATCCTCAATTTTACACATTGTTACAATTTTAGTCTCGAGCTATTTTTTCACACATCAAAGTTTTTTTGCCCTAATTTCAAATCTACATGGAAAATACAAATGTGTTGATTGATTTTGGTTTTGGGGACAAAAATTACCAATTTTTTTTTTTGTTTTTAGTGGGGTGGACATCGGTCAGTTATGGGTGGATTCGGGCTCTAAATATCAAATCCATCCTAATCCGTGGGTGAAATTCTGAGGCCCAATTTCACCCAATTAAACTATCGGTTTGGGCGAGTTTCGGTTAAGCAGGTGAAATGCTTGGGTTCATTCGGTTTGGGCTATCAATTGGCCCAACAATTCTTTTCAAAATTTTTTAAATTACAAAAAACAAAGTCGGCATAAAATTTTGAAGTTAATAATGAAATAAACAAATTAATTAGGCATATATTCTTGCCAAAACAAACAAGACTAAGGCCCCGTTTGGCCAGACTTATTTTTTACTTTTTATTTTAGCTTAAACGAAATAAAGAAGTATAAAATTATATTTGACACTATTTCTCCTTAAAAGTATTAGAGAAATAAAATAAAGAAGTAAAAAATAAAAAAAAATTAAGTCAAACATAATTTTTTCCTTCTTTACTATTTTTAAGGAGAAGAAAAAAAGAGGAAAATAAGCCGGGCCAAACGGGGCCTAAATTGCTTAGAAAAAGTTGAATGCATAGATTATTCATGATTCATTCATGTAGTTAATTGGCTTAAAATAGCCTAAATATTATGCCATCATTCATGATTCATTCAACTATGTTTTGCGAAAGCTTTCATTTTAAGTCAAACATTAAGCTCTAAGTCACAAAAGTTAACATAAAAAAGTCTCAACTCAGGAAAAAAAAAATACATGGAGTAGAAAAAATAATAATAGTAATAATAATAATAGTGGATATTATTATTATAAAAAAAATAGTGGGTATGAGATCGGTCGGATTTGGATTTCATTGCGTTTGAAAATCCAATTCGAACCAGTCCTCCTCAATCAATTCAAATCCAATTTTGCTCACCGGTTTAATCCATGACCCGACCCACTACCACCCAAAGCTCAATTTTTTTTTGTTGATTTTATCGAATTCGAATCGGTTCGGGAAATCTCGTCCACCCCTAGTTTTTACAACCAATATCTAGCTCACTAAACCGTCTAATATGATTCAGAGGGTCAATTCAACATCAAGTGATTTCAGCCCCGTCTAATATGATATCTTTCCTACCAAATCCAGCGTCAATCACCATTAAACTAACCATGGGTAAAATTACCACTTTTTAGTCCAAATTAGATTAAGACTGAAACAGCAATAATGTGTGAAACTCAGAACCCAAAAACCTAGATTTTAAAATAGGGTGATTGAAATCCTGTTTTTTAGTAGTATAAAATAGGAGACAAAAATATATTTAATTTAACTTAAGAAAGAAAATCCATGAAGGCTACGAATATACGATAGACAAGGACTGATCCATACCTTAGTTTTGAAATCAACGGAAGCCAAAGTAGCATTATAATCTGTGGTAACAGATTTTTGGAATGAAGGTTGAAGAGAAAGAGATCGTTCAACCCACACACCATTGACGAAAGAAAGGCTAGGTCCGCCGAAGCGAGAAGCATCGGAGAATGTAGAAGAAATAAGTTGAGAGGAAACAGAGTTGAGATGATCAGTTGAGTTGGCTTGGAGAAAAGAGAGAAGCTGATGTTGTGTTGGTCCCTCGGATCCAATAGCGATGATACTGAGTACGGTGAAGAGTAACAGGGGTGAGAATACTATGTTCTGGTTCTGAAATTCTGGTTTGGTAAACAAATGTTGTGTCATGTTCATTGACAAATCCATTGTTCTTCTTTCTTTCTCTATTAGTATTACTTTGTTGTTGTTCTACTTCTTTAGATTATGAATGAATGAACCTTTCATAGTGAGAGATATATATCAATTTTTCTAGAGTAATGCTAACGTCACTTTCTCTAATGCACTCCAATAATATCTTGCCATCTCATCCAATTTTTTATCTTCTTACCTAATAACACGTCAAATAAGTTGAGAAACCACGTTTGTTTTGTTTTTTTTTTATTTTTATATATATATATATATATTTTTTAATCATTATATGCAATATTTACTCACAACAAAAACTACAATAAGCTTCTATCTCTTTCCCTCCTAAAAAAAGCTTCCAACTCCTTCCAAACCATGTCACACATTGATGTTGCCATTTTCTCTATTCCAAGCTTATGGTCATTTTATAAAACTCGTTGACTAAAAACCCATTTACAATTCCATCACATTGAAAGAAATAATTCAAATTTTACCAAAATCTGCAATAAAAAAAGGTACCTAGATGGCCACCTTTATAGGGGGTTCAAATAAAAAAAGCAATTAATAGCGAAAGAAGTTGAAAAAGTTTCAAACTTTGATGTGAGAATTGTGGAGATTAAAGTGTGAAAATTGGGTACTATGATTTGAAATTGGTTTTTCTTTTTTGTTGATAAATTGATTTGGAATTGATTTGATTTGACTATGTCGCACAAAAACACCAAAATCACTTAATTCACTACAACTTTGTATCCAAAGTAAAAGAATGTTTATCCCTAATTTTTTTTAGAGACAATATGGAATGTTGAAGTGAATAGAAAGATGAAAAGTTCTTTTTTTTCCCTCAAATAATAATACGGAGTAATAAATAAATAGATATTTCTTTGAGAGTTACTTTCCATTTATGTTTTAACGTTTGCAGAAAGTAAAGAAAGAACACACCCTTATCAAAGTAAATTATGCACAATATCAGAAGAGATTGTTCATAAAAAAACCTCTTATTCTTTTTTCAATTGGATGGAAGTAAACCCAAGAACATTTATATGAGATTAGGTAAGTTTTTTCTAACTTAATCAAAATCTTGAATTCAATCTCTGTCTTTTGCATGCAGCATTGTAAAAACCTCTTGGAGAGATTGCCATCCATTTTGACCCCAAAAAACTTGAGGGATTTGTTTATGCAGTTATACGCGGATGATATAACTAGTTTACGCAAAAAAAAGAGAAGTAAGACCGACAATGAATCAGGCCAATTCGATAATTGATTCGTTAAACTTAATTTTGGAACCAAATGAGCCTAATTCAAGTTAAAAATTAAGTTCGTTAATTATATGACTTGTTTTCAAATACAAAACTTTGATTTTTTATTTTTTTTTAATTAGTGTGCGGGGCATTAACATCACCGTTTTTCAAAATTAGAGTCATACTAGTTATTTTCTAGAAAGAGAAAAAAACTCGCCCGTCTCCTAAGAGGTCATCCGGTTGATGTTTCAATCCTCAATCTCGAGAAACTCGGTTCGAGACCCAGCACACCAAGAGAGAAAAAAAAAGTCAGACATCACTCGACAAAAAAATTCAATAACTATTTTGTTTTAGCATTCACCATTAATTTAATCTGGCCTGAGAGTGTCAATCATCACTGAATCAACTAACGATTAATAATTCAATAACTATCTTTAATTATAAACAAAAGAACTACTTTTCAAATTCATTAAATAGACGATGTATCCACAATATAAACTAATACATTATTGAATGAATGTGAAAAATTTACTTTTACTTACTAATTAAGTATGGAGTGAGTTGTCCCGTGAGCTTAGCTCAATTGGTTGGACAATTGCATTATATATGCAGGGGGCCGGGGTTCGAACTCTGGTCATCCCACTTATCCACTTTAAAGGTGGAATTTCTAGCCACTAGGCTACTTGACCAAAAAAAAAAAAAAAAAGTATGGAGTGAGTTGATTAAAAAAAAAGTATGGAGTGAGTACAAATCAACAACCTGTGTAATCCAAAATAAAACAAAAATCAACGTACCCTGAAAACTTTACTTTTTAAAAAATAAAATTGTTTTTCGGTGGTGTTTCATTTATATATTTTCCACCAAATCTTATGTTTTATGTTATTTTTTGTTGTAATATTTTCATAAAATTGAGTATTTTATTTAAACGGCAAATATATTAACTAAAGCTCCCATAAGTATGTGGAATACTCAATAGCAGTGTTAATCCACGCATAAAAACCCTGCACCAAATTGACAAGCAAAATACATCAAGTCTAAAATTAAAAAATTCGGATTCTATTTTTCAAAAGGACAAAACTTACATGCATTGCTATAGGTGCATTTCTTACTTTTCCTCTCACAAAGAAGTAGTTTTTAAATTGAAAAACAGTTTTTTTGTTTTAAAAAAAAATTAAAAAACACAAAAAACCACCTCTTTGTGAGTGGAAAAGTAAGAAATGCACATATAGCAATGCATGTAAGTTTTGTCCTTTTCAAAATTTCAATTATTTTGGATTACAGAGTCCAAACTACATAAATACATACTACGAATTCTCCGAATTTTGCTTTTGCTTTTTTTTTTGGTTGCAATTTCCAATGATTTAAATTTCAAAAACAATGAATTAAAATTTCCAACAAATTAAAAAAAGAAAAATCCGTATTCTATTTTCCAAACTCTTTTGAACTTTTTTTTTACTTCAAAAAAAAATAGGGTTAATAGATCTTTATCCCCTGCAAAGTAGGTGAATTTTGCGTTACCCCCCTGAAATTTTTTTCTTTGAGATTACCCCCTGCAAAATTTATTTTTTTGATTTACCCCCTTGGATGCACTTTTTAAATGGTTATTTTGTTCAACTGATTTAAAAAGTGTTGTTTTTAAATCGGTTATTATGTTTTTTTTTCCTGCCACGTCAGCAAAAGGGGGGTAAATCAAAAAAATAAATTTTGCAAAGGGGTAATCTCAAAGAAAAAAATTCCAAGGGGGTAACACAAAATTCGCCTACTTTGCAGGGGGTAAAAGCCTATTAACCCGAAAAAAATATATTCCAAACAGTTCTAAAGGGGGTAAAAAGGGACTTTTGGGAGTCCGGATAAAAACATGGGGGATTAAGATAAAAATTCTAGCAATATATTCTCAACACCTTTTGGAAAGACTAATCAAGTTGCCAATAAGAAAATATAAGAATGTGGATAAGTGCCTTACCTTACATGTTAAAATTCACTTTTGCTTACAAGAAAATGTTAAAACTAACTATTATAAGAAAATATAAGCTTTGTCTACAATTACTCACCAAGAGGATTGAGCACCTGCCCAATAAAAAGTATTATTCCAGAAAAATCTTCCCTTATGAGAAACAAAAAAGGATGGTCAGCTACAAAATCTATCTTAGGCGGAGTGAAATCATTCAACGAACAACCAACCATTTCACCAACAGTTGTTGCAGCAGCTTCGGTGCCTTCTTCATTTACTTCAATGAAAGACTTGTGAAATATGTTGGAAACAAAAAGGTCTTGACTTGCGGGAGGTTCCACCATTTTTGTCAAACTCCCAGGGTAGAAAGGTAGAACCACTCCTAGTTCCTTCAACACATTCGATGTTTCAAGCTCAAATGATATTTTGAATTTGGGAATCCTGAAATTACCTACTTTCACTTTTTGACTTGGAAACTTGCGTTCTAGGAACTTAGATTCAGAAGCCAACTTCTTAATCAAGAATGAGAGACCATCTTTTGTATCCGGAAGGAAAAAATACATAGAAAATTGACGTTTATCTTTGTCTTGTTTATAAGGAAGGCCAAGAACTTTTCTGATAGCATCAAAATCACTAATAAACCCATTGCCTTGTTTATAATGAAGGCCAAGAACTTTGAAACCATCAAAAACACTTATAAACTGATCGTGCATGCTGGTTATGAAGGGAACCTTGACCGAGTTGCCATCAAGAAGGTGAAAATCGTATTCTTTTGTTTTCAAAGCATCAAACTTCTCATTCCATGTTCCATTGAAGTATAATGCATTTGCAAAGATGAGTTTGGTCGCGTCATCTACTGATCCAGGTGGAAGAATAGTTTTAATAAGACCATTTGTATTTCTTTCTGCCCATAAATTTATTTCTTCAATCGTTTCATCAGCCTATAAGACAATATAAAATTAATAGGGCAGAGAGATCAATTTCATAAGCATTTCAATAGAAAAATTGAACTCTTTACTAGTCCAAACATTATATTCACATATTCTGTTCCTAAATCAGTTGGATACAAGACAATAATGAGGACATAGACTGATAGTTTCAAAACATACCATATCCTTTGGCAATACATCAATTGATTAGTACATAGAATTTTGTCACAAACATATTTGTTTTTAGTACCACTATAAAGTTTGTGGCTGGCTTTCTATTCAAATGTTGCAGAACCAATGATTCTGTACTGTATCAAGCAATTACAAAAATACACATATCTTGTATTCACAAAACAGGATTTTAGTTCTCATATTTTAAATTTTGATCCTCAAGTTTACACATTGTTACAATTTTAGTCTCAACATCAAATTGTGATTTTTGTCTATAAAAAATGTGATTTGTTGCCCTATTTTCATGGTTCTAAGGATTTAACATGGTTCCTAAAATACAATAATCAAGTGATTGAGCTCAGATGATTACCAGGAACCGAACCCGGTTCTCCCAAACAATCCGTCTTTTGGTGAAGCTCATTAACCACTAGAGGCAAATATCTTGATTTTTTGTCCTATTTTCAAATCTCCAGGGAAAATGCATTTTTTTAATCACTTTTGGGGACAAAAATCACCACTTTTTTAGTCCTAACTCCTAAGGTCAAGAAACTAGATTAAGACCAAAATAGCAATAATGTGTGAGTGAAACTCACATTCTCTGAAATAGAAATAGAGAACGAAATAACTAGAAAACAAGGTTGTCTTAATATTCCCCTTCTATAGGGATCATCTAGAAAACAACGCGTTTTAAATTGATTCATAATGAAGAATCCAAAAACCTAGATTTTGAAATAGGGAAATTGAAATCCTGTTTTTTAGTAGTATATAAAACAGGGGATACTGATACATACCTTGGTTTTGAAATCAGCAGAAGCCAAAGCGGCCTTATAATCTGTGGTGACAGTTTGTTTGAATGAACGTTGAAAAGAAAGGGATCGATCAAACCACACACCATTGACGAAAGAAAGGCGAGGTCCGCCAAAGCGAGAAGCATCGGAGAATGTAGAAGAAATAAGTTGAGAGGAAACATAGTTGAGATGATCAGTTGAGTTGGCTTGGAGAAAAGAGAGAAGCTGTTGTTGCGTTGGTCCCTCGGATCCAATAGCGATGATGCTGAGTATGGCGAAGAGTGATAGGGGTGAGAATACAATGTTCTGGTTCTGAAATTCTGGATTTGTAAACAACTGTTGTGTCATGTTCATTGAAATACCAGTTTGGTAACCAACTGGATGATAAAAATCCATTACTCTGTTCTTCTTCTTCTTCTTCTTTGGATTATGAATGAATGAACCCTTAAATAATCTTTGTATGAAACGCGTTTTACAGAGAGATATCAATTTATTTTTATAACACGTATTTCTTTTTATCGATAAACTTTCTTTTATGATATTTCTCTGAGAATTAAAATACTTTCCATTTATGTTTTTTTTTTTTTTGGGTATTATTTTCCATTTATGTTTTAACGTGTGCAGAAAGTAAAGAGAGAACACACCCTTATCAAAGTAAATTATGCACAAAATCAAAAGAGATTGTGTATAAAAAAATAAAATAAAAAACCTCTTGATTCTTTTTTCAATCAGATAGAAGTAGGGCCAACAAACCCAAGAGCATTTATACGAGCAACAATTCTTCAATAGGCACAAACATAAAATATTAGTTGTTAGACACACACTCATAAGAAATATTAAAATTAAAGAAAAATGATTCAAATAATAGGATTTGTTGTGAAAATTTTATTTTTTTTTGAAATTTTTCGATTTATGTATGTGTGCCTAAATTATGTGTCCAAATACTTGTGCCTAGACAAGTGTTTCTCTTATGCGAGAGGTGTTTGGCAAATAGCATTGTAAAAAACTCCGCCATCCATTTGGATTATAAAAGGATGAATTTGTTTCTGCAGATGCGTGTCGAGGATCGGATAATCAATTTAGGCAAAAAAGAGAGAAGTAGGACCGATAATGAATCGCGTCAACTCGAACTGGATTTGACATTCAATTCGATAATTGATTCGTCGAACTTAATTTTTGAACTAAATTAATGAGCGGAATTCAAGAAAAAATTAAGTTCGTTAATTAAATGAATAAACATGAGTTATATATAGGACTTATTTTTCGATACAAAACTTTGTTTTTTTTTAATTAGTGTCAAGGTACTGGCATTACTGTTTTTCAAAAGCAGAGTCATACTACAGTAAAAACTCTTTAAATTAATACTCGGTAAATTAATAAACTCTCTAAAATAATAAATTTGTCCAATCCCGACTTGGGTCAATGTAAAAAATTGAAAAACTCGATAAAATAATAAGATAATAATTTCTCGGGAGATCCCTTTATAATTTTTGGTCCCAAGAAAATCATAAATTAATAATTTATAGAAACTGAAAAATATATGTCAAACTTGTTTAAGAATACATTGAACACATTTGTTCCTCTTGTTTACATTTACTGTACTTCAAAAGTCATTATTGATTTCCAATGCATATGAACACAGTAGTTACTAATTTACGTTGAGTTCCAAGGTTCGTTGCAACGTAATTCTAAGAGGCATAGACTAATTTGTCTTTTTGTTTGATATGTACAGTATAATTACTTAAAAACTCTTTAAATTAATAATTATTAATTTATCGATAAATTAATAACTCTCTAAATTAATAAAATTCTCTGATCCTGACATTATTAATTTATAGAGTTTTAACTGTAGTTAATTTTTAGAAAGAGAAAAAAACTCACACATCACCCAACCAAAATTTTTTAATTCTAATTCTATAACTATCTTTAATTATAAACAAAAAATTTACCTTTCAGATTAATCAATAAATAATTTATCTAATTTACAATATAGACTAAATATATTATTATTGAATGAGATCTGAAAAAATTACTTTTACTTGCTAATTAAGTATGGAGTGAGTACAAATCAACACTCTCTGTAACAAAAAAATATAAAAATTCAAAAGACACCGATCATGAACTTAATGTTTTGATGTGAAATTTTTGGTAAATCGGAATCCAAATTTTTATTTTATTTTTTAAAATATAAAATTGTTTTAAGTGGTGTTTTATTTATATATTTTCGGCTAAATCTTACTCCTTTCGTTTCTTTTTAATTGTCTTTTTAGAATGATAACACAAAATTAAGGAAGATTTTTACACGTTTTCTTCGTATTATACCCTCGTTTTAATCCACCAATACATTCCTATTTTTTTGCCCACACTTTCTCTTTCCAATAAATTTTATATATTATGTAAATTTTTTTTTTAATATTTTATGTACCAACAAAAAAATTTTAAAAAAAGATTTAGTTTTCCAAATATATAGCATTAATTAGTTTTATAGAAAAAGATAAGAGCAATTGACAAATAGTATAATTGACAAATCATACCGATAAAATACAAAAGGACAATTAAATAGAAACACCAAATATGATAATAAAAGACAATTAAAAAAAACGGAGGGAGTATGTTTTTATGTCTTTTTGTTGCAACATTTTCAGAAAATTGAGTATTTTATTTAAATGGCAAATATATTAATTAAAACTCCTATAAGTATAAGGAATACTCATGAATAGGAAGCAGCAGTAATCCACGCATAAAAACGCTGCACCAAACTGATAACACAAAGTCTAAAAAAAATAAAATTAAAATCCTATTTTTCAAAATTTCAATTATTTTAGATTGCACAGTACAAATTGCAAAAATACATACTACAGATTCTATTTTCCGTACCTAAACAATTTCAACTTCTATTTTCGAAATTTTTTCTTTTGCTATTTTTTCTTTGCAATTTCCAATGATTTAAATTTCAAAAACAATGAATTAAATTTTCCAACAAATTAAAAAAAGAAAAATCCAAATTCTATTTTCCAAACTTTTTTGAAATTCTTTTACTTCAGAAAATAGATTCCGAATAGTTCTAAAGATAGCAAAAAAGGAATTTTTGTAGTATGGAGAAAACATGAGGGGATTATGATAAAAATTCTAGTAATATATCGTATATAATCCATTCTCAAAACCTTTTGGAAAGACTAATGACTAATCTAGTTGCCAATTAGAAAATATAAGAATGTGGCATAAGTATATTACCTTACATGTTAAAATTCACTTTTGCTAATAACAAAAAATGTTAAAATTAACTACTGAAGATGTGAAGTCTAATATGCATTGTTTACAATTAATCATCAAGAGGGTTGAGCATCTGTCCAATGAAGAGTATTTTTCCTGATAAATCTTCCCTTATGAGAAACAAAAAAGGATGATCAGCTACAAAATCTATCTTAGGCGGAGTGAAAACATTCCTCGAACTACCACTCGCTATATCACTAACAGTTGTTGCAGCAGCTTCAGTGCCTTCTTCTTTTATTTCAATGAAAGACTTGTGAAATATTTTGTGAACATAAAGGTTTTGACTTGCGGGAGATTCCACCATTTTTGTCAAACTTCCTGGGTAGAAAGGTAGATCCACTCCTAGTTCCTTTAACACTTTTGAAGTTTCAAGCTCAAATGATATTTTGAATTTGGGAATTTTGAAATTACCTACTTCCACTTTTTCACTAGGAAGCACGCGTTCTAGGAACTTAGATTCAAAAGCCAACTTCTTAATCAAGAATGAAAGACCATCTTTTGTATCAGGAAGAAAAAAATACATAGAAAATCGACGTTTATCTTTGTATTGTTTATAAGGAAGGCCAAGAACTTTTTTGATAGCATCAAAACCACTAATAAACTTTTTGCCATGTTTATAAGGAAGGCCAAGAACTTTGAAACCATCAAAAACACTTATAAACTGATCGTTCATGCTAGTTATGAAGGGAACCTTGACCGAGCTGCCATCGAGAAGGTGAAAATCATATTCTTTTGTTTCCAAAGCATCAAACTTCTCTTTCCAAATTCCTTTGAAGTATAATGCATTTGCAAAGATGAGTTTGGTCGAGTCATCTACTGATCTAGGTAGAAGAATAGTTTTAATAAGACCATTGGTCTTTTTTTTCACCCATAAATTTACTTCTTTAATCGCTTCACCAGCCTTTAAAACAATATAAAATCAATAAGTCAAAAATATAAATTCCATGAGCATTTTAATGGAAGAATTGAACTGTTTGCTACTCTAAATATTATATATAAATATAATTATTCTATTCCTAAAACAGTTTGATAAAAATGCATATCAAATATCAATTGTAGTACATTAGCATATACAATTTATCACAAACATTTCAGTTAGTATTTTTTGTTTTTTAAAGAAAATTTTAGTTGTTAGTTGTATGCTACCAAAGGATTGGGTAAGTTACTTTCTTCATTACCACTATAAAGTTACTTTCTACACATCTTGTATCCTCAATTTTAAACATTGTTACAATTTTAGTCTCAAGCTAATTTTTCATTTATCAAATTTTTTTCCCCTAATTCCAAATCTACATGGAAAATACAATTGTGTTGATTACTTTTGGGGACAAAAATTACAACTTTTTTGTTTTTATTTTCACCATCTGTACGCGGTCCACTAGACTATCTAATCTAATTCGAGTAGATTAGCTATTACATCAAGTAGTTCCAGCGCCAATACCAACTATCGATAAAATTACCACCTTTTTAGTCCAAACTAGATCAAGACTAAAACAACAATAATGTCTGAAACTCAAAACCCAAATACCTTTTAAAATAGTAGAGATTGAATAAATAAATCCTTTTTAAGTTTTTTAAAGTATCAAATAAATCCTTTTTAAGTTTTTTAATTAATAAATAAGTTATTAAATTAGTAATTTCTAACACCTAGATCCTTCAATTTACTTAAAAAGGATAGAACTTAAATTTTACAATTACAAATTTAAAAGATCAAAGATCTATTTATTACTTACAAAATTTGAAGGACTTATTTGTTGTTTAAAAAATTTAACCGACAAATTTATTCCAAACATAAAATTTAAAGAATCTATGCATTTTGAGTTTAATTTAACTTAAGAAATAACAATAAATAGAAAGAAAATCCATGAAAGCTACAATATTTTGTTGCGGAGACAAGGACCGATACATACCTTGGTTTTGAAATCAATGGAAGCCAAAGTAGCCTTATAGTCTGTAGTGACAGATTTTTTGAATGAAGGTTGAAGAGAAAGAGATCGATCAACCCACACACCATTGACGAAAGAAAGGCGAGGTCCGCCAAAGCGAGAAGCATTGGAGAGTGTAGAAATAAGTTGGGAGGAAAAGGAGTTAAGATCATCAGTTGAGTTGGCTTGGAGAAAATCGAGAATCTGACGTTGTGCTGGTACCTCGGATCCAGTAGCGATGATACTGAGTACGTTGAAGAGCGACAGGGGTGAGAATACGATGTTCTTGTTCTGAAATTCTGGTTTTGTGAACAAATGTTGTGTGATGTTCATCGAAACATCATCAGTTTGGTAACCCATTCTTCTTCTTTCTTTATTTCGCTGTTATTTTACTTTGTTGTTGTTGTTCTTCTTCTTCTTTGGATTATGAATGGTAGAAGTTAGAACCCTTAAATAATCTTTGTATGAAACGCGCTTTTATAGCTTTTAGACTAAAAAAGATTGACAGAGATATCAATTTTTTTTATAATAGTATTTCTTTTTATTGATAAACTTTTTTTTTTTTATGAAATTTCTCTGAATTAAATTACTTTCCATTTATGTTTTAACGTGTGCAGAAAGTTTTGTAAAAAACAAAAGTTTGCAAAAAGTAAAGAGATAACACACCCTTATGAAACTAAATAATGTACAAAATCAAAAACGATTGTTTATAAAAAAATAAATAATAAACCGCTTGATTTTTTTTCGGCTTAAATATTATTTCAGTCACAACAATTATGTCTCATTTTAAAAATAGTCCATATAAAAAAAATTCATTTTAAAATTTTAAAACTTTTAAAATAGCCCCTGAGCAGGATTCTCTGAGCTGTTTAAAAAATCCTGCTCAGGGGCTGTTTAATTTTTTTTTGAGATTTTGCAAAGACTAATTTTTTTTTACAAGTGTTGTTTTCAAAATGAGGTATAATTTCATTGATTGAAATCATATTTAATTTTTGAATTATATAAACCGAATTCAAACTAAAAATTAAGTTTGTTAATTAAATAAATAAGTTATATATTCAGGACTTGTTTTCCAATACAAAACTTTGATTTTTTTAGTATCTGGTGCACTAACATCATCGTTGTTCAAAAATAGAATCATACTAGTTGTTTTTGTTTTCTGGAAAGATAAAAACAAGTCGTCCGTCTCTCGAGAGGTCATTTGGTTGAGGTTTCAATTCTCAATCTCGAGAAATTCAATTTGAGACCTAGTATCGAGAGAGTAAAAGAGTCACATATTATCGGATGAAAAAAAAAAATCGATTTGAGACCCAGTATCGAGAGAGTAAAAAAGTCACACATTAATGGGATGAAAAAAATATTAATTCAATTAACTATCTTTAATTATAAACAAAAAAGCTACTTTTCAAATTCTTTAAATAGCATATGTAACCAAAAAATAAAATCAACACTAAGATCTCTCTGCTGACCTAAGAATGGATCTCCATGAATCATTAAGCTACCAAACCATTGTTTCTCTCAACATCACAAAACATTTGTTTTCAAAAGAAGAATTTCAGAACAAGAACATCACATTTTCACCCTTATCGCTCCTATCTTTGGTGAGCATCATCACTGCTGGATCTGAGGGTTCTACTACAAAACAGCAGCTTCTCTCCTTCCTTCAATCCAAATCCCCTGATCATCTCAACTCATTCGCTTCTCATCTTATTTCTTCTCTGCTCTCCAATGCTGCTCTGCTTGGCGGACCTCGCCTTTCTTTCGTCAATGGTGGATGGATTGAACAATCCCTTCCTCTTCAACGTTCCTTCCAACAAATTGTGGCTACTGATTATAAGGCTGCTTTGTCTTCTGTTGATTTTCAAACCAATGTATATAAAAACCTAACTCCTTTTCTTATAATTGAGTGTAACATATACACTTCTTCCTATTGTTTTTTAAGTGTAGCTTTTGTAAAAACATAGATAAAATTTGCGTTCCGAAATAAAAGTATCTTTTTATACCATTATATATATTGGTAGATAGACGAAATGACAATAACAATTGAAAACTCTCTCTCTCAGTCTCTCTCACACACACACACACACACACACACACACACACACACACACACCAGTGGAGGAATTGGGTTTGAATCCTGGTCATAGCATTTGACCTAACCATTTCGGCAATTTTGCTAGTTGAGTTAGGATTTTGTGGACAAGTATTAGATTTATTGATTCTTTTCCAAATAAACTCCTAATTTATACTGCTAAGTATCTTGTAATATGAGAAATCCGACAAAATATAGACTAATTTGTGTAGATTAATTAGCTAATTGTAAGTTGATTAGTTACCTTGTACCACAAGTTAGTTAGTTTAGGAGTTCTCTAGTCGGTTAGAATCAGTTATAGTTTGTTAGATAAGTTAGTTACTATGCTAACACATCTATATAAGCTCATTTCTCATGTAACTTGATTTACATTCTATCAATAATAGAAAATAGCTTTATCTTCTCTTTTGTTATCTTCTACCTTTAAGCTTTTCACTCCTTCATCAATGGAGTTTTCTTCATGCTTTATGGTATCAGTTTACTTTCTTGTTAAAATCAAAACTAAGTATACGTTTCCGAAGGTTATTATTCATTCACTGAAGTCATTTATTGAATTTTTTTTTTCTTATTTGATGTGTTATCAAGCAAAAATGAGTGTATATAAGATGTTATAAACAAGTTTTGCAATTTCCTGCTGGACAGAACCCTTGCCTTCTTACTCAAGAAAAATGTTTTGCAACTATCTGTTACCTTGGCTGCTGTCTAGTATAATTGATATTTGTTATATGTATTGTATCCAACTAATTTTGGAATAGAATATGTGAATATAAGAGTTAGACTAGAAAAAATTAAACTATTCTATTGAAATGCTCATTATTAAGTTGATATTTTTTGCACTATTAATTTTATATTTGATATTTTTGTAAAGGCAAGTGAAGTGGCCAAAGAAGTAAACTTATGGGTTGAAAAAGAGACAAATGGTCTTTATTAAAACAATTCTTCCACTCGGGTCGGTAGATAACTCAACCTTTCTCATATTTGCAAATGCATTGTATTTTAAAGGAGCATGGGCTGAGAAGTTTGATACTCAAGAAACGAAAGAATATGATTTTCACCTTCTCAATGGCAGCTCGGTCAAGGTTCCCTTCATAACCAGTATGAACGATCAGTTTATCGGTGTTTTTGATGGTTTCAAAGTTCTTAGCCTTCCTTATGAACAAGGAAAAGATAAACGTCGATTCTCTATGTATTTTTTTCTTCCAGATACAAAAGATGGGCTCTCATCTTTGATCGAGAAAGTGACTTCTAAATCTGAGTTCTTGGAACAAACACTTCCTAATAAAAAAGTGGAAGTAAATGACTTTAGGATTCCAAGATTCAACATATCGTTTGAGCTTGAAATTTCAAATATGTTGAAGGAACTAGGAGTGGATCTGTTAGTAGTTGAGGGTAGTAGTGATAGTTTAGGAAATAGTTTGATAGTGTATAAGACTTTAGTTGATAGTTGAAAGATATAACCAAGTAGTGTGAGAGCTAATATTGAAGTATTTAGTAATATGAGACAAAAGATAACACGTTAACAATCAACTTATTGTAGGAGGAGAGTAGTAGTAGTAGTATGGTGAAGCCTTTTTTTTTTGAATGGCTATGGTGAAGCCTTAATGTTACTGACATTTCACCTCAAAGACTTGATTATAATTGTACATATGTTTGCATATTTATAGGTGGAAGGTATGTTCTAGATACTACATTCTAGAATTTTCATGACACTTTCCTAATACATGTATGGTATTGATTTATTCTATGAACTACTAAAGTATTCTAGACAATTCTAGACATGTGCTTCATTACCTAATTTTCTATAAATTACTAATGTATTCTAGAAATATCTAGAAATGTGCATCATATTTCAACTGGATCTACCTTTCTATCCTGGAGGTTTGACAAAAATGGTAGACTCTCCTATGGATAAATTCCTTTATGTTTCTAAAATATTTCACAAGTCTTTCATTGAAGTAAAAGAAGAAGGCACTGAAGCTGCTGCAACAACTCTTGGTGATATGCTGTTGGGGTGTTCGATGCGTGATTTCACTACGCCTAAGATAGACTTTGTAGCAGACCATCCTTTTTTGTTTATGATTAGAGAAGATTTTTCTGAAACAATACTCTTTATGGGGCAGGTGTTCAATCCTCTTGTTATGTGATCATAAATAACATGATCAAATAATAAGAAAGTTAATGCTAAGACTTTGTCAAATATATTTAGTTTGATAACTTTTATATCAGTCGATTCCTATCTACATTCTTTTATTCTTTTAAATGTTCATTACATTTAAGATATAGCAATTGTCTTTTTTTGTGTGTTAGCTCTTCAGTTCTCAGAGAATGAGAGTCTTATAATCCTCAGATTGGCTATTAGGTAAGTAAATATTGGACAAAAATTGTTATAACCAAAATTCAAAATTAGGTTCTTCCGAATAATTTATCCTCAAGTGGAGTTTCCTTTTTTTCTTCTTCTTAAAGTGTGATAATTCTTGAAATTTATTTTAGAGCATTACTATTATAAAGACATTTCCATCAACCAATTAAAATCTTGTATTGTCTGGAAAACACATGGTGAATTTGCACTGGTTTTGTGCCACCAAGTTGGTTTTGCCTTCGCGATGCACCACTAGTGATGAAATTATTCGAGACATACATATCATTTTCCTTTATATTAAATTAAATTTATTTTGAATCTTTTCCATATTTGTTCATTGAAGTGGATTAATCTTTGAATTCTAGATGACTTAGTCTCTAATGATAAACTTATACATCAGAGTAGTCACTAAAGAGCCTGCTATAGAGGTGTACGAGGCTTTACTCTTATCATGCCTTTTGCCTTTTAGGTACTGTGCTCTTATTGATATCGTTGTTGATGGAAAATTTAATATCGCAATGAGTCATTTAACCAAAGTAATATGCTATTACATGTTTGATCTACTTGCTCTGGTTCATTTTCTGTTGGCAAAAGTTAGATTCTAATTTATACTAGTACATAACATTTTTTATAACAGCCAAATATATTGACAACGATACGCCAAACCAAGCACAAGATGTACCTGGTATTGGAATCAAAATAGCAGAATTCAAAACAGGAAACCCCTAGAAAACCAAACAAGTACATAACCAACACAGAAACGCAGCCAAACCAGAAAAAACAGTCTCAAAACAGAACAGAAACGGCTAAAACAGACGAAACCAGTAACTCAGCCAAGCAGTACGGTTCCAGAGAACCAGAATAGCCTTCGGAAAACTGAATCACCTAGCCATACATACATGGATTTTTTGCCGCTCTTCCTAGATACCATCACCACGCCACGCCAACTACTTAATATATATCATTCACAACTTCATCTAAGATGAGAATTTGTTCTCTTTTCACTTTCTCTCCCTTATAATCTCAACTAATTAATAACTTTTAATATATTTAATAACATAATAGAGGGATAGACCAATATTATGGAGGTAGTCATACTAAAAGCATATTGATATGGTGTGTGTAGTAAACATAATTGAATGCTTGAATCTTGGGCAGCATACATTTTTGTCTTTTGTTTGTTAATGGGATGCTTTCTTAACAGATTTTAAGTATGATTTTGCTTGAACTTGGTCTTTGATTATAGCGCGGAGAAAAACTTGGGAAATTGATTCTTGTGTGAAAACCTGTGAAATCCGCTTATTGGCTAAACCGTTGTCAAACTAAAGTGACTGTATGTCGTGGATGACAAACAACGTTGTTTTGTCTACCATTAACTTACTTTTCTTAAAGCAATGTCGTGGATGACAAACAACGTTGTTTTGTCGACCATCGTATATGTCTACTATTTTTAAGAAAATTGACGTCTATTGACGGATAAAATCCATCACTATAAGCTACATGTCCATAAGTAAAGGGCAACCATGTTATATATATAACCTGGTCAGATATTTGCTATTATTACTACTTCTGATATATATTATATAAAAAATAATAGGCTCAATTAAAATTCAATCATTATACTTTAGTTAGTTTCAAAAGAACAACCATTAAACAATTTTAATCCATTCTGATTAACAAAGCAAACTTTTCTCTTAATCTAATTAAGGGTGATCCAACTGATTCTAGAATGGAAAGTTAAGATCACATTGCAAGAGGATTGAGAACTTGTCCAATAAAGAGAATCGTTCCAGAAAAGTCTTCTCTAATAAAAAACAAGAAAGGGTGGTCAGCTACAAAGTCTATCGGAATCCGTGGAGGACTGATATGTGGAGCACACATGCATGTACCTGCAGCAACAGTCACTGCAGCAGCTTCGGTTCCTTTTTCATTTACTTCAATAAAAGACTTGTGGAATATACTGGAAACATAAAAGTCTTGATCTATAGGAGAGTCCACCATTTTTGTCAAACCTCCCGGCGAGAAAGGTAAAACAACTCCTAGCTCCTTCAATACGTCAGAAGTTTCAAGCCCAAAAGATATATTGAATCTTGGAATTCTGAAGTCCCCTACTTTCACTTTTTCTCGAGGACGCTTATGTTCAAGAAACTCAGATTCGGAAGCTACCTTCTTAATCAAAGCTAACAACCCATCTTTTGCATCGGGAAGAAAAATGTAAATAGAGAATTCCCGCCAATGTTCACCTTGCTTAAATATATAAGGCTCATAAAGAAGACGAAGGACTTTAAAACCATAAAAAACACTGATATACTGTTTATTCTTGCTGGTCATGAAGGGAACCTTGACTGAGCTACCATTGAGAAGACGAAAATCGTAGTCTTTCGTTTTTGAAGTAGCAAACTCCTCCGCCCACGCTCCTTTGAAGTATAGTGCATTCGCAAAGATGAACTCGGTTAAGCTATTAACTTGATTGGGTGGAAGTAGATTTTTTATAAGACCTTTTGTCTTTTTCTCAACCCATGAGTTCACTTCCTTTGTCACTTCAAGAGCCTTTAAAACAATATCAAACAAAAAATTAACAGTGCAACAAGATAAATTGAATTCTTTTAGCGAAAATTTTAATAGAATAATTGAACTTTTGATGATATTATTGTCACATGTTCTGTTGCTAAATAAGTTGGATACCATCACAGATGTGTTGGAGATAAACTCTCACAAAGAATGAACAACAAAGAACTTAGAACACTAAGGAAGAAAACGAGAACTATGAATAAAACTTGAAGAGAATGAATAAAGGAAAAAGTAAATCTTATTCTTCCACAAAGGGCCTTAGTAGTTATATATACAAGAGGGGGTTGCGTAAAGTGCAACTGCCTTAACTACCTCGGACAAAACAAACAAAATAACTAACTAACTAACTACGCTAGCTAACTACTAAAACAGAGCAGAAGCTAAGCAGCTTCAGAAGCTGTTGCTTCAGAACCTGTGACCTTCAGAAGTTGTGTGAGCATCAGAAGTTGGTTGCTTCAGGTTCTGATGAGTTCAGCATCTGATGAGCATCAGAATTCAGCAGAGCTTGAATTACAAACCAACACTCCTCCTTAATTCAAGCTGTCAAAACTCACAACTCCCATTTCTCTTCTGAGCTTGAGAAATTGGTCTCTCTTCACAGCTTTGGTTAGAATATCAGCTTGTTGATTGTCAGTAGAGCAATACTCCAGTTTCAACTTTCCTTTATTGACTTGGTCTCTGAGGAAGTGAAACCTTGTCTCAATATGTTTGCTCTTCCCATGGCTAACAGGGTTCTTAGCCAAGTTGATTGCTGACTTGTTGTCAATCTTCAGCACAACTGTGATGTCAGCAATAATGTTCATCTCACTGAGAAGTGATTGCAGCCAATTTGCCTGACATGCAGCTAGGGACCCTGCTACATACTCTGCCTCACAGCTGGAGAGTGCTATGACTGACTGCTTCTTAGAGCACCAAGATACTGGTGCATTTTGAAATTTAAACAAATAACCACTGGTACTCCTCCTGTCCACCTTATCACCACACCAATCTGCATCAGAAAATCCATTTAACTCAAGTTTTCCATTGTCCTTAGAGTATGGAAATACAACACCATAGTGGATTGTGCCATTGATGTATCTAAGTATCCTTTTAGCTGCCAATAGGTGACACTTTAGTGGTTTACTCATAAACCTGCTTACATAGCCAACTGCATAACTGATATCAGGTCTAGTTTGACACAAATACCTCAGTGAACCTATCAATTGCCTGAACATGGTAGAGTCCACTGCATCACTGCCTGTATCTTCTTCAATCTTGGCTCTTGTATCTGCAGGTGTGACTGATGAATTGCAATCAAGCATTTCAAACTTTCTCAGAATCTCAGTGGCATACTTAGCTTGATGCAATATCATCCCTTTTGGAGTTTCTAAGAGCTCCATTCCCAGAAAGTAAGTTAACTTTCCTAGGTCAGTCATTTCAAACTCACACTTCATCTGTGATTTGAAATTCTCTATCTCTATAGATGAGCTACATGTTACTAACAGATCATCAACATACAAACATATGATTAACATGTGTTTGTCATCACTGCATTTCACATAAACACCATACTCTACACTGCATTTTCTGAAGCCTTGCATAACAAAGAATTGATCAATTCTTTTGTTCCAAGCTCTTGGAGCTTGCTTCAGACCATACAGAGCCTTATTCAGCTTCAGAACTTTGTCTTCCTTGCCCTTCAATTCAAACCCTGGAGGCTGCTTCACATACACATCTTCCTCTAAGGGTCCATTTAGAAATGCTGACTTCACATCTAAATGAAATAAGGGCCATCTTCTACTACAAGCCAATGCAATCACTAGCCTTATAGTTTCATGTCTTGCCACTGGAGAGAATACCTCATCATAGTCCAAACCTTGCTTCTGAAGGAATCCTTTGGCCACAAGTCTTGCCTTGTATTTTATCACCTTGCCTTCAGGATTTTGCTTGACTTTGTACACCCATTTCACACCAATTGCCTTTTTATCAGAGGGCAATTCACACAAGTCCCATGTCTTGTTCTTCTCTATAGACTTCAACTCATCAATCATTGCCTCCATCCAAACTTTACTCTTTAGTGCAGCTTTGGTATCTAAAGGTTCAGTATCTGCAAGCATTGCATAATGCACAATTTCTCCTTCATTGTCTACTGCATTGTCTGATACAATCTCACAGTCAACTAACCTTCTTGGTAATTGAGTGTTTCTCTGAGGTCTTGGCGGTACATTAGTATCCTCATCATCACTTGAAGTATGCATGTCTTCATCACTTACATTACCTTGATGCTGATTCACAAAAGTGGGAGTGTCATTAGCAGTGCTTGCTTCACCACCTAAGTCCACTGCACAAGTTTTCTTAGATGAGAGCTTCTGACCCCAATCCCAACTTTCATTTTCTAGTACCTTCACATCTCTGCTGATCTCTACTTTGTCACTTGTAGGATTATACAGTCTGTAGGCACCCGTTCTATGATATCCAACAAATATCATAGGAACACTCTTGTCTTCCAGCTTCTTTCTCTTAGCATCAGGTACATGTTTGTAGCACAAGCTGCCAAACACCTTTAAGTGACTTACACTTGGCTTACTCTTGGACCACACCTGTTGAGTCTTTGGTGTTGGCTGCATTTTTGGTAAAATAAACTCTGTAGCAGGATGCTGGATCCGATGCCTCAAGCATTGCGTAGAGCATTGGAGCGTCTCACTGGAAGTGTTACTTGCGCGCCAAGCATGCGCGTTTTCTATTTATGGAATTTATATTTCTCTCTCATGAATCATATCTTGTGCGAAAAGAAAGGCTTTATTTTCTAAACAAATCTTTTGTTTAGAGATTGGTTCAGAAATTATTGTGAAGATTTATTTTCAAAACATATCTAATCTTTTAAGATATGGTTTGTTTTTATTTTTTGTGAGTTGGATATTATTTTGGTTCAGATCTTTTTGACCCATGTCACCAGCTATATATATGAGGAAGGAGCTAAACCTAATTCAAGTATTGTTCACGCCGTCTTGTGTTTTTGTCTAAGAAATTAGGTTTTGCGTGTGTGTTAATTTTGTGAGCCTTTCTTGTGTCACCTTGATGCAAGCTTAGGACGTGTTCTTGAGTTGTAATTTTGTGTTCCTTCTCCTAAGCTTTGAAGTACGGAGTTAGGACTTTTGGTGTTTTACACTCTAAGCCTTTAGGTACGAGTGTGTAGTTTTAGGAGTGTGTCTCCAAATCTTCGTGTAACTGAGTTATTGAAATCCTTGCTGTTTGTAAGGTTGTAGGGGAGTGAGATGGGATCTCATATCTAGGAGTTCCTAGGTAGAAGAGTCATTGGTAGTGCCTAGGTTGTAAGTTGTAAACGGGGCGTTTGCTGATAACTTAGAACTAGGGCTATTATAGTGATATTCCTTCCTGGATTGGTATCCCCCAGATTAGGGCTTGTTTAAGCGCCGAACTGGGTTAACAAATATCCTGTGTTCTTTATTTATTTGCTTGCTTGTTTTAATTTCATTGCGTGCGAGGCCGGATAGATTGCTAGAGCATCGAGTAGAGCATCGTGCATAGCGTGCCAGGAATTTCAATTGGCATCAGAGCAGGCACCCTGCCTGTTCCTAGGGTGAGATTCAGGACCTGAATTCTCTGGCATCATGGAAAAAGATGGAGGCTACATGAACAGACCACCGTTGCTCAATGGATCCAGCAACTATGACCAGTGGAAATCCAAAATGACGGCCTTTTTGCGATCGATTGATAGTAAAGTGTGGAAAGTTGTGCTAACTGGATGGGAATGCCCTACCTATACTAGCAAGGAAGGTACCTCAACGGGGGTGAAAAAACCTGAAGTAGAATGGACTCCAGAAGAGGAAACTGCAGCTCATTACAATCACAAAGCCATCTACGCTCTCTTTAATGGAGTAGACGCTAGTGTTTTCAAACTTATCAAAAACTGTGTGTCAGCCAAAGAAGCATGGGAGATATTAGAAAAGTGCTATGAAGGGACTACCAAAGTAAAACAGTCAAAGATTCAACATCTCACATCCAAGTTTGAATCCTTAAGAATGAAAGATGATGAGAGCATCCAAGATTTTCATTTGAGTCTTCTAGACATTGCAAATTCTTTTGAAGCCTTAGGGGAAAAAATTTCTGATGAAAAATTATCAAGGAAACTTCTCAGGTCCCTTCCCAAAAGGTTCGATATGAAGGTAACGGCAATTGAGGAAGCACATGACATCTCCACTATGAAGATGGATGAACTTGTTGGATCCCTCCAAACCTTTGAAATTGTTTTGAATGAACGTGGTGACAAGAAGAACAAAAGCATTGCTTTTGTTTCAAACACTGATGATAGCAATGACCAAAGTGAGGATGAAGAGGAAGATAGCATAGCTGATGCTATTGCCATGCTTGGTAGACAATTCAACAAAGTGTTGAAAAGAGTTGGAGGTAGGAATCGACAGAATGGGCAGAGCATCCAGTTCGACATCAACAAGCAGCAGAATAGTCTGAAGAAAACCAAGTCTGAAGAAAAGAGCAGTCAAGGCAAGGGTGTTCAGTGTCATGAGTGTGAAGGTTATGGACACATAAGGTCAGAATGTGGAACATATCAGAAAAGACAAAAGAAAGGGCTAACTGTTTCTTGGTCAGATGAAGACACTGATGAAGAAAGTGAATCAGCAAGACATGCGACTGCTCTCACTGGAACATGTGTTAATGTTGAGGATTGGGAATCTGATGAAGATGGGGATGTGTCTTATGAAGAACTTGCCAGCACCTACAAAGAATTGGTCACTAGATATGAAGAGATGTGTAGAATTCTTGAGAAACAAAAGAAGACCATAAATAAACTTCAAACTGAAGTGAACATGCAAGTTGAAAAGGCTACACAGGCAGAAGAAAAAGTCATCCAAGTGAATGCTCAAATGGATGATCTAAGGAAACGTGTTAGCCAGCTGAACCCAGGAACAAATCTTCTTGAAGAAATTCTGGATAGTGTACCAAGTGGGAAGTTAAAGTCTGTTGGATACAACTACTCTAATCTCAATCAGTATCAACAAAATCCTGAAACTAAGTTCTCATCAGGTGGAAACATGATTGATCCCTGTACTGGAAAAGTGATGCTGGAGCATCAGCCTCGACATTCTAAAGCCTTTCCTGTCCCAAAATTTGCTCTTGACCCAAAATCCTCAGCCAGTCAAGGACCAAGACCACGTACTTACCAAAGATCAAATAGTCAAAGAAGATATCGTAGATGGGTATGTCATCACTGTGGAAAAAGGGGACACATCAGACCTTTTTGCTACAAGTTGCACGGTTACCCCAACCAGAAGCCTAATCAAAATGTAACACATGAGAAGACCATTGTCAAGAAGGAATGGAGACCTATAGAAGAAAGTGCTGCATTACCTAAGGAAGAAGATGTTGGGTTAATTGCTCACACTTCCCTAAGAGCTTCTTCAAGGGAAGATTGGTACTTTGATAGTGGGTGCTCTAGACATATGACTGGTGAAGAGAAATACCTCATGAATGTTAGATCCTACAAGGCCAGTTTTGTGACTTTTGGAGATGGTGCAAAAGGAGAAATAATAGGAATTGGGGACTTGATCAACCATGGACAACCGAATCTAGAGAATGTGCTTTTGGTCAAAGGTCTTACTGCAAATCTAATAAGCATTAGTCAGCTGTGTGATCAAGGCATGAAAGTTAACTTCACTAAGTCTGAATGTTTAGTTAACAATGAGGAAGGTCAACTAATGCTGAGAGGGACTAGATCTAAAGACAATTGTTACCTGTGGATGCCTCAGGAAGAAGCTCTCACATCCACCTGCCAAATCACCACAGAAGATGAAGTTCAACTATGGCACCAGAAACTGGGACACCTGAATTTGAAAGGAATGAAGAAAGCTATATCAGTAGAAGCCATTAGAGGCCTTCCCAAACTCAAGATCGTTGAAGGAAAGGTGTGTGGTGAATGTCAAATTGGAAAGCAAATCAGAATGTCGCATCCAATGCTGGAGCATCAGACAACCTCCAAGGTTCTTGAATTATTACACATGGATCTCATGGGACCCATGCAGGTTGAAAGCTTGGGAGGAAAGAGGTATGCTCTTGTAGTGGTAGATGATTACTCTAGATACACATGGGTGAATTTCATTAGAGAAAAATCAGATGCTTTTGATGTGTTCAAGGAGCTGTGCATTCAACTTCAAAGAGAGAAAGGAAGTAATGTTGTTAGAATCAGAAGTGACCATGGAAGAGAATTTGAGAACTCAAAATTCAACGAATTCTGCTCCACTGAAGGGATCAAGCATGAGTACTCGTCTCCTATAACCCCACAACAGAATGGTGTGGTTGAAAGGAAGAACAGAACCATCCAAGAATCAGCTAGAGTCATGCTTCATGCCAAAAGCATTCCATATCATTTTTGGGCTGAAGCCATGAACACTGCTTGCTACATACACAACAGAGTTACTCTAAGAAAAGGTACTTCTTCTACTTTATATGAATTATGGAAAGAAAGGAAGCCAACTGTCAAACACTTTCATGTTTTTGGGAGTAAGTGCTACATTTTAGCTGATAGAGAACAAAGAAGGAAACTTGACCCTAAAAGTGATGAGGGAATCTTCCTTGGATACTCTACAAACAGTAGAGCATACAGAGTTTACAACTCCAAGACTCAAGTTGTGATGGAATCTGTGAATGTTGTTGTAAAAGACACCCCATTTGAGAAGAATGATGACATTGGTCAAGGTGCACCCGTTATTGACAATGTTGAACAAGATGTTGGAGCATTAGAACATCCCAGCAAAGAAAAATCTGATGAAAAGACTCTTGAAGAAGATGCTGAGACAAGTAATGAACCTCAAGTCCAAAACAAAGGTCCCTCAGTTCGTGTTCAGAAAAATCATCCCAAAGATCTCATTATTGGGAATCCTGAACAAGGAATAACCACTAGGAGGACAAATGATGTAATTGCAAACTCTTGCTTTGTATCTATGTTCGAGCCAAAGAATGTCAAAGAAGCTCTCACTGATGAAGCTTGGATTGAGGCTATGCAAGAGGAACTGAACCAATTCGAGAGAAGTGAAGTGTGGGACTTAGTTCCAAGGCCTGAAGATGTGAATGTAATTGGAACCAAATGGGTGTATAAAAACAAGTCAGATGAGAATGGTACCATTACCAGAAATAAAGCAAGGCTTGTGGCACAAGGGTATACCCAGATTGAAGGGCTTGACTTTGATGAAACTTTTGCACCTGTGGCCAGACTAGAATCCATCAGATTACTTCTAGGTGTGGCTTGCATACTCAAGTTCAAACTATACCAAATGGACGTGAAGAGTGCATTCTTGAATGGATACCTACAGGAAGAGGTGTATGTTGAGCAACCAAAAGGGTTTGTGGACCCAGAACACCCCAACTATGTCTACAAATTAAAGAAAGCCTTGTACGGTCTAAAACAGGCTCCTAGGGCATGGTATGAAAGGTTGACTCAATTCTTGGAAGAGCAAGGATACAGAAAAGGAGGATCAGACAAGACACTGTTTGTAAAGGAGGAAAAAGGGAAATTTATAATAGCTCAAATCTATGTTGACGACATTGTGTTTGGTGGAATGTCGAACACAATGGTCCAACATTTTGTTCGGCAAATGCAGTCAGAGTTTGAGATGAGTCTTGTCGGAGAATTGACTTACTTTCTTGGCCTTCAAATCAAACAAATGGAAGACACCATCTTCATATCACAGAGCAAGTATGCTAGAAACATCATCAAAAAGTTTGGAATGGACAATGCTGCACACAAGAGGACACCAGCACCTACTCATTTGAAACTCACCAAAGATGAGAAGGGAATAAGTGTTGATCAAAGTCTCTATAGAAGCATGATTGGTAGCTTGTTGTACTTAACTGCAAGTAGACCTGACATCACCTATGCTGTTGGAGTGTGTGCTAGATATCAGGCAAATCCTAAGGTAAGTCATATGACTCAAGTTAAGAGAATCTTGAAATATGTGAATGGAACTAGTGATTATGGGATAATGTATTCCCATTGTGAAGATTCTACTCTATATGGATACTGTGATGCTGATTGGGCCGGAAGTGCAGATGATAGAAAAAGTACTTCAGGAGGATGTTTCTTTCTGGGCACTAATCTAATATCTTGGTTTAGTAAAAAGCAGAATTGTGTGGCACTATCTACTGCTGAGGCAGAATACATAGCAGCTGGGAGTAGCTGCTCACAACTGGTGTGGATGAAACAAATGCTGAAGGAATACGATGTTGAACAGAATGCTCTGACATTGTATTGTGACAACATGAGCGCCATAAACATCTCAAAGAATCCAGTTCAGCATAGCAAGACAAAACATATTGATATTCGCCATCATTATATAAGAGATTTGGTTGAGAATAAAATTGTGACTCTGGAGCATGTGGGTACAAAGGAACAAGTGGCAGATATTTTCACTAAGGCGCTTGATGCTGTGCAATTTGAGAAGCTAAGGGGCAAGTTAGGAATTTGCCTCTATGAAGAGTTATAGCAGCTAATGAGCTTAAGGCGTGCAACTGTCAGTTTTTTCTTCTCCAACCTATGTTTGCACGCTATCCTAGGAGAATCAAATCAAATTCTTTCCTCTCATTACATGTGGTATATGCTATCATATGTCCTATCCTCAGGTGTGTGTTATCTGTATGTTTGCATTTGTCTACTGATTCCTGATCGTTCTGATGTTGGTAGCTGTAGATCAGTTGTAGCATGTTTGCCTATAGAAGCATGCGTATGTTATGATGGTTACACATGGCTTGTCTGCCCCATGTGCATTTTCAGTTGTGGTATGGTTGCATATAGCCTGTCTGGCCTATGTGCATGAGATTGAGTAGTGAGGGGATGAGTAACTCTTGTGGTAGTTGGTGGTGATTATTACTATTCTTGTATGTGCTCCTTATATGCGACAATCTATTTTTCTCTATATGATGGTAGTGAGGGGGAGCTGGTGAGTTATGTATCCCGTCTGTTGGTGTGCATTAAAGTCATGTACTTTTGTACTCTCTGCTGGTGCGTATTTGTCAAATTTGTGGCCAAAAGGGGGAGTAAATGTGTTGATTAATGTGTGCTTTGGTGTGTGGCTGTGTGTGTTCTGAGATATGCAAGTGTTTAGGTGGAGCTGAGTTGTGTTATGCAGGGGGAGATGTTGGATACGATGCTCCAACATCCTATGCATATGTGCAGGGGGAGTAGAATTGTGACAATGCTAAAGCATTCTATCCCACATCCTATCAAGTTTATTTTCCTGACCATTTAAGGCGAAGTAGTTATTTTGTGTTCCGCTGTTGCATGCCTCTCTGATAATCTTAAAAGATACATCTTATTCGTCTCTACTGTTGACCATGAAGGAGTAGTATGGTAACTGTTTTGAAGGATAACCTCTACTGATCTTTATGCTAGTGTGTTTATGTTGAGAAAAAGAAAGGTAGTTGAAGTATCTGTTTAAGTAGTATCTGTATAGTCATAATTTGTTTTAGCCAAAAATTTGCCAAAGGGGGAGTTTGTTGAGTCTTTGGTGTTGGCTGCATTTTTGGTAAAATAAACTCTGTAGCAGGATGCTGGATCCGATGCCTCAAGCATTGCGTAGAGCATTGGAGCGTCTCACTGGAAGTGTTACTTGCACGCCAAGCATGCGCGTTTTCTATTTATGGAATTTATATTTCTCTCTCATGAATCATATCTTGTGCGAAAAGAAAGGCTTTATTTTCTAAACAAATCTTTTGTTTAGAGATTGGTTCAGAAATTATTGTGAAGATTTATTTTCAAAACATATCTAATCTTTTAAGATATGGTTTGTTTTTATTTTTTGTGAGTTGGATATTATTTTGGTTCAGATCTTTTTGACCCATGTCACCAGCTATATATATGAGGAAGGAGCTAAACCTAATTCAAGTATTGTTCACGCCGTCTTGTGTTTTTGTCTAAGAAATTAGGTTTTGCGTGTGTGTTAATTTTGTGAGCCTTTCTTGTGTCACCTTGATGCAAGCTTAGGACGTGTTCTTGAGTTGTAATTTTGTGTTCCTTCTCCTAAGCTTTGAAGTACGGAGTTAGGACTTTTGGTGTTTTACACTCTAAGCCTTTAGGTACGAGTGTGTAGTTTTAGGAGTGTGTCTCCAAATCTTCGTGTAACTGAGTTATTGAAATCCTTGCTGTTTGTAAGGTTGTAGGGGAGTGAGATGGGATCTCATATCTAGGAGTTCCTAGGTAGAAGAGTCATTGGTAGTGCCTAGGTTGTAAGTTGTAAACGGGGCGTTTGCTGATAACTTAGAACTAGGGCTATTATAGTGATATTCCTTCCTGGATTGGTATCCCCCAGATTAGGGCTTGTTTAAGCGCCGAACTGGGTTAACAAATATCCTGTGTTCTTTATTTATTTGCTTGCTTGTTTTAATTTCATTGCGTGCGAGGCCGGATAGATTGCTAGAGCATCGAGTAGAGCATCGTGCATAGCGTGCCAGGAATTTCAACACCTCTTCAGGTACCTTATCCTTCAACTTCTTAGTAGGACTTCTATTCAGAATGTAAACAGCTGTAGCAACAGCTTCACCCCAGAACCTCTTGGGCAGATTCTTCTGCTTCACCATGCTTCTAGCCATATCTAGAATACTTCTATTCCTCCTTTCTGCAAGACCATTGTGCTGAGGAGTATATGGTGCAGTAACTTCATGAATTATGCCTTGTTCCTTGCAATAATTCTCAAACTCTGTAGAGGTATACTCACCTCCACCATCTGTTCTCAGAACCTTCAATGACTTGTCACTTTGCTTCTCAACCAGTGTTTTGAACTTCTTAAACACCTCAAAAGCATCACTCTTAGCTTTTATATGGTATAACCATATCATCCTAGAGTACTCATCAACAAACGTCATGAAGTATTTGTTTCCACCAGTTGATAACACATCAAATGGTCCACAAATGTCAGAATGCACAACATTTAACACATCACTAGATCTCATGGGAAGATGACTTTTAAATGATGATCTATGATGTTTTCCTAACAGGCAAGTAGTGCATGTATCAACTGGAGTTATGACACTAGGCAATCCCAACACCATGCATTTTGAATTAAGCATTGACAAGCTCTTAAAATTCAAATGCCCATACCTCTTGTGCCATAGATCACTATCTTTCTCTTCAGCAGTTGCGGACAAGCATGTAGCTTCAATAGCTTTGATTTGAGTCTTGTAGATCCTGTTCTTGCTTTGGGCTGTTTTGAAAATCAGTTTCTTCTTGGAATCAAAGAGTTGCAGAGTCTCATCCTCAATTACTATCTTGAAACCCTTTGAGATTAATTGCCCTATGCTCATCAAGTTACACTTCATACCAGGGACATAGAGAACCTTTTCAATCACAGCTTTCTTCCCATTCGATCTTTGGATCACCACATTACCCATACCTTCTGCCTTAATGGAATCACTGTTGGCTAATCTGATCTTTGTGTTGAGACATTCATCAAAGTCAGTCAAGATGCTTCTATTTCCAGTCATATGGTTAGAACACCCTGAATCAAAGTACCAAACCATGGAATCTGCTGCTTCATCAGCAATTGTCACCATGAAACTGGTTTCATCCTCAGAACCTGAGCTATCATGTGCTACCTTGGCCTCTTCTTCATTGTCTTGACCTTTCTTTTTCTTTGGATTTTTGCATTCATTTGCATAATGCCCATATTTGTCACAGTTGTAGCACTGAATCTTGCTCTTGTCCTTTTTCTTTGACTTATCTTTCTGTTTCCCTCCTCCTCCACTAGAGGATTCAGGCACTGTCTCAGCATTCTCCTTGCTTTTCTTGGAGTCTTTCTTGTTCTTCCATTTCTTCTTCTCACTTTGATACTTCTTGAATTTTGAGAAAAGAGCTTGCTCATCTTCTTTGCCATGGCTCCTCTCACCATGCTTCAACTCATGAGCTTCAAGAGTGCTTTGCAGATCCTCTATCTTGATCTCACTCAAATCTTTAGTCTCTTCTATAGTCACCACTATATGCTCAAATTTAGAAGTCAAAGTTCTTAGTACCTTTTCCACCGTTTCTTGCTCATCAAGATTACCTCCACAATTCTTCATCTGATTGGTGAGAGTCACCAATCTTGTGAAGTAATCAGCAACGGATTCATCATTCTTCATCTGCAACAGTTCATACTGTCTCTTCAAGGCCTGAAGCTTTACTTTCTTCACTTTTGCATCACCACCATAACTCTTTTGCAAGATATCCCATGCATCTTTGGAGGTCTCAGCATCTGCAATCTTCTCAAACACCTTTGAATCAACACATTGATGAATGAGAAACAGGGCCTTGTTATCTTTCTTCTTTGCTTCTCTGAATGTTGTTCTTTGTTCTTCATTTGCATTTTCTGGTAGAGGAGTGATTGCTGCATTCACTTGTTCATACACTTCTTGAAGATTGAATATCACCTTCATCTGCTTCACCCATCTATCTCAATTCTTTCCATCGAAAACTGGCAAATTCGCATGGAAATTGTTGTTCCCAGCCATGGTTGATTCACTTTCAACCTGATTCTTCTTTCAGAGAACGAATCAAGATCCCTTTGGATCGTACGAGCTCTAGATACCACTTTGTTGGAGATAAACTCTCACAAAGAATGAACAACAAAGAACTTAGAACACTAAGGAAGAAAACGAGAACTATGAATAAAACTTGAAGAGAATGAATAAAGGAAAAAGTAAATCTTATTCTTCCACAAAGGGCCTTAGTAGTTATATATACAAGAGGGGGTTGCGTAAAGTGCAACTGCCTTAACTACCTCGGACAAAACAAACAAAATAACTAACTAACTAACTACGCTAGCTAACTACTAAAACAGAGCAGAAGCTAAGCAGCTTCAGAAGCTGTTGCTTCAGAACCTGTGACCTTCAGAAGCTGTGTGAGCATCAGAAGTTGGTTGCTTCAGGTTCTGATGAGTTCAGCATCTGATGAGCATCAGAATTCAGCAGAGCTTGAATTACAAACCAACAAGATGAAATATATCTTTATAGATTAGAACTAAAATAATAAAAGCATGACAAAGATTCAAGGTTAATAAAAGAAGAGGGATTATAGATTATTATACCTTGGTCGTGAAATCAACCGAGGAAAGAGTGGCTTTGAAATCAGTAGCTACAATTTCTTTGAAGGAAGGTTGAAGAGAAAGTGATTGTTCAACCCAGATTCCATTGGCGAAAGACAGCTGAGGTCCGCCAATGGGAGAAGCATCGGCGAGCACATAGGAAACAAGTTGAGAGGATAAAGATTTGAGTTGGTCGATTGATTCAGATCGAAGAAAAGACATTAGCTGTTGTTGTGTGGGACCCTCTGAACCAGCAGCGATGATGCTCAACACGATGTGAAGCGACAATGGTGAAATCACAACATTCTTTTCTTGATATTTTTGTTTGGAGAACAAATGCTTGGCGATGGTCATGGAAACCTTGGTTAGGTTGGCGATTGATTCTTTGTGGATATTCATTCTTCTTCTTCTTCTTTTTCTGATCCTTCTTCTTCTTCTTCTTCTTCTTTCGATTAAGCAGAGTGCTTGCGACCTTTTCTTTTTATAATAGTATCAGAAAGATATCTTGCCATTCAAGTTATTGATTTTATTTAAATAAAATACTTATTATCGGTACACATTACGCAAAAAAAAAAAAAAAATCAAACTGACAAACATATACAATATTTTTAAATTTTTTTTTATATTAATTCAAATCTAATTTTTAAATAAACTTGAATCAAATTTAAATAAAACTTGTAACCAATTTTTATTTTTAAAATAAAACTAAATCTTCTTCTAATAAGCAACATAATCCATGAGAAAGAAGATTTGTTTATAAATTTTTGCAAATCTTCTATTTTTATTTTTTTTTGATAATAATGAGGGCCGAAGCCCGGAAAGAAAAATTACACAGGAATGGACGGCGGGGTCGCTATCCCCAATACATCAGCTAATGTCACCAATCTTCTATTTAATTGTTCTTTTTTGTATTTTACGGATATGGTTTATCAATTATACCCATTGTCAATTGCTCATATCTTTTTCAATAAAACCAATTAATACTATATATTTAGAATTTTTTTTTTTTTTTTTTAATTTTTTTGTGTACATAACATATTAAATTTATTGAAAAGAGAAAGTGTGTGCAAAAAAATAGGAATTTCTTTTTAAACGAGGGTATAATAGGAAGATAAAGTGCAAAAATTCATTTTCTTAATTTGGTGTTACTATTCTAAAACGATAAGTAAAAAAGAAACGGAGGGAGTATTATTTAGCGGGTATAGATATCCGCGAGCGTAGGATAATATTAAACTTGCATCCGTATCCATTAAATACGGATAATTAAAATATCCACTTATTTTATTCACCGATATCCATTAAGTTTCTGCTCCGTGCCCATTCAAATTGATAGCTTACATTGATGCAATATAAATTTAAAATCTCTGTAACGTTGACGGCACCAAAGTCATTGATTTGACCTGCACTAGATCAACTTAAATCTTTCAACATGAACGAAACACAAAATACGCCGTACAAAGACGGGGAAAACAAAATATTTCGTACTAAGACATGAAATCAAAACAAACAAGGAAGTACTAAATATATGTGGAAACCATGGGCACAAACCCAAATAATTATTCCTTAGGCACACTCACAACATACAAAAAAAAAATAAAAAGAAATAAAAAGAAATAATATTAATTGATGTGACAAATTTCTTTTTTTTTTTTAATTTTTTTGACTTTTGTGTGTGTGCCCAAATTGTGTGCCTAAAGGCTTGTGCGTAGGCAAGACTTGCTCGGTTGCTCTACTGTTTATTCCCCATTGCTTCAATGTAGTGGTTAAATAAGAACAATATGAACTTCCTTGAATCTTAGTTAGTTACAGTTGATGGCTATTGCTATATATTATATAGCATGTACAAGTTTCTTATAACTCTAACGAACTCATAAGCCCTATAATTAACTATTACAGCTGTAACTTGTTGACTAAGCAACAGGAACTAAGAGCTAGCATCTTGACATTCAGCATTATAATCAATAATAATTATTCCTAATGTTTTACAAAATGCTATGCTTTACAAATTATATAATTTGCTCCTGTTATTTAAGTGTGTGTGATTTGTCAAACTGCATTCTCTTGTTTTCTAGACTGTTCACTAATTATCAGCGATGCATGATTCAGAAAAGTAAATATATATAAGAACACACAAGAGAGTATTGATTATTGTTTTGTTATTGATTAAAATGATAAGATTAGTTATCATTGGTTATCATCATCTAAATAAATTAACCTCAAAAGCTGAAGTGCAGCAAACTAATTGACCAACACACAAATTATTGGATTCTTGTATGGGCAGTTAAGATCACCGAACAAGAGGATTAACTACTTGTCCAACAAAGAGTATTGCACCGGATAAATCTTCTCTAATTAAAAATAAAAAAGGATGGTCAGCTACAAAGTCTATTGGTTTCGGTTTCGGAAGAGGTCGAGCACAACCGATTCCTCGGAAACGAGTGACAGCGGCAGCTTCAGTGCCCTTTTCATTTACTTTAATGAAAGACTTTTGAAGTATATCGGAAACCCAAATTGGAGTGTCTGGAGAGTCCACCATTTTTGTCAAACTTGCACTAGCAGAGAAAGGTAAAACCACTCCTAGCTCTTTCAAAGCATCTGAAGCTGCAAATCCAAAAGAAATTTCAAATTTTGGAACTCTAAAGTCACCCACTTCCACCTTTGTTGTAGGAAGATTGTGTTTTAGGAACTCCGAATCGGAAGCCATTTTCTCCATCAAAGTTAACAATCCATCTTTCGCATCGGGTAGGGAAAAGTACATAGAGAATTGGCGCTCATCTACACCTTGCTCATAAGGAAGACGAAGAACCTTAAAACCATCAAAAGCACGAACAAACTGCTTCTTGTAGCTAGTCATGAAGGGAACCTTGACTGAGCTGTCATTGAGAAGGTAAAAATCGTGGTGTTTAGTTTTCGAAGCCTGAAACGGCTGATCCCACGCTCCTTTAAAGTATAGTGCATTAGCAAAGATGAGTCTCGTAAAACTATCAACCGACCGAGGTGAAAGAACATCTCTGATAAGTCCTTTTGTCTGCTTTTCAGCCCATGAATTCACTTTATTGACAGCTTTAGCAGCCTTCAGGACAACAACAAATATAAAATTAATAATGGAATCGTGATAACTTCAATAAAAGAATTTAACTAGTTGCTATTCATATATTTTCTAAAGAAGAAAAAGAAAGTAAGATATTTAGTACCTGGTTTATGAAATCATGGAACTCGAGAGTAGCCATATAATGAGTAGCAACTATTTCTTTGAAAGAAGGGTAAAGTGAAAGGGATTTTTCAACCCAAGCAGAGTTGGCGAATTTGAGACGAGGGCCGCCCAAGGGGGCTGCATCAGGGAGCACAGAGGAAACGAGTTGAGATGATAAGGTGTTAAGATCGGTGATGGATTTTGATCCGAGGAAGGAGAGAATCTGACGCTGTGCGGGACCCTCGGAACCAGCAGCGATGATGCCGAGCACAGTTTGGAGCGACAAAGGAGAAATCACGGCATTCCTTTCCTTGTATTCTGGTTTGGATAACAGATGCTTGGTGATGGTCATGGAATTCTGGGTTAGGTTGGTGACTGATTTTCTGAGGAAATTCATTCTTCCTTTTTTTGAACTTTCTCAACGCCAAATACAACAACAATTTAGAAAACAGAGAGTCAATTGAAGACCTAAACAAACAGAGTTGGATTTATTTATATAGAAAAAGATTATGTCAAAAAAATAACAACTTATTTTCAGTGTTATAAAAAAAAAAAAATCGATAGTTTCGGATTTTCAGTAGGTTGAATTTGTTCCATTATGGCATTATCAGTTGTCTTGCTAATCAAGTTATTGCTTTTATTTTTGTACCGTATCTAATTTATTTAATTTAATTTAATATAATAATTTAATCTATACTAATATATAAAGGGGATACAAATTTTTGGATGACTTTTTTGTTATTTCAATTTTACCCTTAAAAAATAACTTCTACATAAAAATAGATTTTCAGTTTTTTTTAGTAAATACATTTTTTTTTTCTTTTTAATAACTAAGCACAACTTCCACGTAAAAGTAGATTTTCAGTTTTTTTAATAGTAAAAAATAAATATATTTTTTTCTTCTTAATAACTAACCACAACAAAAAAAGGAGGTTACATAGTTATCAATTAACAAAGTCCAATAAACAAGGAGATTAAGTAATTATTTATATTTGCACAAGACAGAATATCAATCACACACGAAAAAAAAATCGATTACACAAACGGGCACGGAACGTGCCCGTTTAGCGGCTAGTTTAATATAATAATAATAAAGATATACTCCCTCCGTTCTTTTTTAAGTGTCCGTTTCAAATAGTAACACTAAATTAAGAAAGTTTATTTTTGCACCTTATTTTCCTATTATACCATAATTCTAATTCACTAACAAAATCCTATTTTTTTGCACACACTTTCTCTTCCCAATAAATTTAATATATTATGCACACAAAAAAAAAAGTTATGTACCAAAAAAATAAAAATAAAAAATAAAAAGATTTAGTTTACCAAATATATAGCATTAATTAGTTTTATTAAAAAAGATATGAGTAATTGACAAATGGTATAATTGACAAATAGTACCCTTAAAATACCAAATGAACAGTTAAATAAAAACGTTAAATTCAAAGTTTTTGGACACTTAAAAAGGAACAGAGGGAGTACTAGGCTTGAGCACATTTAAGGTACGTTTGGTCTAGCTTATTTTTGAGCTTATGAAAACGGCTTATGCAATCTCTATCTCTATTATATACATTACGAGATTCCCACGGAGCTCTCTTATGCATTCTCAAGAAAATAATCCTACATGTCATTATTATAGAGCTTCTACTTATGCGGAGCTTTTAGCACGAGGTCTTTGGTTCGAATCTCATTGACAACAAAAATTCAATTTTTATAATATTATATGGAATTCTACCCTTTTTTTTTTATAGAGAAAATTAGCTTATTATTAGTATAAGGTGTGTTGTTCAAATCTCATTGACAACAATAATCTATTTTTTATACTCCCTCCGTTTCTTTTTAATTGTCTTTTATTATCATATTTAGCGTTTCTATTTAATTGTCCTTTTTGTATTTTATGGGTATGATTTGTCAATTTTAGCCTTTGTCAATTGCTCTTATCTTTTTCCATAAAACCAATTAATGCTATATATTTGGAAAACTAAATCTTTTTTATTTTAAATTTTTGTTGGTACATAACATATTAAATTTTGTTTTTTTTTGTACATAATATATTAAATTTATTGGAAAGAAAAAGTGTGGGCAAAAAAATAGGAATTTATTGGTGGATTAAAACGATGGTATAATAGGAAGATAACGTGCAAAAATACACTTCCTTAATTTGGTGTTATCATTCTAAAAAGACAATTAAAAAGAAACGGAGGGAGTATTATTTTAATTTTATAAAAAACTACTATCCTTGTTTTTAGAAAAAACAACCGTATTTTTTTAATAATAAAACTACTTTATTATTACTTCAATCAACAATCAAAAGTTTATACTATTTTTATCAACCTAAAGAGTTTTTTTTTATGTAATTTTTTTTTTGAAGAAGCACTCAATTAAAGTTTCTATAATATTATAATGTTTTTTTTTATTTTAAATTTTTGTTGGTACATAACATATTAAATTTTGTTTTTTTTTGTACATAATATATTAAATTTATTGGAAAGAAAAAGTGTGGGCAAAAAAATAGGAATTTATTGGTGGATTAAAACGAGGGTATAATAGGAAGATAACGTGCAAAAATACACTTCCTTAATTTGGTGTTATCATTCTAAAAAGACAATTAAAAAGAAACGGAGGGAGTATTATTTTAATTTTATAAAAAACTACTATCCTTGTTTTTAGAAAAAACAACCGTATTTTTTTAATAATAAAACTACTTTATTATTACTTCAATCAACAATCAAAAGTTTATACTATTTTTATCAACCTAAAGAGTTTTTTTTTTATGTAATTTTTTTTTTGAAGAAGCACTCAATTAAAGTTTCTTTAATATTATAATGTTTTTTTTTTTAAGAAACTCTAATATTATATAAATTGATAATATGAAATCTTTCAATGGTGTAGAAACGGAAAACGGAAAATACTTCTCTAATTTCTTATAAATTGATAATATGAAATATATTTTGACTAATTAAAAATTGAATTTTGACAGTGAAAGTAGTCATACTTTGTGTTCATCACTTCATCATGCTTTCATTATTGTAATTACCTCAAATTGATTAAATCTATGGAAACCCTAAAATAAATTACTATAATTTTTTATTTTATATAATCTATGGAATTTTTGAATAACTTAAGCTTAAAACTTTCTATAAACTTTCGTTCAAAGTTTGTTAATATTCATTTGAAAAATAGTATAGAATTTACAATTATTTTTTATTGATGGAGTCGCTACAGAGTCTTGGGTGACGGGGAGAGAGAGAGAGAGATAATATCTTAGTGTTTTTGAACGAGAAACAGGGAATGAGGGCGTACTTCCCACCCCACTATGTTCCTGTAATATCCTTAAACATATATCATATTTTCATACTCAAATAAATTAAATAAAATCAATCTCATTAACAATTGAAAGAAAAACATAGACAACCTTCAAAAGAAAAAGAAACATAGGCAAATAAATATGATTACAAAATGAAAATTATCGTGTGGGAGAGATATAGAAATAGGGGGAGAGAGAGAGAGAGAGAATTTTTTTATCATTGGTGTAGAATGGACAACGCATGACACTTTTCACCCCACTATTAAAAATAATGCACCTTGAATAATTAAATTTGAATTTTGATTGCGGGAGTTATCTATATTTTATGTCTGTCACACTTTCATTAGAATTACCATCAACAGCTGAATCTATGCAAAACCTAAAATAATTTAATTTAATATAATTTTAGTTTTTTATAATCTTTGGAATTTTTTTATAATTACAATTTTAACTTTCCATAAACTTTCGTTCAAGTCTTTTGAGGATGTTAATTTATCAATGTGAGTGGAGATTTACACATTGATTTTTTCTCATTTGATGTTCACGCTTGAAGATTGCTTCTTTGTGTTACGGTGACAAGAAAAGTGTAAGGATAAGACCAATGTCAAAATATGTTAATATTGATTTGAAAAATAATATATAATTTACAATTATTTTATGTTGATGGAGTCCCCACAGAGTATTAGGAGATGAAGAGAGAATCTACCAGCATCGTCGAACAGGGAACGAGGGAGTACTTCACATCCCACTATGCTCATCTAACATTCTGAAACATACATTGTATTTTCATACCCAAATAAACTAAATAAAATTAATCTCATGGACATTTGCAAAAAAAATATATACAACCTTCTAAATAATATAAAATGAAAAAAGGACATATACAACATTTAAAAGAAAAAAAGAGTCGATTGGAGAGGATTTAGCACACAACCATCCTTGAAGGAATTTATCGCAATCAAAGAATCTTGGTATATTTTAATTTTATAAAAAACTATGCTGCCAAAAAGTCTTAAGGCCGTGAAGTTTATAAAGTCCCTATATAGTCCCGGGGATGAAGATGAAAGAAAAAATCCTCCTAATAATGTAGAACGAGAAGCGAATGAATACTCTTTGATCTTTAGTGTAACATCCTTAAACCTATATAATTTAAAAACGAACTCAATTTTATCATAGAATTTTAAACCAAATTACTCAAATAATATTTCAAAACAAATACATAAATAATATTAAAAAAGAAAATTATCCCGTGCACGGCACGGGCTATCATACTAGTATAAATTAAGTTTTATGCTATTTTATAAGTTCAAACTAGTGAAAATTGAATTTTTATAATCTATTTTATCATAAACTACCTTGAAACACCTATAATAATAGTATATAAAAATTGCATAAGCTAAAAAATAAGCTAGACCAAACGGGCCCTTTACATGTCGCAGTTTGCTTTTATTCTTCTTTTCTTGAACTTTCTCAACGCCAAATACCTAAAGAGACATAATTTGATTTTTTTTGACACAAGCAAACTCAATTCATTTCATTCATAATAATTGTTTCAATACATGGTGAACAATAATTATAAATTTAGGGACTAGCAATAAAACGAGTCGCTTGAGCTAACTTATGAGCTACTCTGTTTGCCTGTCTCAAGACATAACTGACCTTGCAATTGTTGTTTAAAGCTAATAGATCACAACACACTGTTATAATGCTACCAAACTCTATCATATTATTCCAATGCCTTGCATTAATGGCTTGCACCACATTCAAACAATCACTTTCCAACTCTATAGCAGGTTGCTCCCTGTATGTGTGCCTCAGCCAAACCAATGCTTCTTTAACACGCATAGCCTCAACTTCTGATGGTGCTCCATTGAAATGCTTCGTGTTGGCCATCATGAAATGTCCCTGTTCATTGCGACTGCAAACACCTACACAGTAGCTGTTCTCTTGCGTGTAACAAGCGGTGTCTACGTTGCATTTGATCTTTTCGTTCTGTGCTTCGACTAGTTGTACGTGGCAACGACAGGTCTGTAACTACATGCGTTTTTGTGTTGCCTTTGTGCATACATCCAGCTCTGATGCGTGTCCTTAGCACGTCGTAACACCTCAAATATCGTTCGAAAATCATGTCCACAAACCCATGAGCATTTTCAATAAGCTTTGCAGCAGCCCTCCATATTATGTTTCCTGCCAAACAACTTGTAGTGTTGCAGTCAAAGAAACAAAGCCATTCATTCTCTTCCGTTTGTTCACAGTGTGGGCACTTGTTGTTACACTGGACCCCTCTTTGAATAAGTCGACTTCGTACAGGCAAGCACCCCGCAAATCACGCCACAAAAATAATTTTACTTTATGCGGGACTATCAACTTCCATAGCTTTTTCCAGTTTCCTTCTACCTTGAGATGATCAGTCTCTATAATTACTTGTGCGAGTAAGTAATAGGCTAATCGCACAGAGTATATAACATTCTGACTGCTATTCCATGTTCTTTCATCGTCGCTATGCAACAAGTTAATAGGAAGTTTCACTATTTCATCCACGTCACGTTGATGGAAAGTTTGGTGGAGTAGTTGGTGGTTCCATGTTCCTTTGATTTTTATGCAATCTATTTGCTTTTATATGTATCTGAATTTTGGGTTAGGTTGGCCACTTATTTTTTTTCATCTCTATTATATACATTACGAGATTCCCACGGAGTTTTTTCGTGCATTCTCAATAATAATTGCTTATGTGGCATTCAATTAGAGCTTCTTTTGCTTATGTGTCATTAAGTATTTTTAGCTTAAGGTATGTTGTTCGAATCCCACTAGAAACAATAATTGAATTTTTATAATATTTTAAGGAAAACTAGTTTTCTTTTCTAAAGAAAATTACCTTATAATTACTAACAAAGGTATGTTGTTCGAATCTCATTGACAACAATAATTGAATTTTTATAATATATTTATTTTGTAAAAACTCTTTCAAATATTATTTTTTTCCCTTCATGTTGAAACTTTTTCAATATTTTTTTTTAAACTCTCAATTTTATTTTATTTTTGTGAAAACTCTCTCAAATATTATATACTATCTTTTTTTTAGAAACTCTTTTTTAGAAACTATCAGAAATATTATATTTTTTTTATAGAATCTCTAAAATATTATATATATATATATATATATATATATATATATATACATACATACACATTTGTTATTTTTATTTTTAAAACAAATGTATCATCCGTGTGCAATTATAGAGACTAATCCCCTCAATTTAACTGAGATAAGGGATTGATCTCTCCTAAAAAATGATTCTCCATATTTTAGTGAGACTAATCCCCTGAATTTCAACAAGTATCTACCACTTGTGCCACACCATCTTAGTACATTTTTAATATTTTAATTTTGTAAAATAAAGGAACATTTATATTTAGATTACTTTGAAACAAATTGAGATAAGAAAGTACACTATTTTTTTCATGGATAAGATCACTCGAAGAATTGAATTCTTGAACCCAAAAAATAGCTTGACATATCTGTAAACTTTTTTTACGTAAAAACATTTTATTTTATTTTGAAGAAAAAATTATGTTCATTAGAGACAAAAACAAAATAGAAGATTTTGAAAGGGGGAGAGAGAGAGAGAGAGAGAGAGAGAGATAGAGAGAGAGAGAGAGAGAAAACTCTCAGTGTTAGAGAATGAAAAACGACAAGTACTTCCCACCTAGGGATGTCAATGGATATTCATGGACGCGGATAGTGTGACATTCATCCGCTCCGTCATACATATATGATATATGTGTCCGCTCCATATCCGTGCGGATATATGCTAAGCGAGTAATTCACCAATATTGAAGTATCCGCGGATATTAACATATATCCATGGATGATATTTTTTTATTAAAAAAAGAACTAATTATTGAAAAAAATTAGTTTTTTTAAAATACAAAACATTTATAAATTTTGCTCTCTATTTTTAATGAAAACATCAAATCTACAAACAAAAATCATCTCACTTAACAGCAAAAGAGCCAAACAAAGCTAGAATTTATATAAAATAGCCAAACTTCAAAAGATTAAATATAAAAATACAATTTTTTTGTATATAAAAATACTAGAATTTATATGTAAGTAGAGATATTTAAGTAATTTTACTAATAATTTAGCAGATATGGATATTCGCGAGCGTGGATAGTAGCCATTAAATGCGGATAATTGAAATATCCATTTATTTAATCCGTGGATATCCATTAAAGTATCCGCTCCGTATCCATGGCGGATTTTATCCGCAGATAACCGCGGGTATGGATATTGTTGTCATCCTTATTCAAATCTCACTATTAAAAATACACATTGACGAATTAAAATTTGAATTCCAACTGCGAGAATTATCCTTATTTTCATATTCATATTTTATCATAGGGAAAACTTAATCAAAATTTTATCTAGCACGAAGAAACGTGATCCTCATGATGAAAAGTGTATGTAGATCATAGTGAGAACTAAACATGAAAATTTAATTGATATTCATTAAAAAAAATATAGAATTAACAACTATTTTTTGTTGATGAAGCCTCTATAGAATCATGTAATGGAGACGGAAGAGAGATAGAGAAAGAGAGAGAGAGAGAGAGAGAGAGAGAGAGAGAGAGAGAGAGAGAGAAAGAGAGAAATCTTTTAGTGTTGTAGAATAGAAAACGGGGAGCACTACCTGGCTATTAAAAATACACATTGAGTAATTAAATTTTGAATTCTGACTGCGGGAGTTATCCATATTTTCATATTTAATATTTTATCACGGGGACCATTTATTACAAAATTTATTTAACACGAGAAAAAGTGATCCTGCATGATGAAAAGTGTACGTAGAAGATAGTGACAACTTAACACGAGAATGGTGATGGTGGGGTGGTAGATGGTTAATGCTACGTGTGGGTGGATTCTCCTGATACAAGAGTCTCTGACCATTTATCAAATCTGTTGAGATTTGCAGGACTCTTTGAGTCGCTGAGGGGTGTTCAAGTCTGTTGAGACTTGCAGGTCTCTGGTATTGGGTCGAACTCGACTGCATTAGGCGTTGACTGTCGATTCTCGGACTACCGGAGTTCCTCATCTTTCGACTTTCGGGGCTATTTTCTGGGTCTGATGGGCCGAGTAATTTTAATTCGAGTTCGGAAGTTAGTACCTAGTGATGTCTCCTAGGGTCGGGTTGGGGTCTCTCTGGTGGTTTTAGCGGATCATTATTGGTGTATGAGAGGATTGGGGTATTGATTAGGTGTCGGTAATTGTGTTATATCACGTTACCTTTTATTGTACGTTTCCACGACTACTCCTTTCACTTCTTGTGGTGGAGTAGTCTTTTAATAAAATTTAGCCGTTCAAAAAAAAAAAAAAAAAAAAAAACACGAGAATTTTATTGATATTCATTAAAAAAATACTAGAATTAGCAACTATTTTATTGTTGATGGAGCTCCTATAGAGTATTGTGACGGGGACGGGAGAGAGAGAGAGAGAGAGAGAGAATCTCTCAATGATATAATATAATAGAAAACTGATAACTTTTTTAAGAACTTTAATTTATTAAGGTGAGTGGAGAGATTCACACATAGGTTTTCCCATTTGACGCTCACGCGTGAAGATTGCTTCTTTGTGGTACGGTCAAAAGAAAATTTTTGAGAATAGAAACAAGGTCAAAGTATGTTACTATTCATTTAAAAATTAATATAAAATTTACAATTATTTTTTGTTGATGAAGTCCTACAGAGTCTCATGTTAAAGATATATCTTATTTTCATACTCAAATAAATTAAAAGAAATCAATCTCATAGACAATTGAAAAAACGTTGATAACCTTCTAAATAATATAAAATGAAAAAAGACATAGACAACATTCAAAAGAAAACTAATATATGGAAATAAATATTATTGAAAAAAAATTATTCTGTGTTTGACAATGAATCTAATGTAAATTTTCTATAAAGAGTCGGCACAAGATGAAAAATAATAAAAAAATCATGGTATATTTTAATTTTATGGATACGGTCCCAAAAAATCTTAAAGCCATGAAAAACAAAAGCATATATTTATAGTATCACTATATAGTTTCTGGGATGAAGATGAGATAAAGAATCTATCTCATAATTGTGTAAAATGGGAAGCGAAGTAATACTCTTAATCTCGCTTTATTCTGTAAGATCGTTAAATCTATTTCATACAAAACATATCTCAATTTTACCTTAGAATTTTAAACCAAAATAATCAAATAATAGATCAAAATAAACATATAAATAATAATTTTAAAAAAGAAAATAATCCCGTGCACGGCACGGGCTAACATACTAGTTCTTATTTAAAAATATATAGAAATATATAATTTTGCTTTGCATTTCGGTAAGTTGGTATTGTTTTGTTTTTTTTTTCACCGCCATATTGTTTTAATGGGTTGTCTTGCTAGTCAAGTTATTAATTTTAACTTTGTACCGTATCCTAATCTAATAATGTAAGTAATTTAGTAAATTTAAAATAGGCTAAAGCAAATTACAATTTACAAGTACTCAATTATTTCTGAAACTATTATGGGCTTTTATCACGTTCCTTTTATTTTTTAAACAAAACCTGTTACTATACTAATACTAATATAATAAAATTTGTCTAAAAAAATAGGGTAAATGCAAAGTAAGTGAATTTTGTTTTACTCCATAATTTTTGTTGTTGAGATTATCCCTGTAATTGATGAATTTTTTTTTTTAGTGTATTTTACCATCCTGTGTTGAAAAAAAAAACAAACCAACAAGGGGGTAAAATTGACACACTAAAAACAAATTCATCAACATTGCAGTGGTATTCTCAGTAAAAAAACAAAATAATACACCAAATACGAATGGAATGCGACTATGACTTTGTTTGGCAAACGGAATAAAATAGCTATAACATCCCATATTAAATATTCTAGAATATAATAGGGACATACATAATTAAGTATCTGGATACATTAAAATTACAAATGAAATTTTCCGAAATACAAGAGTCATGAATAAAAGTACGTAGTACAAAACATAACAACACATAATTTGATACATTATAGCACATAATACATAGAAAAAGGGGCAAAATAATGAGAAGAAAGTCCATGTCCTCCGGTTCGACTACTCCATGGCTCTATTACCTCTGGCAACCTGCAACCTATGTATCTGTGAACAAATGATCATGGAATGAGACTACTAAGCCTCAATGGGTAAAATAACGAGAATAAAGTCCATGAGAGCTCCTCCGGTTCGACTACTCCATGGCTCTCTTACCTCAGGCAACCTGCAACATGTGTATTTGTAAACAAATTAATAATCATGGGGTGAGACTACTAAGCCTCAGCGGATTCCTACTACCCAACTACGGAGGCCATAAGTTGAATGTCTATCATGAACATAATATCACACAATAAGTTATCTTGTTCTTTTTAAATGTCAAGGACAGTTCGAGGTGAGCTGATCTCAGAGGACTACTGCGTATGACTGGTTAAATACATGAGGTTATTTATAGCTAAAATCATATTTAATAGTTGTGAATTGATATCATATTAATTAGGGATCAAATATGACTTGAAAAAGTGTCAATCGATTCGCCATAACAAAACCACTTTGCCAATCGATTGACAGTTAAAATTTGCACCTAAGAAGTTGCACCAATTGATTGAGAGCAGTGAAAAACAGGTTTTTTAAATCTCAAAGATCAAGATGATTGGTTGGGTCTCTGCTTTCCAATGTTAGAGAAATCAAACCAACAAGAAACTCAACTTAAATCTCCATTGTCAATGAGGGCAAAAACCGTGAATACTAATATGCTAAAATACCTTACATTATCAAACTTATTATCAATTCAGTCACTCTACGTAAATTCATCATCAATGATTCTCTACATAAATTCATTATCAAACTTATTAGCTCATTAAAAAGCACGGCAAAGCTTAAACTATGGAGCGTCCTTCTGTTTGTTTTGGTCGTTTTTCTTTTTGCTGCTAATTATTCTTTATTAGCTCTCTCTTTTTATTTTTTTATAATTTTATTAGCTCTCTTTTTATTTTCATAAAATTTAATTACAAAAAATCATAGACATTAAAGAAAAGCAAATAATTATCAACTATGGATGATTCAGAAAAGCAAATGTATATAAGAACACACAAGCCTGTTTCTTATTAACTAATCTTATTAATTAAATCTCAAAAGCAGAAGTTCAGCAAACTAATTGACCAACACACATAAATTATTGGATTCTTGTCAGGGTAGTTAAGATCACCCAACAAGAGGATTGACTACTTGTCCAACAAAGAGTATTGTACCAGATAAATCTTCTCTAATCAAAAATAGAAAAGGATGGTCAGCTACAAAGTCTATTGGGATCGGTTTCGGCGTAGGCCCTTTTAAACAAAGTACTACGGCCGCAGTGACTGCAGCAGCTTCGGTGCCCTTTTCATTTACTTTAATGAAACACTTTTGAAGAATATCAGAAACCCAAATTGCAGAGTCTGGAGAGTCCACCATTTTTGCCAAACCTACACTAGGATCGAACGGTAAAACCACTCCTAGCTCTTTCAAAGCATTTGAAGCTGAAAGACCAAAAGAAATTTCGAATTTTGGAATTCTAAAGTCACCCACTTCCACCTCTTTTTTAGGAAGATTGCGTTTTAGGAACTCCGGTTCAGAAGCCATTTTCTCAATCAAAGTTAACAATCCATCTTTTGCATCGGGTAGAAACAAGTACATAGAGAATTGGCGCTTATCCAAACCTTGCTCATAAGGAAGACGAAGAACCTTAAAACCATCAAATGCACGAACAAACTGCTTCTCGTAGCTAGTCATGAAGGGAACCTTGACTGAGCTGTCATTGAGAAGGTAAAAATCATGGTGTTTAGTTTTCGAAGCCTGAAACGGCTGATCCCACACTCCTTTAAAGTATAGTGCATTAGCAAAGATGAGGCTCGTTAAACTATCAACCGAGTCAGGTGAAAGAACATCACTAATAAGTCCGTTTGTCTGCTTTTTAGCCCATGAATTCACTTTATTGACAGCTTTATCAGCCTTTAGGACAGCAACAAATATAAAATTAATAATGGAATTGCGATAACTTCAATAAATGAATTTAACTAGTTGCTATTCATTTATTTTCTATTTCTATTAATATGTTCTAAAGAAGAAAAAGAAAGTAAGATATTTAGTACCTGGTTTACGAAATCATGTGATTCGAGAGTGGCCATATAATGAGTAGCAACTATTTCTTTGAAAGAAGGGTAAAGTGAAAGGGATTTTTCAACCCAAGCAGAGTTGGCGAATTTGAGACGAGGGCCGCCCAAGGGGGCTACATCGGGGAGCACCGAGAAAACGAGTTGAGATGATAAGTTGTTGAGATCGGTGATGGATTTTGATCCGAGGAAGGAGAGAATCTGACGCTGTGCTGGACCCTCAGAACCAGCGGCTATGATGCCGAGCACAGTTTGGAGCGACAAAGGAGAAATCACGGCATTCTTTTCCTTGTATTCTGGTTTGGATAACAGATGCTTGGTGATGGTCATGGAATTCTGGGTTAGGTTGGCGACTGATTTTCTGAGGAAATTCATTCTTCCTTTTTTTTGAACTTTCTCAACGCCAAATATAACAACAATTTAGAAAACAGAGAGTCAATTGAAAACCTAAAGATACAGAGTTGGATTTATTTATATAGAAAAAGATTATGTCAAAAAACAAAATAAAAAAAATAAAAAAAGAATGTCTTGTAAATCAAGTCATATAAAATTTCCATTATACACGGCCTAATCAGGATTGTTAGAGAGGGGTGTCGTTATCCTGCATAAGCCTGGCTTATGCAGCGTGCATAAGCCCCACCCCCTCCCCCCCTCCATTTTTTTTAAATATATTTTTTTTTTTAGTTTTTGTTTATAGTTTTTTTTTTTATTATATATGATTAAATATTTTCGTAGTTATTTTTAAACTAAAATCATGCCCAAACCTTTTTTTTGGGTGGAATAATTTTATAATGGATCTTTAAAACCATAAATATTGTCGAAACCTTTTTTCCTGAAAAATCGGAACTTTTTTTTCGGAAAAAACAAATCGAAAATTATTCCGGAAAAAAGGTCGGAAACTTTTTTTCCAAAATAAAAAAATCAATTTTAAATACTAGATTTTTTAGTAATGGTTTCAGTAATAATCGGTATTTGAAATCATTGAACCATTTAGTGTAAAACCATTTTACAATACAAATGGTTTTAATATATAACTATCTTAAAAGATTTAGCTAGCATAATGGTTTCCAGGATTTTTAAAACTATAAAAACACAATATTGGTTTCAGTAAACACATAAAACCATTTAACAATACTAATGGTTTCATTGTATAACTACCTGAAACCATTTAACTAACATAATGATTTCCAGAATTTTTAAAACCATAAAAACACAATATTGGTTTCAGTAAACACATAAAACCATTTTACAATACAAATGGTTTCACTGTTTAACTCTCTGAAACCATTTAACCAGCATAATGGTGTCCAAAATTTTTAAAACCATAAAAATACAATATTGGTTTCAGTAAACACATAAAACCATTTTACAAAACAAATGGTTTCACTGTTTAACTCTTTGAAACCATTTAATCAGCATAATGGTTTCAAGAATAATATTGCATAAATGGTTTCCAGAAACCATTTAACTCTCTAAAAAAAAAAAATCGATTTTTAACCTCTAAAAATTTTCAGAAAAAAGTTCTCATTTTTCCGGAAAAAAAGTTTCCGATCTTTTTTCGGGAAAAAAATCGATTTTTAACCTCTAAAAATTTTCAGAAAAAAGTTCTCGGTTTTTTTGGAAAAAGTAATTGATCTTTTTTCGGGAAAAATTTTTCGATTTTTTTTCGGAAAAAAGTTTCTGATTTTTCCGGGAAAAAAGTTTCCGATCTTTTTTTCGGGAAAAAAATAGTTTTTATGTTAATTGTAAAAAATTAGCCATAATTATAGTACATGTTTTAGTATGCAATTTTAAATCAAAATAAAACTATATAAACATCGAAAATAGATTCTTATAATATGTACTTCAAAGGAATAAAAAATATTTTAAAAAAGTAAAAAATACAATTAAAAAAAAAAACTGTAAAAAAAAAAAGAGTGGGGTGGGGGGGGGGGGGGGCTGGGGGTGGGGGGCGCACGTAGTAATATGGGGGGCGCGCGTAGCAAGGGGGGTGGGGGTAGGGGGCGCGCGTAGTTAATTGGAGGGTGTGTGAGTAAAATCATTGTGTTTTCATTGGCTTATGCACCATGCATAAGGATGGGCTTATGCATAATATCCTTTGCCGTTAGAGAGGGGATAAAGAGAAGGATAAAAATTAACGGTTTTGACGAAGTTTTGTAAGACGTTGGTTTTTATGCATCTCATTGACATATCAAATGATTTCCGATTGTTGTTAAATTTTATAGACATGATCTATATAATAATAGCTTTGAATCCAACGGTTGATTTTGTAATACGATTATCCGGTAAAGAATTATCGGAGGTGTCATGTTACTAAGTTTGACACCTTGGTGTCATTTGATCCTGACCCATATATATATGGGAATCTATTTTTATTTTGTAATTTATATGAGAATTTTTTATTTATAATTTATATGGGGCATGTATTTTTACACATATATTATTATGGATCTATATTTATGTGGCGGTCGAACTCTTAATTATCAAGGAATTCTTCCCCTAAGAATCAAATGATTAATATTAAAAAATATATATTAATATATATAATATAAGAACTATATTTTTATTCATATATTAACACAGGGATATTTTTTTAGTAATTTATTCGAGGCTCTATATTTATTCAGGTAATTTCTTTATGATATCTTTTGACTAAAAATAAATGATATTCATTCATTCAAATTGTTAGAGTACATTGATGAAATACAAATTCAAAGTCGTTAAAAATAAATAGGATAAATTTGTGAAACACACTCATAATAACAACCATGTTAATAGCATAAAATGACAAATGACACAAACTTACAAATATGAATATATTGAAGTCTCTAGAATAACCATGCATGTGAATATGTAGAGTTGATTATACCAAAATCAACGTTGATTGGAAGAACCAGCTGTCCGGTTTATATCCTATAATTATATATTTTTCCTTTTTTTGTATTAATAAATTTCAGATTATAGAAAAATTAATTTCAAAATAAAAAATATCTAAATAATACATTAATATTTTTTAAATATGTAAAATTCAGTTAGGCAAAGTTCTAACCCGTGCTTGGCACGGGTGTGGACTCTAGTTACAATTTACAGGGTACTCAGTTATCTTTGTGATACTATTATGAGCTTTTATCACGTTCCTTTTTTTTTTAACCAAAAACCCCTTGTTATACTAATATAAATAAATTTGTCTAAAAAAATATTAACATTAACAAAAAAAGCATTGGTCAAAAAATTCAAAAAAATAATATAATACTGTAGTTAAGCAAGCAGCACTAAAACAGAGTAAGTAAGAAGCAATTAAAACAGAGTAAGTAGAAGCAATTAAAAAATAAGAAAAGAGTAAGCAGCACTAATATAATTTGGCCGAATAATTTTAATACATATATATTCAATTTATTAAATTGTCTAGTAATTTTAATTGAGTTCGTTGAAACAACAAATTGCAAAAGTAATATCTGTTGCATAGAAAATATCAGGAGCACATTATGTAATTATTTAATCTTGCTAAAGAGTTGTGGTTTAATTTCGACAATTAGATGACTTGGTCGAAAATATAGCCTTTTGTGTTCTCTTTGCACAATTAACTTTACAACTATTAAAGTTAGAAAGCATTTTTTAATATGACCATTTCATAAAGTGTGCAATAAAAAAATAGTTAGAGCAAGAGAAAATAAAATAGTGCTGTTATATTTGGGTTTGAGGAACTGAAATCGATTTGGGTTTCAAGAGCAGCGATATGAGGAGAGAAGGAAAACTGAAATTGATTACAGATTTGGAATTTGGTGAATCGATTAGCGATTAGTGATTCACGAAGCGTTTGGGTTTGAGGGGTGAACCTTCTGCGATTAACGATTAGTGATTAGTGATTACGCATGTTTTCTAGTAGTGTATATATAATAGACATTTTAACTCAGGAAATGACTGTAGCAATAAAAGATTTTGAATAACAACTCAAGTTATATTTTGACATAAGTCGGTAAGATAAAGTTCCAACAACTACTTTATAAAGTTTGTTGATTTATTAGTTGTTTGAATAGTAGAACATATGGATATAAATTTTATGCTGGTTGACTCACCAATCGAAGACTTGACATCTAAGGTATTTTATCTGATTGTTGTCATTAAGGATGTCTTTGATTTTTTTTTTTTTGAACAAGCCAAAATGGAATATATATAACAATAATAAAGTAGTCTCCTCCGCACAAGATGTGCCAAGAAGAACTACAGTAGTATTACAGTGCTAACAATACAAAAGAGCGAAAACGGAATACAAAAATATTAGTCGATGCCCAAACAAAGCAATGGGTTCGACCACCAAGTATCATAATTAGAAGCAAGCATTACATGTGTAGATTTCAACCACCGAAAAGAGAACATCTTGACTTTCTCCAACAGATGAGTAACAAGACATGTCGCGTTTCTGAACAAACGATGATTTCGTTCATTCCACACGACCCAAACGCAAGCTAACCAAATAAGCTGGTACAATGGGTTTGTCCAGTTCACGTACTCAGTAAAGATGTCTTTGATTAGTGAGAGTCTCTCTTTGTTTATGTTCTATTGTTTATGTTCTATTGTTTCGTTTAGAAGTAAGCAGTTACAAAAAAATTGTATCAAGAAGTTATTTTCTTTTTATATCACCAATTAATTTTTTAGAAGCAAGCAGGTACAAAAAATTTGTATCAAGAAGTTTTGCATTTGTTGTCTATCTATAACTTCTTATTTTATTTGCTCTAATCACCAAAAGAACAAAAGAAGATGAAAATATGTCACATGTCTCGAAATGCAAAAGTGTGAAAAGAGAAAAATTGTAATTTTAAGAAGGGAGGATGGTGCATTATGTCGCAATGAGGTTCTGCATATTCTAATTTTTGTGAGTGTATGTCATATGGCTTTTACTTAGTTTAATTATACTTTACTTCATTTAGTTTGGTTTTTTTGGTGGTTCTATATATGTACAATTCTCTTTTCTCTTTTATTCTCCCTCTTTAATTATAATTGTTTTTGTTTGGGAACCTATTTACAGCAGTCTCTATTATTATTATTATTATTATTATTATTATTATTATTAGCTCTCTGAGTGTTATTTTCATTAAATTTAATTACAAAAATCATAGACATGAAAGAAAAGCAAATAATTTTCAGTGATGGATAATTCAAAAAAGCAAATATATATAAGAACACACAAGCCTGTTTATTATTAACTAATCTTATCATTTTAATCAATAACCAAAACAATAATCAATAATCTTATCATTATTTCTAAATAAATTAATCTCAAAAGCAGAAGTGCAGCAAAACTAATTGACCAACACAAATAAATTATTGGATTCTTGTCTGGGTAGTTAAGATCACCCAACAAGAGGATTGACTACTTGTCCAACAAAGAGTATTGTACCAGATAAATCTTCTCTAATCAAAAATAGAAAAGGATGATCAGCTACAAAGTCTATTGAGATCGGTTTCGAAGTATACCGAGCACAGCCATCTAGTTTGGTAACAGTGACTGCAGCCGCTTCAGTACCCTTTTCATTTACTTTAATGAAACACTTTTGAAATATATCAGACACCCAAATTGGAGAGTTTGGAGAGTCCACCAATTTTGTCAAACCTGCATTTGGAGAGAAAGGTAAAACCACTCCTAGCTCTTTCAAAGCATTTGAAGCTGAAAGTCCAAAAGAAATTTCGAATTTTGGAATTCTAAAGTCAACCACTTCCACCTTTGTTTTAGGAAGATTGTGTTTTAGGAACTCCGGTTCAGAAGCCATTTTCTCAATCAAAGTTAACAATCCATCTTTTGCATCGGGTAGAAACAAGTACATAGAGAATTGGCGCTTATCTACACCTTGCTCATAAGGAAGACGAAGAACCTTAAAACCATCAAATGCACGAACAAACTGGTTCTCGTAGCTAGTCATGAAGGGAACCTTGACTGAGCTGTCATTGAGAAGGTAAAAATCATGGTGTTTAGTTTTCGAAGCCTGAAACGGCTGATCCCACGCTCCTTTAAAGTATAGTGCATTAGCAAAGATGAGTCTCGTTAAACTATCGACCGACCCAGGTGAAAGAACATCTCTAATAAGTCCTTCTGTGTGCTTTTCAGCCCATGAATTTACTTTATTGACAGCTTTACCAGCCTTCAGGACAACAAATATAAAATTAATAATGGAATCGTGATAACTTCAATAAAAGAATTTAACTAGTTGCTATTCATATATTTTCTATTAATATGCTTTAAAGAAGAAAAAGAAAGTAAGATATTTAGTACCTGGTTTATGAAATCATGTGATTCGAGAGTGGCCATGTAATGAGTAGCAACTATTTATTTGAAAGAAGGGTAAAGAGTAAGGGATTTTTCAACCCAAATAGAAATGGCGAATGTGATTCGAGGGCCGCCCAAGGGGGCTGCATCGGGGAGCACCGAGGAAACGAGTTGAGATGATAAGTTGTTGAGATCGGTGATGGAATTTGATCTGAGGAAGGAGAGAAGCTCACGCTGTGCTGGACCCTCGGAACCAGCAGCGATGATGCTGAGCACAGTTTGGAGTGACAAAGGAGAAATCACGGCATTGCTTTCCTTGTATTCTGGTTTGGATAACAGATGCTTGGTGATGGTCATGGAATTCTGTGTTAGGTTGGCAACTGATTTTCTGAGGAAATTCATTCTTCCTTTTTTTGAACTTTCTCAACGCCAAATACAACAACAATTTAGAAAACAGAGAGTCAATTGAAGACCTAAAGAAACAGAGTTGGATTTATTTTATAGTATAGAAAAAGATTATGTAAAAAAAAACTTATTTTCAATGTTATAAAAAAAAAATCGATAGTTTCGGATTTTCAGTAGGTTAATTTGTTCCATTATGGCATTATCAGTTGTCTTGTTAATCAAGTTATTGCTTTTATTTTTGTACCGTATCTAATTTATTTAATACTAGCCGCTGTGATCGAGATTTGGTATTTGCAAATATAAATAACTATTTTTTTTTTTACAACAATATAAATAACTAGTTAATCTTTTTTTTTTATTGAATTAGTTAATTGATAACTACTTAATCTTCTTTTTTGTTGTGATTTTACATGGCTTTTTCATTATTCCTATTTTACCCTTAAAAAATAGGTTTTCAGTTTTTTTAAAGTAAAAAAAAAATATATATATATATTTTTTTCTTCTTGTAGTTATCAATTAACTAAGTCCAATCAAAAAAGAGATTAAGTAGTTATTTATATTTGCACAAAAGAAAATATCGATCACAAAAAAAAAATATCGATCACACAAACGGGCACGGAATAAAATAATAATAAAGATATACTAGGCTTGAGCACATTTACAAGCCTCAATTTGCTTTTTTTTTTTCTTTTCTTGAACTTTCTCAATGCCAAATACCTAAAGAGACGGAGTTTTTTTTTTTTTGACACAAGCAAATTTAATTCATTTCATTCATAATAATTGTTTTAATACATGTTGGACAATAATTATAAATTTGGGAACTAGCGAGTCGCTTGAGCTAACTTATGAGCTACTCTGTTTGCTTGTCTCCGGACATAACTGACCTTATAGTTGTTGTTTAAAGCTAATCGATCACAACACACTGTTATAATGCATTAATGCTACCAAAACCCTGTCTTATTATTCCAATGCCTTGCATTAATGGCTTGCACCACATTCAAACAATCACTTTCCAACTCTATAGCAGGTTGCTCCCTGTATGTGTGCCTCAGCCAAACCGATGCTTCTTTAACACCCATAGTCTCAGCTTCTGCAACATATGGTGCTCCATTGAAATGCTTCGTGTAAGCTATCATGAAACGTCCCTGTTCATCGCGGCTGCAAACACCTACACAGTAGCTGTTCTCTTGCGTGTAACAAGCGGTGTTTACGTTGCATTTGATCTTTCCGTTCGGTGACATTATTTCTGATACTATTATGGGCTTTTATCACGTTCCTTTTATTTTTAAACAAAAAGCTGTTACTATACTAATATAATAAAATTTGTCTAAAAAATAGGATAAATGCAAAGTAAGTGAATTTTGTTTTACCCCGTAATTCTTTGTGTTGAGATTATCCCTCTAATGTTGATGAATTTTTTTTCTAGTATATTTTACTCTCCTGTGTTGAAAAAAAAATCAACAAAGGGCTAAAATATACACTAAAAAAAATTCGTCAACATTACAGGAATAATCTCAGTAAAAAAAAATAAAAATAACACAGCAAATATGAATGCAATGCGACTATGACTCTGTTTGGAAAACACAATAAATTAGCTACAACATCCCATATTAAATATTCTAGAATATAATAGGGACATTCATAATTAAGTATCTAGATACATTAAAATTACAAATGAAATTTTCCGAAATACAAGAGTCATGAATAAAAGTACGTAGTACAAAATATAACAACACATATTTTGATACATTAGCTCATAATACATAGAAAAAGGGGAAAAATAATGAGAATAAAGTCCATGTCCTCCGGTTCGACTACTCCATGGCTCTATGACCTCTGGCAACCTGCAACCTGTGTATCTGTGAACAAATGATCATGGAATGAGACTACTAAGCCTCAATGGGTAAAATAACGAGAATAAAGTCCATGAGAGCTCCTCCGGTTCGACTACTCCATGGCTCTCTTACCTCAGGCAACATGCAACCTGTGTATTTGTAAACAAATAATCATGGAGTGAGACTACTAAGCCTCAGCGGATTCCTACTACCCAGCGTTGGAACAAAGTGGGTCTGACATGAACCTCTAATGTTTTAAGTGGTTTTGATGATAACAAAGTATTAAAATTACAATTGGTATTACTAATGATTATTCTAGTGTGCAGAATTACAAGTTAAAATTCATACAGAAGCACTATGAATAGTAGCAGAGAAGCCAGTCAAGACAAGCTCTGAAAGAATATCACTGTTCATCAGAAGCTTAATTTTTGCGTGCTGAAGATAGCACTTCTGAAGACCAAAAGCTAGGCTCTGATGAAGTTCAGAAGCTGAAGATCTTAAGAAGCTATGACAAGAACATCAGAAGCAAAAGGAATTTACGTCACTCAAGAGCTGACCTATACAGAACCAATGATTGAAGAACAATCCACTTCAAGGCTCTGTCACATCCACAGGAAGGAATATTCGTTGGTACAACGTTAACCTTATCCATAAGTGGAGCGCATTTGAGGATTGTACTATCGTACTATTATTACTCAAAATGGATGAGTGATAAATTGAATAGCTAGGTAGTGGAATTGGAATTCCTTACCAAAGAAGGCAATATACAGCTATCAATTGTACGAGTAAATTCCAGCTGGCACCTCTCTCTCTGCAACGGTCATCATCTTCCTCCAAGTATAAATAGAAGACTCAAATGGAAGAAATGACTACTGTTCCAACGACTGTTCTATTACTACGTTCAAAGACTAAGAAGCATTCTGACATCATATTTTAAATCTGTCATTCTAAGTCTTAGAACAATTTGAGTTGTATTTTGTAAACACCTCTGATAGTATATCAAGTGTTCCTTAACATTCATTCTTATTCTTAAGTTTGTTTGAGAAGTCTCTTGTTAAGTTTAACTTGAGCATTTGAGAAGTCTCTTGTTTAGTGAAACTTGAGCACCTGAGAAGTCTCTTGCAAGTGTGCTTGAGCAATTTGTAATCTTTAGTAGATTATAGTGAAAATCTCTTGTTAGTAACAAGGGGACTGGAGTACTCTCGATTTGTGAGGGGAACCAGGATAAATTCTGTGTCTTTCTTTCTCTCTCTCAGCACCCTCTCTTTAATTTGTGTTTTTATCCGCTGCATACTTAGTCGCTATTAGGCAAAAAGTTTTAATTTTTAAAACACAATTCAACCCCCCCTTCTTGTGTTTTTCCACCTTCAATTGGTATCAGGAGCTGGGCTGTTGCCTAACTCTCACCTATCAGTGAAACAGTTAAGATTCAGGGAGGAAAAACATGTCTGCTGAGAAGAATCTCAATGAAGTTCCATTTGACTATGATTCTAATTCTAAAGACAGAAGGTCTTCTGACAAAATTCCCTTTTTCAATGGAACTGAGACTGGTTATCCATTCTGGAAAACCAAGATGTACAGTCACATCATGGCGATTGATTGTGATCTGTGGGACTTGGTAGAAGATGGAGTGAACTTTGAAAATATGGACTTAGAAGGCGTTGCTAGCTCTAAAGACAGAAAGGCTTTTACACCTACTCAAAAGCTGGAATATAAGAAGCACCACAGTGTAAAAGGGATGATGACAAATGCCATCTCTCATGATGAGTACTTGAAAATTGGAGATAAGAGAACGGCTAAGTCTATCTGGGATTCTCTTAAATCCAAGTATGAAGGAAATAAACAAGTTAAGGAGGCTAAGGCCAACTTGTTAGTACATCAGTATGAATTATTTAAAATGAAGGACGGAGAGGACATTGAGACAATGTTCTCTAGGTTTCAAATTCTTGTTTCTGGACTTCAAGTTTTAGATAAGAGCTATACTGAGGCTGATCATGTAAGGAAAGTACTCAGAAGCTTGCCGCCAAAGTGGAGACCAAAAGTGACAGCGTTTCAGGAATCTAAGGATTTAGATACTGTGTCTCTTGAAAGCTTGGTTAGTTCGCTAAAGAGTCATGAGATGGAACTCATGACTGATGAATCGACTAAGAAGCTAAAAGGGATAGCACTGAGCACCAAGAGTTCCTCTAAGGCTCTGAAGGCGAAGGTTATAGTATCTGATGAAGAAGCTTCTGAAGAAGGTCACGAGATGGACTCTGATGAAGAAGAAGAAATTGTTCTGATGGCTGCAAGAGTATCGCAATGGGCTAAGAGAAGCAAGAAGTATGCTGGTAAGTTTGGAGGTTCTTCCAAGAAGGTTGGTACTTCTAAGGAAGAACAAAACAAATGCTTTAAGTGCAACAAACCAGGACACTTCATTGCTGATTGCCCAGAGAACCTGAGTAAATCATCCAAGAGAACCTCTAACAAAGAAAGATACAAAAGTAAGCTCAAGAAGGGGTTCCTTGCCACTTGGGATGATTTGGATCAGGAATCAGATTCTGATGGGGAAGAAGAAGCAAACCTAGCCTTGATGGCAACCGCTTCTGACCAAGAGAACTCTGAGCACGAAGCTGACTCAGATTCAGAAGATGAAGATGAGGTACTTGCTAAACTTTCTCGTTCTGAATTAATAGATTCCTTAAAAGATGCCTTAAAACTCTTAACCAAAAAGGCAGGTGAGTGTAAGGTCCTTAAAAAGGCCTATAACAACCTGACCGAAAAGGCAAATGAAATAATTGAACAAAATGAGTCTCTAAAATCAAGAAATGAATTTATGGAAACTCATTATGTTCTCGATGATAAGGTTCCTCCAGAACATGAATTTGCTCTTCAGGAATTCCTTATCAATGGAATGAAAAGAAGTAAAATAGCCTCCTTGATTTATCATGTAAGTAGAAATAGAGGAGAAGGTCTTGGATTCTCACGTTTTAAAGATAATCCATTATCTTCAAAGTCCTCTAATATAGATAAATCAAAACCTAAGGTTGTCTTTGTAAAGAGTCAATCAGAAGTTCTAAATGAGTCAGCTTCTAATAGAACATCAAAGCCAGAGGCTCAAAAGTCAAAGACTCTGAAGGATAAAACCTCAGAACCTAAGATTGTTAAGCCTCAAGCTAATGTTAAATCTAAAGAAGCTCTGACACATTCAAGAACAAAGCTCAAGAGCTATACTAAACCCAAAAACTTTTCAACAAGGGTGGTTAACTCTAGAAGCTCTGATAGGTCCTTCAAACAAAGACCACCTGGACCTGTAAAGACTAACACAAAAGGACCCATAAAGATATGGGTACCAAAATCTCAAATAATATTTGCTTCAGGTTTGCACACTAAGAAGGCCAAAGCAGCAATGCTGGTACCTGGACAGTGGCTGCTCACGACATATGACGGGAGAAAGGCATATGTTCCAAACCCTGACTCTGAAAGAGGGAGGTACTGTGGGGTTTGGAGGAAACCAAAAAGGGAAGATCATTGGTACAGGTATAGTTGGTAACTCTTCTCTTTCAATTAAAAATGTTTGGTTAGTTGATGGCCTCAAACATAATCTGCTTAGCATTAGTCAATTTTGTGATAGCGGATTTATTGTTAAATTTGATAAAGAGGCATGTACAGTAATCAATGATTCTGACAAGTCCATATTGTTTAAAGGATTAAGAAGAGGTAATGTTTATAAGGTGAATCTGTCAGAACTCACTGAGCAGAAGATAGTTTGTCTTCTATCTCTGAATGATGAAAAGTGGGTCTGGCACCAACGCTTAGGTCATGCTAACTGGAGATTAATCTTTAAGCTTAGCAAACTAAAGTTGGTTAAAGGCCTGCCAAATCTTAAATATCATTCAGATGCTCTGTGTGGTCCTTGTCAGATTGGCAAAATTTCAAAAACTTCTTTTAAACCTAAAAACATTGTCTCTACCTCAAGACCCTTAGAACTACTTCACATTGATTTGTTTGGTCCAGTAAGTACTGCCTCAATCAATGGGAAGAAATATGGATTAGTCATTGTTGATGATTACAGTAGATGGACTTGGGTAAAGTTTCTAAGAGTGAAAGATGATGCATATGATGTGTTCAGCATCTTCTGCACTCAAGTGCAAAATGAGAAAGGTCTCAAAATCTTAAAGGTTAGAAGTGATCATGGTGGTGAATTTGAAAATGAACCATTTGCAACTTTTTGTGAAGATCATGGCATTGTCCATGAGTTCTCTGCTCCTAGAACACCACAACAAAATGGTGTTGTAGAGAGAAAGAACAGGTCTTTACAAGAAATGGCAAGAACCATGATGCATGAGACAAAACTTGCTAAGCACTTCTGGGCAGAAGCTGTAAACACAGCTTGTTATATTCAAAATAGGATCTATATAAGACCTCTATTGAATCTAACAACATATGAACTCTTCAAAGGAAGAAAGCCCAACATCTCTTACTTTCATCAGTTTGGATGTACATGTTATATTCTAGACAACAAGGCCTACAAAAGAAAATTTGATGCCAAAGCTTGTAAGGGAATCTTCATAGGTTACTCTGAACGCTCAAAGGCATACAAAGTGTATAATTCTGAAACTAACACAGTGGAAGAATCTATACATGTTAGATTTGATGATAAAGAGCCTGACAGTAAAATGTCAGAGCAAGATAATAGTTATGCAGGTGTTCCATACCAATACATCGATTCAGAACCTGAAAAAGCATCAGAAGCTGTTGAAGCTTCAGAAGCTATATTGGAAGAAGATGCTGAAGAAGCATCTCAATTAGAAGCATCACAAGAATATGATGACACTTCAGAAGAAGACACTCAACCAAGTGCTGATGTTGATGAAGCTCCAAGAAGGAAGTTCAAATATAGATCATCACATCCAGAAGATTTAATTCTTGGAAACAAAGAAAGTCTAAGAAAGACAAGATCAGACTATCAACAACTTGATTCACTTCTGGGGCTAATCTCAATGATAGAACCAAAGAATGTTGATGAAGCACTTACTGACGATGGATGGATTGTAGCTATGCAAGATGAGCTCAATCAGTTTCAAAGAAATGATGTATGGGACTTAGTGCCAAGACCAGCACATAAGAACATCATTGGAACTAAGTGGGTATTTAGAAACAAGATGAATGAACAAGGTGAAGTGGTAAGAAATAAAGCTAGACTGGTAGCACAAGGCTACAGTCAGCAAGAAGGTATAGACTTCACTGAAACATTTGCTCCAGTAGCAAGACTGGAAGCAATCAGGTTACTTCTTTCATATGCTGTTAACAATGGAATCACATTGTACCAAATGAATGTTAAGAGCGCCTTTCTTAATGGTGTTATTTCTGAAGAAGTATATGTCAAACAACCCCCAGGTTTTGAGGATTTGAAAAATCCTAATTATGTTTATAAACTTAAGAAATCACTCTATGGTCTCAAACAAGCTCCAAGAGCTTGGTATGAAAGACTGAGTAATTTCCTTTTAGAAAATGGTTTTCAAAAAGGTCAAATTGACAATACATTATTCAGAAAGACATCTAAGAAAGATATCTTAATCATTCAAATATACGTTGATGATATTATTTTTGGTTCTACTAATGCTTCTCTTTGCAAGAATTTCTCTAAGCTTATGCAGGATGAATTCGAGATGAGTATGATGGGTGAATTGAAGTTCTTCCTTGGAATCCAAATTAATCAAGGAAAAGATGGCACTTACATTCATCAAAGCAAGTATACAAAAGAGCTTCTGAAGAAGTTCAACCTTGATGACTGCAAGATAATGTCTACACCCATGCATCCTACCAGCAGCTTAAGCAAAGAAGAGATAGGAAGCAAAGTAGATCAGAAGCTGTATCGAGGTATGATTGGTTCTTTACTCTACCTTACAGCATCTAGACCTGATATTCTATATAGTGTATGCTTGTGTGCAAGATTCCAGTCAGATCCTAGAGAACCTCACTTAACTGCTGTTAAGAGGATCTTTAGATATCTGAAAGGAACTACTAATCTAGGACTTCTTTATAAAAAATCCCTAGATAGTAAGCTAGTTGGATTCTGTGATGCTGACTATGCTGGTGATAAGATTGAGAGGAAATCCACTAGTGGAAATTGCCAATTCATTGGTGAGAATCTCATATCTTGGGCCAGTAAGAGACAAACAACTATTGCTTTGTCTACAGCAGAAGCAGAATACATCTCAGCTGCTAAATGCTGCACACAGCTTCTCTGGATGAAGTATCAGTTGGAAGATTATAACATAGCTGAAAGGAGTATTCCACTATATTGTGACAATACTGCTGCTATTCATTTGTCTAAGAACCCTATTCTACACTCTAGAGCTAAACATATTGAAATAAAACACCATTTTATAAGGGATCATGTTCAGAAAGGTACAATAGATATTCAATTCATTGATACTGAACATCAATGGGCTGACATATTTACTAAACCTTTAGCTATTGAAAGATTTGATTTTATCAAAAAGAATTTGAACATGCACTATATCTCTGAAGAAAATTAGCTCTGAGAAGTAGAATAGAATTAGCATCTGAAGCTCTATCAGAACCTCTTATAATTTAGAGTATCCCTTGGGAAGTTCTGAATAATTTAGGCTCTGAAGAGTAACAGGTTCTGATGAGGTGTCAGATACAAATGAGTGAGGCTCTGAACCTTTTGGAAATGAAACGTTCAGTACGAGTAAGTATACAACAGTTGTCTATACACGCGTCAGCTATGATTAAACTTTTTCAACACGTGTCTAGATCCTGACGGGCAGAGAACAGTTAATGATGATTATGGCAGTTAAGTATATTATTTAATTTTTAAAACTGCTCGCGCTCCCTCCCAATGTTTACTTTCTCTGTGTATGTGTGCTAGTTACTATTTATAAGTCACTTCACTCACTTTGCACAACTTTTTACACAAAATCACTACCTACACAAACCTAGACCTTACAGAAATTCCCAATCTTCATCTTCTTAATTCTCTGCAACTATGGCTGCTCGTTCATCAAACGAAATCGTTCAAGAACCCTTTAACCCTACATTACCACCCATCATCGATCTTAATTCAAAAGATAATCTAGTCTACGAACATCATCAAACTGACGCTGGACCAGATGCTTATGATTTCTTCACTGAGAAGTTCGTGGATTTTGAAAGTTTGAAAGCGAATGGGATTGACATTCAATACTTGTTCTACAACCAACAATGGCAAAATTATTTTGAGATGCTTAATGGCTTCGTATACTACGACATAGTGAAGTATTTCTGGCAGAAGGCTAAAGTGTACGATAGAGCAAGTGCTGATAAAGAATACAAGGATATGGTTGAGAAGAACAAGGAATTACGAGGGAAAACAAGAAAGGAACTTGGTCTTAAACCTTATAGAGAAAGGGAAATTAGGTCAAATATTTTGGGAATCAATGTTGTGATAACTCAGGCACACATTGCTAAGATTCTGGGTTTAGACAACAAAGGAGAAGATATAGAAGTGTATGATAAGAAAAGCAAGCATTTGGATTCAATTCATCAGGACCTCTTTAAATCTGGATGCACACAAAAGGATTTTGGAAAAGTAATGCACATGAAGAACACATTTGAATTTGCTTTCAGAATGTGTTTGTCTACTATCTTCACCAGAAAAGGTGGATTGGATACCATCTCCATTCCACACAAACATCTCATCTGGTTCTTATACAAGAGGGTAAAAGTTAATTTGGCTAAGATTCTTTTTGATCACATGTGCCTTACCATCAATGAGGGTAGAACTAAAATACCATCGGTCATTCATCACCCAAGGTTAATTTCAGAACTGATAAGGCAAACCAAACTCACAGACATTGTGAGTGCCAAAGAAAAACTTAGAGTTTTCCAAACTGCTAAGTATGATGCATCAGTTCTGGTCAACATGAAGAGAAAAACCAAGGAAGAAATCATTCAAGTGAAAACACCTCTACAGCAAGTGTACGAAAAGTACTTCTGGTGTGATGGGTTTCCCACCATATCAGAACATGATAATGAGGAGGTCATCAAGAACTTTCTTGAATCAGTAAGAAGAGATACTGGGGTTAGTGTGCCCAGGAAAATGGTTGTAAGTGTTCCTAATTGGGATATCTTCAAGGGACCAAGAGATATTACAAGGAATAGAAGAAAGCCAAGAACTACTGAGCAAGAAATGATTGATGAAGGCTCTGATGATCAAGGACATGCTAGTGCTGATGAGATTGAGGAAGGTGCTGAAAATATGATGACTGAAGCTGTTCAGAAGGAAAAGCGGACAAAGAAAAGGCATGATAGGCCTTCAGCTTCTGAGGAAGATCAGAACCCTGCTAAACCTGCAAAGAGATTAAAGACCAGAGCTTCTAAACCAAAAGGTAAGATCTCTGAATCTAATACTTCTAGCATTCCTGTAGCTCAGGTTATTGGTTCTGAACCTCAACCCTCTATTGCTAAACCATCTATTTCTCAACCTCCTTCATCTAACAATCAAACTCAACCCATAGACTACACTGTACCTATTAGTGTAGTTTTACCATCTGTCAAACCATCATCTTCATCTTCATCAGATACCAGCACTGCCTCGGATGAGTTAATTGCTACACTCATCAGAGAATCCAACCCAAAACAAAAGAAAACTCTTACACCAAAGAGAACCTCTTTCAAGAAAACCACAAAGAAAACCACCATAAAGCCCATTCATCTCTCTTCTGATGAAGAACCTACTATCAATGTAGACACCACCATTCTCAATCAATCCACAAATCAAGATTCTGTCATAGAACATCTTGAACAACACATGTGTGGTGTTGCATTTACCAACTCAAATCCAAATTCACCACGTCAATTTCCATCCATGAATCTCACAAATGATTCACCCATCCATAAAACACAAAACACACAGGTTATTCACACACCCCCTCCCTCACTTGATCACATCTCACGAGTGAATCCACCTACATTCACCCCTGTTCAGAATGAGCCAATTGCTCATTCTGAAGAACAACAAGAACCCCCTCATCAGTCACCCAATAAAATCATGACTGAACAACAACATCAATCACCACAACCTGTCTCTGACCCACTCAACAAACCTCTAGTTTTAGAAGAGGTTCTTGAGCTTTACCAACACCTAACTAAAGCTGAACATCAAATATTCAAGGATTCCATCAATCTTGATGATGATATCATACCTCCAAATCTCAGTAAAATCAAAATCATTGAACTCAAAAGAAAGAAACCTGAACCAACCATTCCCTTTGACCCATCCTTACCCTTTTTCAATTCTGACTCTGAACCAAACCTTGAGCTGCTAAATAATGCTATAGGTATTAGACTTAAGAGGTTCAAACAAAGAGAGGAAGAAGCTCTTATCTTCCCTTCTGATATAGATGCTGATGTCAGGGAATTAGAGTACTTATTTGGTAAATCTTTAAGGATTCTCAGTACTCATCTGAAGGATAAGATTAAGGGTAGAGGAGCAAACACTGTACGGGAACTATTTGAGATCACTGAGAGGACATGTGCTCCAAGGCTCACATTCTTCAACCATGAAGAAGAATGTCAGAGGTTAGCCTTTTTAGCTGCTGTTGATGAAAGTATGAGAAGATCTTTGGATGAAGAGCAGGCTAAGATAGCTGCTGAAATGGAACGTCAGAGGCTTGCTGAACAAGAAGCCTTCAAGTTATTGATTGATAGAGCTGTTCACATTGCTGTCATTGAGACTAATAAGATTTTTGAGGATCAAGGAGCTGCAGAAGATATTGTTATGAATGATCAGAACCTTAGTGAACCAGATTCTGATAAAGGTAAAGCTCCCATTGTTGCTTCATCTCCTCCTAGATCTCCACCAGTACTTGTCCAAGGCTCTTCTTCATCTGCTATACCCTCTGTTATGCAAGAAGCTCTGGATGTAATCAAGCATGACTTAAGAGAGGAACTAAGAAATGAAATGGATGAATTCAGGGCCGATATAAGAGAAGACATGAACAGATCTGGTGAAGCTACTAACAAGAAGATAGATGCAATGATGGAACTTCTTCTGAAACTTACTCAACAGCAACCCAAACCTTACCCTTATGTCTGTGCACTTATTTGTAATCATGTTTATGAAAATCTTTTGGATAATTTTCTTTTAAGTTAATTAAGCTTCTTATTATCCTCATATATGTGCTTGTGCTGGTGTGTTTATTTTACTTTGTTTTATAAAATGAAAATCATATACTCTGATAATGTCTGATACTCTTGTGGATTCTGAATCTAGTGTAAGATGTTGGAGAACATCTTGTTTTTAAACTTATATAGGATTTTGAAAACCTAAGGTTCCCCCACATCAGTATTCCTGTTTACTCATGAAATAGCTTCTTAGTATTATAGCCTGTTTATAAGCGGGGCAACAATACCGTATGAGGCGTGTCTGGTAACTGGTTTTCTGACGTTTGACAAGAGTATATATAAGAAACTTGCTCAAAACAAAGGGAATTAATAGCATAAACTTCTTTATTAATATTATTGAAGAATTTCTATTACATAGAATGATAAGACTCTACTTAGAGCTAGGCTTAACTTCAGAAGACTCTGCATCTAGCTTCTTATGTTTCTCCTTAATGTAAGCAAGCAAGTTGGCAGTGGCTTTTTGCACTAATTCTTCAGTGTTCTTCTGAACAGCAGCCTCGTACTCTTCGTATGGAGTATCATCATTGTATGTCCATAAAAATTCTTCCAGATCAGAGCCCATTTCCTCTTCCTCTGACTCTGTCAAAATCAGTTCTTGCTTGTTCCTTTCGTAGCGTAGCTTGTTTTCTTCGCAGCGCCAGGGCTCTGCTCCCTTCTTGCTCTCTCCTTTTGAGCCTGAAGCATCCTTGGTAACCTGCCTTTCCATTGTTTGTTTTTCTTTTGATGTTACTTGATTACTCTGGATGAGTAAAATGAGAGGAATCATTCCTTTTTATAGTGTCATCAAGCTCTCTTATCAGGAAGGTTTTCAACACAATTCATTAAATGAATTTAGTTGTCATCACTTCTTGACTTGACTGCCTTGTTATGACGCATTTGACTGCTTGGTTTTCTGTGTCTTTTTGACTGATGCCAAAAGGGGGAGTAAGAGTAGCGTTAAAATTAATGTTGATTCATTCATATACTGCTCAATCTGAAACTGTGATGTTAAAAGCATTATGAATCAATATTTATCTCTTATGATTCTTTCTCATTCTGAACGATTATTGAAAGGGGAGAAAATTTAAGAACCTAAAATAAAATTCATAGACAATGTCAGAAGAGCTTGCAAACCGCTTCTGAGCATTATCAAACTCTAAGAAGCAAAGCTTGCAAAACTATGCTTCTGAGAGTTAAATATGAAAATTTATTTTAAGTTAATAAATCAACTCTTAAACTGTTTTAATTAATTATGGATAAAACTTAGGGGGAGCTTACAAACCTACCCTTATGGATTATCAGACTCAGGGGGAGATTGCAAACCTTTGAAACCTGAAGTCATCATAATTAAATTAAATCAACAACAATTGAATTTTAATGCTTTGGTTTGTCATCATCAAAAAGGGGGAGATTGTTGGAACAAAGTGGGTCTGACATGAACCTCTAATGTTTTAAGTGGTTTTGATGATAACAAAGTATTAAAATTACAATTGGTATTACTAATGATTATTCTAGTGTGCAGAATTACAAGTTAAAATTCATACAGAAGCACTATGAATAGTAGCAGAGAAGCCAGTCAAGACAAGCTCTGAAAGAATATCACTGTTCATCAGAAGCTTAATTTTTGCGTGCTGAAGATAGCACTTCTGAAGACCAAAAGCTAGGCTCTGATGAAGTTCAGAAGCTGAAGATCTTAAGAAGCTATGACAAGAACATCATAAGCAAAAGGAATTTACGTCACTCAAGAGCTGACCTATACAGAACCAATGATTGAAGAACAATCCACTTCAAGGCTCTGTCACATCCACAGGAAGGAATATTCGTTGGTACAACGTTAACCTTATCCATAAGTGGAGCGCATTTGAGGATTGTACTATCGTACTATTATTACTCAAAATGGATGAGTGATAAATTGAATAGCTAGGTAGTGGAATTGGAATTCCTTACCAAAGAAGGCAATATACAGCTATCAATTGTACGAGTAAATTCCAGCTGGCACCTATCTCTCTGCAACGGTCATCATCTTCCTCCAAGTATAAATAGAAGACTCAAATGGAAGAAATGACTACTGTTCCAACGACTGTTCTATTACTACGTTCAAAGACTAAGAAGCATTCTGACATCATATTTTAAATCTGTCATTCTAAGTCTTAGAACAATTTGAGTTGTATTTTGTAAACACCTCTGATAGTATATCAAGTGTTCCTTAACATTCATTCTTATTCTTAAGTTTGTTTGAGAAGTCTCTTGTTAAGTTTAACTTGAGCATTTGAGAAGTCTCTTGTTTAGTGAAACTTGAGCACCTGAGAAGTCTCTTGCAAGTGTGCTTGAGCAATTTGTAATCTTTAGTAGATTATAGTGAAAATCTCTTGTTAGTAACAAGGGGACTGGAGTACTCTCGATTTGTGAGGGGAACCAGGATAAATTCTGTGTCTTTCTTTCTCTCTCTCAGCACCCTCTCTTTAATTTGTGTTTTTATCCGCTGCATACTTAGTCGCTATTAGGCAAAAAGTTTTAATTTTTAAAACACAATTCAACCCCCCCTTCTTGTGTTTTTCCACCTTCAATTGGTATCAGGAGCTGGGCTGTTGCCTAACTCTCACCTATCAGTGAAACAGTTAAGATTCAGGGAGGAAAAACATGTCTGCTGAGAAGAATCTCAATGAAGTTCCATTTGACTATGATTCTAATTCTAAAGACAGAAGGTCTTCTGACAAAATTCCCTTTTTCAATGGAACTGAGACTGGTTATCCATTCTGGAAAACCAAGATGTACAGTCACATCATGGCGATTGATTGTGATCTGTGGGACTTGGTAGAAGATGGAGTGAACTTTGAAAATATGGACTTAGAAGGCGTTGTTAGCTCTAAAGACAGAAAGGCTTTTACACCTACTCAAAAGCTGGAATATAAGAAGCACCACAGTGTAAAAGGGATGATGACAAATGCCATCTCTCATGATGAGTACTTGAAAATTGGAGATAAGAGAACGGCTAAGTCTATCTGGGATTCTCTTAAATCCAAGTATGAAGGAAATAAACAAGTTAAGGAGGCTAAGGCCAACTTGTTAGTACATCAGTATGAATTATTTAAAATGAAGGACGGAGAGGACATTGAGACAATGTTCTCTAGGTTTCAAATTCTTGTTTCTGGACTTCAAGTTTTAGATAAGAGCTATACTGAGGCTGATCATGTAAGGAAAGTACTCAGAAGCTTGCCGCCAAAGTGGAGACCAAAAGTGACAGCGTTTCAGGAATCTAAGGATTTAGATACTGTGTCTCTTGAAAGCTTGGTTAGTTCGCTAAAGAGTCATGAGATGGAACTCATGACTGATGAATCGACTAAGAAGCTAAAAGGGATAGCACTGAGCACCAAGAGTTCCTCTAAGGCTCTGAAGGCGAAGGTTATAGTATCTGATGAAGAAGCTTCTGAAGAAGGTCACGAGATGGACTCTGATGAAGAAGAAGAAATGGTTCTGATGGCTGCAAGAGTATCGCAATGGGCTAAGAGAAGCAAGAAGTATGCTGGTAAGTTTGGAGGTTCTTCCAAGAAGGTTGGTACTTCTAAGGAAGAACAAAACAAATGCTTTAAGTGCAACAAACCAGGACACTTCATTGCTGATTGCCCAGAGAACCTGAGTAAATCATCCAAGAGAACCTCTAACAAAGAAAGATACAAAAGTAAGCTCAAGAAGGGGTTCCTTGCCACTTGGGATGATTTGGATCAGGAATCAGATTCTGATGGGGAAGAAGAAGCAAACCTAGCCTTGATGGCAACCGCTTCTGACCAAGAGAACTCTGAGCACGAAGCTGACTCAGATTCAGAAGATGAAGATGAGGTACTTGCTAAACTTTCTCGTTCTGAATTAATAGATTCCTTAAAAGATGCCTTAAAACTCTTAACCAAAAAGGCAGGTGAGTGTAAGGTCCTTAAAAAGGCCTATAACAACCTGACCGAAAAGGCAAATGAAATAATTGAACAAAATGAGTCTCTAAAATCAAGAAATGAATTTATGGAAACTCATTATGTTCTCGATGATAAGGTTCCTCCAGAACATGAATTTGCTCTTCAGGAATTCCTTATCAATGGAATGAAAAGAAGTAAAATAGCCTCCTTGATTTATCATGTAAGTAGAAATAGAGGAGAAGGTCTTGGATTCTCACGTTTTAAAGATAATCCATTATCTTCAAAGTCCTCTAATATAGATAAATCAAAACCTAAGGTTGTCTTTGTAAAGAGTCAATCAGAAGTTCTAAATGAGTCAGCTTCTAATAGAACATCAAAGCCAGAGGCTCAAAAGTCAAAGACTCTGAAGGATAAAACCTCAGAACCTAAGATTGTTAAGCCTCAAGCTAATGTTAAATCTAAAGAAGCTCTGACACATTCAAGAACAAAGCTCAAGAGCTATACTAAACCCAAAAACTTTTCAACAAGGGTGGTTAACTCTAGAAGCTCTGATAGGTCCTTCAAACAAAGACCACCTGGACCTGTAAAGACTAACACAAAAGGACCCATAAAGATATGGGTACCAAAATCTCAAATAATATTTGCTTCAGGTTTGCACACTAAGAAGGCCAAAGCAGCAATGCTGGTACCTGGACAGTGGCTGCTCACGACATATGACGGGAGAAAGGCATATGTTCCAAACCCTGACTCTGAAAGAGGGAGGTACTGTGGGGTTTGGAGGAAACCAAAAAGGGAAGATCATTGGTACAGGTATAGTTGGTAACTCTTCTCTTTCAATTAAAAATGTTTGGTTAGTTGATGGCCTCAAACATAATCTGCTTAGCATTAGTCAATTTTGTGATAGCGGATTTATTGTTAAATTTGATAAAGAGGCATGTACAGTAATCAATGATTCTGACAAGTCCATATTGTTTAAAGGATTAAGAAGAGGTAATGTTTATAAGGTGAATCTGTCAGAACTCACTGAGCAGAAGATAGTTTGTCTTCTATCTCTGAATGATGAAAAGTGGGTCTGGCACCAACGCTTAGGTCATGCTAACTGGAGATTAATCTTTAAGCTTAGCAAACTAAAGTTGGTTAAAGGCCTGCCAAATCTTAAATATCATTCAGATGCTCTGTGTGGTCCTTGTCAGATTGGCAAAATTTCAAAAACTTCTTTTAAACCTAAAAACATTGTCTCTACCTCAAGACCCTTAGAACTACTTCACATTGATTTGTTTGGTCCAGTAAGTACTGCCTCAATCAATGGGAAGAAATATGGATTAGTCATTGTTGATGATTACAGTAGATGGACTTGGGTAAAGTTTCTAAGAGTGAAAGATGATGCATATGATGTGTTCAGCATCTTCTGCACTCAAGTGCAAAATGAGAAAGGTCTCAAAATCTTAAAGGTTAGAAGTGATCATGGTGGTGAATTTGAAAATGAACCATTTGCAACTTTTTGTGAAGATCATGGCATTGTCCATGAGTTCTCTGCTCCTAGAACACCACAACAAAATGGTGTTGTAGAGAGAAAGAACAGGTCTTTACAAGAAATGGCAAGAACCATGATGCATGAGACAAAACTTGCTAAGCACTTCTGGGCAGAAGCTGTAAACACAGCTTGTTATATTCAAAATAGGATCTATATAAGACCTCTATTGAATCTAACAACATATGAACTCTTCAAAGGAAGAAAGCCCAACATCTCTTACTTTCATCAGTTTGGATGTACATGTTATATTCTAGACAACAAGGCCTACAAAAGAAAATTTGATGCCAAAGCTTGTAAGGGAATCTTCATAGGTTACTCTGAACGCTCAAAGGCATACAGAGTGTATAATTCTGAAACTAACACAGTGGAAGAATCTATACATGTTAGATTTGATGATAAAGAGCCTGACAGTAAAATGTCAGAGCAAGATAATAGTTATGCAGGTGTTCCATACCAATACATCGATTCAGAACCTGAAAAAGCATCAGAAGCTGTTGAAGCTTCAGAAGCTATATTGGAAGAAGATGCTGAAGAAGCATCTCAATTAGAAGCATCACAAGAATATGATGACACTTCAGAAGAAGACACTCAACCAAGTGCTGATGTTGATGAAGCTCCAAGAAGGAGGTTCAAATATAGATCATCACATCCAGAAGATTTAATTCTTGGAAACAAAGAAAGTCCAAGAAAGACAAGATCAGACTATCAACAACTTGATTCACTTCTGGGGCTAATCTCAATGATAGAACCAAAGAATGTTGATGAAGCACTTACTGACGATGGATGGATTGTAGCTATGCAAGATGAGCTCAATCAGTTTCAAAGAAATGATGTATGGGACTTAGTGCCAAGACCAGCACATAAGAACATCATTGGAACTAAGTGGGTATTTAGAAACAAGATGAATGAACAAGGTGAAGTGGTAAGAAATAAAGCTAGACTGGTAGCACAAGGCTACAGTCAGCAAGAAGGTATAGACTTCACTGAAACATTTGCTCCAGTAGCAAGACTGGAAGCAATCAGGTTACTTCTTTCATATGCTGTTAACAATGGAATCACATTGTACCAAATGGATGTTAAGAGCGCCTTTCTTAATGGTGTTATTTCTGAAGAAGTATATGTCAAACAACCCCCAGGTTTTGAGGATTTGAAAAATCCTAATTATGTTTATAAACTTAAGAAATCACTCTATGGTCTCAAACAAGCTCCAAGAGCTTGGTATGAAAGACTGAGTAATTTCCTTTTAGAAAATGGTTTTCAAAAAGGTCAAATTGACAATACATTATTCAGAAAGACATCTAAGAAAGATATCTTAATCATTCAAATATACGTTGATGATATTATTTTTGGTTCTACTAATGCTTCTCTTTGCAAGAATTTCTCTAAGCTTATGCAGGATGAATTCGAGATGAGTATGATGGGTGAATTGAAGTTCTTCCTTGGAATCCAAATTAATCAAGGAAAAGATGGCACTTACATTCATCAAAGCAAGTATACAAAAGAGCTTCTGAAGAAGTTCAACCTTGATGACTGCAAGATAATGTCTACACCCATGCATCCTACCAGCAGCTTAAGCAAAGAAGAGATAGGAAGCAAAGTAGATCAGAAGCTGTATCGAGGTATGATTGGTTCTTTACTCTACCTTACAGCATCTAGACCTGATATTCTATATAGTGTATGCTTGTGTGCAAGATTCCAGTCAGATCCTAGAGAACCTCACTTAACTGCTGTTAAGAGGATCTTTAGATATCTGAAAGGAACTACTAATCTAGGACTTCTTTATAAAAAATCCCTAGATAGTAAGCTAGTTGGATTCTGTGATGCTGACTATGCTGGTGATAAGATTGAGAGGAAATCCACTAGTGGAAATTGCCAATTCATTGGTGAGAATCTCATATCTTGGGCCAGTAAGAGACAAACAACTATTGCTTTGTCTACAGCAGAAGCAGAATACATCTCAGCTGCTAAATGCTGCACACAGCTTCTCTGGATGAAGTATCAGTTGGAAGATTATAACATAGCTGAAAGGAGTATTCCACTATATTGTGACAATACTGCTGCTATTCATTTGTCTAAGAACCCTATTCTACACTCTAGAGCTAAACATATTGAAATAAAACACCATTTTATAAGGGATCATGTTCAGAAAGGTACAATAGATATTCAATTCATTGATACTGAACATCAATGGGCTGACATATTTACTAAACCTTTAGCTATTGAAAGATTTGATTTTATCAAAAAGAATTTGAACATGCACTATATCTCTGAAGAAAATTAGCTCTGAGAAGTAGAATAGAATTAGCATCTGAAGCTCTATCAGAACCTCTTATAATTTAGAGTATCCCTTGGGAAGTTCTGAATAATTTAGGCTCTGAAGAGTAACAGGTTCTGATGAGGTGTCAGATACAAATGAGTGAGGCTCTGAACCTTTTGGAAATGAAACGTTCAGTACGAGTAAGTATACAACAGTTGTCTATACACGCGTCAGCTATGATTAAACTTTTTCAACACGTGTCTAGATCCTGACGGGCAGAGAACAGTTAATGATGATTATGGCAGTTAAGTATATTATTTAATTTTTAAAACTGCTCGCGCTCCCTCCCAATGTTTACTTTCTCTGTGTATGTGTGCTAGTTACTATTTATAAGTCACTTCACTCACTTTGCACAACTTTTTACACAAAATCACTACCTACACAAACCTAGACCTTACAGAAATTCCCAATCTTCATCTTCTTAATTCTCTGCAACTATGGCTGCTCGTTCATCAAACGAAATCGTTCAAGAACCCTTTAACCCTACATTACCACCCATCATCGATCTTAATTCAAAAGATAATCTAGTCTACGAACATCATCAAACTGACGCTGGACCAGATGCTTATGATTTCTTCACTGAGAAGTTCGTGGATTTTGAAAGTTTGAAAGCGAATGGGATTGACATTCAATACTTGTTCTACAACCAACAATGGCAAAATTATTTTGAGATGCTTAATGGCTTCGTATACTACGACATAGTGAAGTATTTCTGGCAGAAGGCTAAAGTGTACGATAGAGCAAGTGCTGATAAAGAATACAAGGATATGGTTGAGAAGAACAAGGAATTACGAGGGAAAACAAGAAAGGAACTTGGTCTTAAACCTTATAGAGAAAGGGAAATTAGGTCAAATATTTTGGGAATCAATGTTGTGATAACTCAGGCACACATTGCTAAGATTCTGGGTTTAGACAACAAAGGAGAAGATATAGAAGTGTATGATAAGAAAAGCAAGCATTTGGATTCAATTCATCAGGACCTCTTTAAATCTGGATGCACACAAAAGGATTTTGGAAAAGTAATGCACATGAAGAACACATTTGAATTTGCTTTCAGAATGTGTTTGTCTACTATCTTCACCAGAAAAGGTGGATTGGATACCATCTCCATTCCACACAAACATCTCATCTGGTTCTTATACAAGAGGGTAAAAGTTAATTTGGCTAAGATTCTTTTTGATCACATGTGCCTTACCATCAATGAGGGTAGAACTAAAATACCACCGGTCATTCATCACCCAAGGTTAATTTCAGAACTGATAAGGCAAACCAAACTCACAGACATTGTGAGTGCCAAAGAAAAACTTAGAGTTTTCCAAACTGCTAAGTATGATGCATCAGTTCTGGTCAACATGAAGAGAAAAACCAAGGAAGAAATCATTCAAGTGAAAACACCTCTACAGCAAGTGTACGAAAAGTACTTCTGGTGTGATGGGTTTCCCACCATATCAGAACATGATAATGAGGAGGTCATCAAGAACTTTCTTGAATCAGTAAGAAGAGATACTGGGGTTAGTGTGCCCAGGAAAATGGTTGTAAGTGTTCCTAATTGGGATATCTTCAAGGGACCAAGAGATATTACAAGGAATAGAAGAAAGCCAAGAACTACTGAGCAAGAAATGATTGATGAAGGCTCTGATGATCAAGGACATGCTAGTGCTGATGAGATTGAGGAAGGTGCTGAAAATATGATGACTGAAGCTGTTCAGAAGGAAAAGCGGACAAAGAAAAGGCATGATAGGCCTTCAGCTTCTGAGGAAGATCAGAACCCTGCTAAACCTGCAAAGAGATTAAAGACCAGAGCTTCTAAACCAAAAGGTAAGATCTCTGAATCTAATACTTCTAGCATTCCTGTAGCTCAGGTTATTGGTTCTGAACCTCAACCCTCTATTGCTAAACCATCTATTTCTCAACCTCCTTCATCTAACAATCAAACTCAACCCATAGACTACACTGTACCTATTAGTGTAGTTTTACCATCTGTCAAACCATCATCTTCATCTTCATCAGATACCAGCACTGCCTCGGATGAGTTAATTGCTACACTCATCAGAGAATCCAACCCAAAACAAAAGAAAACTCTTACACCAAAGAGAACCTCTTTCAAGAAAACCACAAAGAAAACCACCATAAAGCCCATTCATCTCTCTTCTGATGAAGAACCTACTATCAATGTAGACACCACCATTCTCAATCAATCCACAAATCAAGATTCTGTCATAGAACATCTTGAACAACACATGTGTGGTGTTGCATTTACCAACTCAAATCCAAATTCACCACGTCAATTTCCATCCATGAATCTCACAAATGATTCACCCATCCATAAAACACAAAACACACAGGTTATTCACACACCCCCTCCCTCACTTGATCACATCTCACGAGTGAATCCACCTACATTCACCCCTGTTCAGAATGAGCCAATTGCTCATTCTGAAGAACAACAAGAACCCCCTCATCAGTCACCCAATAAAATCATGACTGAACAACAACATCAATCACCACAACCTGTCTCTGACCCACTCAACAAACCTCTAGTTTTAGAAGAGGTTCTTGAGCTTTACCAACACCTAACTAAAGCTGAACATCAAATATTCAAGGATTCCATCAATCTTGATGATGATATCATACCTCCAAATCTCAGTAAAATCAAAATCATTGAACTCAAAAGAAAGAAACCTGAACCAACCATTCCCTTTGACCCATCCTTACCCTTTTTCAATTCTGACTCTGAACCAAACCTTGAGCTGCTAAATAATGCTATAGGTATTAGACTTAAGAGGTTCAAACAAAGAGAGGAAGAAGCTCTTATCTTCCCTTCTGATATAGATGCTGATGTCAGGGAATTAGAGTACTTATTTGGTAAATCTTTAAGGATTCTCAGTACTCATCTGAAGGATAAGATTAAGGGTAGAGGAGCAAACACTGTACGGGAACTATTTGAGATCACTGAGAGGACATGTGCTCCAAGGCTCACATTCTTCAACCATGAAGAAGAATGTCAAAGGTTAGCCTTTTTAGCTGCTGTTGATGAAAGTATGAGAAGATCTTTGGATGAAGAGCAGGCTAAGATAGCTGCTGAAATGGAACGTCAGAGGCTTGCTGAACAAGAAGCCTTCAAGTTATTGATTGATAGAGCTGTTCACATTGCTGTTATTGAGACTAATAAGATTTTTGAGGATCAAGGAGCTGCAGAAGATATTGTTATGAATGATCAGAACCTTAGTGAACCAGATTCTGATAAAGGTAAAGCTCCCATTGTTGCTTCATCTCCTCCTAGATCTCCACCAGTACTTGTCCAAGGCTCTTCTTCATCTGCTATACCCTCTGTTATGCAAGAAGCTCTGGATGTAATCAAGCATGACTTAAGAGAGGAACTAAGAAATGAAATGGATGAATTCAGGGCCGATATAAGAGAAGACATGAACAGATCTGGTGAAGCTACTAACAAGAAGATAGATGCAATGATGGAACTTCTTCTGAAACTTACTCAACAGCAACCCAAACCTTACCCTTATGTCTGTGCACTTATTTGTAATCATGTTTATGAAAATCTTTTGGATAATTTTCTTTTAAGTTAATTAAGCTTCTTATTATCCTCATATATGTGCTTGTGCTGGTGTGTTTATTTTACTTTGTTTTATAAAATGAAAATCATATACTCTGATAATGTCTGATACTCTTGTGGATTCTGAATCTAGTGTAAGATGTTGGAGAACATCTTGTTTTTAAACTTATATAGGATTTTGAAAACCTAAGGTTCCCCCACATCAGTATTCCTGTTTACTCATGAAATAGCTTCTTAGTATTATAGCCTGTTTATAAGCGGGGCAACAATACCGTATGAGGCGTGTCTGGTAACTGGTTTTCTGACGTTTGACAAGAGTATATATAAGAAACTTGCTCAAAACAAAGGGAATTAATAGCATAAACTTCTTTATTAATATTATTGAAGAATTTCTATTACATAGAATGATAAGACTCTACTTAGAGCTAGGCTTAACTTCAGAAGACTCTGCATCTAGCTTCTTATGTTTCTCCTTAATGTAAGCAAGCAAGTTGGCAGTGGCTTTTTGCACTAATTCTTCAGTGTTCTTCTGAACAGCAGCCTCGTACTCTTCGTATGGAGTATCATCATTGTATGTCCATAAAAATTCTTCCAGATCAGAGCCCATTTCCTCTTCCTCTGACTCTGTCAAAATCAGTTCTTGCTTGTTCCTTTCGTAGCGTAGCTTGTTTTCTTCGCAGCGCCAGGGCTCTGCTCCCTTCTTGCTCTCTCCTTTTGAGCCTGAAGCATCCTTGGTAACCTGCCTTTCCATTGTTTGTTTTTCTTTTGATGTTACTTGATTACTCTGGATGAGTAAAATGAGAGGAATCATTCCTTTTTATAGTGTCATCAAGCTCTCTTATCAGGAAGGTTTTCAACACAATTCATTAAATGAATTTAGTTGTCATCACTTCTTGACTTGACTGCCTTGTTATGACGCATTTGACTGCTTGGTTTTCTGTGTCTTTTTGACTGATGCCAAAAGGGGGAGTAAGAGTAGCGTTAAAATTAATGTTGATTCATTCATATACTGCTCAATCTGAAACTGTAATGTTAAAAGCATTATGAATCAATATTTATCTCTTATGATTCTTTCTCATTCTGAACGATTATTGAAAGGGGAGAAAATTTAAGAACCTAAAATAAAATTCATAGACAATGTCAGAAGAGCTTGCAAACCGCTTCTGAGCATTATCAAACTCTAAGAAGCAAAGCTTGCAAAACTATGCTTCTGAGAGTTAAATATGAAAATTTATTTTAAGTTAATAAATCAACTCTTAAACTGTTTTAATTAATTATGGATAAAACTTAGGGGGAGCTTACAAACCTACCCTTATGGATTATCAGACTCAGGGGGAGATTGCAAACCTTTGAAACCTGAAGTCATCATAATTAAATTAAATCAACAACAATTGAATTTTAATGCTTTGGTTTGTCATCATCAAAAAGGGGGAGATTGTTGGAACAAAGTGGGTCTGACATGAACCTCTAATGTTTTAAGTGGTTTTGATGATAACAAAGTATTAAAATTACAATTGGTATTACTAATGATTATTCTAGTGTGCAGAATTACAAGTTAAAATTCATACAGAAGCACTATGAATAGTAGCAGAGAAGCCAGTCAAGACAAGCTCTGAAAGAATATCACTGTTCATCAGAAGCTTAATTTTTGCGTGCTGAAGATAGCACTTCTGAAGACCAAAAGCTAGGCTCTGATGAAGTTCAGAAGCTGAAGATCTTAAGAAGCTATGACAAGAACATCAGAAGCAAAAAGAATTTACGTCACTCAAGAGCTGACCTATACAGAACCAATGATTGAAGAACAATCCACTTCAAGGCTCTGTCACATCCACAGGAAGGAATATTCGTTGGTACAACGTTAACCTTATCCATAAGTGGAGCGCATTTGAGGATTGTACTATCGTACTATTATTACTCAAAATGGATGAGTGATAAATTGAATAGCTAGGTAGTGGAATTGGAATTCCTTACCAAAGAAGGCAATATACAGCTATCAATTGTACGAGTAAATTCCAGCTGGCACCTCTCTCTCTGCAACGGTCATCATCTTCCTCCAAGTATAAATAGAAGACTCAAATGGAAGAAATGACTACTGTTCCAACGACTGTTCTATTACTACGTTCAAAGACTAAGAAGCATTCTGACATCATATTTTAAATCTGTCATTCTAAGTCTTAGAACAATTTGAGTTGTATTTTGTAAACACCTCTGATAGTATATCAAGTGTTCCTTAACATTCATTCTTATTCTTAAGTTTGTTTGAGAAGTCTCTTGTTAAGTTTAACTTGAGCATTTGAGAAGTCTCTTGTTTAGTGAAACTTGAGCACCTGAGAAGTCTCTTGCAAGTGTGCTTGAGCAATTTGTAATCTTTAGTAGATTATAGTGAAAATCTCTTGTTAGTAACAAGGGGACTGGAGTACTCTCGATTTGTGAGGGGAACCAGGATAAATTCTGTGTCTTTCTTTCTCTCTCTCAGCACCCTCTCTTTAATTTGTGTTTTTATCCGCTGCATACTTAGTCGCTATTAGGCAAAAAGTTTTAATTTTTAAAACACAATTCAACCCCCCCCTTCTTGTGTTTTTCCACCTTCACCCAGCTACGAAGGCCATAAGTTGAATGTCTATCATGAACATAATATCACACAATAAATTATCTTGTTCTTTTTAAATGTCAAGGACAGTTCGAGGTGAGCTGGTCTCAGAGGACTACTGCGTATGATTGGTAATAAGATATGTCAGTCTTCCCCTGGCTCACAATTTCTTAACTGGATTCTAAATACATGAGGTTATTTATAGCTAAAATCATATTTAATAGTTGTGAATTGATATCATATTAATTAGGGATCAAATATGACTTGAAAATAAGATTTTTCTCACTAATACCTAGTGTCAATCGATTCGCCATAACAAAACCACTTTGCCAATCGATTGACAGTTAAAATTTGCACCTAAGAAGTTGCACCAATTGATTGAGAGCAGTGAAAAACAGGTTTTATAAATCTCAAAGATCAAGATGATCGGTTGGGTTCTCTGCTTTCCAATGTTAGAGAAATCAAACCAACAAGAAACTCACCTTAAATCTCCATTGTCAATGGGGGCAAAAACCGTGAATACTAATATGCTAAAATACCTTAAATATTATCAATTCAGTCACTCTACATAAATTCATTATCAAACTTATTACCTCATTAAAAAGCATGGCAAAGCTTAAACTATGGAGCTTCCTTCTGGTTGTTTTGGTCGTTTTTCTTTTTGCTGCTAATTGTTTTTTATTAGCTCTCTCTTTTTATTTTTTTATAATTTTATTAGCTCTGTTTTTATTTTCATAAAATTAAATTACAAAAAATCATAGAAATGAAAGAAAAGCAAATAATTATCAACTATTGATGATTCAGAAAAGCAAATGTATATAAGAACATACAAGCCTGTTTATTATTAACTAATCTTATCAATTAAATCTCAAAAGCAGAAGTTCAGCAAACAAATTGACCAACACACAAATTATTGGATTCTTGTATGGGCAGTTAAGATCACCGAACAAGAGGATTAACTACTTGTCCAACAAAGAGTATTGCACCGGATAAATCTTCTCTAATCAAAAATAAAAAAGGATGGTCAGCTACAAAGTCTACTGGGATCGGTTTCCGAGTAAACCGAGCACAACCAGCTAATGGGGCAACAGTGACTGCAGCAGCTTCGGTTCCCTTTTCATTTACTTTAATGAAAGACTTTTGAAGAATATCAGAAACCCAAATTGGAGATTTTGGATAGTCGACCATTTTTGCCAAACCTACTCTAGGATCGAAAGGTAAAACCACTCCTAGCTCTTTCAAAGCATCTGAAACTGAAAGTCCAAAAGAAATTTCGAAATTTGGAATTCTAAAGTCACCTACTTGCACCTTTGTTATTGGAAGATTGTGTTTTAGGAACTCCGAATCGGAAGCCATTTTCTCCATCAAAGTTAACAATCCATCTTTTGCATCGGGTAGGAAAAAGTACATAGAGAATTGGCGGTCATCTACACCTTGGTCATAAGGAAGACGAAGAACTTTAAAACCATCAAATGCACGAACAAACTGATTCTTGTAGCTAGTCATGAAGGGAACCTTGACTGAGCTGTCATTGAGAAGGTAAAAATCATGGTGTTTAGTTTTCGAAGCATCAAAGGGTTGATCCCACGCTCCTTTAAAGTATAGTGCATTAGCAAAGATGAGTCTCGTAAAACTATCAACCGACCGAGGTGAAAGAACATCTCTAATAAGTCCTTTTGTCTGTTTTTCAGACCATGAATTCACTTTATTGACAGCTTTATCAGCCTTCAGGACAACAAAAAATATAAAATTAATAATAGAACCGTGATAACTTCAATAAAGAATTTAACTAGTTGCTATTCATATATTTTCTATTAATATGTTCTAAAGAAGAAAAAGAAAGTAAGATATTTAGTACCTGGTTTATGAAATCATGTGATTCGAGAGTGGCCATATAATGAGTAGCAACTATTTCTTTGAAAGAAGGGTAAAGAGAAAGGGATTTTTCAACCCAAGCAGAGTTGGCGAAGGCGAGACGAGGGCCGCCCAAGGGGGCTGCATCAGGGAGCACAGAGGAAACGAGTTGAGAAGATAAGGTGTTGAGATCGGTGATGGATTTCGATCCGAGGAAGGAGAGAATCTGACACTGTGCGGGACCCTCGGAACCAGCAGCTATGATGCCGAGCACAGTTTGGAGCGACAAAGGAGAAATCACAGCATTCTTTTCCTTGTATTCTGGTTTGGATAACAGATGCTTGGTGATGGTCATGGAGTTCTGGGTTAGATTGCCAACTGATTTTCTGAGGAAATTCATTCTTCTTTTCTTGAACTTTCTCAACGCCAAATACCAAAAGAGACAGAGTTTGATTTTTATGCAATCTATTTGCTTTTATATATAAAATTTCCATGATACACGGCCTAATCAGGATTGTTAGGTTCTGTTTGGTAAAATTAAGCTATAAACTAGCTGATAGCTGAAAAGCTAGCTTATAGCTGATAAGCTAGCTTTTAGCTGATTGCTGAAAAGCTAGTAGAATGAATCAAAGTGTTTGGTAAATTTAGCTTTTGTAATTATAAAATGACATAAAAGTATTATGTGAGTGGGTAGTTAATTTTTTGAGTGGGTAGTTTTTTTATTAAAAAAATAAAATTAATAAAGTTAAAATTTAAAAAGCTATAAGCTATAAGCTCAAACGCTACTTAAAATAGCATCTGGAAAAAAGCTATAAGCTAGTAAAAAAAGCTTCTTACCAAACACCTCTAGTTTTATGAAACAAGCTTATAAGCTAATACAATAAGCTATAAGCTAGCTTATTTGTGTTACCAAACACACCCTTAGTTACGGCAAGTATATATTGTTTTAATGGATTGTCTTGCTAATCAAGTTAATAATTTTAACTTTGTACCGTAGTCTAATAACGTAATTTAGTAAAACCTGACAAAAATAAAGTAATTTAGTAAAATATTTTTTTGACTAATAATTTAAAAAATTTAAAACAGGCTTGAGCAAATTACAATTTACAGGTACTCAGTTATCTTTCTGATACTATTATGACCTTTTATCACGTTCCCTTTTTTTTTTAACCAAAAACCCCTTATTATACTAATATAAAAAAATTGTCTAAAAAAATATTAACATTAACAAAGAAAACATTGGTCAAAAAATTAAAAAAATAATACTGTAGTTAAGCAAGCAGCACTAAAACAGAGTAATTAAGAAGCAATTAAAACAGAGTAACTAGAAGCAATTAAAAAATAAGAAAACAGTAACCAGCACTAATATATAATTTGGCCGAATAATTTTAATATATATATATTCAATTTATTAAATTGTCTAATAATTTTAATTGAGTTTATTGAAACAACAAGTTGAAAAAGTAACACCCTCTACATAGATTTGATTCAATTGAAATTACAAAAGATGTAGTATGGAATTATTCATGCGAGTTGTTATAGTTGGCCAAAACACTACAACAAAAACAGGTCTTCAATAGCGCTTATTTTGCCTTTTAATAGCGCTTTAAAGCGCTATTACTGATACCGCTATTGTAAGTCTGGGTGGCTTTAATAGCGTTTCTAAAACGCTATCATATGTCCAGTTTTAATAGCGGTTTTGACGAAAAACGCTATAGTATGTTACTGGGCGATAACAAAGTAACTGATGAAAACGGGTTTTTGATAGCGCTTTTTTGAAAAACGCTGTTATATGTTATCTATAATAGCGCCCGTGTTTATAAAAGCGCTATTATAGTTGCTTGTCTAACCAACCTTTAATAGCGCCCGTGTAAAAAACGCTATTGTATGTGCATTCCGTTTTTTTTTTTTTTGCGACTAATCCTGTCTTTTTTTTTTTTGTAACTATTCTTGTTTTTTTTTTTTTGACTATAACCTGTCCTTTTTTTTAAGCTGCTATTTTTTTTACAGTAAATTACATTTTTTTTTTTTGACAACTTGCTCTTGAACTTGTAACATAGTACAAATTTATATATAGACTTGTACATCACACAAGACAAGCTCTAATATAAAACAAAAACACTTGTAATACATTCATTTCATAAACAAAACCAATCCAACTACAAGAAAAATCCAAATTGAATAGTACAAACACAAAGACCACTACAAAAGAGATATTGTCAAACTTTGGTCATATTTCTTATGCGAAAATCAATGACAAATTCAGTTCAAACATAAAGACCACTACAAAAAAAAGAGATTATCAAACTCTAGCTCTATGTTCTTCTACGACTTGTCACTTGATGACGAGAAGCATCCACATCATTGAAAAAGAAGGCTTCAAAACTACCTGTATATATAATAAAACATATATAGTCATTGTATATATATACAAGAAATTCCTAAGTAGCCATTACTCTAAACCTTTAGTGTAACATGTCCAAATTCCTAACTAGACAACTCCTTTATACTCAAAATATATGAAAAGCATGCAAGCACCCACATGCAGGTACTGATAGAATTCCTTCTCCTAAATGTGATACATGTTTGTCTCTTTTTAATCCTTAATTCCCCTTTTTTGTTTTCTTCATATCAGTTACTTTTTCAATCCCCATTACTATCCCATTACACATGCCCAAATTCCTATGTACACATATATAATTTAACAATGGATGTGTAAATCCAAGAATACCAACTACATATTCTACCAAGCACAGCAACCATATCAAAATATATTTGGATTATTAAATATTTATAAGATACAACTTACCAATTAATGATCAACTATTATTTTGGCCGCCTTTTTGCATCATTGATAACATCTTCAACCATATAGGTAGCCCACTCCTCCTTTACCTCATCTAGCTTCCCTTTAGAGTATGTAGAATGTCTATGGCGATGAAAATACTTCAAATATAACAGTAACAGAAAATTGAGTCAGACTTGAATTACACTACATTACATATACCTTATATGTAAGAATATGAATTATGAATAATTCAAATAACTTACATTATCAGGAATTTTATTTGGATATTCCATGATAACTTCTTTCATAAATCTCATGATAAAATATCCGCAATCAATAGTGTTAATTTGACGAGGACACTGAAAAAAAAAAATTGCAAAGATCAATTTTAATTTACTCTACATAACTATTATTTATAATTAACAATAATTAGAAAATACCTTTATTTTATGCCATTTGATTTTATCTTTCTTTGACTTGGAGATTTTATTTTCACACCAGGCACGGTAGATTTGAATTGCACTAACAAAATTAAATTAACTTCAACATAGAGCTTATAATTACCAAAAATTCATACTTATATAACTGTTGAACTAAAAGACATGATACTCACTTTTCAAACTTTGTTTTTATACTTCCATGATCTGAAGGTTCGCCACCGAGCGGATCCAAAAAATATATATCCTCAGCATTGGGATTGATGACAAACAAAACCCAATGAATCCTGCACCCAACATTTGAATATTGCAATAAATAATTCACTTTTAACGCAGTCACACATATCTCTTAAAAAATGTAATTTAAATATAAATCTTACCCAATATTATAAGGTGCAAGAATTATCTTTTCATCCTTCAACACCTTAGTTTCTATCAATCTGCTTGCTATATCATTTCCTTCAATATCAGAATATGATACATGTGGGGATAAAAATGATATCTTGTGAGTTAATCCACGAGGACCAATAAGCTTGTCATAGAGATACCTTGATATAAAAAAGAACACTTTCAGATATTAATAATATTACCTCCCAAACATAATAACATAAATATTAATTTGTAGGTCAAAATTAGAGAATATTGATGATAATAGCAGTACCTAGCATACAAGGTGATAACAGAGGCACTTAACCAGTCGTGATCAACAATCTCTTTTATATTCTCTAAATGCAAAAGTTCAGTAAATCCCACAGAGAATATATCACCCCTCATATCTATTTCCATCACAGTTCCAGACTTCCAGGCAAACTTCGTATAGTCATCAAGGAATTTTAATTTTTGTAAACCAGCTGAACCAACATTTTTAGGGTGCACCACTTGTTTTTTCAATATTTTTCGGTTTTTGGTTGGTGACGCAACTGATTCAGAGCTTTGTACCTTATCCTTATTATGGATTTTTTTTGGGATCTAAGAAGTTTCATTACTTGAAGTTAGTCATGAAATAATAAAACAAGTATATAGTACTTATAGATCAAATAACAGGTTGATAAAAAGTAATTTACCTTTTGACATTCAACATTAAGTTCAACAAGTTTGAATGGCCATGGCACAATTGTACCTATTGCTTGACCAACTGTCGAGACTTCTCCATATTCAATCGATATAGGCAATGGAGCATCTGATATAATAGAAACATCGATAGCAACTTTAACATATCCGGGAGGTAATTTAATGCCATGCACCGTATCACCTTCGGTGTTGTGCAACTTGCCACGAGCCACCAAACGACGACTCGAGAATCCTAAATATATGTTTATAGGCGAGATACCCTAAACCAATGAAAAATTAACAAGATTATTAGATATTATATCAAAGTAAGTTCAGATTTCATTTCACCCTGCTTGTAGGTCATAATTTCCATCTTAGAAATGGGAAATCATCACTGTCCTTTATCAAATTTATTGTGACTAGCACATAATTCAGTGCAGGCATTACATAAATGCTTGTGCATGCTCTTAGAAAATGGTATCTACTATGAGAAAAATATAGAAGAAAAACAGAATTATAAGTAAGAATTCAAAATAATAAAAAACATAAATTTTGCCATAGATATTACGAAATACAAAATAATAAAAAACATAAATTTTGGATTACCTTAGGAATGCTATCAATATCAACAGGGTTGTAAGAATCCTTAGCACTTTGTTGTGGTCTCTCTAGCACGTCTTCAGATTGTTGTCTCTCTGCCATTTTCTCTGGTTGTTGTCTCTCCGCCATTTTCTCTGGTTGTTGTCTCCCTGTTATTTCATTGGCTTGTAGCTTCTCTAGCCAGTCTAATTTGGCTTTGATCTCATTATAATTTTCTACTTTTTTAGCCAATGCACTCGTAATAGCAAAAAGATTATTAAATTGTGCTTGTGTGTTGTTACTTGTAGGTGGATATAATCGTTTCTTAGATACCCCTTTACCATAGGACCTAACACGACCAGAGTACTCCGGGAGATCTAGAGCCTTAAATAGTATGTCAGTAGGACCAAGGTTTTGCTTCTCTTCTTCAGTTAAAGACTGTGTTAACTTATCCTGACATTGATATGCATTAAGAAACTTGTTAGCCATCATAATAATTTTTTTTTGAACAATGAAATTTTATTAAGACTCTACTTTGCATAAGACATGCATAGCAGGCCAATAGAACAACAGCAATGTAGCATAATACAAACACGCCCACCAGGGGCAAAAACAAAGGCACCCAAACTGCAAGAAAAAAACAACAAAAAACAACAGCTGAGACGCAGAAACAGGGGAACTAGAAAGCACAATAAACCAGCCACACAGCGGCGCGACAAAACAGAGCAGCAACCCAACTTAACAGAGCATAAAACCGACCGGGTTCCACAGCCATCATAATAATTAATTACTTAACAACAAATTTTTAACATTTCTGCAGAATACTTTTTTTTTATAACAACAAAATTTATTATAATTATAAGATATGGGCAAATGGAATACTATTTAACTTACACATTTATCCTTCACACTCTGAACATTTTCATTATCAATCTTTCCATCCTTGCCCACACGAGCAGACACCCAAGCAGTAACTTGGGATATGGTCTTTTCTCCCGTTTCTTTTATCTATGTACAATATGACAAGTTAAAATAGAAATTAAAACACAATTTTACCATTTTGTACAATATATTTATACACATACTTACCATGTCGTCTACAAGACGAGCATATCCCTGACGTCCTTTTTTATATGGATGTTGAGGATTTAACGCCCTTTCTCGGTTTTCTTTACTAATTTTCTGCATTCATTAAACTGTCAGAGGCAGCAACTGTATATTTGTTAAAGCAACAAAATCATGTGATAAAAATAATTTTTCAATTATAATATTACCTGAAATTCTTCAGTCTCACGCTTAGCAACAAAAATATCCCAATGCTCTTGCTCAATTACATGAGAATATTGACTCGGCCGTTGTCTAATAACATTACCATCACTATCTCTTACATAGTCCGATGTCAGCTTGGTTCTAAATGCTCTAAGACAAGTTCCAGCTACTGTCATTACATAATCGTAATGTTCATCGCCAATTACAAAAGCTGACTGCACGACAATATAGAGATCATTACCAAATATACACAAATAGATTAATATAATGCTAATGTAGGATAATTAGCTTCAGTTAGCGTCTTACTCTAATTTCGTCCCAAATATCTTGTTTATAAGCATCTAAGGCTGGTTTTATGGTTTTATCTATCGTGTTCCAATGGTCAAAATAAATTGGAACTATCCGACGAGCGGTGAGACCAATAAAACTACTTAAGCATCTGCTGTTATCTCCAATTGGCTGCCCTTTATCATTCCATGTAACCTGAAAACACAACTTACATAAATTAGCTTTCATTTAGCCTTTAAACTATATAAAAATTGTAGTTATAATATAGCAACATGTACTTACTTCCAGCTTAATTCCACTACTTTTAGCTTTGAAAACTTTTCGCATCAGAGTCACACCACGTGTTCTTTTTTTTTTCCGACTAGAACCACTTTCATCATTATTAGAAGCCATTCACCTGCAAAAAAATGTTATTAACAGTGAGAATAACATTAATTAAGTTTGTAAATCAATAACATTAAAAGAATAAAAAATAAGTTATAAGTTACTATACCATACAAAATCAAGTCGGTCTTTTCCTCTTCCTTGTTAAATATTTCTTATTTTTATTTTTTCTATTTACACAAAATGTTGGATTGATCCAACGCCCCTCATTATGATCCTTTCTCATATAGAGAATATCATCCATGGTTGGATCATTCTCAAACAATTTTGATGTATTATAGAAAGGATCATCATCAGTATTTAGATTTTCACATTCTTGCTTGTAGTGATCATTGATTTTATTAGTTAGGAGCACAATAGACCACTTTTCATCAGAAGGATCAGTGACATAGAATACTTGGGTAGCTTGTGATGCTAAAATGAAAGGTTCGTCTCTATACCCCACTCTATTAAGATCCACCTTCACGAACCCATAATCATCAATTTGTACACCATTATTGTTATCAACCCACTTGCAACCAAACACTGGCACTTGAAATGATGAGTAATCCAATTCCCAAATACGTTCGATGACCCCAAAATATGACATATTGGCAAACAAGGGATTTCTGTCATTGGCACTTGAGACATGCAAAGATTGAGCAACGAGTGTAACACCACTATTTTGCATAGTGCTTTCATGATCGCGTTCTTTTGTATAAAATGTATGATTATTAATTACATACCTAGAGTAAGAGAGAACAGTTACATTTGGTCCAGTTGCTAGCCATCTCAATCTTTGTGAAATTGAATCGGGGTTTTTTGCAAATTCTAAAAAAATATGATTTCTTAGCCAAGATATAAAACTCCGATTATGTTCTCTTGTTAACCAATTTTCATTCCTGTTAGGGTTCAAAATTTTAAGTTGTTCCATGTGCTTTTCAACATATGGCTCAACCTCAACAGAATTGTGTAAAACATACAAGTGTGCTTGCTCCTTCTCGGTGTTCGAGATAGTCACTACTTTGCTTGCACCAATCCCTTCCCCTGTTGTTCTTCCTGAGTGGCGTGATACTGGTATACCTATGGATTCGACATTAGAGAGGTATTCAGTACAAAACTCAATAGCTTCTTCGACTATATATCGTTCAACAATACAACCCTCTGGTCGACTTCGATTTTTCACGTACCCTTTTAATATCTTCATGTAACGTTCAATTGGGTACATCCACCTCATATAAGCTGGTCCACAATATTGTGTTTCCATGACAAGGTGTACTGTTAGATGAACCATTATATCAAAAAATGAGGGTGGAAAATACATTTCAAGCTCACATAAGGTTTCTACAATTTCCTTCTGCAGTGCCAACAATTTCCCAGGGTCTATAACTTTGCTACAAATCGCTTTGAAGAAGAAACATAGTTTAGTTATGGTCCATCTCACCTTTTCGGGCAAAATAGAACGTATACCTATTGGGAGAAAATTTTCCATTAACACGTGACAATCATGAGACTTTAAATTCTTTAACTTGAGATCTTTCATAGACACCAAACTCCTAATGTTGGAAGAGTAACCCTCTGGAACTTTAACTTCCTGAAGAAACCTACATAAAGTAGTTTTCTCTTTTCTTGAGAGGGTATGAGCTGCCGGAGGTAGATATGTTTTATTCTTCTTCTTAACGGGATTCAGTTCTTTTCTTAACCCCATAAGTTGTAGGTCTAACCTCGCATTGATGCCATCCTTTGACTTTCCCGGCACATTAAGTAATGTACCAATGACACTTTCAAAAACATTTTTTTCAATATGCATCACATCAAGGAAATGTCTCACATACAACGACTTCCAATACGGCAATTCAAAGAAAATTGACTTTTTCTTCCATCCGCTTGTGACAAGTTCACTTGCAAAAGGCTTTCCAAATTTATTACTCAAAAGCTTTACCTTTTCGTGTAATTCATCGCCAGTTAAAAACAAAGGAGCTGTAGCTTCTTCTGAATTGCCATTAAATGCTTGTCTCCACTTTCGATAACGATGGTTGGAATTTAAGAATCTACGATGCCCGAGAAAAACACTCTTCTTACATTTCTCCAACCGCATCGTATTTGTATCATCTCCACATATGGGGCATGCAGACTTTCCTTTAATACTATAGCCTGATAGATTTCCATAGGCTGGAAAGTCATTAATTGTTCCAAATAAGATAGCCCTCAAATTGAAGAATTCTTTTCTACACTCATCATATACCTCGACACCCGTCTCCCACATAAGCTTTAAGTCTTCAATTAATGGAGCCAAGTATATGTCTATATCATTTCCAGGTTGTTTGGGCCCAGAGATTAACATAGTTAGCATCACAAACTTGCGCTTCATGCATAACCATGGAGGTAGGTTATAAATCAACATAATCACCGGCCAAGTACTGTGAGAACTACTCTGAATACCATGAGGGTTTATTCCGTCAGTCGATAATGCGAGACGTATGTTTCTTGGTTCGTGCCCAAAATCTGGGTAATCAGCATCAATTTTTGCCCATTGAGGAGAATCTGCTGGATGTCGAAGCATTCCATCAACAACCCTTTCATCGGCATGCCACGTTAAGTGCTTTGCATCTTCCTCATTACGATACATGCGCCTAAATCTTGGTATTATCGGAAAATACCATAGCACTTTGGCTGGAGCTGTTTCTTTCTTATATCGTGAGGCACTACATTTAGGACACATATTTAATGATGCATACTCATTTCGAAATAAGACGCAATCATTAGGACAAGCATGTATCTTCTCGTAACTCATGCCAATAGAACATATCATTCGTTTAGCCTCATAGGTGCGACTAGGGAGCACGTTATTCTCAGGCAACATATCTTTCAGCAGAATTAGCAAATCTGTGAAGCTCTTATCAGTCCATCCGTTGGCTGCTTTTAAGTTGTACAATTTTAAGATCGCGGACAGTTTTGTGAATTTAGTAGATCCATCGTACAACGGTTCCTCTGAATCACTTACTAGTCTCTCAAACATTTTAGGACAATCACGAAGATCTTCTTCCACTACATTCACAAACTCTTCGACTCGATCAAACTCATATGTATCTCTTTCAAAATCATTTGATGTATCTCTCACACTGCTCCTAAAATTAGTGGACTTAGTTTTTTTTTCGCCGTGCATTGTCCAACATGTATAGCTTTTATCAATTCCATGCCATATTAAATGTGTTTCCAAATCATCTGCACTAACATCTTTATAGCAACATTTTAGGCAAGGGCATATGATTTTGTTAATGTCTTTTGCATGAGCAACGGCTACCCTAACAAACTCTTTCACTCCATCTCGGTATTCTTTTGACATTCGATTGGCAGACATCCATGTCCGGTCCATAGCTCCTACAAATAATATGCCCAAGTTTAGTATCCTAGTCCTAAAACATCCCTTCTATTATCCTACCACCTACCCACGCCTTATTTTTTAAAGACTGATGTAATGTAAATCATAAATTAGTTGTCCTAATTAAACAAGAAACCAATTTAAATTAAGAGGTATGAATTACTTACTATTCCTAATTAGTAACAGAGGTATGAATTAACTTAGAACTTAAAATTTAGTAGTGTCCTAAATCATAAACCACAAAAAGCACACAACATAGAAATTTAAGATATACAAAATTTGTAATGGTGAATAGAAGTATGAATTTGATACCTTACAAATATCACGCAATTGGGCGAAATCAAAAGAGTGGGCTAAATTCAGACCAAATTCAGACCTGAAAAAAAATGGAAGTGTTAAACAAAAATAAATGGAATGTAGAAAACTAAAAAGTTGCTCTTGTGTTTGTGCAAGTTGTTCCTTAATCTCTTCATATCCATTTAGCAATTTAAAAATCAAAATATATTAAAGAGTGAGTTAGGCATAAGGTGTGCTAAATTCACTACAACAAAACCAAAGTCTGATACAATAGCAGGCACCAATACAAAGCACTACATACCACCAATTCAACATAGAGCTTAATATCCCAATCTTGTTGGCAGACTAAGCTATGAAACCAAGATACAAGCATTGAAACTAAAGGCTAATTAATTCAATACTCAAAACAAAAATAGACAGCCTATCAGACCAAGATAAACCAACTATAAACCAACACTAACAAATGTATACAGATTTAATTCATAAGTACATATTTATGTAAGAGACTTGTATATATGTTTTGGTTCCAGGGAGGAAATACAAAGAATTAAGGCTGGTAATCCAGATATAAGTCACAGGGAAGCATTTAGCACATCAGCTAAAAACGTGAGTGTTCAAACTTTATTTATTATTATAACTAATTTTCCTTTTTCAGCATATATATGCATTCTAGCACATGATTTGCATGGAAGTTCTATAATCTGTTTTTTCCCATCACATGAGTGGATTACACAATAAGAGATAATTTTGTGGTTTACTACACAATACTAGTACATTTCTAGAATTATTCCATTCAAAAAATTGAGGTGTATATCTATCAAAAAGTGAGTATAACAAATTTGAGATTAAAAATAAATTTTAGAAGCTCCAAATTCTAGCTTCAATTTAGAAGGAAGAATTAATTCTACATGAGAGCATCCAAACATGTCAGAATCAATTTTACACCTAATTTTGCATTTTTCAAGTATGGAACCAAAGATATGGTTGATTCTAGTTTATGCCATTCTAATTTATATTGACAAAAGAGTTTCTACCGATCAACTCTTTTTTATATCAAATAAAAAATCTTTCTTTAAGTTTTCCTTTACATATTGTTAATGATACATACGATGATATATTTTTTCTCACAAAGAACTCTTAAGAGAAGTGATAGAGAGCAATATATGGACTATATGGTACCTGAATATCACAACAAGTACTCTACTTATATGCATATCTATTGCCAAAATATTAGTAGATATGTTCTAGTCCTTTAAACATACAATCAAGGACATTTTTGTGACACTTGTATATCACCACAATCAAGTTTTGGAAGTTAATCATCTTTAGTTAATGTAACTAAAAACTTTTTGATCATTAAAAAACTGAGTGTTTAACACATATTAATTGCTAACAGAAGAAAACATAAACTAGAATCAACCTGCTAGTTAATCACTAACAGAAGAAAACTGAGTGTTTAACTCATTAATCCAAATGAAAACAAACACCTGCTAGTTACAGCAGAATATACAAACACCAAAGGCAAAACTACAAAGCCACAAAGACACTAAAACAAGCACGCAGCAAGCCACAAAAAACCACCCTAAGCATCTAAGCCAATAATCTACAGTTAGTTGTTTCAATAATCTACCACGGTTACACGATATTGCGACACCGGGAAACACACACACGCCTATAATTGTGTGTTTGGTTTACTAAAAAACCACAGGCACATTGACTTGAATCTATAGTTAGTTGTTTCAATGATCTACCAAAGTTACACGATATTGCAACACACGCAAAGCAATCGATGCAAACATATGTAACTAATACAATAAAAATGCTACACGTCATGAGAAAACGCCTCTCATGAAGGCATTACGAGTGACATAACAAGTTTAAAGTCAATCCTATTAATTCAGTAACTACTCGTATATGGTTTGGCAGGATTCCTTATCAGCTTATTAACGATATTGAAACCACGGCACATTGAATCAAATAACGGTGAAATATCACGTTGATGCATAAGCTAAGACTTATAATTTCTAAAACGTTGTAGTGAAAACAATGTTGGACATGAGTTTTACCATTCAATCATGTAACTAAACACTCACTCACTTATTCATTTTCCTATTTGTTTGCGACACCAACATTTTGACATTTCTCACTAGTCCAACATAGTAAACAAACATCCTCAAGATTGTTTGATATACCAGATAGGCTCTCTAAACCATTTAAATATACCAGATAGGCTCTCTAAACCATTCATACCACAAACAAGGGTGTTCCTAGTTGATATTTTTTTTGAAAGAGGCTAAATTTATTTCAATAAAACAAGTACAAGAAGTACTTAAGAGGGGAATACAAGGATGGTAAATGGCTAGAATAGAAACAGCCATCAAAATTCAAAACCAACACACACCCAAACTAACAGTACACCAGGAACATAAAAAACACACGCCTGCAAACCAAAACTAGAAACAGACCCGCAAAAAAGCAAAGGCCAGTAGGAGCCTAATTCTCCTAGTTGATATATATATATATATATCAATTAAAGAAACAAATCAAAATTTCCCAAATCAAAATTTTCCAAAAACCTAAAACCTAGACAAATTATAGAAATTTGTCTAATTCTCAGCAATTTATATAAAAATTTCATAACCCTGAAATTGAAAAAGGGGCCAAGCTAATATTGAAAAGAAGTACCTGAAATTGAAAACAAGGGAAGCCGTGTGGTCGAGCTCACGCAAAGAGAGACGTGATTTCGTTTCTGAGATCGATTTTGACAATAAATTTCTCACCGACTTCGATTCTGAGTTTGGTTCCAGAGAATAAATTTCTCTCCGAGTTGATTTTGATAATCGATTTTGATTCTGGGTTGAGTGGAAGGTTTGCTTGGAATGGTTTGAAGAAGCTGGAAGAAGATTCTGGGTTGAGTGGAAGTTATGAAGAACGTGGGTATATCGATGGAGTACTGAAGCGTGAAATTTTGCGGGAAACAAAAATATTAGCGCCTCTCTTTTTTTATTTCTATTATTATTATTATTTGAAAAAACCAAAAAAAAAAGTTTTGTCAAAAAAAAGAAAGGTCAAGAGTTCGACACCCACGGACAACAGTTTTAATTTTATTAATTTCCTTTACTATAGCGGTTAACTAAAACGCGCTATTAAAAAGTATAAGATTTATTAGCGCTTTCATAAAAGCGCTATTGTGCAGCTGCACATTTGTTCCTTTAATAGCGGCTTTTTAAAAAGCGCTATGATAGTTTACTTTGGTTCAGGTATATAACAGCGCTTTTTCTAAAACCGCTATAATATGGCTCCGTGTTTAAGAATTAATAACGCTTTTTATATAACCGCTATTAAATGTGCGCTATGAAAACTCTTTTTTGTAGTAGTGAAAGGAAGACACATTTAGGCCGAACAATTACATACATGTGATGGTAAATGTGTGATTATTATGTTTTTTCCATGGTGTCAAAGATGTATATGTCTCTATAATAATTTTTGACATGCATAATAAAATTGTGTTAGGCTTTATTTGTGAGTTTGAAGGGGAGGGGAGGGCTTTGGAGGGAGGGAAATAGAGAGAAAATTAGAGAAAAAATTTACATTTTTTGAGAAAATATTTTTTATAGAGAATGACAAATAAACCCTCCAAACCTCCATCCAATACGATTTTTGAGTTCCACCAAATTAGGAGGATTTTGTGTTATGAAAAAAAAAAAAAAACCTTCTAAACTTCTTTCCTCCCAAACTTCTCTATTCCTTCCACTTATTTCTTCCTTTTTCTCAAAGCGATTGCTATTAATTTTAAGTGTTTGACATTGATGATGCACTAGATATTTTGATTAGCCCATTTAAAAGCATGAGCTTAAACTATGGATATTCCTTCTGGTTGTTTTGGTCGTTTTTCTTTTTGCTGGTAATTATTCTTTATTAGCGCCCTCTATTATAAGAGCAATGAGTGTTGTTTTCATTAAATTTAATTACAAAACTCATAGACATGAAAGAAAAACAAATAATTGTCAGTGATGGATAATCCAAAAAAGCAAATATATATAAGAACACACAAGCCTGTTTATTATTAACTAATCTTATCATTTTAATCAATAATCAAAACAATATTCAATAATCTTATCATTATCTAAATAAATTAATCTCAAAAGCAGAGAGTGCAGCAAACTAATTGACCAACACAAATAAATTATTGGATTCTTGTCTGGGCAGTTAAGATCACCCACCAAGAGGATTGACTACTTGTCCCACAAAGAGTATTGTACCAGATAAATCTTCTCTAATCAAAAATAGAAAAGGATGATCAGCTACAAAGTCTATTGAGATCGGTTTCGAAGTATACCGAGCACAGCCATCTAGTTTGGTAACAGTGACTGCAGCCGCTTCAGTACCCTTTTCATTTACTTTAATGAAACACTTTTGAAATATATCAGACACCCAAATTGGAGAGTTTGGAGAGTCCACCAATTTTGTCAAACCTGCATTTGGAGAGAAAGGTAAAACCACTCCTAGCTCTTTCAAAGCATTTGAAGCTGAAAGTCCAAAAGAAATTTCGAATTTTGGAATTCTAAAGTCACGCACTTCCACCTTTGTTTTAGGAAGATTGTGTTTTAGGAACTCCGGTTCAGAAGCCATTTTCTCAATCAAAGTTAACAATCCATCTTTTGCATCGGGTAGAAACAAGTACATAGAGAATTGGCGCTTATCTACACCTTGCTCATAAGGAAGACGAAGAACTTTAAAACCATCAAAAGCACGAACAAACTGCTTCTTGTAGCTAGTCATGAAGAGAGCCTTTATTGAGCTGTCATTGAGAAGGTAAAAATCATGGTGTTTAGTTTTCGAAGCCTGAAACGGCTGATCCCACACTCCTTTAAAGTATAGTGCATTAGCAAAGATGAGTCTTGTTAAACTATCAACCGACCCAGGTGAAAGAACATCTCTAATAAGTCCTTCTGTCTGCTTTTCAGCCCATGAATTCACTTTATTGACAGCTTTACCAGCCTTTAGGACAACAACAAATATAAAATTAATAATGGAATTGTGATAACTTGAATAAAAGAATTTAACTAGTTGCTATTCATATATTTTCTATTAATATGTTCTAAAGAAGAAAAAGAAAGTAAGATATTTAGTACCTGGTTTATGAAATCATGTGATTCGAGAGTGGCCATGTAATGAGTAGCAACTATTTCTTTGAAAGAAGGGTAAAGAGTAAGGGATTTTTCAACCCAAATAGAAATGGCGAATGTGATTCGAGGGCCGCCCAAGGGGGCTGCATCGGGGAGCACCGAGGAAACGAGTTGAGATGATAAGTTGTTGAGATCGGTGATGGAATTTGATCTGAGGAAGGAGAGAAGCTCACGCTGTGCTGGACCCTCGGAACCAGCAGCGATGATGCTGAGCACAGTTTGGAGTGACAAAGGAGAAATCACGGCATTGCTTTCCTTGTATTCTGGTTTGGATAACAGATGCTTGGTGATGGTCATGGAATTCTGTGTTAGGTTGGCAACTGATTTTCTGAGGAAATTCATTCTTCCTTTTTTTGAACTTTCTCAACGCCAAATACAACAACAATTTAGAAAACAGAGAGTCAATTGAAGACCTAAAGATACAGAGTTGGATTTATTTTTATAGTAAAAGATTATGTCAGAAAATAAAAATAAAAAAAAATAAAAAAGAATGTCTTGTAAATCAAGTCATATAAAATTTCCATGATACACGGCCTAATCAGGATCGTTTGTTTCGGCAAGTTGATATTGTTTTAACAGCAATGCTATTTCTCGCGACATATTTTTCCACGAAAAGCTCACTAACCGCACACCGCCAATGAAATTGACTTATATTAGTGGAAACAAGTAAATAACCGCTTCACTTTGCCGTCGCCGTATAATCCTCAAAACCTCTCTATATGCTCTGCTTTGCTGTTGCTAAAATTTCTTCTCATATGCACAAATGGTAAGTGAACCACCAAATCAAAATCCAAAATAAAACTCAGAAGAAAAATCAATATGATATCAAATTGGTAAATATTCAAAGCAAAATTGTGAGAACTTCATAATTCAATGAAGCTTCCGCAACCAAACAGAATTCACCATTTTCACAAAGTGATTTCAAAGATTCCAAGCTTTTAAGTTTGCACCGACAGAACTTCCAAACTCAATCTATTACTTATAAAACTCTTCATTTTCGCAAACCAATTTTGGATATTCACCTCTGAGAAAAATTATGGAAGATAGAGGGAGAAGAACAATCATTTGAGAGAGATTAATTTTGGCAGAAGAACAAGGCAAAGTTGCAAAGAGAAGAAAGATCAAGTGTTGTTACTGGGAGCGATTGATGAAAAGTGAGAAAGAAAAATAAATAAACTAAATTAATTAAATTAAATAAAAGGGTGCCACATCATTCGTTGTCGCTGATGAAGTATTCGCTGCATTAAGCATTTTCCTTGTTTTAATGGCTTGTCTTGCTAATCAAGTTATTAATTTTAACTTTGTACCGTATCCTAGTCTAATAACGTAATTTAGTAAAACCTGACAAAAAAAATCTAATTTTGTAAAATATTTTTTTGGCTAATCTACTTACAATATATTAAAAGGAACTACTACTAAAATACCAAATTTGTCCAATCAAATTTAATAAAAATATGAAAAAAATCACTATAAACGATACGCTTCAAAAGTAGTAACTTTTTTTTTTAACTAGTTTTTGAGACCCTATTGACTTTTATTAATAAAATATTTTTTAAATATAAGTTAAGGCATTGTGTTCTTTTTGTAAAATTTATTAAATTAATGATTTTTTTATTAAAGTAATTGTCCCGTGTATGATTTTTGTGTAATAAATTATAATTAATAATAACAAATATTTATTATTCAATTCCTTTTTTTATTAAAGTAATTGTCCCGTGTATGATTAATTTTTTTTGATTAAAGCAATTGTCCCGTGTATGAATTAAAACAACTGTCTCGTGTATGATTAAAGCAATTGAGTAATATTTATTATTCAATTCCTTTTTTTTATTAAAGCAGTTGTCCCGTGTATGACTAAATTTTTTTATTAAAGAAATTGTCCCGTGTATGAATTTTTGATTCAATTCCTTTTATGTATCATGATAAATTTTATCTTGTGTTTTTTTTTTATATATTTATTATTGATGAGAATTCATTCTTTTGTTGTTTTATTTTTGTTTCTACTTTTATGCGTAATTTTTTTTAATTAATTTTTTGTTAAATATATTTGATTAAGATATTTTTTTAGAGGTAGTTTCCGATGCTATTTTTATGGGAAGATTTTTTATGCTTATCTTTTTTTTCTTCCTATTTTTGTTTTGTATTTTTTTTTTAAGTTTAGAGTTAAAATTACATTTAAGGGCATAAACTGTGAAATATTATTAAACTTGATTGGACAAATTTGGTATTTTAGTAGTAGTTTCTTTTAATATATTGTAAGTAGATAAAAATAGTAACTCAATCTAACATATAAAAACTTATATATAAAAAATAAAAATAGAATAACCTAATAAAAGAAGATACTTATTTATGAGCTTAAAAATAAATTAACAGAAAAATAGAAACAAAAACACAATCGACCCGTTTTGATTGACTTATTTATGAGTTTATGTGAAATAACGTATGCAAATAAATAAATTTATATGTATTATTATAAGTTTTTTAAGGTAGTTCATGAAAACAATTTATAAGATATAATTTTTTATAGTGAAAACTTATGAATTAACATGCGTAAATTTTTTTTATTAATTAACATAAAAGTTTATTCATAAATTATAACCATAAACTATTTTCATAAGCTTAAAAATAAGACAAATTCAAACACGTCCAATATATTAAAATGTATTACTACTAAAAATTCTAATTTGTCCTCATCAATTTTTAAAAATATTTCAAATCTTCTATTTCGTAAAAAAATTATATTTTTTCATTTAATATATTATTATATAATAGTAAAATTCTACTCTATTTTTGTATTTTACTCTTATATAAAAAATACAGAAGAAGTACATTATTGATGAATATACTATAATAATTATGGGGTAAATATTTGTCATTATACTTACAACATAACGGGACAACTGTGGATCAATAATTTTGTCAAAAAAAAAGAAAGTGTTGATCACTAATATATAAAAAATCATACACGGGACAATTGTTCTAATAAAAAAATTTTAATCATACATGGGACAACTGCTTTAATAAAAAAATTTAATCAAACACGGGATAATTGCTTTAATAATTTTTTTAATCATAAACGGGACAATTGCTTTTATAAAAAAATTAATCATACACGGGACAATTACTTTAATAAAAAAAAAAATTATCCATATATGAGACAATTGCTTTAATATTTTTTTTTAATCATACACAGGACACTTGCTTTGATAAAAATATTTTAATCATACACGAGACCATTGATTTAATATAAAAAATTAATCATACACGGAATAATTGCTTTAATAAAAAAAAGAAATTGAATAGTAAATATATTTTATTATTAATTATAATTTATTACACAAAAATCATACACGGAACAATTACTTTAATAAAAAATGACTTAATTTAATATATTTTTCAAAAAATAAAGAATGACGTCATTTATAATTTATAAATAAAAGTCAATAGACCCGTACGAATGCACGGGGCTCAAAACTAGTCATTTAAAAAAATTAAAACAGGCTTGAGCAAATTAATTACAATTTACAGGGTAGTTATCTTTGAGGAACTGAAATCGATTTGGGTTTCATGAGCAGCGATATGAGGAGAGAAGGAAAACTGAAATTTATTACAGATTTGGAATTTGGTGAATCGATTAGCGATTAGTGATTCACGAAGCGTTTGGGTTTGAGGGGTGAACCTCCTGCGATTTGGATTTGAGAAACGTGGTCGAAGCTGAGACGCAAGCAGGTTTGAGGCGTGAAGTGTTTGCAAGATGAATTTCTAATTATGTAACCAGTTAAATGTTTTATTAAATATATAAGTAGTTTATTTCCCAAAAAATAATAATATTTAAGTAGTAGTTTACGTCAAAAAAAAATTGTAGTTTTTTTTTTTTTTTGACTCAAATAAACTCAACTCATTTCATTAAATAATTGTTGTTCAATACAACGAGGAATCAAATGAAAAAATTTGCGCCTAGACCAAGAATTGGCCGCTTTAGCTAACCAATGTGCAACCGAATTCGCTTGGCGCTTCACAAACTTTACCTCAAAGTTGTAATGTGAAACTAAGAAACTCTTAATACTAGATATAAGCAAACTAAATTCAGATTGTCCACCATAAGTAGCATGAATTGCTTGTACCACTAGTTGTGAGTCACTCTCAAAAGTTACTTTCTCCATATTCATTTGTATGGCAGCTTGCACAGCTTCCTTTAATGCCAATGCTTCAGCTTCAATAGTAGAATAAGTGCCATAGTCCCACGCTGTACCTGCACAAATAAACCTGCCATTGCCATCTCTAATGCACCAACCTCTATTTGTTGTGTTTCTTTGTGTGTGAAATCCGGCGTCGACATTACACTTCATCCAACCATCTTGCGGTTTCTGCCAAACATGTTGCTGCTGGTGTTGATTGTCGGCTGCAATACTTGACTGAACATGTTGTGCATCAAACCATTCTTTCCACATAGAAAAAGCTTGTTTACCCAATTGACTTGCCTCACTCTTTTCATTATTCCATATCCAATTGTTCCTGTTATTCCACAAACTCCAAACCATAACAGCAAATCTCCCAGCTAATTCCTTATTCTCTTTACTGCATATGTCATGTATTAAGTTATTTACTTCAGTGAACTCTAGCAACCTTGAATTTATTATTGAACTTAAACCTGCTGTTGTCCAGCTCTGTGAACTTTCTGTGCAACCAAATAGAACATGCCACTCGTCCTCTACCTCTTCTTCACACAGTTGGCAAATTGACGTACACGAAACGTAGTGTTGACGAAGACGAACGGTTGTTGGAAGGCAGCCACGACATATCCTCCATAGTAAATGCTTAGCTTTTGGTGGTGCTCTTATTTTCCACAAACTACTCCAACTCTCATGTGTGTCATGTCTTCTCCCATCCTCTCTTTCGCGCATCAGCAACTTATACCCCGTCCTCACACTATATTCTCCATTCTGTTCCTCTGTCCAAACCAAGCAATCATCACTTACTTCACTCATGAGGGTACTTTCAGAATTTCTTCAGCTGCAGCATGTGAGAATAATTGCATAATTTTATGAGTGTCCCACTTTTTCTCATTATTCATCATTAAGTTGTTCACAAATAGATTGTACACAGCTTGTGATTGTGGTGAGTGCATCCAGCCCTTTCCCTTGTTTCTCAACCATGGATCAAACATAACTTTGATTTGACTTCCATCACCAATCCTCCATCTACACCCAAGAGTAAGAATATGACGAGATTTCCATAAACTCCGCCACACATAGCTCGGATTGTTTCCAAGCTTGGCCTCAAAGAAAGACGAGTTAGGAAAGTACTTTGCTTTAAAGATTCTAGCCACCAATGTGTTCTGATTCATCATGATATGCCATCCTTGCTTTGCTACTATAGCCAAATTGAATGTTTTAAAGTCGCGAAAACTAAGACCACCTTCGCTTTTTGAGCCGGTCATCCTCTCCCAAGCTAGCCACCTTATGCCTTTATTATTATTGCCACCACCCCACCAAAATGAGTTTAACATCCTCTCAATCTCATTCACCGTACTATCTGGAATAATATAGACACTCATCACATACGACGGTATTGCCTGAAGTACAGATTATATCATTACCTCCTTTCCAGCTCTAGACAATGGTCTACCTCTTCATGAATTGATTCTCTTCCATATTCGGTCTTTGATAAACGCAAAGGTTTCCTTTTTGCTCCTTCCAACCATAGATGGTAGGCCTAGGTATGTCCCCGTTCCTAACACATGTCTCACTCCCATTATTCTTGACAGGTCTTCCTGTGCTGGGACGCTAATGTTGCGGCTGAAAAATACTTCTGATTTATTCATGTTAATTTCTTGACCCGGCGCCGCTTCATACACTCGAAGCACCTCCATAAGGTGATTAACTTCAGATAAAGAGGCCCTGCAAAAAAGGAAACAATCATCAGCAAAAAGTAGATGGGACACCATTGGTGCCCCTCTACATATCTTCACTCCATGTAGGTCTCCTCTAGATGTTGCTTTATTGATTAATGCTGTAAGTCCTTCCGCTACTAGGATAAATAAGTATGGAGAAAGCGGGTCTCCTTGTCTCAACCCTCTTCCTGGTTGAATTGGTCCGACTCAATCTGTGTTAACCAGAACTGAATAGTGAACAGAGCTCACACACATCATCATCCAATGAATCCACCTTTCTGAAAAACCCATTCGACTAAGAACTCCTCTTAAAAAACCCCAATCCACTCTGTCGTAGGCCTTACTTATGTCAATCTTGAGTGCCAACTCTCCTTTAGCACCTCTTGTCTTACGTTTCAGCGAATGAATGATTTCGATAGAACCGATTTAATGTAGTTAAAAGTTGCAATTAATATTTGGTCTCTAAATCGGTTTATATAGAAACGATTTAATGGTCGTTAATTATCAGTTTCTAATGCAGTCTCTAATAATAGAGACTCTCTATTATTAAATTGTGACCGATATAGCAACTGATATTTTTTTACTTTGACATTCGAAAAATTGGTCTCTAATTCGGTCTCTATAGCGACCAAAATATTTCGGTCTCTAAATTAGTTGCTAAATGCATGTTTTCTAGTAGTGTATATATAATAGACATTTTAACACTGTAGATATTTATTCACTTGATTGCATAAATAAAAGATTTTGAATAACAACTCAAGTTATATTGTGACATAAGTCGGTCAGATAAAGTTCCAATAACTACTTTATAAAGTTTGTTGATTTATTAGTTGTTTGAATAGTAGAACATATGGATATAAAGTTTATGCTGGTTGACTCACCAATCGAAGACTTTACATCTAAGGTATTTCATCTGATTGTTGTCTGATTGTTGTCACTAAGGATGTCTTTGATTTGTGAGAGTCTCTCTTTATTTATGTTCTATTGTTTCATTTAGAAGTAAGCAGTTACAAAAAATTTGTATCAAGAAGTTATTTTCTTTTTACCAATTTATTTTTTAGAAGCAAGCAGGTACAAAAAATTTGTATCAAAAAGTTTTGCATTTGTTGTCTATCTATAACTTCTTATTTTATTTGCTCTAATTACCAAAAGAACAAAAGAAGATGAAAATATGTCACATGTCTCGAAATGCAAAAGTGTGAAAAGAGAAAAATTGTAATTTTATGAAGGGAGGATGGTGCATTATGTCGCAATGAGGTTCTGCATATTCTAATTTTTGTAAGTGTATGTAATATGGCTTTTACTTAGTTTAATTATACTTTACTTCATTTAGTTTGGTTTTTTTGGTGGTTCTATATATATATGTACTACTCTCTTTTATCTTTTATTCTCCCTCTTTAATTATAATTGTTTTTTTTGGGAACCTATTTACAGCAGTCTCTATTATTATTATTATATTATTATTATTAGCTCTCTATTATAAGAGCAATGAGTGTTATTTTCATTAAATTTAATTACAAAAATCATAGACATGAAAGAAAAGCAAATAATTATCAGTGATGGATAATTCAAAAAAGCAAATATATATAAAGAACACACAAGCCTGTTTATTATTAACTAATCTTATCATTTTAATCAATAACCAAAACAATAATCAATAATCTTATCATTATTTCTAAATAAATTAATCTCAAAAGCAGAGAGTGCAGCAAACTAATTGACCAACACAAATAAATTATTGGATTCTTGTCTGGGCAGTTAAGATCACCCAACAAGAGGATTGACTACTTGTCCCACAAAGAGTATTGTACCAGATAAATCTTCTCTAATCAAAAATAGAAAAGGATGATCAGCTACAAAGTCTATTGAGATCGGTTTCGAAGTATACCGAGCACAACTTTCTAGTTTGGCAACAGTGACTGCAGCAGCTTCGGTGCCCTTTTCATTTACTTTAATGAAACACTTTTGAAATATATCAGAAACCCAAATTGGAGAGTTTGGAGAGTCCACCAATTTTGTCAAACCTGCACTTGGATCGAAAGGTAAAACCACTCCTAGCTCTTTCAAAGCATTTGAAGCTGAAAGTCCAAAAGAAATTTCGAATTTTGGAATTCTAAAGTCACGCACTTCCACCTTTGTTTTAGGAAGATTGTGTTTTAGGAACTCCGGTTCAGAAGCCATTTTCTCAATCAAAGTTAACAATCCATCTTTTGCATCGGGTAGAAACAAGTACATAGAGAATTGGCGCTTATCTACACCTTGTTCATAAGGAAGACGAAGAACTTTAAAACCATCAAAAGCACCAACAAACTGCTTCCTGTGGCTAGTCATGAAGGGAACCTTGACTGAGTTGCCATTGAAAAGGTAAAAATCATGGTGTTTAGTTTTCGAAGCATCAAACGGCTGATCCCACGTTCCTTTAAAGTATAGTGCATTAGCAAAGATGAGTCTGGTTAAGTTAGTAACCGTCCCACGTGAAAGAACATCTCTAATAAATCCGTTTGTATTCTTTTTAGCCCATAAATTCACTTTACTGATGGCTTCATCAGCCTTCAGGACAACATATCAAATATAAAGTTAATAATAAAATCACGAGAACTTCATCGGAAGAATTTAACTAGTTAATAAGGGGCTTTTTAGTTCTAAAGAAGTAAAAGAAAGTAAGATATTTATGTACCTTGTTTATGAAATCATGTGATTCTAGAGTAGACATATAATCAGTTGCAACTATTTTCTTGAAAGAAGGGTAAAGAGAAAGGGATTTTTCAACCCAAATAGAGTTGGCGAAGGTGAGACGAGGGCCGCCCAAGGGGGCTGCATCAGGGAGCACAGAGGAAACGAGTTGAGATGATAAGGTGTGGAGATCGGCAATAGATTCTGATCCGAGAAAGGAGAGAAGCTGATGCTGTGTGGGACCCTCGGAACCAGCAGCGATGATGCTGAGAACAGTTTGGAGTGACAAAGGAGAAATCACGGCATTCTTTTCCTTGTATTCTGGTTTGGAAAACAGATGCTTGGTGATGGTCATGCAATTCTCGGTTAGGTTGGCGACTGATTTTTTGAGGAAATCCATTCTTCTTTTTTGAGCCAAATACAACAACAATTTAGAAAACAGAGTGAATTGAAGACCTAGAGAAACAGAGTTGGATTTATTTATATAGGAAAAGATTATGTAAAAAAAATAAAAATAAAGAATGTCTTGCTAATCAAGTCATGCAAAATAATAACAAATTTGTTATGATTATCTTTATTTAAAAAAAACAAATTTGTTATGATTATCTTTATTTGAAAAAAAAAATAATAACAACTAATTTGTGTGTGATACATACGTAGTTTTATTGTGCATTGAATCTACTTACAATATATTAAAAAAAAACTACTATTAAAAATACAAATTTGTCCTTATTACGTTTAACGGTGTTCCAAGTTTTACGCCCTTAAGTGTAATTTTAACTCTAAACAAGCCATAAAAATATGAAAGAAAGATAAGCATAAGAGAAATCTTTCAAAAAAAGTAGCATCAGAAACCACATCTCTAAAAAAAAACACAAAATAAAATTAGGAAAAAAAGAAGATAAGCATCAAATAAATCTTCCCATAAAAATTTAATTAAAATAAATTTACGCATAAAAATATGAACAAAAATCACTATAAAAGATACTCTTAAAAAATAGTAAGTAACTTTTTTTTTTTTTAATGAAATAATAGTAACTCAATCTAACATATAAAAACTTATATATAAGAAATAAAAATAGAATTACCTAATAAAAGAAGATACTTATTTATGAGAATAAAAATAAAAGAACATAAAAATAGAAACAAAAAGACAATCGACCAGTTTTGAATAACTTATTTATGAGTTTATGCGAAATAACTTATGCAAATAAATAAGTTTTTATCTATACCAATATATAAAGGGGATTCAATTTTTTGTGATGGCTTTTTTGTTATTCCAATTTTATCCTTTAAAAACTAACACTTACTAAAAACTAACATTATATTATCGTAACCAACTTTCCTCAAATAACTCACACTGACTTTTGCAATTTAGATATTAAAAACTAACATTATATTTACCAAAAAAAAAAAAACTAACATCTATACTTACTAATATATAAAAGGGATACAAATTTTTAGGATGGCTTTTTCATTATTCCTATTTTACCCTTAAAAAAAACTAAACACAACTTCCACATAAAAGTAGGTTTTCAGTTTTTTTATAGTAAAGAAAAATATTTTTTTTCTTCTCAAAAAGGAGGTCAAGTAGTTATCAATTAACTAAGTCCAATAAAAAAGGAGATTAAGTAGTTATTTATATTTGCACAATAGAGAATATGGATCACAGCAAAAAAAAAAAGAATATCAATCGCACAAACGGGCACGGGACGTGCCCGTTTGGCGGCTAGTGTATTATAATAAGTTTTTTAAGATAGTTCATGAAAACTATTTATAAAGATGTAATTTTTGTTAGTGAAAACTTATGAATTAATATGCGTTAAAAAAACTTATGAATTAACATAAAAGTTTATTTATAAATTATAACCATAAACTATTTTCATAAGCTTAAAAATAAGCCAAATTCAAACATGCCCAATATATTAAAAGGTATTACTACTAAAAATTCTAATTTGTCCTCATCAATTCTTAAAAATATTTCAAATCTTCTATTTCGTAAAAAAAAAATATTTTTTAATTTAATATATTATTATATAATATTTGAATTCTACTCTATTTTTATTATAAAAAAAATTTACTCTATTTTTGTTTATTCTTATATAAAAAATACAAAAGAAGTGCATTATTGATGAATATATATTGTAATAATTACGTGGTAAATATTTGTCAATATACTTAATACATCACGGGACAAGTGTTGATCAATAATTTTGTCAAAAAAAAGAAAATTTTGATCACTAATATATAAAAAATCGTACACGGAAAAATTGTTCTAATAAAATAAAATTAATAAATACACGGGACAATTGCTTTAATAAAAATAAGTTTAATCATACATCGGATAATTGCTTTAATAAATTTTTTTAATCATACACGGGATAATTGCTTTAATAAAAAAAAATTTAATCATACATGGACAATTGCTTTAATAAAAAAAATTAATCATACACGGGACAAATGGTTTAATAAAAAAAATTTAATCATACACGGGACAATTGCTTTATTAAAAAAATTTTAATAATACACGGGACAATTACTTTAATTAAAATTTTTTAATCATACACGGGACAATTGTTTTAATAAAAAAAAAAATCATACACGGAACAATTGCTTTAATAAAAAAAATTGAATATTAATTTTTTTTATTAATTATAATTTATTACATAAAAATCATACACGAGACAATTACTTTAATAAAAAAATGATTTAATTTAATATATTTTACAAAAAATAACAGAATGACGTCATTTATAATTTACAATAATTTATAAATAAAAGTCAATAGACCCGGGCGAATGCACGAGTCTCAAAACTAGTTTTTTTTTTTAAAAAAATTTGTCAATATTTTTTTTTTAAAGTATGAAAGTTTGTCTAGCCGGCCCATCGGATCAATGTAGATCTTTTCTTACTGTGCCGAGCTAGGTGGGCCGGGCCTTAACGGGCCGGCCTACTTAAGCTCCTTTTGTTGGATATTTTATCTTATAATTTATTTTAAAGTTAATTATTTTTATATAATAATGATTATCTTAATTAACTTATTATTGACCAAGTCATTTGCACGTTTTCTTTTAGCTTGTAGTTGCTTGCTTTCAATCCTAATTACTAGGATTTATTGTTATGTTTGAAACGGTTAATATTAATTAGTTCATGATGATATGAATAAGTGGTTGTTTTTGGGAGTGAGACCGAGAGAATGAAAATAAATCATAATCAGTAAAATATATTTATATAGAGCTTAACTCCTAAAACTTTCTCTTCACATACAATTGAGTTATTACTTCTTGAATTTCATCACCGGTATCTATCAATTTCTTGCTAGTTCTGTCACCTCAGATATGATTCATATCTGAGAAGGACCTGTTGAATCCTGGGGGATTTGCGCTTATGAGGCGGATAAATCCTTAAGGACAGTGCGATCAGCACGCCTCAGGTATTGTATCACGGTTTGATATTTGCAGGTCATTCATGGATTATTTACTAGGCGGTAGTGCCGACATCAAATTACTGTACTCACTAAAGATAAGTTCCTATGAACTTTATTTCAAGTTATTCTCTATAATATCTATTGAGTTACTTAAACTTATATATTATTTATTATTCAAGTAGGTCCAATTTTTACAACAATCTTAAGGATTTATCTTTTTCTTAACCCTACTCTATATGAAACATAATTCTGATGCAAGAGGAGCATAATGGAGTTCATGAATTTGATTTTTAAAGTGCTCATTTTTTCTCATCGCCGAAAACAGTGATGCAGGAAGGTTTTATTGGCACAGAAATATGTCGAGCAATATCGGAAGAATTAAATTTTGTTGTTTTTCTGCATAGAAGAATGGCTCATGCCTTTGCTACAAATAATTTGATTTTTGAGATACCATAAAATATTGTATGGTATAATATCATGGAATATCCATTGTATTGAAATAATACAATGATGTTTAAAGAATTTTGTTTATGAGAAAATATATTTATATGAAAAATTATAAATTATTTTTAATGTGGAGTATTGTCGCTTGAAATTATTCAAGCAGACCTGAAATGTGGATTCATAAATTGTGTTCATTGTGAGAGTATTGTCGCTTGAAATTATTCAAGTAGACCTGAATAAAAATTCACCTATATTATCCTATGAACTCTATTTCAAGTTATTCTCTATAATATCTATTGAGTTACTTAAACTTATATATTGTTTATTATTCAAGTAGGTCCAATTTTTACAACACCTTTTATGTTCTATATTTTAATTTGTTATCTATACTAATATATAAAGGGGACACAAATTTTTGGGATGACTTTTTCATTATTCCTATTTTACCCTTAAAAAAATTACAAAAAAAAAATTAAGCACAACTTCCACATAAAAGTAAGTTTCCAGTTTTTTTATAGTAAAAAAAATATTTTTTTCTTCTTAATAACTAGCCACAATAAAAAAAGAGGTTAAGTAGTTATAATTAAATAAGTCCAATAAAAAATGAGATTAAGTAATTATTTATATTTGCATAATAGAGAATATTGATCACATAAAAAAAAAAAATATCGGTCACACAAACGGGCACGGGAGGCGGCTAGTGCATCATAATTATTTATTCTATTGAGATAATTCTTTGTTCAATTTTCTAACTTACATTAAAATATGCTAAAATACCTTACATTATCAAACTTATTATCAATTCAGCCACTCTACGTAAATTCATTATCAAACTTACATTAAAAAGCATGGCAAAGCTTAAACTATGGAGCTTCCCCGTCTGGTTGTTTTGGTCGTTTTACTTTTTGCTGCTAATTATTCTTCATTAGCTAGCTCTCTCTTTATATAATTTTCTTATTATTATTATTAGCTCTCTCTTATAAGAGCAACTAATGTTAATTTTATTTCATAAAATTTAATTCCAAAAAGTCATAGACATGAATGAAAACCAATAATTATCAACAATGGATGATTAAAAAAAGAACATATATATAAGAACACACAAGCTAGCCTGTTCATTATTAAATAATTTTATGAATTTAATCAAAAACCAAAACAATAATCAATAATCTTATCATTATCTAATCTCAAAAGCAGAAGTGCAGCAAACTAATCGACCAACACACATAAATTGTTGGATTCTTGTATGGGCAGTTAAGATCACCCAAGAGGATTGACTACTTGTCCAACAAAGAGTATTGTACCGGACAAATCTTCTCTAATCAAAAATAAAAAAGGATGGTCAGCTACAAAGTCTATTGGGATCGGTTTCGGAGTAAACCGAGCACAACCAACTCCTAGGGTAACAGTGACTGCAGCAGCTTCGGTGCCCTTTTCATTTACTTTAATGAAACACTTTTGAATAATATCAGAAACCCAAATTGGAGATTTTGGATAGTCCACCATTTTTGCCAAACCTACACTAGGATCGAAAGGTAAAACCACTCCTAGCTCTTTCAAAGCATTTGAAGCTGAAAGTCCAAAAGAAATTTCGAATTTTGGAATTCTAAAATCACCCACTTCCACCTTTGTTTTAGGAAGATTGTGTTTTAGGAACTCCGGTTCAGAAGCCATTTTCTCAATCAAAGTTAACAATCCATCTTTTGCATCGGGTAGAAACAAGTACATAGAGAATTGGCGCTTATCTACACCTTGCTCATAAGGAAGACGAAGAACTTTAAAACCATCAAAAGCACGAACAAACTGCTTCTTGTAGCTAGTCATGAAGGGAGCCTTTACTGAGCTGTCATTGAGAAGGTAAAAATCATGGTGTTTAGTTTTCGAAGCCTGAAACTTCTGATCCCAAGCTCCTTTAAAGTACAGTGCATTAGCAAAGATGAGTCTGGTGAGACTATTAACCGACCCAGGTGAAAGAACATCTCTAATAAGTCCGTTTGTCTGCTCTGCAGCCCATAAATTCACTTTACTGATGGCTTCATCAGCCTTCAGGACAACATCAAATATAGAGTTAATAATGAAATCATGAAAACTTCGGGACAACAAGTGATATAAAAATGAATAATGAAATCAGGAGAACTTCAATAGAAGAATTTAACTAGTTGCTATTCACATATTTTCTATTTTTAGTTTTAAAGAAGGAAAAGAAAGTATGATATTTTCGTACCTGGTTTATGAAATCATGTGATTCGAGAGTGGCCATATAATCAGTAGCAACTATTTGTTTGAAAGAAGGGTAAAGAGAAAGGGATTTTTCAACCCAAATAGAATTGGCGAATGTGATTCGAGGGCCGCCCAAGGGGGCTGCATCGGGGAGCACCGAGGAAACGAGTTGAGATGATAAGTTGTTGAGATCGGTGATGGAATTTGATCTGAGGAAGGAGAGAAGCTCACGCTGTGCGGGACCCTCGGAACCAGCAGCGATGATGCTGAGCACAGTTTGGAGCGACAAAGGAGAAATCACGGCATTCTTTTCCTTGTAATCTGGTTTGGATAACAGATGCTTGGTGATGGTCATGGAATTCTGGGTTAGGTTGGCAACTGATTTTCTGAGGAAATTCATTCTTCCTTTTTTTTTTTGAACTTTCTCAACGCCAAATATAACAACAATTTAGAAAACAGAGAGTGAATTGAAGACCTAAAGAAACAGAGTTGGTTTTTTTTTTTTTGGTACAAAGAGTTGGATTTATTTATATATAGAAAAAGATTATGTCAAAAAAAAAAACATAAAGAATGTCTTGCTAATCAAGTCATGCAAAATAATCCAACAAAACTTATTTTCAGTTAAAAAAAAAAAATCAATCATATCAAATCTCCAACAAATTAAATTCCGGATGGTTTCGGATTTTCAGTAGGTTGAATTTGTTCAATTATCAGTTGTCTTGCTAATCAAGTTATTGCTTTTATTTTTGTACCGTATTTAATTTATTTAATTTTTTTGAAGCAATCTAATTTATTTAATACAATGAATCATGTTTTCTACTTTACGGAGGTATATATAAATTGTAAAACTATCTTTGTTGTAACTGGTTTTGTTATATAAGCATTTGGTGGTTACTTTTTTTGTTGATAGTTTTTTTAAGGGTAAATTAACAATAATGAAAAAGTTATCCAAAAAATTTGTATCTTTTTTATATATAGTTGGTTACTTTTTTTAAGGGTAAGATATGAATAATGAAAAAGCCATCCCAAAAATTTGTATCCCCTTTATATATTAGTATAGATAATAATAATGATTAATTTATGTACTATTCTAAGCTTTTCAAGTTAGTTTATGATAAACCAACTTATAAAAATAAGTTTATGATAAATAAGTTATTGCAAATAAATAAGTTTTTATGTATTATTCTAAGCTTTTCAAGTTAGTTTATGATAAACCAACTTATAAAAATATAATTTTTATTAGTGAAAACTTATGAATTATAATAAAAATTAATTTACTTGCATAAGCTATTTTCATAAGTTAAAACATTCATTATGGTTATATACACTAGCCGCCAAACGGGCACGAACGTGCCCGTTTGTATAATCGATTTATTTTTTCCGTGTGTGATCGATATTCTGTATTGTGCAAATATAAATAATTACTTAATCTCTTTTTTTATTGGACTTTATTAATTGATAACTACGTAACCTCCTTTTTTTGTTGTGACTGAAAATCTATTTTTATGTGGAAGTTATTTTTTAAGGGTAAAATTGGAATAACAAAAAAGCCATCCCAAAAATTTGTATCCCCTTTATATATTAGTATAGATTCATTCATAAGTAAAAAATAAAATAAACTTCTAAATCAAATCCAAACAGGCCTCTAATATTCTTGTTTGTTTTTTTTAATTTATTATGGTTATATAGAGCTACAAATAAAACAAACTTATAAATCAAATCTTTAATAATATATCAAACTAATCCTAAAAACTCTAAAGAGATAACATAAAAGTTCAAAACATAAATATAAATTTCAAATTCTAATATTACTAGTACTATTTTATTTTAGATAAAAATCTAATATCTTCAAAAGATATTTAGTCGATCATTATTCTCAATCTCAACAATAACTATTCTTTGGTGATTGACATTGTAAATGGTGGGTTTGATGCTGCTGTTTATTGTACTTTGATTTGTTAATGTGTTTTTATCACTTTGTTTTTTTTTTTAAAAAAAATTTATCCGACAATCTCATATATATACTTCCTGCATAGAAATTTTTCCATTAAGAAAGTTTAGTCAATTAAAAAAAATGATAATTAGCATTTAGCTATATAGAATAGTTTGTTTTTGGACTTTGCTCGCTTTTGTAACAAAAAAAGGATATATTATGTTGTGGAGAAAATCTTAGATGAAAGCGTACATAATAATTCACTTTTAAACCAACTAATTAAAGATTTACACATAATTAAAAAATACAAAAATAAAATACATTAATATATAACAAATCACTAGACAAAAGCAAAATACAAAAATAAATAAATAAATAAAAACCAAAATCACATTTTTTTGTCAAGTGATTTCTTGTGTATTACAATATTTGTTTTACTTTTAAATGTTTTAATTGTGTGTAAATCTTAAATTGATTTGGTTTAAAAGTATGTGCGCTTTCACATAAGATTTTCTCTACGTTGTGGGCCTAATTGTAATGGGTCCGTAATGTATTCTCAACCCTAATTGTAGGAGATATTATTCTCTACACTAATTGCTATTTAAAGCAGCAAGCGAGAGAGCGCACACTACACTACAGGAGTAAACGGAACCGAAACCCCATCCTCTCGCATCTTTCATTGCTTCAGTTTTGTAAGTCTTATTTATTGATTTTGTTTTTTTATTTCACTGATTCTCTTGATTTTGTTTTTCTCTCCTATGATTTCTTATGTATTATGCTCTTTGTATGTTTGTTTATTTGTTTCTGATTCAGTTGAAAAATCAAAATCAAAAGAAAAGGAACAATGGCTCTCCTTGCTGATGCTGATGAATCATTCACCAATCTAGCCAAAGTTTCTTTAACTATCGCCAAACATTTGTTCTCCAAACAAGAATATAAAGATAACAACATTGTGTTTTCGCCATTGTCGCTCCAAGTTGTGCTCAGTATCATCACTGCTGGTTCTGAGTGTCCCACGCGACAACAGCTTCTTGACTTCCTCCGATTCAAATCCACGGAACATCTCAACTCCTTCGTCTCTCATCTCCTTTCTTTCATCCTCAAAGAATCTATTCCAATCCATCGGCCTAGCACCTCTTTCTTCGGCCAATACTTTCCTCCTCCAACTCCTGCCGGTCTCTCTTTCGCCAATGGTGTCTGGGTTGAACAAACCCTTCCTGTTCAACCTTCTTTCAAAGAAATCATATCTTCTTGTTATAAGGCCACTTTATCGTCTGCTGATTTCATAAACAATGTATGTATCTATCTATCTTTCTCCTTATTGTTTTCAATCATCCAAGTAATATAGCACCATAATTTGTAAAAATTAGACTAATAGAAAGTTATTTTCTTCTTATATTGAAATACTCTCGAAAAGAATTCAATCGATCTAATTGCATAATTGTTTTTTATATTTGATATGGTTCTAAAGGCTTTTGAAGTGACTAAAGAAGTGAATTTATGGGCTGAAAAAGAGACAAATGGCCTTATTAAAGAAATTCTACCTCAAGACTCGGTCGACAGCTTAACAAGACTCATCTTTGCTAATTCACTATACTTTAAAGGATCATGGAGTAGCCCGTTTCCTGATATATGTACGAAAGACTATGATTTTCACCTTTTGAATGGAAGCTCAATTAATGTTCCTTTCATGAGCAACAACCTTAAGCAGTTAATTGGAGCTTTTGATGGTTTTAAAGTTCTTCGTCTTCCATATGTGCAAGGAGAAGATAAGCGACAATTCTCTATGTACATTTTTCTTCCAAATGCAAAAGATGGACTGTTAGCTTTGATAGAGAAGGTGGCTTCTGAATTTGAGTTACTAGAACATAGCCTTCGTCTTATTAAAATGGAAGAAATAGGTAAGTTCAGAATTCCTAAATTTAAATTTTCATTTGGGCTTGAAACTTCTCATATCTTGAAGGAGCTAGGAGTGATTTTACCTTACTCTCCCGGAGGTTTGACAAAAATGGTGGACTCTCTTGAAGAAGGAAAAAACCTTTTTGTTTCTAACATCTTCCACAAGTGTTTCATTGAAGTCAATGAGAAAGGCACCGAAGCTGCTGCGGCTAGTGGTGCATGTATTGCCAAGTGTATTCCAAGAGGAATAGACTTTGTAGCTGACCACCCTTTCTTATTTTTGATTAGAGAAGATTCAACTAGAACAATCACCTTTGTTGGACAAGTGCTCAATCCGCTTGTTGGGTGATCTATAACTTCTCATACCACAACAATCAATTGCATCACTCATAACAAGGGAAATTTACTCTTTAAAAGAGTATGTTTTTTATGAATATGTTGGGTGGACAAACTGGGGCTTAAATATTGTTAAGGTTGGATGACAATGATAATTTTAAGCTTAGTTAGTGTTATGCATTATTAAGTAATAAACTTGAAATATTCACTTGCTATTGCAATGGATATATGTTATTTTATTCTTTTAGTTACAATGGATATGATATGCTTTTGTGAAACAGTTATGTAGAATTAGGTGATTACTTCAATGGATTTGGAAGTGTTTATTATTTTCTCCTTAGTCTGGCTCATAAGCTTTTTAATTTATTCTTTCTATTCCTTCCTGCCTTGGTATACACAAGATTGTAGTATTAAATTTTTTTCTTTATGAATAACATTAAAAAAGCATGAATGGAAATACTGCAACATGATATTCATATTCTAGAATTTTTTTCTTTGTTTGAGACTTAACATGTAGGCATGAAAAATGAGGATTTTGAAGTTACATCTCTATTTATCACACAACTAATTTGAATAAAATGCTTTTAGAGCAGCAAGTTTCAACGAATGAAACTTTCCTCTCCTTTTAGAGCAGCAATATGAGGAAGCCTCAAATTAGAGCGCTGCTATAATTTATTCTATCAGTTCCAACTAATTTAGCACAGTAATAAGTGAAAATTAGACTATCAAATAGTTATTTTCTTCTATTGAAATACTTGTGAAAAGAAAAATACTATTTGTTTAATATTTTGAAATTTTATAAGATTTTGAAGGCTATTGAAGTGCCTAAGAAGTGAATTTATGTGCTAAAATAAAAAGGAGACAAATGGCCTCATTAAAGAAATTCTTCCTCAAATAAAACGGATCCATACTTTAAAAAAAATACGATACTTCCAATGTTTTACAATGAGTAGAGCTCTCAAAGAGGCCGGCCAGGCCCACCTCGACCCAGAGGGCCAAAATATATAAAAGGCCTTAAAGTGGGCCGACCCGCTAAGGCCCAACCCATCAAACCCAGCCCGATAAGCAAAGATCTACATGGCCCAATGGGCCGGCTCGACAAACTTTCATATTTTTTCTTCGAAAAAGTTGACAATTTTTTTTTTTTAAAAAATTCAATGGACAATAAAACTACGTATGTATCGCACACAAATTAGTTGTTATTATTTATTTTTCAAGTAAAGATAATCATAACAAATTTGTTTTTTTCAAATAAAGATATTCATAACAAATTTAGCTTAATAATTATCTCATAACTAACAAATCTCATCTTTTATAACTTATTTTATCTAAAGATTTTATGGTAACTAAATTCTTTATTTTTAGCTAAAACAATTTTTAATTAGAAATTATTTTAAATATTGTTTTTAATTCTTTCAGGGGTCGGTCCAAAAGCCCGTGGGCCAACCCATGATGGCCTATCAAAAAGATTGGCCTGGGGGGCCAGCACGATAAGGTCCAATAAATTTTTTTAAGCCTGGCCCGTGTAAAACTTTAGGGCTAATGGGCAGGCCCGATAGCCCAGCCCGTTTGTACAACTCTAACAATGAGTAACCTTATTTAACCATTAAATTTTTTTAATAAAATATAAAAAAAATTTAGTTATTACTTTTTTATGTAATAAAATTTATAAAAAAAAAATAATTTAACTTTTTTAATTTTAATTTTTTTAAAAATAAAATTAATTTTTTCTAACATGCCAATAAAAAATCCACGTGTATTTGCCACGTCAAAGATTCTGTCTCAGTCAGCTGCCAAGTTGTGCAGTCAGGGGGCAAAAGCAGAGAATCTCACATTGCAGGCGGTAATCCTAAAAAAATAAAATTACAGGGGGTCAAAGAAAACTTGCCTACTTTGCAGGAGGTAAAGACCGATTAATCCTATATTTTATTATTTGAAAATAAACTAGACATTTTCGTAATTTTTGTACTATGTACAAAAAGTTGTCATGTGGTTAATAATGGGCAAAATTTCTTATTTTTGTCGTGTCAAATGTCAATTACCTATTCTATTCAGTCCCATAAGCAGTTTATAAATCAAACACGGGACAATAAAAGTTATCCAATTCAGTCGCTTGTTGTTTTTAGCATATCAACTCTTATTCTCCGGTAGATATACTATGACTCTGTTTGGTAAACCAAATAAGCTAGCTTATAGCTTGTTTGGTAACGGTTTTTTTAAAAAAGCTTATAGCTTATTTTCCAAATGTTATTTCAAGTAGCTTATAGTTTATTATCTTTTCTTCCAATTTAACTCCTATTATTTTACATGAAAAGAATTAAATATTAAATAAACATATCTTTTTTATGTCATTTCATACTTATAAAGTAGTCCAACCGCTAATTTTACCAAACACTACAAATTCAATCAGCTAGCTTATTTACTATAAGCTAAAAGTTAACTTATAAATTATCCGCTATAAGCTCATTTACTATAAGCTAACTTATCAGCTATCCAGTATTTTTTACCGAAGAGGCCTATGTCATGGGCCTAATTAATGTAATGGGTTTTATTCTCAACCCTAATGGTAAAAAACACTAGTATCAAACTTTATTACTATTTAAAGCAAGCGAAGGTGCGCACACATTGCTCTCATATGTTCTTTGCTTCCTTTCTCGTTCAGTTTTGTAAGTCTGATTTCTTTTTATTTTATTCATTGATTTTATTGATTTTTTTCCTCTCTATTGATTTCTTACGATCCTCTTTGCTTGTTTACTAGTTCAATGGTTAAGTTATGGTTTCTGGTTCATTTGAAACATCAAAATCAAAAGAAAAAGAAGAAGAGAAACAGAACAATGGCTCCCCTTGAAAGTGAATCAATCACCAAACAGAGAGAAACAACGCCTCTCCTTCGTGATGATAATGAATCATTCACCAACCTTGCCAAAGTTTCTCTAACCATCGCCAAGAATTTGTTCTCCAAACAAGAATATAAAGATAACAACGCTGTGTTTTCGCCATTGTCGTTACAAATTGTGCTTAGTATCATCGCTGCTGGCTCTGAGGGTCCCACACGACAACAGCTTCTCGACTTCCTCCGATTCAAATCCTCCGATCATCTCAACTCTTTCGTCTCTCATCTCCTTTCCGTCATCCTCAAAGACACTACTCCTTCCTGTGGGCCTTGCCTCTCTTCCGTCAATGGTGTATGGATTGATCAATCGCTTTCACTTCAACCTTCCTTCAATCATATTATGGCTTCTGATTATAAGGCCACTCTGTCTTCTGTTGATTTCCTAACGAAGGTATGTTTTCTGATTGTTATTTTCCCTTTAGTATGGTTCAAAAGCATTGTGTTCTTTTTTTCTTCTTCATTCAAAAGTCATGAATGGAGATACTTAAACTACTCACTTGATCAGTGATTATTATCATTATTTGTCTCTTTTAGCATACAACTATTTGACTAAACATGTTTTAGATGATACAACTTTCCTCTATTGTTTTCTAGCCTCAAACTAATTTAGCACACCATAATATGTAAAAATTAGACTAACAGAAAGTTATTTTTTTTTCTATTGAAATATTTGTGAAAAGGCTATTGAAGTGACTAAAGAAGTGAATTTATGGGCTAAAAAAGAGACAAATGGCCTTATTAAAGAAATTCTTCCTCAAGGATCAATTGATAACTTAACCAGACTCATCTTTGCTAATGCATTGTACTTTAGAGGAGCATGGAATGTACCGTTTCCTGATGAGTGGACAAATAACTATGATTTTCATCTTCTGAATGGAAGCTCAGTTAAGGTTCCCTTCATGACCAGCAATGAGCATCAGTTTATTGGAGTTTTTGATGATTTTAAGGTTCTTCGTCTTCCTTATAAGCAAGGAAAAGACAATCGACAATTCTCTATATACATTTTTCTTCCAAATGCAAAAGATGGACTGTTAGCATTAGTTGAGAAGGTAGCTTCTGAATTTGAGTTACTAGAACATACTCTTTCTCTTATTAAAATGGAAGAAGTAGGTGAATTCCAAATTCCTAAATTTAAATTTTCATTTGGGCTTGAAACTTCTCATATCTTGAAGGAGTTAGGAGTGACATTACCTTTCTCTTCTGGAGGTTTGACAAAAATGGTGGACTCTCTTGATGGTCAAAACCTTTCTGTTTCCAACATATTTCACAAGTCTTGCATTGAAGTAAATGAGGAAGGCACCGAAGCTGCTGTGGCTAGTGAGGTAAATATAGCCTTTTGTGATCCAAATGGAATCGACTTTGTAGCTGACCACCCTTTCTTTTTTTTAATTAGAGAAGTTTCGACCCGAACAATCCTCTTTGCAGGACAAGTGCTCAATCCTCTTGAGGAGTGATCTTAACTTCCCACACCACAAACAGTTACATCACTCATAGTAACAAGGAATGTGATTCGTTATGAATATGGTTTTGCTGTTTTTCATATGATCCAAGTGTGGGACTTATATATTAAGATTAATCTTGGTTTTATTGTTTTTTATTAATATAGTTTTACTTTACTGTTTTTTTATGAATGCAATTCATTCCAAAACATGAACCGTCATTTTAAATGGGAGCTATACTCATATATAACACATGCAGTAACATGTGAAAGTAAACATTTACAGTAAGCAAGACAAAAACAAGCAACCATGACCATTTTGAACTTATCAGAAAGAACCTTAAAAGTTAAAATCATCTCAATCATATATTCCCACTTCCATTGAAGATTTCTAAGTAATTTAATTTTCAACCATATTACTTTAAGTCCCTTTTCTTATATTATGGTCTTAAACTCTAGGTTGTCAATCATACATATCTTTTCCCTACATTTTCAATAAAATGTTAATATGAGGGAGGGAGGGAGGAAAACACTTGATATCTGTAGAATTCTTCGCCATTCGCGGCTTGCAAAATCTATTTAACGTTGGATTGTTGTGGATGCCTTGGGGCAGTGGGAGGAAAACACTTGATATCGGTAGAATTCTTCCTCTTCTTTTGTCAATAATCTCGCCGGAAGCAAAAGCGTCCCTCGAGTGGGAATAGGCCAGGCTAGCCTACATAGGCTCAGGTCAGGCCGACCTATTTCATTAAATAGAGCAGACCAATATTTTTTTATAAGCCTATTTAGTTAAATAGGTTAGGCCGCAGGCCATTCAAAAAAGTTTTTTAGCCTATTAGGTCGGCCAACTTAAATTAATATGAATAATAGTTTTAATATTATTATTATTTATATATTAAAATTTGTACTTTGATTAAATTATAAATTTATTAACTTTTTCAGTAGTTTATGTTTATTAATCTATATTATTTTTTTACATATATAAATGTATTATTATAACTAGAATTGAAATATGATAATATATATAGTCAAATTCTCTAAAATATCATGTTAAATATCGAAAGGATGTTGGTTTATTAGTTCATAAGTATTTTTAAAAATAAATATAATTATTTATTTAAATTTCATCATGTGAAGTAGACTTTTAAACAGGCTAACATATCACATTAAACTTTCAAAAGGCCAGACTCAGACCTAAAATATAAGTCTATGATAGGCTACAGGCCAGGCTTGTGCCTTTGATTTTTTTGACAGGTCAAGCTCGGGCTTAACAAAACCTAGCTCGGCCTAGCCTATTCCCACCTCTACCTCTGATCCTCGCAGTAGAGTAATTTTTAGACGGAGGTGACACAATATTCTTTCCACTTGATATTTCCATGAATAAATATGAACTGGTTGAGTTAATCATGTTGAAATCGATGGGGTGACAAGATTGAAGGAGATGAATTACAGATTTTCACCTCGTTCAACATTTTCTCTCAAATTTCTCCAAGCATGCTTTTCCAGTGGGGATTTATTTTTGGACAAGCTTGGTATTGAGAATTTTGTTTGGACAATTTAGCAATGTATTCCTCCATGTGATTTGGTTATTGGTCCTCCTTCAAGCCCAAGTCGCGAATGTTTTTTTTTTTAAATTAGGGTAAATAGGCCAATAACCCCGTAAAGTTGTTGTATTTTGCGATACCCCCTGTAAAAATATTTCTTGTAAATACCCCCTACTTTCTCAAGATTCCCTATTTTACCCCCTGAGTGCACACCGTGGCAGTGAATCTCCACATGGCGTGTCCACATAGATTTTTTTGCCACTTGTCATGTCCACGTAAGATTTTTTGACACGTCATCCCTTAAAAAAGTTAAATAATATTTTTTTTAAATAATTTTTTTAAATAAAAAAAAATTAATGTTATTAAAAATAATTATTAAAAAAATAATAACGAATTAAATAAAAAATAACAAAAAATTAAGAAAAAATAATTAATGTTATTAAAAAATTAATTATTAAATAAATTAATAATTAAGAAAAAAAACAAATTAAATAAAAAATAAAACAAAACATTAATGTTATTAAAAATAATTATTAAAATAAAAATAACGAATTAAATAAAAAAAGTTAATTTTTTTTAAAAAAAAACAATTTTTTTAAAAAAAAGATTAAATAATATTTTTTTAAAATAAATTTTTTAAATTAAATAAAAAATAAAACAAAAAATAAAATTTTTTTTAAAAAAAAATAAATCTTTTTTTAAAAATAAAAAAATAATTTTTTAAAAATAATTTTTTTAAATAAAACAAAAAATTAATGTTATTAAAAATAATTATTAAAAAAATAAAAACGAATTAAATAAAAAATAACAAAAAAATAAATGTTATTTTTTGTTTTTTTAAAAAAAATAAATTATAATTTTTTTTTAGGGGATGACGTGTCAAAAAATCCTACGTGGACATGACACGTGGCAAAAAATCTATGTGGACACGCCACGTGGAGATTCACTACTTGGGCCGATGGGCCGGCCCGCCACATTTTTTTCAAATTTTTTTTATAAAAAATTGACAAATTTTTTGTAAAAAAAAAATTCAATGGACAATAAAACTACATATGCATCGCACACAAATTAATATCCATAAAAAAGTGAGTGTCATGATTTCATGAAATAATAAATACTTCAAAATATCCATGCAAAAGTCGAGAGATCTGTGGATGATGATTCATAAAGTGCATCCTCAAAGCTAATAAATTTCAAACTTACATCAGACATTAAACTTTTATCATAACCATTCAAAATACATAAATTAAATTATAAATTATAAAAAAACGTAAATTATAAATCTCATTTTTTCCTTAAAAAAAAAAACAAATCTTATCTTTTGTTACTTATTTTATCTAAAGATTTTATGCTAACTAAAATTCCTTATTTTTAGCTAAAATTATTTTTAGATTTTTTTTTTAATTCTTTAATGGGCCGGCCCAAAAGCCCGTTAGGCCAGCCCATGAAGGCCCATAGGCCCGACAGCCCAGCCCAATAAAGCCCAATGATATTTTTGGGAAGCCCAGCCCGGCCAAGCCCGTATAAAACTATAGGGCTACTGGGCCGGCCCAAAAGCCCGGCCCATTTTTACAGCTACCCGCACCTAGGCAACACATTAGTTTCCTTTTTTTTTTCTGGATTCATACTGTTTAGTTGCTCTAGTTGCAATTTATTGTTCTGCAAATTTTATATTCAGATTCAGATTGTTTTCCAACTCAAATTGACAATTTCTTTAAAAAAACCCAATTTTTATGAATATTACATTTTATTATGGTTTAGTATATTTTAGCTTTGAAATTTTAAATTATTAATGCATTATAGTATTATATAAGTATATATACATGTTATGTATATAAAATTAATATTATTTTAATATAAGGTAAAATCGACGATTTTACGTTTCGATTTTACCTAAACAAAAAGAATTAAGTAAAATCTCGATTCTGACAACCTAGGTACTTAGTAGTTAATTAGTTAGTTAAGCCTCAAATAGCTTTATATAAGAGCACCAGTTATACTCATTTTACTATCTTTTCCGATCAAATTCAATATAATATATATCACATGAATATTCATATGGTCTCTTACTCGCTTATATGCATAACTAGACATCTTGCCCGTGCGTTCGCACGGGTCATATTTACAATATCTTTTTATTACTTTTTGATATCAGATTCAAATTGGAGGAAGGACATAAGTTGTTGTTGTGTCGGACCCTCGCAGCCAGCAGCAATGATGCTCAGCACAATCTGGATTGACAATGGTGAAAACACAACATTCTTTTCTTTATATTCTTCTTTTGAGAATAAGTGTTTGGCCATTGTCAAGGAAACCTTGGTTTGGTTGGTGATCGATTCTCTGTGGAAATTCATTCTTCTTCTGAATAGAGAGTCTCTTAACACAAGAAAATAGAGAAGAGAGTCTCTTAAACCTGTTGAAGGTGAAGCACGATTGAATCCTAATAAATTCCACGATTAGAGATTTAGAGACTATATATAGGTTTTATTTTATTTGGGCCGGGCTATAATTTTAGAAATTATTTTTGACAGAATTATTTTTCTACCATATCTTTTTCGGTGGTGATTTTTGCTGCCATATCTTTTTCTTACCATATCTAATCAAGGAAGCTAAATTTTTTTGCGCAAGCAAGCTAAATTAAGGAATACCGTCACACTCACCTAGCTATCATATCTTATTTAGGTTTCTTTTTTTCTTTTATGAAAATAAAATATATTCATAAACCAACATTCTCATACCTACAAATAATATGATAAAATCAAACTAACCGGAATACATATGCCTCCGGACCAGCATCGTTGAAGAACTTAGTCGTCGTGTGAATTCGTAGTTGACCGAAACTGATCTTCAAATACAATCAAACGAACACCGCAACATGACGAGAAAGCAAGCACCGCACCAAGACGGAAAATCAAACGAACACCGCACGAAGACGGAAATCAAACGTCGTACTGAGACGACAACCTCACAAAAACAAATAAAAAAGTTTCAAAGGGATGATTTCGAGTAAAAATACCCAAAATCATCTGAATTCATACTCGTAAAAAATTAGGTATATATTAGTCACTTACCCTTGCTTACGAAGATTATATATGTATGATTTTTAATCCTTTAATTGATTTTTATTTTTTGTTTTGCAATGGGTTTGGGATATGACACTTTTTTACACAGTAAGAGATTATTATCATCTTCAGTTAAAATAAATTTCTCTGATATTTTAATTGAATTTAATAAATAAATTAAGATGTGAGACATACGATTATGATCTCAGTAGCTTTACTTTTAATACAGGTTTGATTTAATTCTTCCGGCGATGTAAGAGATTACCATTTGTTTTACTTTTAATACGGTCCAATTGTTTTACTTTTTACACAACTTTGATTTGGTTCTTCACAATGCAAGATAATACTCATTTATGTTAGATCAAATCTCTTTTTATATTTTAATTGAACTTTATATAAAAAAAATTAAGATTTGAAGCATAACGTTATGGTATTTTTAAAAAATAAATAAATAAAATGGTTAAAATTAAAAAGATTAATGAGTCTATGGTGGACCATCTATAGTATTTGTCCACTTTGGACATTTAAAGTTAAAAAGTAACAAACCATTATGATTAATGGAAATATCCTTATAAAAAGTGACCAAGATATAACTTTTTTTTATAAGGGATCAATATTAAACCAAAAATATTTTTGAGGAACTAAAATATTGATTAACTGCGATCGAGAGGGGGCTGAAACCACTTGATGCTAGAACTGACTCCCGAATCAGATTAAACTGGTGGTGAAAAACCAAAAAAAAATATTGATTAAAAAAAATAAAAAGAGTAAACAACACATCGGCGTAGTCGTGCTTTGGAAAGTGACCTCTATAAAATAAATTTTACCAAAAAATTTGATCATGAGTCATTTTTCACTAGAGTTCTAAATCTCGGCAATGTGTATAAAATAAACTTAACTGAATCACAAGAACGTTTAAGATGGGATTGATTATTGTCCATAAGGGATCTTTATGGACCGTCCATAAGCTTCAGCTGATTGCTATCCACACCATACTTTTTCTTCATACACCCCCCATAAGTGAGGAAAATTTTTCACGCACCCCGCAAATTTCTAATGCAACCCCCAAATTTTTCATGCACCCCCCAAATTTCTCGCGCACCCCCCAAATTTTTCATGCACCCCCAAATTTCTCGTGCACCCCCCGGATGATTTGTGCCCTAGCCTAAACCATTTTGTTGTGGGAATGGTTTCACTTATATACACTCCAAAATCATTAAGTGCATAAGATGGTTTTGAAGTACAACCTATGATTATAATCATTATTTTTTATTTTTTTTGGGTACAATTATAATCATTATTTAAAACCATTTAACAATAATTTTGGTTTCTTATATAAGACAATCTAAACAATTTAATCACAATTATTGTTTTTATTCTAATTATAGGGTTGTACTCCAAAACCATTTTATGCACCTAATGGTTTTTTATTACAACCATCTGAAATCTTTCCACAGCAAAATGGTTTAATGGTTTTTTATTATAATAATAATTTTTTAGTTTTTTTGGTACAATTATAATCATTACAGTATTTAAAACCATTTAACAATAATTTTGGTTTCTCATATAAGACAATCGAAACCATTAAATCACAATTATTGTTTCTATTTTAATTATATGGTTGTAATCTAAAACAATCTTATGCACTTAATGGTTTTTGAGTGCATATCTCTGAAATCATTCCCACAACAAAATGGTTTAAGATATAAATGTGGAGGGGACAAAAAAAAAATTGGGGGGTAAAAGTCATATAGGGGTGTGCGAGAAATTTGGGGGGGTGCATGAGAAATTTAGGGGGTGCATGAGAAATTTGGGGGGTGCATGAGAAATTTTTCGGGTGCGTGAAAAATTTGGGGGGTGCACGAGAAATTTGGGGGGTGCACGAGAAATATGGGGGGCGCTAGTCAGTTGAAGAGTGCGTGAGTAATATGGGGGGTGCGCGAGTAAAATAGGGGGCACATGAGTAAAGTTGTTGTGTTTTGATTGACTTATGGACGGTCAATAAAGATTGTCCTTATGGACAATAACTTTGCCCGTTTAAGATACCTCCAAAAAGGGATTGGTTATTGTCCATAAAGGGTATTTATGGACCGTCCATAAACTTCAGCTGATTGTTATTCACACCATACTTTTTTTTCATCCTCCCCCTATAATTGAGGAAAATTTCTCACGCACCCCCCAAATTTCTCTCGCACCCCCAAATTTCTCGCGCACCCCCCAAAATTTCTAATGCCCCCCAAATTTTTCATGCACCCCCAAATTTCTCGTGCACCCCCTAAATTTCTTGGGTACCCCCCTCAATTTCTAATGTACCCCCCAAATTTTTCATTCACCCCCAAATTTCTCACGTACCCCCCGGTTGACTTGTACCCCCAATTTTTTTTTTGTCCCCACACATTTCTAGCCTAAACCATTTTGTTGTGGGAATGGTTTCACATATACACACTCCAAAATCATTAAGTGCATAAGATGGTTTTGAAGTACAACCTATAAATATAATCATTATTTTTTATTTTTTTTTGGGTACAATTATAATCATTATTTAAATTATTTAACAATAATTTTGGTTTCTTATATAAGACAATCTAAATCATTTAATCACAATTATTGTTTTTATTCTAATTATAAGGTTGTACTCCAAAACGATTTTTTGCACCTAATGGTTTTTTATTACAACCATCTGAAATCATTCCCACAACAAAATGGTTTAATGATTTTTTATTATAATCATTATTTTTTACTTTTTTTGGTACAATTATAATCATTACAATATTTAAAACCATTTAACAATAATTTTGGTTTCTCATATAAGAAAATCGAAACCATTAAATCACAATTATTGTTTCTATTTTAATTATAGGGTTGTAATCTAAAACAATCTTATGCACTTAATGGTTTTTGAGTGCATATCTCTGAAACCATTCCCACAGCAAAATGGTGTAAGATAGAAATGTGAAGGAGACCAAAAAAAAAATTTGGGGGGCAAAAGTCATATGGGGGTGTGTGAGAAATTTGGGGGTGCAAGAGAAATTCGGGGGGTGCATGAGAAATTTTTGTGGGTGCGTGAGAAATTTGGGGGTGCATAAATAATTTGGGGGGTGCACGAGTAATTTGGGGGTGCATGAGAAATTTGGGGGGCGCTAGTCAGTTGGGTGGTGCGTGAGTAATATGGGAGTGCGTGAGTAATATGTGGGGCGCGCGAGTAAAATGGGGAGTGCATGAGTAAAGGTTTTATGTTTTGATTGGTTTATGAATGGTCCATAAAGATTGTCTTTATGGACAATAACTTTGCCCCTCCAAAAAGACTCTCATGAAATCTCTATGTGCATATACTTAAATGAATCCTAACAACACGAACAAAACACAAAGTTTTAATGAGAATGGATTTTCTCATTGGAAAAAATTGAGAAAATAATATGTACATATAAACTATAAGATCAAAATTCAAAAGTATGTAATAATATATAGTTTAATTAAAAAAAATGAGTTGGTCAATGATTAAGATTTACATAACAATTAAAAAAACTTGAGAAAACAAAATTGAGAGAATCCTTTCTCCTTTTTAACATATTCTTTTATTGATTAAAATTTACATGAATTTCACCAAATCATGTGAATAACTGAATATGCATAAAATTGGCGGGACTAGTGAATTTTAACTAATTAAAAAAGTGTGTTAAATAAAATTTTAGTCACAAATTGTGTTAAAAATGTGTTGTTAGCATAATTAATCATATTCGGATATTCCTATAGACTATTATATTAGTGCAAAAAACTATTTGTGGTTATAAGATAAGATAAGATTCATATAATGCAACCTTGATAACATGGTAAAACATTCGTTTATTACTTAGTTCTGATATGTATATAAATAATAACCACAATTAAAATCCTATCAAAATTTAAATAAGTCTCAAAAGAACAACAAGATAATCCTAAACAATTAATTTGACCCACAATTAGATCAAAACAAAATCAATAAACTATCTTCATAAAAAATGCATTAACCCCCAAATGTAAATTTGAATTTCGGAATTCTGAACTGACCTACATCTACTTTTTCCAAAGGAAGTTTTTGGTATAGTAACTCGGGTTTAGAAGCTACCTTCTTAACCAAATCTGGCAAACCATTCTTTTGATTTGGAAGAAAAATGTCCATATAGAATTGACGCTTATCTTCTCCTTTCTTATAAAGAAGACGGAGAACTTTATAACCATCAAAAGCTCTAATAAACTGCTTATTCCTGTTGGTCATGAAGGGAACGTTTATTGAATTGCCATTAAGAAGGTGAAAGCCATAACCATAACCATGCGTCATCCTTTTAGGAAACGATTCATTCCATACTCCCTTAAAGTACAGTGCATTAGCAAATATGAGTTTGGTTAAGTTGTCGATCGAGCCTTGAGGAAGAATTTCTTTGATCAAACCATTTGTCTCTTTATCAGCCCATAAATTGACTTCTTTTCTCACTTTATGAGCCTTCAAAATCATATCAAATTTAAAAATTAGTTATGCAAATAGTTGAATACTAGAAAACATGGTAAGAAGAGAAAAGTTGTATTTGTCAATTGTTATCGTAGAAGTATAGACTTTTTGCCCCAAAACACAACCAAAAACTTCAGGAAAAGAATAATTGTGACACAAATATAATACAATATATCAAAGCTAATAACAAACAGAGAATTAAACCAATTGATGTTGTAATCATCACATGCACATATCTAAGCTAACTAAGCTTAAAGTTTTTTTTTTTTAATGGCCAAATATATTATACATAAAAAGTTAAAAAAGAACATAGTACAAAAACTAAAACAAGAAAACAAGAGGGACCAGAAATGCTCCGAACCAAATAAAAGCATAACATGAATTTTTACTTACCTTGGTTAAGAAATCAACGGAAGCCAAAGTGGCCTTATATTCTGAAGACACGATCCGTTTGAAAGAAGGTCGAAGAGGAAGTGTTTTTTCTACCCATGCACCATTGGCGAAAGAGAGGCGAGGTCCACCAAAGGGAGCAGCGTCTTTGAGCATGAAAGGAACGAGTTTAGAGAAGAAGGAGGTTAGATCATGGATGGATCTAAACCGAAGGAAGTTAAGAAGTTGTTGTTGTGTGGGACCCTCAGAACCGGCAGCGATGATGCTAAGAATAACTTGCAGCGAGAGTGGAGAAAACACTATGTTTTTGTTGTTGGAATTTTCGGAGAAGAGATGTTCAGCCATGGTTATTGAAACATTTGTTTGGTTGGTGCTTGATTTATGGAGGAAATTCATAGTTCTTTCGAGTGAAAGATTCTTCTTCTTCTTTTGGTTGGTGCTTGATGCCGAATTCACTCTTCTCCGTTTTTTGCTTGATTGGCGCTGGAGATCCATTCTTCTATGATTGCAAAATAAAACAACTTCAAAATACTAACCAAATAAATGTAAATTAAACCTGCTAAGAAAGAGCATCATAAGAACAATTTCAAGTTATTCAAGAAAAATAATAAGAAAGATTGACTTACAAAAACTAAGCAAAGACGTAAACAGAATAGAATGGCACACGGAGAGACTAATGGAAAGAACCCTTTAAATAGTAATAACATGAACTTCTTTTTAGGGTTCACAAAATGTAACCGAAACTTTAGGCCCAAGTCAGGATAAACTTCTTTTTACTTAAAAAATATTGTATTAAATATCTCTACGAGATTCCCACGGAGCTTTCTCGTAATTGCTTATGTGGCATTTAATTAGAGCTTCTCTTGCTTATGTATCATTTAGAGTTTTTAGCTTAAGGTATGTTGTTCGAATCCCACCGGCAACAATAATTAAATTTTTATAATATTTTAAGGAAAACTACCTTTCTTTTTGTAAATAAAATTACCTTATAATTACTAACAAAGGTATGTTTTTCGAATCTCATTGAAAACAATAATTGAATTTTTATAATTTATTTTTTGTAAAAACTCTTTCAATTTTTTTTTTTTGTTTTCTTTTTGTAGAAACTTTTTCAAATAGTTTTTTTTAAACTCAATTATATACTATCTTTTTTTTAAGAAACTCTCAGAAACATTTTTTTTATAGAATCTCTAAAATATTATATTTATATATACTAGCGGCCAAATGGGGAGAGGGGGGAGAGAGAACTTTCAGTGTTGGAGAATGAGAAACGGCAAGTACTTCCCACCTAGGGATGTCAATGGATATTCTTGGACGCAGATAGTGTGATATCCGTATCCGCTCCGACATACATATATGATATTCGTGCGGATATCCACTAAGCGGGTAATCCACGAATATTGAAATATCTGCGGATATTAACAAATATCCATGGATGATATTTTTTTATTAAAAAAAAGAATTAATTATTGAAAAAAATTAGTTTTTTTAAAATACAAAACATTAACACATAATATTTATAAATTTTGCTCTATTTTTAATGAAAACACTAAATCTACAAACAAAAATTACCTCACTGAACAACAAAAGAGCCAAACAAAGCTAAAATTTATATAAAATAGCCAAACTGCAAAAGATAAAATATAAAAATACAATTTTTTGTATATAAAAATACTAGAATTTATATGTAAGTAGAGATATTTAAGTAATTTTACTAATTATTTAGCGGGTATGGATATCTGTGGACGTGGATAGTATCTATTAAATGCGGATAATTGAAATATCCATTTAGTTTATCCGTCGATATCCATTAAGTTATCCGCTCCGTATCCATGACAGATTTTACCTGCAGATATCCGCGAATATGGATATTGTTGTCATCCCTATTCCCACCCACTATTAGTAATACACATTGACGAATTAAAATTTGAATTCTAACTGCGAGAATTATCCTTATTTTTATATTCATATTTTATCATAGGGAAAACTTATTCAAAATTTTATCTAATACGAAGAAACATGATCCTCATGATGAAAAGTGTATGTAGATCATAGTGAGAACTAAGCACGAAAATTTAATTGATATTCATTAAAAAAAAATATAGAATTAACAACTATTTTTTACTGATGAAGCCTCTATAGAATCATATAATGGAGACGGAAGAGAGATAGAAATAGAGAGAGAGAGAGAGAGAGAGAGAGAGAGAGAGAAAAATCTCTTAGTGGTGTAGAATAGAAAACAGGGAGCACTTTCCACCCGACTATTAAAAATACACATTGACTAATTAAATTTTGAATTCCGACTGCGGGAGTTATCCATATTTTCATATTTAATATTTTATCACGGGGATCATTTATTAAAAAATTTATTTAGCACGATAAAAAGTGATCATCCATAATGAAAAATGTATGTAGAAGATAGTGATAACTTAACACGATAATTTTATTGATATTCATTAAAAAAAATACTAGAATTAGCAACTATTTTATTGTTGATGGAGCTCCATATTATGTGTCCGTCGCACTTTCAATTGATTGCATATGGTTGATATAATCTATGGAAAATTTAAAATAAATTAATATAATTTTGATTTTTTGTAATGTATGCTATTTTAAACTTTCCATAACCTTCGTTCGAACTTTTTTAAGAACATTAATTTATTAATGTGAGTGGAAAGATTCACACATATGTTTTTCCATTTGACGCTCATGCATGAAGATTGCTTCTTTGTGGTACGATGAAAAGAAAAATTTTGAGAATAGAAACAAGGTCAAAGTATGTTACTATTCATTTAAAAATTAGTATAAAATTTACAATTATTTTTTGTTGATGAAATCCTACAGTGTCCCGTGTTAAAGATATATCGTATTTTCATACTCAAATAAATTAAAAGAAATCAATCTCATAGACAATTGAAAAAAAATAGATAACATTTTAAATAATATAAAATGAATAAAAAAACATAAACAACCTTCAAAAGAGAAATAACATATGGAAATAAATATTATTGAAAAAAATAAAAATTATCACGTGTTTGACAATGAATCTAATGTAAATTTTCTAAAACGAGTCGGTATGAGATGAAAAAAAAATCATGGTATATTTTAATTTTATGGGTACGGTCCCAAAATATCTTAAGACCATGTAAAATAAAAGCATATTTTCCTTTGAGAATTGAGTTTATAATTATTTTATATTTATGGGATCACTATATAGTTTTGGGGATGAAGATGAGATAAAGAATCTATCGCATAATAGTGTAAAATGGGAAGCAAAGTAATACTCTTAATCTCGCTTTATTCTGTAACATCGTTTAATCTATATCATGCAAAACCTATCTCAATTTTACTTTAGAATTTTAAACAAAAATAATTAAATAATATATCAAAATAAACTTATAAATAATATTTTAAAAGAAAATAATCTCGTGCACGGCACGGGCTAACATACTAGTTACTAATAAAGAGGAATAAATTATAAATCTATTTAGTTTCTTTTTTTATAATAATTGAAATAAATCTATTTTGTTGTTGTTGGAATCTATCTATCTATCTATATCTATATACTCTATGTAAAGCAAACTATTTTTTGCTTATGTGTCAACCTAAGAGAGCTCCTCCCATTTTTCTTTTTTCTAAGCTTAAGTTGATACTTATGTGTCATATTCATATCTCATTACATGCTTATGTGTACTCTCTTTCTAATAACCTCAATTAAATTACTTATTATTGATTAAACTATATAACTCCTTAAATAAAAAAATTCTTCACGTTTTCTTTCTTTCTTGGCCTTTAAAATTCTTCTTCAAATTTATTTTATTGCATTAATTAAATATTTTAATGAATGTTTATCTACACTAACCTATCTATACCTATATGATATGAAGAGTTATCTTTCAATTCTAATATTTTAAAGTTTAGTAACAGCTTTCATATGAAGAGTTAGAGTGTCAATAATTGGCTCATATATAATAACTCTGTAACTTGAAAGATCATATGCTATTTTTGCAATTGAAACTCATTTCTTTCTATTTTTGCAAATTTGCTTAGTTTTAATACATATAGCATTTTAAAATAAAATGATGATTTGATGAGCAAACTATTTTTTGCTTATGTGTCAACCTAAGAGAGCTCCTCCCATTTTTCTTTTTTCTAAGCTTAAGTTGATACTTATGTGTCATATTCATATCTCATTACATGCTTATGTGTACTCTCTTTCTAATAACCTCAATTAAATTACTTATTATTGATTAAACTATATAACTCCTTAAATAAAAAAATTCTTCACGTTTTCTTTCTTTCTTGGCCTTTAAAATTCTTCTTCAAATTTATTTTATTGCATTAATTAAATATTTTAATGAATGTTTATCTACACTAACCTATCTATACCTATATGATATGAAGAGTTATCTTTCAATTCTAATATTTTAAAGTTTAGTAACAGCTTTCATATGAAGAGTTAGAGTGTCAATAATTGGCTCATATATAATAACTCTGTAACTTGAAAGATCATATGCTATTTTTGCAATTGAAACTCATTTCTTTCTATTTTTGCAAATTTGCTTAGTTTTAATACATAGCATTTTAAAATAAAATGATGATTTGATGACTTCTTTTTTTTGTGTTTGCAGATCACCAAATTGTGTCAACTCCTTGAATAAAAATATTCTATGGTGATCATATACTATTTTTGCAATTGAAACTCATTTCTTTCTATTTTTTTTCTTTCCAAATTTGCTTATGAAAGTTTAGTAGCAGCTTCCATATGAAGAGTTAGAGTGTCAATGACTCCTCTAATTGGCTCATATAAGGTTTCAAAGATCATATACTATTTTTGCAATTGGAACTCATTTCAGATTAATTTTGCAAATTTGCTTTTTAGTTTTGATACATAGCATTTTAAAATAAAATGATTTGATACCTTTTTTTTTGTGTTTGCAGATCACCAAATTGCATGTGGCAACTCCTTGAATAAAAAAATTCTAAGGTGATCATATACTATTTTTTAATTGAAACTCATTTCTTTCTATTTTTGCAAATTTGCTTTTAGTTTTGATACATAGCATTTTTAAATAAAATGAATTGATGATAACTATTGTGCCTTTGTATATTTGTTAATCAAATTTTTTGGAAAGTAACAGAGGAGATAATATACTGTTTCTCTTTTTTTTTTTTTTTAAATTTATTTATGTTTGGTTCTTGAGAGATTGAAGAGATATAATCTACTTAGAATCTATTTTTGCAGATTTGTTTTTAGTTTTGATGCATAGCATTTTGAAGTAAAATGATTTGATGACCTTTATTTTTTGTGTTTGCATATCACCAAATTGTGCATCTTTACAAGCCTCTATTGCTTATGTGTCATCTTTACAAAATTCAATTTGTTTTATATATATTATTATTATGTGCATTCTTTTTGTTTCCTTCACCTACTAACTAATTATATTCTTCACCTACTAATTAGTTGAATAACTTATAGAAAAAATGTTACGAAAGGTGAAAAATCGCTCTTTTAATGATGGCTTTTTGTATACTTCTTTACAATATCTTGCTTGCTAATTAATTGAATAACTTATAAAAAAAATGTTATGAAATGTGAAAGATCACCCCTTTTGATGATGGTTTTTTGTATACTTCTTTACAATATTTTGCCTCTTTGTTTCTTTTGCATCAATTATATATACCTTATGGAGTTCCCTTCAATTTCATATCTTCTCAATTTCTTATTCTAAACACCTACTCCAAATTTCCATTTTTTGTTGAACAATTTTTCTTTCTACTCACTCTCTATATATAAACCAACAATTTGTGTGATTTTTCTATCAAAAGTAATAGTAATAGTACTATGGGACCTTTGATTCATTTTCCAAATATATTACGGTGGTACAAGTTTTTTTTGAATGTTTCTCATTTGTTACAAATGGTGGAGAAGTGGTGGAGATTATATGTATTATTTATCTTTATTATAAGAGGTTGATGTTTTTGGTCTCATTTGACTATTTTAATTTGTGAACATTTTTGCAATATATCTATTGAAGATTAGTAATGAAAACTATCAAGACTTATCTATTATACTATTTAATCGTCATTTCGCAATATACATATATTATATATGATGAATGAGAAAATTGGCACCAAAAATATATGTTGTAATTTCATTTTGACTAATGTTATTTTTGGGTCGTAATATCATGATGATAAAAATATGTTTTTTTTATCTTCTATATATACATTTATCGATCAATCTATCTATCTATGTTCTAATTAATGATGTTCTTACATGTAAAAGTCCTATTAATATTTGTAACTCCCAATTAGTTGTAATATTATTTCTATAAAAATATAATTATCATTCACTTTATTACTTCAATTAGCACTAAAAAAATATGTGAAAATATGTGACATGAATTATAATTATAATTATAATTTCTTGGCTACTTATACTAAAAAATGTGTGATATCATTTTGAGTGCAAGACTCTCGATTATAGTATTAAAAAAAATGAAAACTGCAATATATTAAAATGGATTTATTCTTATATTTAAAAGTCTACAAATATAATACTTACATATATAATGATAATAATATATAATATAGAACATTAAGAAGTAAAATATCAATCTATTTTCGTTCAAATATTCTAAATTGAATTTGGAAAATTATTTTTAAAGAAATGTCATCGGGGTAGACAGCCATTGCGTGGATAATATTGACCTTTGTCTTTGAATGATTTCACTTATTAGTGGAGTTCTACTCCTACAGCCATAGGAAAGAGTGAAGATCTAACTAGCAATAGATTTGGTCTTTTGTTATTTTAGATTATGATAATCTCTCTTTCGAAAGTTTGGTTTAACCCCTCTTTTATAATATTTGATGTTAAAATAAGAAAAAATAAATAAAAAGAACTTAAAAGATTATATTTTACATAAAATATTATTTGAGTTTATAAATGTAAAGATCGGTGTGTGCTATTTTTCCATAAAAAAATAAATTATAGAGATATAGGGAATAGTGCCTCTAAAATATATAGAGAAGAAATGAAGAACATAATCGAAATTATATACATTTGTGATAATAATTTGCTTTGAAACTAAAGAATTTATCATGTAAACAGTAAAAAAATCTAAAAAGGTTTATTGTGTTAACAACGAAAAATATATATTTTGAAGATTAAACAATAGAAAATATATTTAACACAATAGAAAAAAAACAATAGAAAAATTTGGGTTAAATATGTTTCTCATTCTTATAAAATCAGTGAGGTTTGGTTTTTGTCCCTATAAAACAAAATCATATTTTTTTATCCGTAAAAGTTTTCTATTTTGTTTTTAATAGAATTTTTATAATGGCAAAATTATTCTATTTCATAGTCCCTATAAAAGATATTTAAAATTTTTAACCAATGAAAAAATATTATACCAAAAATTATATAAGTGCATGCATTCTAGAAAACAACCCGTGCGTTCAAACATTTGGATTTTATTTATAGCTACTACATATCGATAATATACATTTTGATTTTGGATCTTTCTCACTTTCTTCAAACAACTCTTGAGTAATACTCTTTCAATCCTATATGGTATAGTTTTTTCCTTTCATTTTTGCATGCCTTATGTCTTGACTCTTCATTGGTTACTAATTACTATGACATGATTGATCAGAACTCAAGTTATTGATCTATTGTATACATTGGGCGAATATTATTAGCCATATATTTTTAATTGCTACAACAAGAAAATAGTGACATATTAATTACATATTCAGTGGCATGCAAGAAAGTGGTGACATATTTTTAATAATTTTCAGTGGTATGAAAGTGCTTTTCATAATAATAATAATAATAGCATAATTTTTCGATGTATTGTTTATGACATGACGGTGGAGTCTATTATTTTCCTAAAAATAATAGTATAGCAAATCGGTTCCTATGAAAGTTTTTGTTGCGCTTCAAATAGATTTCACATGCTATACAAGATTTTACTGTAATAAAAAATTTGTTTTCAATTTAGCACTAAACATGCTCAAAATAATGTGCATCCTTAATGTATAATGAAGATTAAATAATGGAAATATAAGTTATCAAATTAAACTTTAATTTAAAAAAGGAATTAAGGGTGCGTTTGTTTTACATTCAAAAAAAAAAATTCTTTGTATTTTTTTAAAAATATTTTATGATAACTTGATTAAAATTAGTAAATATTATTTCAAACTCTTCTTTTTATTAATTAAAAGAGTGATTTTGACATTCAATAACTTAAATGTTCATGTTAGAGATTTTAACTTAATAAAAAACACAATTTTTTAAAAAAAATTATCTCTAAAAAATGACTTTCTGAAAAGCTATTTGAAATGGTTTTTTTTTTAGAGATTTTTATGATCCAAAAAAATTTCTAACAAAACGATGAAATACTTAAAATGGTATTTTAAGATAAACTATTTAAACCGATTTTCGATTTGAAATTTTTATAAAAATATTCTTTGTTAAAAAACTTTTAACACAAAAATTATACACTATAAAAATCTATTTTTAAAAAGGTTAAAACAAACGCACCCTAAGATGAATAATTACTAATTTGTTTTCCTTAAAATCGTGTTTGAATGTTACATATCAAAATAGGAGTAGTTTGATTTTAATTTTTTTTAAAGTGTGTTATTTAATAATCTCTATTTAAATTCCACTATTTTTATTTTTATATGTAAGTGAACGACACATTATCTATGTCAAAAGCATTTTTTTTATATCTCTCTGTATTATATATTTACTTTGTGAAATAACAGGTTTTAAAATATTTTATAAGTCTTTTTCTAAAACCAAAAAATAATATAATACATCTCCCAAATTAAATTATTATTTAAAAAATTAAAATTTTTATAAATCTATTATTTATGATAAATTTTTATTAAAATATCAAAACTAAGTTGAAAAAAAATTATAAATACCAAACAACTTTTACATCTTAAAAAAGTAGGATCAAACACAACTTTAAACTATACTTCAAAATTTAAGAAAAAAAAATTATTATCTATCAATAAACATATTAAATTTTTAACAATTGAATATCATATTCTTTTTTTCAATAAACAAATTATAAAATAAAAAATTTAATCAAGCCCGTGCAACGCACGGGTTTAATACCTAGTACTCTATGTAAAGCAAACTATTTTTTGCTTATGTGTCAACTTACCAAAGCTCCTCACATTTTTCTCTTTTCTAAGCAAAAGTTGGTGCTTACATGTCATCTCTCATTTTATTGGGATAATGTGCCATCTTTTAATAAGCTAGGCCAAACATGTCATCATATGGTATGGAATGTTAAGGGACAAATTAAAACATTTGATTAGGAATTTTTTATAATATGCTACTTTTTTATGGTCTTTATTATAGATAAGAGAAACTAAATAGTTGGTGTTTATTTGTCATCACTCATTGCATTTTATGTGTACATAACTCCCTCAATGATTAAGCAACTATTTAGCTTCCATCTAATCTATACAAAGAAAAACAATTTTTCTAATTTTTTTAGACTATGAGAATACGTAGCCAAAGAGAAAAGAAAACTAAGAGATATGCTAATGCGCCATTAATGATAACATGAAAAACGTATATGCACTAATAATTCTCACCACAATGACATGAAAAGTCAATCCTAACATACACATGACTATATATGCTTATATGAAATGAAATTTTACCTTCTATAAATTCTTGCTACCACATGCATCATTGCTTGCATGATGATTTTTTTATCTTCTTCTCCTTTATTTTGTTATGGATGACTAAGTTGGCTCTTCTCTCCTTCTTTTTGTTTCTATATTAACTTTTTTATTCATAAGTTTATTGTTTTCATATATTAATACTTTCTTTTCTTTCCAATTTTGCTATTATTAGTTTGTTTGCTTAACAAGTAGAACCAAGAGGATTTCATTTTTTTTTTAATGTTTGCAGATCCCAAATTAATTCTCTGTGTCTCAATCAACATCAAAAGAAAAAATAATCAAGAGGTAATTGAAGAAATACTACACTTCATCGCTTCCTCTTTATATATATATATATATATATATTTTGTGCATGTGTTTGCATATCACAAATTCATCAATTATCTCGATCAACATCGGAAAGTCCTATTGTGTCACAATGCCATGCCTTCTTGAATATTTTTATTTTATCATGTGTGTTTGCTATTGGTCTATTCAATTTTCATTGAATTTGATGTATTTTGTGATTTTTCTATCAAAAGTAATAGTAGTAGTACTATATGGAACCTTTGATTCATTTTCCAAATATTACGGTGGTACAAGTTTTTTTGAATGTTTCTTATTTGTTACAAGTGGTGGAGAAGTAGTGAAGATTATTGTATGATTTATCTTTATTACAAAAGAGGTTGATGTTTTTAGTCTCCTTTGACTATTTTATTTTGTGAACATTTTTTCAATATATCTATGGAAGATTAATAGTGAAAACTATCAACACTTATCTATTATACTATTTAATCGTCATTTTTCCAATATAAATATATTATATATGATGAATGAGAAAATTGGCACCATAAATATATGTTGTAATAATTTCATTTTGACTAATGCTATTTTTGGGTCGTATATCATGATGATAAAAAAATGTTTTTTTTTATCTTCTATATATACATTTATCGATCAATCTATCTATCTATGTTCTAACTAATGATGTTCTTAAATCTAAAAGTCCTATTAATATTTGTAACTCCCAATTAATAGTAATATTATTTCTACAAAAATAAAATTACCATTCACTTTATTACTTCAATTAGCACTTAAATAATTTTAAAAGTCATGTACTAAAAAAATATTTATTTGATCATTAGTCTCTTTTATGATAATCATTCTTATAGTTATACAAGAAAATATGTGACATGAATTATAATTATAATTTCTTGACTACTTATACTAAAAAATGTGTGATATCATTTTGAGTGCAAGACTCTCTTAATGTATAGTGCAAGACTCCCAATTAGAATTCACTTTTAGTAAAAGAAAAAGGCAAGGTGTATTAAAGTTTTTTTCATTAGTATTTTATGTATATTAAAAAAATGAAAACTGCAATATATTAAAAAAGATTTATTCTTATATTTAAAAGTCTACAAATAAAATACTTACATATATAATGATAACAGTACTATATAATGATAATAATATATAATATAAAACATTAAGAAGTAAAAGATCAATCTATTTTCGTTCAAATATTCTAAATTGAATTTGGAAAATTATTTTTAAAGAAATGTCATCAGGGTAGACAACCATTGCGTGGATAATCTTGACATTTGTCTTTGAATGATTTCACTAATTAGTGGAGTTCTACTCCTACAGCCATAGTAAATAGTGAAGATCTAACTAGAAATAGGTTTGGTCTTTTGTTATTTTAGATTATGATAATCTCTCTTTCGAGAATTTGGTTTAACCTCTCTTTTATAATATTTGTGTTAAAATAAGAAGAAAAAAAATAACTTAAAAGATTATATTTTACATAAAATACTATTTGAGTTTATAAATGTAAAGATAGGTGTGTGTCATTTTTCCATAAATAAAAATTCCTAATCAAATGTTTTAATTTGTCCCTTAACATTCCATAACATATGATGACATGTTTGGCCTAACTTATTAAAAGATGACACATCATCCCAATAAAATGAGAGATGACATGCAAGCACCAACTTTTGCTTAGAAAAGAGAAAAATGTGAGGAGCTTTGGTAAGTAGACACATAAGCAAAAAATAGTTTGCTTTACATAGAGTGTGTATATATATATATATATATATTAGAGAGATATAGGGAATAGTACCTCTAAAAAATATAGAGAAGAATGAAGAACATAATCCAAATTATATACATTTGTGATAATAATTTGCTTGGAACCTAAAGAATTTAACATGTAAACACTAAAAAATCTAAAAAGATTTATTGTGTTAACAACGAAAAATATATATTTTGAAGATTAAACAATAGAAAAATATATTTTACACAATAGAAAAAATTTGGGTTAAATATGTTTCTCATTCTTATTAAAATCAATGAATTTTGTCCCTATAAAACAAAATCATATGTTTTTATCCGTAAAAAGTTTTCTATTTTGTTTTTAATCCTAATGGACAAAAGAAAAATGTGAAATAATTTTTTAATAATGTGACAGGATATGAACCAAACTCGGGAAAACAAAATGCTAATTTTTTTTATCATAAATAATTTTTCAAATGCACTTCTATTAATTTCTATATAGAGTTGAAAGCCACAATATTTTTTTCAAAAGCTATTTTTATATATTTAAAGTTTAAGTATGATTTTTTTTTAAGTATGATATATATTGTCCTATAGGTTAGTGTTAAAAAATATTTAGAATTTTCAACCAATAATAAATTATTATACCAAAAAACTATAGTTAGCTATTTTGTATAAAATTTAGCTATTTTGGTAAAAATGAAAATTTAAATATATGTTATGGTCATATTTTTAACTCGAAAAATAATTAATACATCCGCTAAAATTGTTTTTTTTTTTGTGGTGACTAAAATTGTCACTTTCAATAAAATATTATTAAATCTGGCAAAAAAAAAAGAGTATTATTTATAAAAAAAATTCCAATCAAACCCGTGCAACACAATATTCCTATTCCATTCAAGTTACATAACTTTTGTTTACGCACCTTTAATAGTTCTTATTAAATTTTGCTGATTTTACACCTTCTATTCATAACTACAACATTTAATTTAAGTTTATAAGGCTGCTATTGTTATGAATAAGACATGACATAAAAAAAAGTCTTGAAAGATGTAAAATAAAGGGATTAAATATTTCATTTTTGAATTAATTATATAGGTTGTTAAACTTTTTTTTATTAAAGTCAAATCTACGTAGTTAAAATATGATATATATTGTCATATAGGTTAACTTTAAAAAATTCTTCTGTTTCATAGAGATAAAAGATATTTAGAATTTTTAACCAATGAAAAAAATATTATACCACAAATTATATAAGTGCATTCTAAAAAAAAATACCTGTGCGTTCAAACATTTGGATTTTATTTATAGCTACTACATATAGATAATATACATTTGGATTTTGGATCTTTCTCACTTTCTTCCAAACAACTCTTGAGTAATACTTTTTCAATCCTGTATGGTAGTTTTTTCTTTTCTTTCTTGCATGTCTTATGTCTTGACTTTTCATTGGTTACCATGATATGATTGATCGGAACTCAAGTTACTGATCTATTGTATAAATTGGGCGAATATTATTAGCCATATATTTTTAATTGCTAACAAGAAAATGGTGGCATATTAATTACATATTCAGTGGCATGCAAGAAAATGGTGACATATTTTTAATAATTTTCAGTGGTACGAAAGTGCTTTTCATAATAATAATACCATAATTTTTCGATGTATTGTTTATGACATGACGGTGTAGTCTATTATTTACCTAAAAATAATAGTATAGCAAATTGGTTCCTATGAAAGTTTTTGTTGCGCTTCAAATATATTTCACATGCCATACCAGATTTTATTGTAATAAAAAAATTGTTTTCAATTTAGCACTAAACACACTCAAAATAATGTGCACCGAAGATTAAATAATGGAAATATAAGTTATCAAATTAAACTTTAATTGAAAAAAAGGATTTAAGGGTGCGTTTGTTTTACATTCAAAAAAATATTTTTTCTTTGTATTTTTAAAAATAATTTTTATGATAACTTCATTAAAATTACTAAATATTATTTCAAACTCTTCTTTTTATTAATTAAAAGAGTGATTTTGACATACAATAACTTAAATATTCATGTTAGAGATTTTAACATAATAAAAAACACAATTTTTTTAAAAGATTTATCTCTAAAAAAATGACTTTCACGAAAAGCTATTTGAAATAGTTTTTTTTTAGAGATTTTATGATCCAAAAATTTTTCTAACAAAAGGATGAAATACTTAAAATGATATTTTAAGATAAGCTACTTAAACCCATTTTTCATTTGAAGTTTTTATAAATATATTCTTTGTTAAAAAAATTTTAACACAAAATTATGCACTATAAAAATCTATTTTTAAAAAGGTTAAAACAAACGTACCCTAAGATGAATATTTATTAATTTTTTTACTAAAAATCGTGTTTGAATTTTACATATGAAAATAGGAGTAGTTTGAAGTGTATTATTTATTATCATTAATATTTTTAAATGAAATAATTTCATTGACTCAAGTTACAATAAAATTTTAATATCCTCTATTTAGATTCCACTATTTTTATTTTTATATGTAAGTGAACGACACATTATCTATGTCAGAAACATTTTTTTATATATCTCTCTATTTTTTTTATACTTTGTGAAATAACATGTCAAAATATTTTATAAGTCTTTTTCTTAAAACCAATAAATAATATAATACACCTCTCAAATTAAATTATTATTTAAAAAAAATTTAAACAATTAAAAATACCAAACAACTTTTACGTCTTAAAAAAGTAGGATCAATCACAACTTTAAACTATACTTCAAGTTTTTTTAAAAAATTATTATCTATCAATGAACATTTTAAATTTTAAAAAATTGAATATCATATTATTTTCTTCAATAACTAAATTATAAAATAAAAAATTTAATCAAGCCCGTGCAACGCACGGGTTTAATACCTAGTATTTAGAGAAGAGACGTGTGGCTATGGTGGCGGAAACCTTTGTAGGGTTGATGGTTGATTGGCACTTGGGATCCATTCTTCTTTGAACGACGGCACAGTTCCAAAAAAAAAGGATTTGGATCCTCTCCAATTATTCTCTCATGTTTTCTCTTCAATTGTTAATCTAATAGTTCAAAAATGAAAAATATGCTTTTTCTCTCTCTTCTCAAGTGTTTTCTTTAATTTGTGAACCATTAGATTAACAATTGAAGAGAAAACATGAGAGAATAATTGGAGAGGATCCAAATCCAAAAAAAGATGTCATATGATTAAAAAAAAAATCAAATCAATGCCATATTTTATTATTTTATATTTGGATATATCTATTAAAATAGGGAAATTCTATAATACATTTAATAAAATCTAATGTACCGGTACATGAGGACATTAAATTAATGGTTAAATGAATATTTTTTAAAATAAATTATTTTTCCTTTCATTAAAAATAGTATAATAATCAAATATTATTTATCATTATGCTCAAAAATATAAAATTTGATATTTTTTGAATTTTTATTCTCCATATTAGTCAATATTTAATTCTTTTTGGAAAAATATTTAAAAATTAGTGTGATGCTTATAAACAATGAAATTACATTTTTTTCTTGTGATATTATTATCTCTAAAATACAATAATGCATTAATAGTTATTTAATTCATAAAAATAATCATTAATTTATTAATTTATTACATAATATACCATAGAAGCTCCCATTAAAATATATCTCTATTTTCTTTATTGAATGGCAAATATATATTATATATAAATAATGGATTCTGAAAACAAGTTATGAGTACCAGAAATACTCAAATGGTACAAATAACTAAAAAGAAAAAAGAAGAACACCAAAAAAACTCCAAAACATAAACTTAGAAAACACCACAACCACCTAGAGGAACCACCAAAAAGAGAAAGAATAAGAGCCCGCTCTAAGAGACGCACCCCAAGAGAAAACACTCAACCAGAACCTAAAACAATCAGGCATCGCATCCTCACCTCACCTCACCTTGCTTTAAGAGACGCACCCCAAGAGAAAACACTCAACCAGAACCTAAAACAACGTGGCATCGCATCGCACCTTGTTTTACAAAAATCCATTTTACAAAATACAAATAAAAAATCTATTTTTTCAAAGCTAAAACAAACGCACCCTATATCTTTGCACCAATATTATGAAAAATAAATATCAACATACATAGACCATGAATAACCTACTAGTATATATGTTTTTTCTTTTTAGGGTTAATAGATCTTTACCCCTTGCAAAGTAGACGAGTTTTGCTTTACCCCCTGTAATTATTTTTTTTTTAGCAACCTAATAATGTATATTAATAACCTCATTTAAAAACCAATCAATACTTAAATTAGTCTCAATAGAAAACCAACATTAATACTAAGACAATGATAATCTAAAAAATAGTAAACTATCTTCATAAAAAATTCATTCCTATTAAATGATTAGGTTCTCTCATTATGTATGGGTGACCCAGTGGATTGATGTATAAGAAGTTAAGATCATCCAATAAGAGGATTGACCACCTGTCCAACAAAGAGGATGGTTCCGGTCGAATCTTCTCTAATTAGAAATAAGAAAGGGTGGTCAGCTACAAAGTCTAGCTGACGTGGACGAGAATACAAGGATCGTTTATTTGGAGCACTAGCTGCAGCACCTTTGATTCCTTCTTCATTTACATTCATGAAAGATTTGTGAAATATTTTGTGAACATAAAGGTCTTGACTTGCAGGAGATTCCACCATTTTTGTCAAACCTCCAGGAGAGAAAGGTAAGACAACTCCTAGTTCTTTCAACATACGAGAAGTTTCAAGTCCAAATGAAATATTAAATCTTGGAATTCTGAAGTCACCAACTTCCACTTTTTGAAAAGGGAGAATGGATTCTAGTAACTCGGATTCGGAAGCAATCTTTTCTACTAAAGCTTGCAATCCATCTTCGGCATCCGGAAGAAAAATGTACATAGAAAATTCACGCATATCTTCACCTTGCTTATAAGGAAGACCAAGAACTTTAAAACCTTTCAAAGCTCTAATATACTGTTTCTTGTTGCTGGTCATGAAGGGAACCTTGACTGAAATATCATTTAGAGGATGAAAATTATAGTCTTTTGTTTTTGAAGCATCAAACTGTTGTTCCCATACTCCATTAAAGTATAGTGAATTAGCAAATACAAGTCTGGTTAAGCTATTAATCGACCCAAATGGAAGAAGATCCCGACTTAGTCTGTTTGAATCTTTTTCCACGCATATATTCACTATTTTGGTTGCATCTTTAGCCTTTACAACAACATCAAATATAAAATTAATTAGAAATTAGAAACATTATCACTTGAATTATTTTCACATATATACCACTTGAAAAAAAAATATAGAAAATCAAAACAACAAAAAGTTTTCTTTTTTTTTCTAATGGCAAATATATATATTTTCTCCGTCTCAAAATATAAGCAAAAATAAATATATTTGGTACAAGTTTTTACCAAATACATCAAGTTTAGTTTTGGGTTTGTTGTTTACCCCTGACCTCTCTTCATCTCTTGTACTTATCGTTTTGTACTTAATTTCTCCCACCCTGATACGCCATGTATTGTGGTGTAGTTGTTAATAAATTATTTTTGTAGCTCAAAAAAAAAAAAAATTCAAGTTTCTTTGACTTATTTTTGTTTATATCTTTGGACTGAAGGAGTATCAAAGAAGAAAAAACCTACAAGTAAACCTAAAGCAAGACAGGAAAAAACCTACACTTCATCAGAACTCAATAATATCTAAAGCAAGACAGGAAAACAAATAGAAAACAGATAGATAAACCTACAAGTAAAAGCCCAACAAACTAGAACTCCTCGAAAACACTAACGACAACAAGTTTATTAATGTACTTGCCTTATCTATAGAATCAAGTGATGTAAGAGTGGTCATGTAATTGGTAGCAACAACTTCTTTGAAGGAAGGGTTGAAAGAAAGGGATTTATCAACCCAACCAGCGTTGACGAAAGACAAGTGTGGGCCACCAGAACGAGCAGCGTCGGAGAGTACAGAGGACACAATATGAGAGGATAAGGAATTGAGATGGTCGATGGTTTCTGTTCCAAGGAAAGAGAGAAGCTGATGTTTTGTGGGACCATCTGAACCAGCAGCAATGATGCTTAATATGGTGTGAAGTGATAATGGCGAAATCACAATGTTCTTTTCATTATATTCTTGTTTGCAGAATAGATGATTGGTGATAGTCATAGAAAATTTGGTTAGGTTTTTGGCATCTGATTTACTTAGGTGGTAGTTCATTGTTCTTGGTGATTGCTGACCGATTTTGCTAAGAAAACTTTTGATTGAATCACAAGAAAACATAGGGGTCTATTAATGAAGAAATTTTGATACTCCGTAGCAAAATTTAGGGATAGCAAACTATATATATAATATTTAATACTCCGTAGTAAATTTTTTGTTACACACATCTTTTTATTCAGATATGTATGGTATATATAATAGGTTCATAAATAATAATTTATTTTTGAAAAAATAAAACTCAATTTGTAGATTTATACAAATTATAAACTCAACTGCTTTTTTTTAGCACAATTTCATAACAAACTATTGTATCCAACAAAATATTTTATTATAAAATTAAAAAAAAAAAAAGTTAACCAATAAAAACAAAATTAACCAAAATTAAGGGGGATAACAAACTATATTTAATCGTACAAAGTTGCCTTTTTTCACCATTTGCAATATATAGGTCTAGGTTACGCAGCCTGGGCGCAGCAGGTCACAATCTTCCATTTTTTTGGCACGCAATTGCGCCCCGGCGCCAGAGACAGAGTCAAATGCATTTTTTGTCATCATGAAATTTGTAGCTCTTGATCTTAGCTTTAAATTGTCGCAAGTCCTGTCTCATTCCGGGTTATGGAACTCTAAATATGGTCAAAATACCGGACATATATACGTCATGATGTCATGATGTAAATTGTGCTGATTTTCTTCAATTTACTTGTGCTTCAAACCAACTAGTAATTGTTGAGGTCAAAACCGTTTTGATGAATGTTTTAATGACAACAAACCTTATGAAATAAATGTTAAGTTTTATGAATGGTGATCTACTGATGTTTGCACTTGAGTTTTTGTTGAATGATAGATAACGAATAAAATGGACAAGCTAGAAGCCACTCATATCAACAAGTGCATTTTATATACTCAAACAATGAAAGAATTGGAGTAGCATTATATGATCATAACAGTAGCATCACAAGCTTCATGAACATATTTAAAGGATGTTGTTTGAATCATAAAAAAATTCATTGAAAATTCAAGCAAGAAAGTGAGCTTCATGGTTAATAGTATTTCACGTCATCACAAAGTTCACAACAAGTATTGAATGTTCAAGGAAGAATTTGATGATCGTAGTTGAAGAATCAAGATGGAAAAACCTGCATCACATGCTACACAAAGAATATGTTTTGATGTTATGAGACAAAACTCACATTGAGTTTTGTGTTACATACTTTGGGGATTTACTACTACAACTAAAATCAATGAGAATGATGCATTCATTGAGGATCTTCAAAACCTACTCAAAGTATCATCCTACTAAAGCTTATCAAGAGGAGAAAGTTTGAGAATGATTTTCCATAAGTTTTCAAATAAAGTTATGCAAAAGGCATACAAGTTTCAATCATTCTCTAAACTAGAAAATGGTACATTTCAATGATGAGTACTCTCACGCCTCCACTAAAGAATCTTAAAGATACTCAATGGATAAGTAACAATGTCTGCAAAACATCAAAGAAGAATTATGGGAAGTTTTGCAACAAGATTTCAAAGTTGATTGATCAAGATCAAGTGTCTCACTCCTTGAGAAAATCTTGAATGTTGTTTCAAGAATGTTCTGAGAACATTCTCCAGTTCGTGCTTCATTCTCACCAAGAACAAGCTTCAACGCAAAAGCACTTATTTCTTTAAGTCAGCTATGTACAAGACAGAGAAGTATTTTTCCTTTGAATCCACTCACAGAATCACAACAATATCAATGTCAATTAAAGCAAGGAATTTATGAGTGAAAGTTGGACTTTCATCCTTGGCTTATGCTAAGGATCAAGCATGTGCACATGGATTTAATTCAAAGACATAGTCCAAAAGCTATCTATTTGGTGTTAGACAGATTTTTCATTGACCAATAAGATCAGCACAACACTTTGTAAGCTAGAAGTAGACTTGGACTTTTTGATCTTCTAAAGGCAACATTCTCCCACACACTTTCCTCTCTCCAAAGACTTTTGTGTACAAGAAAGGACAAGTGAACAGTACTTAAAGGACATACAGCTGCATCTCTCTACCTTTACAGCTGGTTATTCAGAGAAGAATCAAAGTTCCTTGGAGACCAAGGTTACTGCCCAGTTTGGAGAACATTCTTAGAACGTTCTATGAGAATGGTGTTCTTATCATTTAAATATTCAAACTCATGAACAACTGATTCAAACGTGCTTAAATGATATATAACGGTTATCCTTGAAGAAAAAGCAAGAAGGAATCATTTACAGCTCACTACAAGCTAATCTCACATGCTCCTTTTAGAATCAAGAAGTAGCAACATGTGATCCTTCTCTCTCCAAAGACTTTGTGATCAACAAGTACAAGTGAATAGTGCTTGGTTGTACTTTAAAGCTGCATGTCTGATCTTCAGCAGCTGGCTTCTCACATGAGTGAGAAATTTACTTGAAGAACAAGTTCATCCTCTGCCCAGAATTGGAGAACGTTCTCAGAACGTTTGCAAGAGAGAGGTTCTTCATCACTTTAATATTCAAACCTTTGAACAGCTGCGTTTCACGTGCCTTAAAGGACAACAACGGTTTTACTTGTTGAATAAGATTAAAAAGAATCATTTACAGCTCATAGCTAGCTTCTTTATCACGCTCCTTTGAATCAAAGATAAAGGCTCAGATCTAAGATCATTCTCAGAACGATCTCCCAAGCTCAGCAACTTTTGAATTTAATGATCGCTGTCATATTAAAGGTGTTTAACAGCTAGTTTCTGATCCAAACAGACATACTTCTTCACCAAGACATACAAGGACATACCTCAGCTATAAATAGAGCACTTGGTTACCTTTGAAGAGTAAGAGTTGAAGCTACAAATCATCATACACTTGTTTTTGTCTACAAGTCACAAAACTCTTCTTTCATCACTCACACTCAAGATCTTTATTCTCAACAATACTTCTGAGTTACTGAGTGTTTTTATTTGCTTCTCAAACAAGCCTTTGAGTTTCTACAAGCAAATATCTCAAGAGACCACTTTTCAACAATATCCACTTTTAAGTGATTGTATCTTTGTCTCTTCATTTTACCACTCACACTCCAGCTCCTTATCAACTCTTGGATCAAATATTATAGAGTGTACTGAGTGTAATTTTTTATAAGCTTCTCAACGTCGTTTGAGTTTATTGTAAGCTTAGATCCAAATCATTGTCTTTTGTAAAAGAAAGATTGGCTCAAGTCAATACGTAACTATTGATTGAGTGACACCCTTACTAGTCTGTACGGCTGGGGTAGTTTTAAGCTTGCAGGGCTTAAGGTTTTTGATCTTGGTTTAGATCAAAGAAGATTTGTATTTGAGATCGGTAGTATCTCAAAGATCATAGTGGAAAACTCACATGTGCGTGGGGACTGGACGTAACCCAGGATTCGGGTGAACCAGTATAAATTTGTGAGTAAATCTCTCTTACCTTTAACTCTTTATTTACTGTAAACACACATCACACATACCACTTCATTTACATTCAATTCGTACTTTTACGCAGTAGAGAACGTTCTCGGAACAATCTGTTTAATAGTGCGAAACGTTCTCAGATCAAGCTCTTCTATTATTCACTAACATTTATCCAAGTATACACTTGAGATCATTTTTTATAGATTGCAGGATTAATTTTTAAAAGGGTCACAATTCAAACCCCCCTTTCTTGTGACTATTTCTTCCACTTCAATTGGTATCAGAGCCTGGTTCTAAGGTTTGAGCACTTAACAGTGTAAGAGGAAAAGATTCGGGAAGAAGTGATGTCAAAACCTGCAAATCAAAGTACTTGCCATAAATGCAAAAAGAAGGGGCATTCCAAAACTAAATGTCCTCATAAGAAGAAAGCGCAAAGAAAGCTCGCTTCCAAAGGAAAATCTATGATGGCAACAAAAGGTGACCTTGATGACTCAAAACTACAAGAAAATGCCAACACATGTTCAATGGTAAATGAAGAGGTAACAACTTCTGAACCTTGTCCTTTATGTAAAGAAATGAAAGTTGGATTTGATGGTCTTTTAAATGATTCAAAATCTTTATCTCAAAAAGGTATATTTCTAGAAAATCAACTATTTGAGATAAAGAAAGAAAATGAGAAATTACAAATCTTGAACGATAAATACTTTAAAATTATTCAAGAATTGCAATACTCTCATTTGGAAATGTTTGAACAACAAAAGATTCTCAAAGAAGAACAAACCAATAATAATCTTCCAGAATGTTCTATGAATCATGAAGAGAATGTTGTTTTGAAAGAAAATGTTTTAGATATGAAAAATGATATTACAAGCTCTGCAAAATCTGCAGAAACTTTTCAAAACATTAAGGAATCACAAGTAGTAATTTTGGATAAAACTAGTTTAGGTTGTAGAACTTTCCAAAAACAAAATCCATATGAGAACTTTTTTGTTTCTCATAAAGACCAAAAGATACAAAGATACAAATGCTCATATTGTCACAAATATGGTCATGTTGAATCCTTTTGTTTTAAGAAAAGATTTAAAAGAAAAGAACATTCTCATCAGAAACAAGAACATTCTCAAAAGGTTCTCAAAATGCATTCTTACTCCAAAACTTCCTATAAGAGATCATCTTATCATCATAAGAAGAAATCTTGTAAGAGGAATAACACTAACCTTCAAGGACCCAGATCACTATGGGTACCAAAATCATTACTAACTTGTGTTGCAGGAATATCTTTAAGCCATCAAGAAAAAGCCTTGAGACTTGAAAAATTGATGCTCAAAGAATATGACTTCAGAAAGAATACATTTCCTCACATTTAAAAAGAGAGAAATGAGAATCTGCAACCTTTGAAATCATTAATCAAATCAAAGGTACATGTATCATTAGTAAAATGATTTTGCATAAATTAAGGATGGTTGTTATGTGAAAACTTTAACATATAAATTCATTAAATTTTGTCAAAATTGGAATTGAAGTTATTTCATATTCCTCCTCATGATCATGTCTTTTTTAAAAAATCTTTATGTTTAATACCTGAATGATTTTTAAACCATATCATGTTTTAAAGCCTTTTGAAGAAGATAAATATTTTTGGCATAAATGAGTTTATCAAGTAAGTATGACACTTTGGCAAATTTATCCTAATTTGGTCTGGTAAGATATTTTTCAAAAATGGTTTTTGAAAATGATATAGTTTGTAGACTTGTATTTATTGTGTCAAGAGTTGTATTCATTTCAAAAATACAATTTCAACCAAAAACGTCTAGAACCACTTTATATTGGTTAATTTTGTTCTTGTCAAAACTACAAGTCTTATGACTTCTTTATACTTGATAATTTATTCAAAGATTCATTTGGAATCTATTTTTGAAGCATAAGAATGATTTCTTTTAAGTTTTTTTAAAGTTCTTTGAAAAAGGGTTCATTTGCTAAAAGCTCAAAAATCATTTTGTATAAGTAGTGATCATGTGGAGATTATGAAAAATTTTCTTTCACAACTTTCTTTAATGCAAATGGTATTTCACTTGATTTTTCTTGACTTAGTATTTCAACAAAAATAGTTTTATAAAAGAAAAATTTCAATGCATGAAATATTTGTAATCAAAGTGTTGAAAAATACTTTTGTAAGAAGTCATTAACAATGCATGCTTTGTTTTTTAATCTTGTTTCTATCTTGAGTAAACTCCATGTCATTTTGAAAATATAAAAGTTCAATCACATCATGATTTTATATTTTTAATGTCATTACTGTTTTTTGCATAGTAGAGGAAAACATTGAGAAAATTGTTTCAACAAAATATCAAGAGCATATTTATTTTACTTTCTCTAAAATTACAATATATGCAATCTAAATTCTCGTGTTGTATAAAAATCATGCATATTACTTTTTGATGAGTTTCATGATAAAAGAAGAAATGATGATGGTGTTGATGTTGATGTTACTAAATAACAACGATAAGAAATCATAGATCATAGCTTTCTCCAAATCACAAGAATTTTCTCCGTTAGAAGGTGCAATAATATATGGAGAAAATTGGTACACCACTTTGAGATTATGAAGAGATGATTTAATCATGGAGATGTTGAATGAAATTGTTGGTTCAATGGAACGATCTCCCTCATCAACTATCAAGAAGGAATACAAGTTGTTTCGTAGCATGTGCCATCACTGTGTATTTCTAAGAAAGGAAGCAAAGAAAAGATTGACTTCAAGAAGGAGAAATTGGTTTACTCTTGCAATACCTTTGACTTCAAAATGTTCATCATATAAAAAATGAAGATTGTTATTTTTGAAGACTCAGTTATTGAGGTTTTAAACAAAGGGAAAGAGGAATTTGAAAAAGAAAGTAATTTGGGAGAGTTATTCGACGTTGTGTTTCATCCAGCAGATCAATCTGAGAATGATCTCCCTACAAAGGTTTTACTTTCACAACCAACCTGGTTAACCAATCATTCTTTTCACCATTGATGAATTCTATACAATGATCTCTAGAATCATTTTCCAGTTCTGGATTCTTATGGAATTGGTTAAAACATCATTGGTAGAATGAGAACTAAATTTTTCTTTTGAAGAAAATGAAAGATGAACAAGCATGTGGATGTCATTCTTTAAAGATCATAACAACGTTCTCAAGAAGATCAAATGATGATGAAATCAATGTTCTTTATTACAACATTGAGTCATGAGTAAATGTTTTTAAATATGATGTCCTCTTCGTCCCTATTACCTAAAGTTACTCTACAAGGATGATATTTCTTAGAGAATATTTAAGAGGATGAATTTACTCAACATTGGAGAATGCATCAAATGATAAAACTTTTCCCATCAACTATCAATCAAGTGTCATCTATGAGCATGTGATGGAATTACAAAGCTATTAAAGATGCTCTCATTATTGAATCTCAAATGAGAAAATCCATTAAATGAGGTACTCCAAAATCTTATAACATTTGCATTATAATAAACTTGAATATCTTTATGCAATGTTACCATGTGATTGATTGGATGATCTTGAAATTTCAAATGCATTCTAAATTTTCTCTATACAAGCATATGACTTTAAAGCTTAAATGAGCACATCATTTTTTTGTCATGACTTATATATGCTTATGCTTAAATCACATAAATTTAATGCAATAAGGTTTGCACTCTTTGTTCTTACACTTTTTATGATTTTTGCTCACACATTATCTCTTTCAAAATTTCATGCTAAGTGTGAAATGAATGAACTTCATTCTTATGCAAACTTACTTCTTTACACCCTTGTAAGCAATACTTTTTCAAATATATTTACTCGTATTGCTATCAATGTTTTGTTAAGGGATATTTTATCAAGATTGATTTGCTTCATAAGTTTTGTTCACATTTTAACAATGATCAATTTTCAATTTTAATTTGACATGCCAAAAGTCGAAGAATTAACACTTGTCTTAATTCATTTTTTGTCTTGTGACAAATGTCTTTGTGTATTGATTATATTGTTGGTCAATCATTTTTATGTGCAAGTCATGAAAACTTATTCTTGATGATCATTAAAAAATTTGTGGAGTTAGTCTCTTAATTATCCTTCATGTTAGATCAATTTTTTTTAGATGAAGAAAAGTGGCAAAAAATTTGTGATTTTGATAATCAATTATATGTCATACTTTGTTCTTACATAAGCCTGACTTTTTTTTATGAAAAATATTTCTTCTATAAGTCTTTTAAATGTGCACTTTTCTTAACATAAAGGTTTGGATGAATCCAATTTTATTGCACATTTTGATTAGCCTATTGTTTGCTTAATGCTTAAGTATAACTTTTGAATATGGCTTGATTTTATGGCTTATGTAAAATATCCTTCGTCAGAGGTCTTAAATGAATATCCATTTTTTGTTGGATATATTCATTGAAGGATTTTAACAAGTGAATATATGATTGGTCTTCATAAGAATAATTTTGTGTCTACTCTCCATAAAATTAGGATTTGATCTAAGAATAATAATCTTGCACATTATATTCTTAAACTCATTTGACTTTTTCTCAACATCAAGTATCGTTTTTAATGTGTGATCATATTTCCACACTTGCATGTTATGTTGTCAAAAATGAGATGTGGACAAATATTTTTGCAAAGGACAATCCTCTGAATAGTTTGCTTGCTTTGAAAAAGAATCATTTTCATCATGAAAATATTTGGAAAAGAAAGAGAAAATTCTTTTTGACATGATGTCAATTTACTCTGATTTTACAGCTTCCTCATATGCGCTATTTTCTCTCTAGTTTTAAAGTTCTTAATTTTTCTCAAATGATCTTTTATGACTACAACATAGTCTTGTCCATCATTTTGATAATGATCATGTTTTAAAGGAAAATGTTATCTACTCAAGTAAATTGAAACATTTAGAGAATATTCATCTCATAAGACTTAGGGGGAGTTTTTCTAAATTTTGAAAATGTTTGGTTCTTTATAACTTGCATTGTCATTGAGGTCAAAACAACATTTTCTAAAAATTGAGAGTGTTTCACATTTGTTTTTAAAATCAAATGCTTATATGTGTTTACATGAAATTTAATCATTATTCATGATATGTGCTTTAATGTTTAAATGCAAACTTGATAAGTTTGATATATGAATGAACTTCATATTGCATGTTTTCTATATGCAATACATTTCTACTTTTGATTCCTATCTTTGCACTTCATGTTTCATATTATTCCCCATACTTTTTGATGTATGACAAAAGGGGGAGAGATATATATGATGGGAGGGAAATGTTAGATGGAACTAATTAATGAAGAATGTTATGAATTAACCTCTTGCATGTATTTAGGGGGAGTTTAATTAGAATGATAAGAATTAAACTTTTGCATGTGTTTAGGGGGAGCTTAATTGCATATCTATGAACATTCTTGCATTTATTATTTTATCCATCCATAAAACATAAGATTTATTCAAAAGGTTTGTCATCATCAAAAAGGGGGAGATTGTTGAGGTCAAAACCGTTTTGATGAATGTTTTAATGACAACAAACCTTATGAAATAAATGTTAAGTTTTATGAATGGTGATCTACTGATGTTTGCACTTGAGTTTTTGTTGAATGATAGATAACGAATAAAATGGACAAGCTAGAAGCCACTCATATCAACAAGTGCATTTTATATACTCAAACAATGAAAGAATTGGAGTAGCATTATATGATCATAACAGTAGCATCACAAGCTTCATGAACATATTTAAAGGATGTTGTTTGAATCATAAAAAAATTCATTGAAAATTCAAGCAAGAAAGTGAGCTTCATGGTTAATAGTATTTCACGTCATCACAAAGTTCACAACAAGTATTGAATGTTCAAGGAAGAATTTGATGATCGTAGTTGAAGAATCAAGATGGAAAAACCTGCATCACATGCTACACAAAGAATATGTTTTGATGTTATGAGACAAAACTCACATTGAGTTTTGTGTTACATACTTTGGGGATTTACTACTACAACTAAAATCAATGAGAATGATGCATTCATTGAGGATCTTCAAAACCTACTCAAAGTATCATCCTACTAAAGCTTATCAAGAGGAGAAAGTTTGAGAATGATTTTCCATAAGTTTTCAAATAAAGTTATGCAAAAGGCATACAAGTTTGAATCATTCTCTAAACTAGAAAATGGTACATTTCAATGATGAGTACTCTCACGCCTCCACTAAAGAATCTTAAAGATACTCAATGGATAAGTAACAATGTCTGCAAAACATCAAAGAAGAATTATGGGAAGTTTTGCAACAAGATTTCAAAGTTGATTGATCAAGATCAAGTGTCTCACTCCTTGAGAAAATCTTGAATGTTGTTTCAAGAATGTTCTGAGAACATTCTCCAGTTCGTGCTTCATTCTCACCAAGAACAAGCTTCAACGCAAAAGCACTTATTTCTTTAAGTCAGCTATGTACAAGACAGAGAAGTATTTTTCCTTTGAATCCACTCACAGAATCACAACAATATCAATGTCAATTAAAGCAAGGAATTTATGAGTGAAAGTTGGACTTTCATCCTTGGCTTATGCTAAGGATCAAGCATGTGCACATGGATTTAATTCAAAGACATAGTCCAAAAGCTGTCTATTTGGTGTTAGACAGATTTTTCATGGACCAATAAGATCAGCACAACACTTTGTAAGCTAGAAGTAGACTTGGACTTTTTGATCTTCTAAAGGCAACATTCTCCCACACACTTTCCTCTCTCCAAAGACTTTTGTGTACAAGAAAGGACAAGTGAACAGTACTTAAAGGACATACAGCTGCATCTCTCTACCTTTACAGCTGGTTATTCAGAGAAGAATCAAAGCTCCTTGGAGACCAAGGTTACTGCCCAGTTTGGAGAACATTCTCAGAACGTTCTATGAGAATGGTGTTCTTATCATTTAAATATTCAAACTCATGAACAACTGATTCAAACGTGCTTAAATGATATATAACGGTTATCCTTGAAGAAAAAGCAAGAAGGAATCATTTACAGCTCACTACAAGCTAATCTCACATGCTCCTTTTAGAATCAAGAAGAAGCAACATGTGATCCTTCTCTCTCCAAAGACTTTGTGATCAACAAGTACAAGTGAATAGTGCTTGGTTGTACTTTAAAGCTGCATGTCTGATCTTCAGCAGCTGGCTTCTCACATGAGTGAGAAATTTACTTGAAGAACAAGTTCATCCTCTGCCCAGAATTGGAGAACGTTCTCAGAACGTTTGCAAGAGAGAGGTTCTTCATCACTTTAATATTCAAACCTTTGAACAGCTGTGTTTCACGTGCCTTAAAGGACAACAACGGTTTTACTTGTTGAATAAGATTAAAAAGAATCAATTACAGCTCATAGCTAGCTTCTTTATCACGCTCCTTTGAATCAAAGATAAAGGCTCAGATCTAAGATCATTCTCAGAACGATCTCCCAAGCTCAGCAACTTTTGAATTTAATGAGCTGTCATATTAAAGGTGTTTAACAGCTAGTTTCTGATCCAAACAGACATACTTCTTCACCAAGACATACAAGGACATACCTCAGCTATAAATAGAGCACTTGGTTACCTTTGAAGATTAAGAGTTGAAGCTACAAATCACCATACACTTGTTTTTGTCTACAAGTCACAAAATTCTTCTTTCATCACTCACACTCAAGATCTTTATTCTCAACAATACTTCTGAGTTACTGAGTGTTTTTATTTGCTTCTCAAACAAGCCTTTGAGTTTCTACAAGCAAATATCTCAAGAGACCACTTTTCAACAATATCCACTTTTAAGTGATTGTATCTTTGTCTCTTCATTTTACCACTCATACTCCAGCTCCTTATCAACTCTTGGATCAAATATTATAGAGTGTACTGAGTGTAATTTTTTATAAGCTTCTCAACGTCGTTTGAGTTTATTGTAAGCTTAGATCCAAATCATTGTCTTTTGTAAAAGAAAGATTGACTCAAGTCAATACGTAACTATTGATTGAGTGACACCCTTACTAGTCTGTATGGCTGGGGTAGTTTTAAGCTTGTAGGGCTTAAGGTTTTTGATCTTGGTTTAGATCAAAGAAGATTTGTATTTGAGATCGGTAGTATCTCAAAGATCATAGTGGAAAACTCACATGTGTGTGGGGACTGGATGTAACCCAGGATTCGGGTGAACCAGTATAAATTTGTGTGTGAATCTCTCTTACCTTTAACTCTTTATTTACTGTAAACACACATCACACATACCACTTCATTTACATTCAATTCGGACTTTTACGCAGTAGAGAACGTTCTCGGAACAATCTGTTTAATAGTACGAAACGTTCTCAGATCAAGCTCTTCTATTATTCACTAACATTTATCCAAGTATACACTTGAGATCATTTTTGATAGATTGCAGGATTAATTTTTAAAAGGGTCACTATTCAAACCCCCCTTTCTTGTGACTATTTCTTCCACTTCAATTGGTATCAGAGCCTGGTTCTAAGGTTTGAGCACTTAACAGTGTAAGAGGAAAAGATTCGGGAAGAAGTGATGTCAAAACCTGCAAATCAAAGTACTTGCCATAAATGCAAAAAGAAGGGGCATTCCAAAACTAAATGTCCTCATAAGAAGAAAGCGCAAAGAAAGCTCGCTTCCAAAGGAAAATCTATGATGGCAACAAAAGGTGACCTTGATGACTCAAAACTACAAGAAAATGCCAACACATGTTCAATGGTAAATGAAGAGGTAACAACTTCTGAACCTTGTCCTTTATGTAAAGAAATGAAAGTTGGATTTGATGGTCTTTTAAATGATTCAAAATCTTTATCTCAAAAAGGTATATTTCTAGAAAATCAACTATTTGAGATAAAGAAAGAAAATGAGAAATTACAAATCTTCAACGATAAATACTTTAAAATTATTCAAGAATTGCAATACTCTCATTTGGAAAGAAAATGAGAAATTACAAATCTTGAACAATAAATACTTTTAAATTTATTTCTTTGGCAGATAGACGAAATTACAAGTTATTGAAAATTTATACATATAAAGTAGAGAAATTAGAAGTTCAAACTCTGTAACATCCAAACTTAATAATTTCAACATTTTTATCGGTTGAATTAAAATTTATGGATGGTAAAATGCCTAGGCATAGATTTATTAATCGAACCAAATGAAGTACTTGCATTTTGATATTTCCATGAATTTTTTTTGGTGGACACTAGTTTTTTACATACACAATTAGAGTTAGTATTTATTATTTTTATTATCAAGAGGGCCTTAGGCCAGTGTTAATATTTTTTTTTTTATCAACATAAAATCATAGTATTTTATTATTTAAATAAGCGGTAATACAAAGAGGTAAAGTCTCAAAAATATAGCATCTAGTTCAAGAACTGGCCGCCTTAACTAACGTGTGGGCAACCATATTCGCTTGACGCTTAATAAACTTAACCACAAAGTTTGGATTTGCTAACAACATACGATTAATATTACAAATAATGGAACTAAACTCAGAAGCACCTCCGTGAATATTGTGAATAGCATCTACAACATTCTTTGAGTCTGTTTCGAAAATGACTTGTGAGAGACCCTGTTGTTGCATAGCTTTTAAGGCTTCCAACAATGCATAAGCTTCTCCTTCTATAACTGAAAAATGTCCCTCCTGCCATTTCAGCCATAACAAAATTCCCCACATGGTTTCTAACACACCAACCCGCAGTGGTTCTATTTAGCTCTATGTGGAATCTGGCATCGATGTTATATTTGTACCAATCCATAGGTAGTTTTTGCTGCTGCTGCGATGATGACTGAGAGTGTTGCTGAACCGAACACCATTGCTGCCATTGTTGTAAAGATTTGATACCAATGCTTCGACCCGGCTCTTTTGTATCGTTCCAGACCTTATCATTTCTATTTTTCCACACTGTCCACATAATCATTGCAAAGCAACCTGCTGTAGCGCAATCCTCCTTTGTACATATAGAAAAAACCAGTTCGGCTGCTGTTTGAAAACGATGAACACGCGATGTAACGATGTGATCAATACCGGCAGTTTGCAAAGCTCTACTGCAAAAATGGGATTCAGCTCTACTAAAATGAGTGATTTAAAGTGAGTAAAATCAACCGATGATTAATAAATTAAAGGTAGATATTATAGTTACATTTTTTTTTTTGAAATAGCAAATCAATTTATTAAGGCCACACAAGATGGCTCAAGATGAACCAAACAAGGGCTGAAAGCAAACACACAAAGCCTAGGCCGCAAACTCAACACAGTTGCCGATCGCGACCCCAAGCACAACTACAAACCTGCTAAAAGGCAGACAGCAGCAGGACCAAAAAGAACCACTCCTACAAAACCCCTATCCACACCAACACAAACAATAAGGAATAGAAGCAGCAACAAACACTGTTTTCTTAAAAAACAATCACCGTGGTCCCAAGACCACTCGTAGAATAAACAAGGCGGGATCTTAAAACGATCCACACTCCACTTTCAAGAGGGAACTTTAATTTCCTCCACAATTTCCGGGACTTCTTTCTTAATATCATTAAAGATAGCATTGTTCCTTACTCTCCATAAGCACCACACCACCGTATGCCAAATGAAGCGAAGAGCTTTCCGCGATTTCTTATTTCTTGCCGCATGACAAAAGCAATCAAAAAGAGACATAATATTCGACGGCATAACTAACACCACTCCTAACCAATAGAAAATCTCATACCACACCTTATGAGCCGAATTACAGTGGAGGAACAAATGACTCATCGATTCCGGGTACCGATCACACCATACACAATTTACACCCGAACCAAGTTGAATCACACCTCTTCTTATGAGATTATCCTTCGTTGGAAGCCGGTTGGCAAAAAGTTGACAAGAGAAAGCGATCACCTTAGAGTGCGCCGGGCTCTCCCAAATACTCGAAAAAATCTTCAACTCATAAACACTTAGACTAGAGCTTTCACCAACATCCACAAGCGAATTATAAGCGGATTTCACCGAAAAACCTTCCTCCGGATTAAGCTTCCACATCCAAACATCAACCTCATTAGATAGCCTCACATTACTAAGAAATTCTCCAAGTAAGCTCCCTATCCTCCTCCCATTGGAAAAGATTCCGTCTCCAAACAAAATTCCACCACCTCCTATCACCCTCCACCTTCTTATGATATTATAGTTACATTATAATAAATCATGCATGGGGTTGTTACAATCACAACTTTTTTTTTTTTTTTAATAGCAAATTTTTACTTTACTTTAGATCCAAATCTGCAATACTTTGGATCCAAATCCGCAAAAATGAGCAAAATATTCTATCCTAGTAATTTTACTTTCTTCATTTCAAATCTCTCACATAGGGACTAAAACTTTTATTTTATAATAGGGACTAATCCAGATTTGTTCAAATTTTACAAGGACCAAGAGGTATCAATCCTAAACAAATATAGCTAAATAAATTTGTTATCAACTTAGATACATAGGAGAATTTGTAGGAATTAGAAGAAGCTAAAATAATTTTTATATTTATGAAGTAACAACCTTGAAAGTGGGCTTTTTCAAAAAAAAAAAAAAAAACCTTAAAAGTGGGCTGAAAACTTAATAATTTGGACAATACAATAGCAAGTTTGTCTAGATCGAGAACTAGTTTAGCTCTAGAGGGAATTTTCAAATTCCAAATATTCTTTCAATTGCTGTTGTCATTTAAAAACTGATGTATCTATAAGAGATATGTAGAAAAACAGAGTGATCTCAAACACTTAACAAGCATAAACTTTGTCTTTTTCATTAAATCCCAAAAATTAATATCACAATTATGCTTTTCACAAGTCTAAGAGATTATATACAATCTTAGCCTCCAAGAGTTATTAGAATAGAATTTAGAGAACAAGTCGAAGAAAAAACTAAACAAGTAAAAACTCACAGATTAGAATTTAGAACATGGTGAAAAAGAACAGCAACCACTAAAATAATATTAATCTATTCGACACACAAATTGATCATATCAAAATCAATAAACCATCTTCATCAATAAAAAAATTCCTTTAGTAAAAAAAGAAAATCCTATTAATTAAGAATGAGTTTCCCTCGTTATCTCTGTGAGATGGAATTGATTTTGGTAGGTAAAGTTTGGATCACTTAACAAGAGGATTAAGCATCTGTCCCATGAAGAGAATTGTTCCGGAAGAATCTTCTCGAATTAAAAATAAGAAAGGATGGTCAGCTACAAAGTCTAGCCCAGTTGGAATACAACAGCCACCTCTCTTTGTTGCAGCAGTGACAGCCGCAGCTTCTGTTCCTTCCTCATTTACTTCAATGAAAGACTTGCGAAATATGTTAGAAACATAAAGCGGTTCATCAGAAGGAGAGTCGGCAATTTTTGTCAAACCTCCACGAGAGAAAGGTAAAACCACTCCTAACTTCTTCATCATATCAGGAGTTTCAAACCCAAATGAAAATTTGAATTTTGGAATTCTGAAATCACCTACTTTCACTTTTATGAAAGGAAGCTTGCATCTTAGTAACTCAGAATTAGAAGCTACCATTTTAACCAAAGTTTGCAAGCCTTTTTTTTCATTTGGAAGAAAAATATACATAGAGAATTGACGCTTATCTTTTCCTTGCAGCATCTTTGAGGATGACGGAAACGAGTTGAGAGGAGAAGGAGTTGAGACGATCTATGGATTCAAAATGGAGAAAGTCGAGAAGTTGTTGTTGTGTAGGACCTTCAGAGCCAGCAGCGATCGATGATGCTGAGAATAACTTGTATCGAGATTGGAGAAAACACAATGTTGTTCTTGTTGGAATTTTTAGAGAAGAGATGTTCAGCCATCGTTATGGAAACATTTGTGTGGTTGGCGATTGATTCAGACTTCTCTCTTTTCCGTTTTTTGCTTGATTGACACCCGAGATCCATTCTTCTATGATTGCAAAATAAAACAAGTTCAAAAACTAAGCAAACAAATCAAGAATGTAAATTAAACCAGCAAACAAAGATGTTGGAACATTGATGTGAAGATAGAAAGAAATTGGAAAGTTGGAAGATTAAACATTAAGTAATTAAATTTTGATCTAATATTGTGTGAATTGAAAAAATAGAGTGGTATTTAATTTTAAATACCTGATAATGATGAAAATAATAATAATAATTATTAATTTTATTCATGGATATCACTTCCCATAATTTTAGTTTATGGTTATTGTGATAAGATTGAGAATCCAACTGAATTTCCTATCTTTCCCTCATTAGTCTGTTATTATGGAAAACATTGTTGTATTAATAGCTCAAAAGGAGGAAAAGATGAGAGAGAAACAAGAGAGAAGGGCTCCCGTCTTGTGGGGTGCAGCTGTGCGACTGACAGAGTTCGAAACGGAGCGGAGGGATGGTTTTGTTAACCGTCTCAACAAGGAGACAACATCTTTCTTTTTCACGAACTACCCGGCAGAAACTCAAGTGATGGATCTTTGGAAACTTTTTGCCAAGTATGGTCGTGTGGGGGAGGTTTACATCCCAAAGAAGTTGGATAAGCAAGGCAACAAGTTTGGGTTTGTGAAGTACAAGGAAGTTAACAATGTGGAAGAGCTCTCCGACAGGCTTGCAGATGTTTGGATTGGCACGTACAAACTACGTGTAAATCTGTCTCGTTATGGTAGGAAGGGGTCGAAAACTTCTGCTTCTCCTGTGAGTGCACCGCTGGCTAACCGTCGTGTTGAAGGGAGTAGTTCTGGCCTGGCGAAATCCGACAAGTCGTTTCGCACGGCTCTTGTGGGTGTAGTTCCGGAGACGGCACCTGTGACTACTAATACGGTGGGAGAGCCCAATGGAATCCCTATTCTGGACGCTGAGGTAGAAGAGGATTTTTTACAGACCTTGATAGGGAGTTATGTGGGATGCATGTGCAAAGGCGTGGAGGTTAGGGCACTTCAAATGAAGCTTAGTATGGCGGGTTTGCAGGCTGTGAAGGTTTCGGCTATGGGGGGAAGGTTGGTTCTTCTCTCAAGTGGCTCAGATGTTCATGTTGGTGCTCCTATCTGTAATATCCAATGGTGGGGTGATTTGCTTGAGGATATAAAGCCTTGGACTCCGAACCTTGTGGGAACAACGAGAAAGTTGTGGTTGAGGCTTTATGGTGTTCCGCTTCATGCTTGGGGGCTTAAGTTTTTTCAAGAGATTGCGAGCAGGTGTGGTGTTTTCATAGCCATGGATTCTGTAACGGCGAGTCAGAGTAGGTTTGACGTTGCTCGGATTAGCATTGATTCATCACTCCTTGGGTTCATTGATTTTGTCATTAAAATCAGGATTCAAGGGGCGCTTTTTAAGGTCCGTGTGGTTGAAGAAGGAGAAGGGCCACGGGAGTTCGAAAATTTATCCTCAGAAGATCAACTTGAATGGAATGCGGCGGCGTCATCTTGCCACTCCGGCGAAGGTGAGAGACCGGCGGTGGCCATGCTTGGAGGATTGGATGGTGACGAGTCGGAGGGTGAAGACTCTGTCTCGTGTCAGCAAGAGGTTGGGCAGAGGTTACAGGGTGCTGTTGAGTCAACGGGAGGAATATGTATTTTAGAGAAAAGGGTTGGTAAGCCTTTGGATAATCCAACTCTGAATGTTTCTATTCCTAGTATTGCAGAAAAGGAGATGGCGACAGGAGAGGGATTTGTGTCTGGTGAGTCATCAGGAGACAAAGAGGCTCATTTGTTGGAAGACGTGTGTATGGAGGATGTGGGTAGAGGTGGACAGCTGGATGTGGGACCAGAAGCTACTTGTGGGGATGGTTGTATTGGGCCTCTTGTTGGGCCTTCCCATTCTAAAGGGGTGGATACTGAAGAGCCCAGGAATATTATTACTCAATTTAATAATATTCCTTTAATTGAGAATTTCGATAGTATGATTAAGAAGTCACGTGGGAAACACCCTCCTCCTAATACTTCAGACTTATCTGAGGAAGAAAGTCTTCATCCTTCGTAAACTACTGTTCATTTTTCAAAACCTTCCAAATCTCACAAATCCCAGAAACGCTTGCCTTTTCCTGACATGTTGGGTCACAAATGTTTGCGGTTGGTTGGGGCGATCAATGGTGGGGCTATGCCGGCGAGAAGAAAGAAGTCGACGGGAGTTGATGCAGTGTCTAAGGGTAGCTCGGTGTCCAATTCGCCGGCAGGCAGTGAGTCTGGCGAGGCTGGTGGCGGTGGGGCGAGTTCGGCAGAAGTTGATTCCGATGAAGGGGTGGTTGTTCGACATGAAATTCCGGGGATTGTGTTGACTGTGGACTTGTCCTCTCCTCAGACGCAGGTTGGGCAATCAGGGGTTCAAGCTCTAATGCATGAAGGTTCAATCCATGATGTGGAAGGGTTCATTGCCTCTAGGGATGATCCAGTTTGCAGAATTCAGGAAGCAGACAAACTCATCGATATACAATAGGCCCTTGGTATAAGTTTTGATCCTAATGTTCAATTTCCTGTAGATAGACTGATTACCATGGAAGATAGAGATAGAAGGGATGTAGCCAATTGGCAGGAGTCTAATGGTCCCCAATGATATTAAGCTCTATTAATATTAGAGGGCTGGGTGGTGCGGTCAAAAGAAGCGCCATTAAGGAGTTAGTTCGTAAAGAAAGGGTGGATTTTTTAGCGATTCAGGAAACCAAAATGGAAATAGTGTCTGATGCTTTGTGCTATGCTATGTGGGGTGGGGAAAACTGTCAGTGGGCCTATCTTCCCTCATCCGGCAATAGTGGTGGTATTCTCTCGATTTGGAATAACGCCTCCGCTTCTCTAATTTTTTCGTTCATTGGAGATGGCTTCGTGGGGGTTTGTTTGGATTGGGGAGCATCCAAGAAGGTGTGTTTCATGGTCAATGTGTATTCTAGTTGCGATCTATCAGCTAAAAGAACATTGTGGGGAAATCTCTTGATGTCAAAACAGGGCTTTGGTGGGAATGCTTGGTGTGTGTTGGGTGATTTCAACGCGGTTTTTGATGCGGAATTTCTGCAAGTGCACAGATATGCCGCGTAGTTTTAAAAGATATCGAACCCACAGGGACCAATAGTCGACCTACCGTTATCTAATGTCACGTTGTAAATCTAAGGCTTGATATTGAATGAGAAAGTTTTACATAATAAAATATTTTTGGTTTTTGTAATAATAAGAAAGCGTATTGCTAGAATGTGATCTTAGTTGCCTTTGGGGGGTTCAGTACTTAAATCGTGTTTGACTACAAATTTTAGTTTTCGAAACTATATTGATTTAAAAACACTAATCTCAGCTCTCGCAAATTTTGACTAGCATTATAGATTATAAAGGTGATGCTTAACTCTCGTCCTCACATCCGCTAATAAAGTACTCTTTGAAAATCAATATAATTTAATTAAATTCTAATTCCAACTCTCGTTGCAAACTAGACTTAATGTTCAGTTTTTACTATCTAGTAGAAATCTCACGCTCTCGCTCTCTTGATTTTTACTTTAGTTAATTCTCGCTCTCGCGACAAATTATAAATCTTGTTTTAATTAAAAACTGCTTAGAAAACTATTTCATTAATCCTAAATAGCTCTCGCAGATTCTAGAATTAATGTCCAATTTTTACTATCCGGTATAAGCCTCAACTCTCGTCAATGTTGGCCTATCCCTTAATTAATTCTCACTCTCGTGACAAATTATAAAAACACGTTACTAAAAATTGGATATAAAAATATAGTCACACTACTTAATTACCGAACCCCTAATAGCTCCTAATTACACATCCTAGCAATATTTAAATTAGCTAGACATAATTAAAACTAAAGGCATAAAAATAAAATAAGCAAATAAATAAATAGACATAAATAAATAAAAGCAGAAAATAAATAAAAGCATAAAATAAAATAAGACAAGAAAATAAATAAATAAATAAATAAATAAATAAGACAATGAAATAAAATAAGAACCTGAATTAAAAATACTGGAAGTACGAACAGCGGAATAAAATTTTAAACTAAGAGAAAAAAACTTTTTAAGACAAAGGTCTAGTTTTCAATTCTCTCTTCAACTATTTTTCAAGTTGGTTGTTGTGTACAAAATGAGACAAACTAGGTCCTATTTATACTAATACAAGTGAGGCAAAACATAGAATTTTAGCGATGTGGGACTTGTCCGGGTGCAATCTGCACCGTTTGATCCTTGAAAATGGATGGCATGGATTTGCGGCTGAATTTGTCTTGCTGGGCAAGTTGCAAAAGCCCATTTCTATCTCCTCAAGTGCATGCTGGGTGCACGTGTGACTTTGTTTGATGGGCCACGCAGGTGTGGTCCTTAATGGGCTGCACTTGTGTGGTCCTTTTTGTCCCGTTTCGCTCCTTTTCGGTCCATTTTCGCTCCTTTATTCAACTCGAATGATTTTTATCTGATAAAATAAAATACCAGGAATTATTAACAATTTATTATATAAAGTTACGAAATCAAAATAAAAAATAACTGAATTATTATATTAATTTAACTAAATAAATAGTGCATTTTCCGGTGTATCAAACTTCCCTAAACTTGAACCATTGCTTGTCCTCAAGCAATTTAGCTTGCATATAGAAAACATTTAAAATGCGAAGCAACTCACACACACAGACTTAGAGAAAAGCAACATCATGAGTACTCATACGCGGTCAGAAATTCAAATCGGCTAAGATCAATTAATTAGGTGCTTATTCAATCAAGAAGGGTATTTCAACGACACACAAAGTTCTCCCCTTTATGAATACCGAATTTGGATCATGCCGTTGTACTAAAATCTAAATCTTCTCCTTTGTTTTATTCTTGTTCATTCAAGACAGTCACATTAAGACCCTTTATCTATGTCACACACATGGTACGAAAGTCGGTTAGCGATTTTATTCATCTCTTTCTTTCTCTTTTTTCTTTTTCGCAATATAACTTGATGCAAAAGAAATTTTGTATCATTTTCATAAGCATTAATTATGTTTTTTTTTCTTCAAGGTTTAACCGTATTACCACAGTATGACCTTTTCAATGCGTTAGATGATTCGCTTATATTCATCGACTTAACTACTTAATGTGTGACTTTATAGATGGTGTCCGACTGAGTAAATAAACTACTAAAGGAATCCACAAATTTAAATTAAGAGATTTTGGCACAATGGGTATTCAAATTGATATTCATACTACGGAGACTTCTGGGTGTTGGAAAAATACCGATTTGATTTGAAAAATTCCCTAGTTTTCTTAACTTAGCCTCTTGTCTTTTCTTAACCTATATACTTTCAAAGTGAATAGCTTATCCTAAATCTTTAGAAATTTTTTTAAATTGGCTCAAGAAAAGGAGAAATTTAAACAGACCAGAGAATGACTATTATTTTATTTTATTATTAAAAAAAAAGGAAAATAAACTAATAGAAATTGAAATAATTGAAAATAAATGAAAGCGGTAAAATGCTCCCCTAAACTTAAATCCAACAGTGTCCTCACTGTTGAGACTCAAGAGTAGAATTGGAGTGAAAAACCTGGGGAGGTGTGAAAAGTCATGGGGAGGTTGTTGATAATTTTAGAAGTTGTTGAACCGAAGCCTCAAGCCGCCTAGCTCTTGTATGACATTGTCGAGCTACTGCTGACGACGCTCTTCTGAGCTCTCCCATTTGTTGTAGTAGCCTTGCAAATCATGTTGGTTTTGAAGAATTTGTGTTTGCTGGGCTTGCATATACTACATCTGGTCAATGGCACTCTGTTTTGACGACGAGGAACTACCTGCAAAAGTGTTAGAGAAACGTGCAGTGTGTGCAAGTGGAACAGTGTTGGTGCCCCCACCAGCGGCAACATTTTGAAAAATGTACGTGGGAGCTGTATTAGTCGCAAGTTTTAAAATAAAGAATTACCGTTTTTTTTTTTAAAAAAAATAAAAGAAAGTAAAAAGTCATGGGTTGCCTCCCATGCAGCGCTTTGTTTAAAGTCAGTTAGCTCGACTTCTTAGCCCCATAGATCAATGTGGCTCTTCCTCTAGACTCATATTTCTAATATTTTTCTGAATATTCTTAGGTCTCCATTGGAACATCTCAGACCATTTCATAGGTCTTTTCTTTTTTCCTTTCTTTTTCTTGGAGACAGGAGAATGTGTCTTATCTTGAGGGATATTGCTCTTTGAGTGAGTTTTTAATATGTCGGGAGGTATTTGTTTAACAATGGGGCTTTTTAATTTGGTTAGAGCAGCAGGAGCTCCTTTTTGAAATTTTGGTGGGGTTCCTAAACATTCACCTAAAGCGTCATCATTTTTAAGGGTCGGAGGGGTGGATGTTCTTAGGTTTTTAGAATTTTTATTTTGATCCTTTCCTATTCCTTTCTGATTTTCTTTGATGACCTCTAACATGTAGCAACCATCGTCTACGACTGGTGCTTTCATGAATTGAGTTAAAATAAATTCAATTTTTTCTTCACCCACTTCAAAAGTGAGCTTTCCTCTCTTTACATCTATTATGGCACCGGCGGTTGCTAAGAATGGCCTTCCTAAAATGATAGGTGTATTGGAGTCCTCTTTAATGTCCATGACTATGAAATCAGTAGGGATAAAGAATTGACCTACGCGTACTGGCACGTTTTCTATAATGCCTAGGGGGTATTTGATGGAACGGTCCGCGAATTGGATGGACATTTTAGTTGGTCTCAAATCTCCTAACTTGAGTATATGGGTGCAAGTACACCAGCTACCAGCAGGATTCATGACAAGGAGAGTGGGGGAACAATTAGGAAACTATTTAGGAGGTTTTCTTGAATATGACAACAACAACAACACAGGCTTCTGGCGAAGGTATATGCGTATACGGGTTCGACTGGATGTCCGCTCACCGCTGAAGAAGGAGGAAAAAGTGAAGGGGCAAGGAGGAGAGTGGAGTACAGTGTCCTTTCGTTATGAAAGATTGGGTATTTTCTGTTATCTTTGTGGTGTAATTGGTCACTCTCACCGTCTATGTCCTAAGTTATTCACTATGGAGGTGGATGACGGAGTTCGTGGTTGGGGGCAGAAGCTTAGAGCTGAATTCCGACGTGGCAGGGAGAGTGGTGGTTCACGGTGGTTGAAAGAGGACGGAGGCATACAAACGGCGAGCAGTAATGGTGGAGTTAATGCTGAAATGAATGGAAATAATGGCTACAATATTAACACTAGTGAACCGTTTTTTTCTGGTCAAAATCAATTTATTCCGTTACGTCAGATTAATAGTGGGGACATGGCAATTCCTATTTTAAATAACTCAATTAATGGGTTGATTATGGCTGGTCAAAGGCCACAGAATGATCTTTCAATTGCAATTAATAGCAATCCAATGGTTATACGTAACGTGCACGACCATTTAAATGGTTCAATTGGAAATAATTTGGAATTGATGGAAATTAATGATGGTAATGATGTTGGCAGCGCAGGAGAGAGAAAGAGAAGAAGAAATCAACTTCCAAGAGATGATGGTGAAGGTGCATCCTTTATGCAAGCAATTGTGCAACTTGAAAACCAAAAAAATGTTGATAAGCATTTTTTATTGGCATGCCCCGGCTCCCAGGCCCGCCAGGGGCAGTGATTACTCTTTCGCGGAATGGTAGAGGCCTGGAAAACTTGCGTACAGCTTTCATTCTAAGTTACTTTGTCTGGAATATTTCATTTGTTATGTTTTTTCGTTTTATTTTCTTTCATGTTTCAACTTTAATTCGAGCAAATAAAGTAGTCAAAAATTATTGGCAGATCATTAAGTCTTTTCTGCAGGTTGCACAAAGTCTTGATGAAATGCCAATTAATTTTGGTAATAGTTTACTTGATAAGAGAAGGCACTTCTACAAAGCTAATTGTTATAGTCATTCTCGCATACTCCAGTGGCAGAAAAGGAAAGTCCAAAATTTCAAGGTGGATTCAAATAATATCCAGGATGGCGCTAAATTTGATTATTATGGACTTGTTATGTCAAATTCAAGGAGTATTTTATCTTCTTTTCACAACTCTTCGGTAGAGTTCTCAAGGAGGAAAGTCCGTGTAGTGGCTCACACTCTAGTATGGGTGACTACATATATTACTATTCTCCAAATTTGTAATGAAATTCCGATATGTACTACAAACATGATTATTAATGATAGTGCTTGATTTTGCTTTTGTCAAAAAAAAAAAAAAAAAATCGCATAGGGCTTTATCTGTAACGTACGTTCCAATAACACAAGGTATGGAAAAACTTCCTGGGTCTTGTAGTTTGGGAGGCATTTTGTTTTGAAGAATGGCACTACACTCCGCAGTAAGCATAACTGTTTCTTCATCCTCGATCTTTTTCTTATTAGTTAAGATTTCTTTAAGAAACTTAGCAAATGAGGGCATTTGGGTCATAGCTTCTGTAAAAGGTATTGTAATGTTCAATTGTTTCAGAAGCTCTACGAATTTCTTAAATTGTCCCTTGTTTTTGGATTTCTCGAATCTTTGAGGATAAGGGATGGTTGGTTTATAAGGTGGCGGAGGCACATAAGGTTTCTTTTTCTCTACGACATCTTCGCTCTTATCTTCCTTCTCTTTCTCGCTTTGGTCATCTTCCCTCTCGGTTGGTTCATCAGTATTGGGCTGCATGGCTGAATTCTTAGTTCTAGGATCAGCTGGTCCATCGTATTGTGTCCCACTTCGTAATATAACAGCATTCACATGTCCCTTAGGATTTGGCTGAGGCTGGCCAGGAAATATGCCTGCAGGTGCAGAAGTAGATGCTTGTTGTTGGGCCACTTGTGAGATTTGTATTTCTAACATTCTATTGTGTGTGGCTAAGACATCTAATTTGCTTGTTAATTTCTTAATTTGCTCACTAGTGTGTATGTTTTGATTTAGGAAATCTTTATTGGTTTGAGCTTGAGCTGCTATAAAATTTTCCATCATTTTATTGGTTTGAGCTTGAGCTGCTATGAAGTTTTCCATCATCAATTCTATGTTAGACTGGTTAGGAGCATTTTGGGTAGGGTAGGCAGGTTTTTGAAATCCTGGAGGTGCAGAAGAAGGTGCTTGGCCAGGTGCATACAAAGCGTTGTTGCTTGTGTACGAAAGGTACGGATGGTTCCTTTGGTTGTAATTATAGGAGTTTCCTTGAGTGTAGTTTGCTTGTTCTAGGGGAACTCCTGTTAGGACATGACATTCAGCAGCTACGTGTCCTTGAACTCCGCACACCTCACAATTTTGGGTTGTTGCAACCGCGGTGGCTGCGGGTGCGGTGGTTAGGCTTTCTAACTTTTTGGGAAGGGCATCTAATTTGGCATTGATGTGGTATATGCTGTTGATTTCGTACATACCGCCTTTCGTTTGAGATTTCTCTACAGTTGTTCTTTCGCTTCCCCATTGGTAGTGGTTTTGAGCCATATTCTCTATAAGCTGATAGGCTTGGTTGTAGGGTTTATCCATTAGTGTGCCGCCTGCGGCGGCGTCTATGGTCATTCTTGTGTTATACAAGAGACCATTGTAGAAAGTGTGGATAATCAACCATTCTTCGAGTCCATGATGTGGGCATAGCCTAATCATGTCTTTGTATCTTTCCCATGCTTCGAAAAGACACTCGTTGTCTTTTTGTTTAAATCCATTAATTTGGGCTCTTAGCATAGCAGTTTTGCTAGGTGGGAAATATCTGGCTAAAAAGACTTTCTTTAACTCATCCCATGAGGCGACTGAGTTAGATGGTAGGGACTGAAGCCAAGCTCTAGCTCTATCTCTTAATGAGAACGGGAATAAGCGAAGTCTTATAGCTTCGGGACTAACACCATTTGCCTTTACGGTATCTGCATATTGCAAGAATACGGACAAATGTAAATTGGGGTCGTCCGTGGGGTTTCCGGAGAATTGGTTTTGTTGTACGGCTGACAACAATGAAGGTTTAAGCTCAAAGTTATTTGCTTCAATAGCGGGGGCAGCGATGCTATTGTGCGGTTCTTGTTGCGAAGGAATAGCGTAAGACCTTAGTGGTCGTTCTTGTGGTCCTTCAGCCATTCCTGATTCTCTAACTATTTCAGGAAGAGGATTCCCTAATTGATTTTCTAAATTCTTACGTCTTAGAAGACGTTCGGGTTCGCTAACTAGTTGCTCTAATCTTTCGCCTCTAGAGCGAGTACTTGGCATGCAACAAGCGAACTAATCGTGGTAAAATAAAAGAAATAAAATAAAATTTCCTTAGTCGCTACGGTGTAACACTGGAGTTACGATATCGACTAAATTGGTCCCCGGCAACGGCGCCAAAAACTTGATGCGGAATTTCTGCAAGTGCACAGATATGCCGCGTAGTTTTAAATGATATCGAACCCACAGGGACCAATAGTCGACCTACCGTTATCTAATGTCACGTTGTAAATCTAAGGCTTGATATTGAATGAGAAAGTTTTAAATAATAAAATATTTTTGGTTTTCGTAATAATAAGAAAGCGTATTGCTAGAATGTGATCTTAGTTGCCTTTGGGGGGTTCAGTACTTAAATCGTGTTTGACTACAAATTTTAGTTTTCGAAACTATATTGATTTAAAAACACTAATCTCAGCTCTCGCAAATTTTGACTAGCATTATAGATTATAAAGGTGATGCTTAACTCTCGTCCTCACATCCGCTAATAAAGTACTCTTTGAAAATCAATATAATTTAATTAAATTCTAATTCCAACTCTCGTTGCAAACTAGACTTAATGTTCAGTTTTTACTATCTAGTAGAAATCTCACGCTCTCGCTCTCTTGATTTTTACTTTAGTTAATTCTCGCTCTCGCGACAAATTATAAATCTTGTTTTAATTAAAAACTGCTTAGAAAACTATTTCATTAATCCTAAATAGCTCTCGCAGATTCTAGAATTAATGTCCAATTTTTACTATCCGGTATAAGCCTCAACTCTCGTCAATGTTGACCTATCCCTTAATTAATTCTCACTCTCGTGACAAATTATAAAAACACGTTACTAAAAATTGGATATAAAAATATAGTCACACTACTTAATTACCGAACCCCTAATAGCTCCTAATTACACATCCTAGCAATATTTAAATTAGCTAGACATAATTAAAACTAAAGGCATAAAAATAAAATAAGCAAATAAATAAATAGACATAAATAAATAAAAGCATAAAATAAATAAAAGCATAAAATAAAATAAGACAAGAAAATAAATAAATAAATAAATAAATAAATAAATAAGACAATGAAATAAAATAAGAACCTGAATTAAAAATACTGGAAGTACGGACAGCAGAATAAAATTTTAAACTAAGAGAAGAAAACTTTTTAAGACAAAGGTCTAATTTTTAATTCTCTCTTCAACTATTTTTCAAGTTGGTTGTTGTGTACAAAATGAGACAAACTAGGTCTTATTTACACTAATACAAGTGAGGCAAAACATAGAAATTTTAGCGATGTGGGACTTGTCCGGGTGCAATCTGCATCGTTTGATCCTTGAAAATGGATGGCATGGATTTGCGGCTGAATTTGTCTTGCTGGGCAAGTTGCAAAAGCCCATTTCTATCTCCTCAAGTGCATGCTGGGTGCACGTGTGACTTTGTTTGATGGGCCACGCAGGTGTGGTCCTTAATGGGCTGCACTTGTGTGGTCCTTTTTGTCCCGTTTCGCTCCTTTTCGATCCATTTTCGCTCCTTTATTCAACTCGAATGATTTTTATCTGATAAAATAAAATACCAGGAATTATTAACGATTTATTATATAAAGTTACGAAATCAAAATAAAAAATAACTGAATTATTATATTAATTTAACTAAATAAATAGTGCATTTTCCGGTGTATCAGTTCTCCACCGTGACGAAAGGAGGGGGCTGAATCATTTGAGTCAGACTGCTGTTTCTCATGAGATTGATGCATTCCGGAATTTTGTGAGTGATATGGAATTGTTTGACTTGCCGGTGGTGGGGAGGAAGTTTACTTGGGCCCATCCAAATGGGGTCACTATGAGTAGAATTGATCGTGTCCTTGCTTCGGAAGGTTGGTTAGCTTTGGGGAGCAACCTGACCTTATGGGTTCTTCCGCGTACGGTGTCCGATCATTGCCCTCTTGTTGTCCGTTCTTCCATTGCTAATTGGGGGCCGCGTCCTTTTCGGTTTGATAATCATTGGTTGATTAATAATAATTTCAAAGGTGTTGTGGAGGGCTTTTGGAGGAATTGTAGTGTAACGGGTTGGATGGCTTATGTATTGAAAGAGAAGTTTAAAGCTCTGAAACTTGTAATTAAAGATTGGAATCTTCAGTCCTATGGTAGTATGGATGGGAAGATTGATAAGTTAATTTCGGAGATTAGCTTGCTGGATGTTAAAGCTGAGATGATGGGGCTTTCAAACGATGATGTGGTGAGACGGAAGACTTTGTTTTCTGAGATGTGGCACTTGAAGATTAGCAAAGAATCCATGGTAGTCCAGCGATCACGTGCAAGATGGTTAAGGGAAGGGGATGCTAATACGGGCTATTTCCACGCTTGTATTAAATCTAGAAGGAGCCAAAATTCTATTACTGCGCTTCAGGTGGGGGACGGCTGGTTGGAGACGCCAGATGCAATCCGTAATGCTGTTATTACTTTTTTCAAAAATCAGTTTAGCTCGGTACCTTGGCAGCGCCCGAAGTTGGATGGTATTCAGTTCCCGTCTTTGTTGCTAGAGGAAAATCAGCAGCTGGTGGGCCCTTTTCAGCTAGAGGAGATTGAGGGTGCTATTGCGGATTCCGACGGCAACAAAAGTCCCGGCCCAGACGGCTTTAACTTCGCTTTTATTAAAGCTTTTTGGTACTTATTTAAGGGGGAAGTTAGAATTTTGTTTGACCAATTTCATGGCACGGCGAGGCTTCCAAAGACCTTCTCTTCTTACTTCGTGGCTTTAATTCCTAAAATCCATTCTCCGTTCTCATTGGGAGATTATAGGCCAATTTCACTCCTTGGTTGCCTATATAAACTTATTGCCAAGGTTCTAACGGCAAGGTTAGCTCGAGTTATGAATTCTCTTGTGGAACCCACTCAATCGGCTTTCTTGAAGGGGAGGAATCTCGTCGACGGGGTGGTGGTAGTGAATGAAATTGTTGACTTGGCTAGGAGGAACGGGCAAAGTTGCTTAATCCTTAAGGTGGATTTCGAGAAGGCGTATGACTCGGTGGATTGGAGCTTTTTGGATTACATGTTGAGAAAGTTTGGGTTTTGTGATAAATGGAGAGAGTGGATTCGGGCGTGTGTTTGGTCCGGGAACATGTCGGTTCTTGTGAATGGTTGTCCATCGGAAGAGATCAACATTCAACGTGGGTTAAAGCAAGGTGATCCTTTGGCCCCTTTTCTTTTTCTTCTTGTTGCGGAAGGTTTAGGTGGGTTGATGAAGAAAGCGGTTGAGTTGAATCGTTTTACCGGTTTTCGGGTTGGATCTAGTGGCGTGTCTATTTCTCATTTACAATACGCGGACGACACCCTTTGTATTGGTACCGCTTCAACTCAAAACCTTTGGACTTTAAAAGCTATTCTCCGAGGGTTCGAGTTGGTATCCGGTTTAAAAGTCAATTTTTGGAAGAGCAACTTGATGGGGGTTAATGTGTCCGGTGAGTTTTTGAGGATGGCATCGGTGTTTCTTAATTGTCGGGTGAGCTCAATCCCTTTTAAGTATTTGGGGCTTCCGGTAGGAGCAAATCCTCGGCGTGCTTCTACTTGGGAACCACTTATTGATTCTCTTAGAAGGAGGTTAGGAGCTTGGGGGAATAAGTACGTGAGCCTTGGGGGCCGAATTGTTCTCCTAAATTCGGTTCTCAATGCTATTCCCATTTTTTACCTTTCCTATATGAAGATTCCGGTTCAAGTGTGGAAGAAGGTCCGTCGGTTACAAAGGGAATTCCTTTGGGGTGGTCGGAGGGGGAAGATTCGGATTCCGTGGGTCAAATGGGATGTGGTTTGCCTTCCCAAAAATAAGGGTGGATTAGGTGTGAGAGATGTTAGAGTTGTGAATATTAGCTTATTGGCGAAATGGAGGTGGAGGCTTCTTACCAATGACGATGCCGTTTGGAAAGAGGTGATTAGGAGTAAATATGGTGACATGGCGGTTGGTAGAGTTGATATTAATGACAATTGTCAACCGTGGTTTTCATCGTTGTGGTGGAGAGATGTTTGCTCTATTGGGCGTAATCTCAACGTGAATTGGTTTGCGCAAAATGTGGTGAGGAAATTGGGGAATGGAGTGTACACAAGCTTTTGGGAGGATGTTTGGGTGGGCACCGTGTGTTTAAAGGACAGATTTCCCCGGCTCTATTTGGTGTCTCTCCAAAAAGATGCGTCGGTGTCGGATATTTACCCAACGGCGACGGTAACATCTTGGAGGTTGGCTTGGCGTAGAAGGTTGTTTGTGTGGGAGGAAGAACTAGTTCACTCATTGCTGGAAGTGATTAATGCTGTCACCCTTACGGACGTGGCAGATTGTTGGGATTGGAAGCCGGGCAAAGGTGGTGGGTTTACGGTGAATTCTACTTTTTCCCTTGTTTCTGACTTGTCTGGGCCGTTTATGTCTGTTCCCCCGTGGGATGCCTCAGCTTTTCTTGCTATTTGGAATTGCCCGACGCCGTCGAAAGTTAGTGCATTTGCGTGGCAGTTGCTCCATGATCGCCTCCCAACCCGGATTAATTTGCTTCGCCGTCGGATTATTGAAACTGAGGGGAACAGCCTTTGTATTTTCTGTGGTGAGTGTCCTGAATCTTCCCTGCATATTTTTGTATACTGTCAGGTGGCTATCAAGGTTTGGGTGGGGGTGTTTAAGTGGCTTGATTTGCCATTTACTCTACCTCACAATTTGTTTTCCATCCTAAATCATCTCAACTCTCTTGGGGGGAAGAAATTAGGTAAAGGGCTGTGTATGATTTGGAATGCAGTGGTGTGGTCGTTGTGGCGTCATAGAAATTCTGCTATGTTTGATAATGGTCGTATTAGTTCGACGGAGGTTCTGGAGGTAATTAAAGTCTCATCTTGGAAGTGGTGGTTGAGTCAATCTAAGGTGGCTCATCCCCTTTATTACGAATGGTGTGTTCAACCGAAGCTTTGCATAGCAGTCTAATCTTTGCGGGTAGTGTACCTGGGCTTGCTTGCAGCCTTGTTTTTTCTTGTTTATTTTCCTGTTATGCGCTGCTGTTGTTGTTGGTTTCTGGCTTAGTTTTTCCTTTGGTGCTAGGCCTTTCTTTGTATATTAAACCTTGTGTTTGTTGATTCTGGTACCTCTTGTACTAGATCTCTCTTTTATTATATATAAATTAGCCATTTCCAAAAAAGTCTGTTATTATGGATTTGTTTCTTTTGATCTCATCCACAAATGTTGTTGAACAGATTATTGAATAAGTTTCTTTTTTATCTTATCCATTAGAGTAACTGCTGTAGCAATTTGTGCTAAAACAGTTACAAAATCTCTATATAAATAGTTTCTATTGAGTTGTCGAGAACTCTTTCTCTCTTCTCCCTCCAGCTTGTGTTGACGAGCTATTCTTCTTCTCATCTCCTTTTTCTGTCCGTTCGGAAATAAGAGTGTTCTTAAGACCTTAATCCCTATTCGGTATAATGTCCCTTCGAAATTAAGAAAGGTCTTAAAAACATAGTCCCTTTGATAAAGTATGTCCCTTTAGAATAAAGAGTAACTTTAAGTTCATAGTCTCGTTTGAAACAACGATGTCCCGTCGGAATTAAGAATGATCTTAATAGTATATAAAGATTCTTTTAATATTTTTTATTTGAGGAGAAATTAAAAAGTCGAAATGGTGGTATCACCATATCTGAGTGGTCGTAGTATCATATTGATAGTTTGGAGAACTTAAAGTTAGAATGGTGGTAACACCATATTTGAGTGGTCTTAGGATCATAACCGAGTGGTAACAATATCATATTAAAGTGGTTTCAGTATTAAAAGAGTGGTCTTAGTACCATATTGAAGGTGTAATTCTCGAACGGTTTTCTACGGTGCAGTAGTTAATCGCACAGTTGTAGCTGGGCTTGTTTTATCCTGGAGGCGGCGTGGTTGATAGTCTACCTTGCACAATTTTGGGTAGTGCCACGAAACGTCTTAAAGAGAGCGACCTGGTCGTGACTCAACCTAGTAACAACTTCGGTAGATATTCTCTTTTAAAATAGAATTTGGAAAACCAAAATACAACAGTTTGGAAATCCAAAACCACAAAAGAGCATCATAAGAACTATTTCAAGTTATTCAAGAAAAATAGTAAGAAAGATTGACTTACAAAAACTAAGCAGAGACGTAAACAGAATAGAATGGCACATGGAGAGACTAATGGAAAGAACCCTTTAAATAGTAATAACATGAACTTATTTTTAGGGTTCACAATATGTAACCGAAACTTTAGGCCCAAGTCGGAGTAAACTTTTTTTTACTTAGAAAATATATTAAATTTTAATAAAGAGACAGAAATCTATTTAGTTTTTTTTTTATAATTTAATAAATCTTATTACATTAAAATTTAGCCCGCGGGTAATTTTATGTTATAAGATTTATTTTGGGTATGTTTACATTGGTAATACATACACCAGAGATAATATATATGCCTCAAGATTTTGATATGAGCATTTTGAATTTTTTCAGCTTCTCAATATGTTGTCTATTCTGATATCAAACATAATGTTCATAAGCTCGGAGGTAATTCATTCTCTTTTGTTAGTTATGAATCTAATATGGCTGATGTTAATATAAACACATGTTGATTGATTCTGGATCAACAATCCATATAGCAAATTCATTGCATGGTATGTAACACTTAAGAAAGCCAGTAGGAAGTGAGCGAACTGTCCTATCCGGATGCAGGATGGGCTCACATGTGGAGGCTATTGGAACTTGAATTTTAATTTTGGACAATAGTTTTAATTTGAAATTAGAAAGGACCTTTTATGTACCAAATTTCTCACGAAACTTGATTTCAGTTTCTAGACTTGTACCATTTTGATATCCTTTCATTTTAAAGACACGTCATTTGAATTATTTTATAATTTGAAATGTGTTGGGAATGGTATATTGTCTGATGGTCTTTATCGTGTTAATTTACAAAACGAATCCATTTACAGTTCAATGCATGTTCAAACTGGCATTAAGCAGTGTAATATTAACGAAAATTCTTCTATGTTATGGCATCGAAGATTAGGACATATCTTCATTGAGAGAATTAAAAGGTTAGTAAAAGATGGGGTACTTAATACTCTAGATTTTGTTGACATTGAAACTTGTGTTGACTGCATTAAGGGAAAGCAGACCAACATTTCTAAGAAGGGTGTCAATAGAAGTTCAAGCATATTAGAAATAATTCATACAGATATATGTTGTCCAAATATGGATGCACATGGTCAGAAATATTTTATCACCTTCATAGACGATTACTCACGATATATAGATATTTATTTGCTTCATAATAAGAGTGAAGCATTAAATGCCTTCAAAGCCTTTAAGGTTGAAGTTGAGAACCAATGTGAAAAGCAAATAAAAATTGTGAGATCTGATCGGGGTGGTGAATACTATGGTAGATACACTGAAAATAGACAAGCACCTGGTCCATTTGCTAAGTTTCTTCAAGAACATGGGATTGTTGCCCAATATACTATGCATAGTTCTCTGAGCCAAATGGTGTTGCAGAAAGAAGAAACTGAACTTTATTGGACGTGGTGCGAAGTATGCTTAGCAACTCTAATCTTCCTGAATCCTTATGGAAAGAAGAACTAAAGACGGATGTGTATATTCTCAATCAGGTTCCATCCAAGGCTGTCCCAAAGACACCTTTTGAATTATTTAAAGGTTGGAAATCGAGTTTGAGACATATGCGTATTTTGGGATGTCCGTCTGAGGTGAGGATTCATAACCATAAGAGAAGAAACTAGACCCGAGGACCATTAGTGGGTATTTCATTGGATATGCCGAAAGGTCTAAAGGTCGTAGATTTTATTGTCCATCTCACACAACCAGGATTGTGGAGTCAAGAAATGCAAAGTTTCTTGAAGATCACTTGATTAGTGGGAGTAATCAAATCAGAAACATAGTTTTTGTGCATGATCATATAGAGTCTCAACCTTCAGTTTCAAGTGACAGATTGATTGTTGTTCACAATATCCGTCAAATTCAAATGGATGTTGATCAAGCATCAATCATTGAGATACCACAAGATGTTGATATTCCAGTAGATCAAATTGATCATCAAATGCCTGAAAACGATGGACAATTAGTTGAACAACATGATCCACAAGAAAATGTTGATTCAACATTAAGAAGGTCTACTAGGACAAAAAAACCAGTTATTCCTCGTGATTACATTGTGTATCTAAAAGAGTCTGACTTAGTATTAGAGTTGAGAATGATCCTGAAAACTTTGCACAAGTCATGAGTTGCAAAGAGTCAAGTTTGTGGTACGATGCTATGATTGATGAGATGAATTCCGTGAAGAACAAAAGTGTTTGAGATCTTGTAGAGTTACCTAATAGGGTGAGGGCCATTGGTTGTAAATGAGTATTTAAAATCAAAAGAGATTCATTAGGTAACATTGAGAGATACAAGGCTATACTCATTGCTAAGGGATTCACTCAGAATGAGGGCATTGATTACACGGAGACCTTTCTCCTATATCAAAGAAGGATTCTCTCCGTGTCATTTTGGCACTGGTTGCACATTTTGACCTTGAGTTGCACCAAATGGATGTGAAAACAGTCTTTCTTAATGGTGATTTAGAGGAGGTGGTTTAAATGAAACAACATGAAGGTTTCTTCTTTAATGATGGTGAGCACTTGGTTTGCAAGCTTAAGAAATCCATATATCTTTTGAAACAAGCATCTCATCAGTGGTATCTTAAGTTCCATGGGATAATTTCCTCATTTGAATTCGTTGAAATCCCATGGATCAATGCATATACCAGAAGGTTAGTGGGAGTAAAATTTGTTTTCTTATTTTGTATGTGGATGATATTTTACTTGCTGCCAATGATAAATGTTTTTTACATGAGGTGAAACAATTCCTCTCTAAAAATTTTGATATGAATAATATGGGTGAGGCATCTTATGTCATTGACATAAAGATCCATAGAGATAGACCTCGAGGGATTTTTTGGTTCTATCTCAAGAAAACTATATATCAATAAAGTTTAGAGAGATTTTGGATGAAAGATTGTTCACCAAGTGATTATATTAGAGTAATCCAAATATGGACCAGTATTTCATGGAGAAGCACTAAACAAATTTTGGTTGCTATTTCTACAATGGAAGCCGAGTTTGTCTCCTATTTTGAGGCAATTTCTCATAGTGTATGGTTTAAGAGTTTTATTTCTAGGCTTAGAATCATGGATTTTATCTCTATGCCTATGAAAATTTCTGCGATAATTCAGCTGCTGTTTCTATGGCTAAGAATAAAATTAGTGGAAGTCGAAGTAAACACATCGACATTAAGTACTTAGTCATTAAAGAAAAAGTTAAAGATAAAGTAGTGGTCATTGAGCACATTAGCACTGAATTAATGATAGTTGATCCTTGACTAAGGGCATGCCACCACTAAAATTCAAGGATCATGTAGAAAATTTGGAACTTGGTTCCTCCTTATGATAGTATATATACATTCAGTTTATTAATAAAACTTTTATATATTACAGTATTTTTTCATATTCATGCGTGCACTTCAGTTTTTGAGAAAATAAATTTCATGTTGGACCAAGAATAAACATATGGTTTATTCATTAAGTTTTATTGTTACCACATTAAGTGTATAATTGAGTAAATAAATATGTCGTAATACATAGATGATAATACTCGCATATTTGTTTCTTAAGGAAGGTATTTGATGACCTATTTAGACCAACCATTAGATCATATGGACCAAGTGGGAGAATGTAAGACATTACGGTTTTTAATGTTATTGTTAGTAAAAGCCCACTATTAAATAGTCCATAGGTTTTAGGAGTTATGATTTTGAAGGGTCTTAATTTTTAATGGTCATTATTTTGGTGATAATGGGTTATGAATTCTTGATGGTAGAATCAATTAATCTATATAAAGCCTTTGGTTCCCAAGCTTGCTTTCATCCCACTATTCAGTAAAATATACACCATCTATATTGTGGAGAGTAAGAGCTTGTAAGACTCAAAGAGAACGATATATTATAACAATGGCTGGAGGTAATTTTAGTTTTCTATTTTCCGCATTTAGTTTATTGATCTTGTTGTTCATTTGTTATCAGAAACTCATGATCAATGAATTAAGTCTAACACATAAAAAATAAAAAGAACTATCTTTATCTCGTGTATTGTTTCTATTTTAACATGAATTAAATTTATATTATTGTAAAAAAATATGGATATGCCTTAAAAATATTGAGTGTTTAGAAATTGATTCCATTGTTGAAATTTCCAATCGGAATAAGAAGCACCAAGCAACAACTTTTACTAGTAAGACCACTTCCTTTACTAGTTTCTAATCTGTAAGAGATGCAGATATAGAAAAACAGAGTGATCTTCATCTAAAACACTTAACATGCATAAACTTTGTCTTTTTCATTAAATCCCCAAAATTAATATCACAATTATGCTTTTCACAAAGTCTAAGCCTTTCCTTTTTCTATTGGTGGTAGAAGGACTTGGGCTTCTTATGGATAGGTCGGTTACACTACATTTCTTCAAACCATTCATTATTAATAATTCCGGTGTCGTGGTGTCACATCTACAATACGCTGATGACACCCTATTCATTGGTGAGGCTCGTGTGGAAAATTTGTGGTGTGTGAAAGCAATTCTTAGATGGTTTGAGTTGATGTCGGGGTTAAAAGTGAATTTTGCTAAAAGTAGACTTTTTGGGGTGGAATTGGAAGAGTCCTTCTTACATGTTGCCTCCAACTTCTTGAATTGTAAGATTGGGAAACTACCCTTTATTTACCTTGGTCTTCCGGTGGGTGCCAACCCGATGAAAGAATCGACGTGGGACCCAGTGATTGAAGTGGTTCAACGAAGACTTTATTCTTGGCGGAATAGGTTTGTTAGCCTCGGCGGGAGGGTAATCCTTATTAACTCGGTGCTTGCGGCGATACCATTGTACTACCTCTCTTTCTTAAAAATGCCCACAAGGGTGTGGAGGAAAATTGTGTCGATTCAAAGGAATTTTCTATGGGGTGGCTCGAGTAGTAAAACGAAGATTGCTTGGGTGAAGTGGGTGGATTTATGTCGGTCAAAGGAAGACGGTGGCTTGGGGATAAAAAATCTCCGTTTGGTAAATATAGCTCTTCTTACAAAATGGAGATGGCGGTTACTAAATTCACAAGATTTGTTATGGACAACGGTTCTAAAAGCAAAATATGGTTGTTGTATTGGATACTCTCCGGAGTTGTTAAAGTGGCGAAATGTGAAATTCGCGTCACTTTGGTGGAAGGACTTATGCTCTTTGGGCCGAATGAGGTCAAGTGATGAAAGTGATTGGTGTGGTGAGATTATTTCCAAGAAGTTGGGAGATGGTGGTGGGACGAGATTTTGGCTTGACAATTGGGTGGGTCCGAAACCGCTTTGTGAATTATTCCCGCGACTTTTTTCGGTTTCAACTCAACCGGAGAAATTTATAAAAGAAATGGGCGAGCGGATGAATGACGGGTGGGTTTGGAGATTGACGTGGAGGAGACGCTTCTTTGCTTGGGAGGATGAGTTGCTTGTACAATTGATGGAACTCATTAGTCAAGTAAATTTTTCTTCTCTCCAAGATAAGTGGGTTTGTGGAATCGGGGTGGATGGAGATTATGTAGTGAAAGATGGATATTGTTTCCTTAGTAACAATTTCCTTCTGAGGTTGGTGAGCTCCGGCGATGTTGGTCCGCTTGTTAAAAAGGTTTGGGAGAGTTTTGCACCAATGAAGGTAACAATATTCTCTTGGCAATTGATGCTTCAAAGGCTACCGACTCGCGCCAATCTTCTTCGAAGAGGTGTGATTCGATCCCCTTCACACGCTCAATGTGTATGGTGCGGTATTGATTTGGAATCGGAAGACCATTTGTTTTCTAAGTGCTGCATCGCGGTGGAGGTGTGGGCTGCGGTTCACTCGTGGCTTGGTGTTTGTACTGCTGCCCCCGGGAATACTCGCCATTCTTTCGCCATTCATTTGGAGTCTATGGTTAGCTAGAAATTCTACCATCTTTGAAGGCAAGCTACCAAAGGTCTATGATATTGTGGAGGCAATTAAAAATAGGTCCCTAGAGTGGTTTATTGCAAGCAAGTATGCTGGTGTGTGTTTGTTCTATGAATGGGAGAAACTTCCTCTCCTTTGTATTCTTAGATAAGTCCCCCTGTTTTCTTGCTGTCACTGTTTGGTTATTTGTAGTGTAGTTTTGCTCTTTTGTTGGTGATATTGGGTGTACTCTAGTACATAGGATTTTATTGTGTGGTATTTGGGTTGAGTACCACGGGTACTTTTTCCCGTTTTGTGGGTCTAGTACTACTTGTACTCGGTTCTCATTTTGATCATTATATAATATATTCATACTTTTGCCGTTAAAAAAAAAAAAAAAAGTCTAAGAGTTTATGACCATCTTAGCCAATAGCACTTAAGTGAGATGGTGAAGGTCTCTTCTAGCTTAACTAAATTTATGAGTTTGATCTTTGGCTTAGCCGCACAGAGGATAACTAGTTTATACAAAAAAAAAACATAAACATGTTTCTTAATTTATGGATCAATTAATAAGTACTATTTAATATTTATAAACCTATCATAATTGTCTATATCAACAAGTGTATCGGTACACATTAAATAAAATGTATACCAAATACAAAATAACAGCAGAAACAAAGTTCACATAATTGTAAAATGACAATATTCGGATAATGCATAAAGATTTGTTTATTACTAATTTAAGAGCAAAATAACAATGATAAATAACCACAAATAAAATCCTATCAAAACTTAATCAAACTCAAAATAACAGCAACCAGTGCCACTAAGATAATATTAGTCAACTCGACCCAGAAATTGATCATATCAAAATCAATAAACAATCTTCATAGAAAAAAATCCTATTAAGAATGAGTTTCCCTCTTTATCTTTGTGTGTAATGGAATTGATTTTGGTAGGTAAAGTTTGGATCACTCAATAAGAGGATTAAGCATCTGTCCCATGAAGAGAATTGTTCCGGAAGAATCTTCTCGAATTGAAAATAAGAAAGGATGGTCAGCTACAAAGTCTATCCCAGGTGAAATAGATCTGCACTTTGAAAGACATACTGTAGCAGCAGTGGCAGCCGCAGCTTCTGTTCCTTTCTCATTTACTTCAATGAAAGACTTGTGAAATATGTTAGAAACATAAAGCGGTTCATCAGAAGGAGAGTCGGCAATTTTTGTCAAACCTCCACGAGAGAAAGGTAAAACCACTCCTAACTTCTTCAACATATCAGGAGTTTCAAAACCAAAAGAAAATTTGAATTTTGGAATTCTAAAGTCATCTACTTTCACTTTTTTGAAAGGAAGCTGGCAGTTTAGTAACTCGGAATTAGAAGCTACCTTCTTAACCAAAGATCGCAAGCCTTTTTTTACATTTGGAAGAAAAATGTACATAGAGAATTGACGCTTATCTTTTCCTTGCTCATATGGAAGACGAAGAACTTTAAAATCATCAAAAACTCTAATAAATTGTTGCTTCTTGCTGGTCATGAAGGGAACTTGGACTGACTTGCCATTCAAAGGGTGAAATTTATAGCGTTTTGTTTTCAAAGCATCAAACATCTCCTTCCATGTTCCTTTAAAGTACAGTGCATTTGCAAAGATGAGTCTAGTTAGGCTATTGACGGAGTCTGGAGAAAGAATTTCTTTAATAAGGCCATTTGTCCCTTTTTCAACCCACATATTCACTTCTTTAATCACTTCAATAGCCTTTAAAACCATATAAAATTGAAAAGTTAGTCACTTCAATAGCCTTGAATATTTTGAATAGAAGAAATTAAACATACTCTTAAAACATCAGTTAGAAAGACCTTTACAAATATGATGTTAGACTCAAATTCAAATTACAAAACCAATTGGTGTTGTAATTATCATTATTAAGTTGTTTCACAAAAGCATATCATAACATATATCTACCTCAATAGTAATAATAACGATGTATTCCCTTCGATCATTTTTACAAGAAATAAAATCTAATTCATTAAGATAATAAACATCACGAAAATAGTTGATTTTATTTGATACTTCTATGAATTTAAAATTATTTTATTTATTACTTAATAATGCATAACACAAACTAAGCTTAAAATTATTAAACATGAAATAAATGTACGACATTGTTTGCGGTGAAAAGAAGAAGATATACAAAGCATACATACCTTGGCAATGAAATCAACGGAGGCCAAAGTGGCCTCATAGTCAGAAGATACGATTTGTTTGAAGGAAGGTTGAAGAGAAAGGGTTTCTTCTACCCACACACCATTGGTAAATGAGAGGCGAGGTCCGCCAGCAGGAGCAGCATCTTTGAGGATGACGGAAACGAGTTGAGAGGAGAAGGAGTTGAGATGATCTATGGATTCAAAATGGAGAAAGTCGAGAAGCTGTTGTTGTGTGGAACCCTCAGAGCCAGCAGCGATGATGCTGAGAATAACTTGTATCGAGGGTGGAGAAAACACAATGTTGTTGTTGGAATTTTCGGATAAGAGATGTTCGGCCATGGTTATTGAAACATTTGTTTGGCTGGTGCTTGATTCATGGAGGAAATTCATAGTTGTTTCGAGTGAAACATTCTTCTTCTTTTGGTTGGTGCTTGATTGATCAGAATTCACTCTTCTCCGTTTTTTGCTTGATTGGCGCTGGAGATCCATTCGTCTATGATTGGAAAATAAAACAACTTCAGAAACTAACAAATAAATCAAAGAAAGAATATCATAACAACAATTTCAAATTTTTTTTTGAAAGAAACAAAAACAACAACAACAATTTCAAGTTACTATTCAAGAAAAGTAGTCAAGTAAAGATAGATTGACTTGCAAAAACAAAGCAGAAACGTAAACAGAATAGAATGGCACACGGAGAGACTAATTAATGGAAAGAAAGAATGCTTTAAATAGAAATAACATGAACTTCTTTTTAGGGTTCAGAATATGTACCGAAACTTTAGGCCCAAGTCAGAATAAATTTTTTTACTTATAAAATATTAAATTTTAATAAAGAGAAAAAAAAAAAATTATAAGCAAAAGATATTTTATTAATAAGAGTACAAGGGGTACTCAACCCATGTAGAATGAGGGATGTCCGAGCCCAAGCCCAGCATCATAGCGAGAAAAACTACTCACCTTTTATGAAGGGTTGCAGAGTTCCGCCGAATCATGTGCTCGAAAGCCACAAAATAAAAACAAACAAAACACAAACAGTAAACAGGTACTGTGGAAACAACAGTCCTGTTATTATATATCCTAAGACCTGCTACCATTAGTACACCTACGATGCAATCTATTATTTATATATTTTTTATAATTGAAATAAATCTATTCACTTTCACGGAGAGCCATTGTTCTTTTTCTGTAGATTTTTCAACTGAATCAGAAACGTTAACTTAAGCATTAAATAAAAAATAAAAACCAGTGAATGAAGTAAATAAAACGAAATCTACTATTTATATTTTTTATAATTGAAATAAGTCTATTCACTTTCACGGAGAGCCATTGTTCTTTTTCTTTAGATTTTTCAACTGAATCAGAAACGTTAACTTAAGCATTAAATAAAAAATAAAAACCAGTGAATGAAGTAAATAAAACGAAATCTACTATTTATATTTTTTATAATTGAAATAAGTCTATTCACTTTCACGGAGAGCCATTGTTCTTTTTCTTTAGATTTTTCAACTGAATCAGAAACGTTAACTTAAGCATTAAATAAAAAATAAAAACCAGTGAATGAAGTAAATAAAACGAAATCAGAAAATAAAGACTTACAAAACTGAAGCAGAGAAAGGAAGCAAAGAGCGATGTGAGTCTTGTATTGTGGTCGCCCTCTCTCTCTTTAAATAGCAATAAGTCGCCTTTAAAATACAAATCTTTGCTACAACCATTACTTGAGGCCCAAGACAAAATATTAACTGATGAGACAAAATCCACTTTTAATGTTTTAAAGATAACAAATATCTTTAACTAAATTCCAAATTGATTCTGAACATTTTGTTGTCTAACAAGTGTTTTTGAGTGGTTATAAGCTAAAACAGATCCATAGAAACAAATGCTAAAAGTTTGACGGGAAATCATGAATCAAGATCAATCTGAGATCATTCTGACAGTCAGACAGTTACTATTCAACTTAATAAATTACTTGTCAATAAGTCCAGAACAAATAAGCACTTTTCTATGGGATATAGAATCAAATCTATACAGGACTTCATCTACTTTGAGCAAGGAATTTATGATCAATCATAAGGCCTCAAATCATAAGACTTACCACTTTGAGCTTTTGGGAAAAACCAAAGATTTGCAAAGCACATGGCCTCATAGATTGAAACTGATATCATGGTTATCTCTCAAAATACCTAGACCAATCACAACATCACAGCAAGAATTTAACACATGGTTAAGGATGTACTTGAAGCCAAGACAAAAGAAAACATTCTTTAATTAAACTAGGCAAGTACAAAACTAGGCCTATGCATACAAGTACCTGTCCAACTGCAATCTAACAGCTCACCACAGTTGTATACAACTCTTATCAAAGCCTCTAATGGATAAGGATCAAGAGGAAAGCTCAATTTACGCTCCAGCTCCATTTTGAGAATGATTCAAGACTGTTTCAAGAATGAACAGTAACAGCTTAGTACACAGTTTTTGCAAAACTGCTCCAACTATCATGTGTACTTTCTGAACCATTTAAAACGGCTATTTTATGTACTTCAAGCTTGGGAAACAAGCATACTACAGCAAGGAACAACTCACACAGCTATTAGCCAAAAATATCAGATCAACATCTTGCACTTTTGAAGCAAGAATGAATTAAGATTATGCAGAGATTATTAGACCTATGCTAAGGGTCTAGCTTGAAGAATTAAACTGAAGTGTAACGGCTATTTTTAGGCCCCAACGGATACATCCTCTACTCAATGCCAATCACCAATCTGCTTCTATAAAAGGAACAAGGAATCAAGCTTAAAATCATCAGTTCTATCAAGCAATTACTACAGCATTTTAAAATACTCTCAGATCTGGTTGTATTAAATTTAATCATTCTCATTCTCTGTTAATCATTTTCAAAAGGATTAGAAAGATCAAATTCTTAAGATAGAGAACATAATGTTTTAAGCAATCTCACTTTGTGTTGAGATTTGTAAAAGCTTAGAACCAAAATCATCATTGATTCTGTGATCTCAAGTCAATAAGTGTTTATTGATTGAGTGCTTAGTCAGGTGTGACTAAGGTGATATCAAGCTTTAAGTGTTTGGAAGAATTTGGTCTTAGGTCTAGATCAAGGTTTGAAATCTGTAATCTTGGATTTGTAACATCAGAAGATTATAGTGGAAAAACTCACAGGTGGTGGGGACTGGATGTAACCCAAAATTTAAGGGTGAACCAGTATAAAATCATTGGTGTTGATTTATTCATTCCTTTACTTTCTTGTTATTTGATTTAAATCTGTTTTTAACCAAATCTGTGTTTTCAAGATCATTCTCAGATTGATCTTAAAACTCTGCTACTCCTTCTTTTCGTTCATTAACATAGTCTGATTTAAATTAAAGTGAAATTTTTAAAAGTTACACAATTCAAACCACCCCCCCCCCCCCCCCCCCCCTTTCTTGTTTAAAAAAAAAATACACATATAATCCTATATAATTTATATTTTGAACCCCCTCATTTTTCTATATTGCACCACTGACCCAATTAAACTCAAAACAATTTTAACTTACTTATTTTCAAATTTTATTCTCTCTTTATTAGGGCTGACAATGAACCTAAACAAGTCGAATAAAGTTTGAGATCAATTTGACAATTAATTCGTTTAACTTGCTTGGTTCATGAACTAAATGAGTCAAACTTAAGCTAAATATTAAGTTTGTTAATTAAATGAGCTGAACTTGAGCTATATATAGTTCGGCTTGTTTGGTTTTGAACTTGGTTCATGAACCAAATTAGTCGAACTTAAGCTAAATATTAAGTTAGTTAATAAAACGAGTTGAACTTGAGCTATATATAGTTCGACTTGTTTGGTTTTTAACTTGGTTAAAGAACCAAATGAATCGAACTTAAGCTAAATATTAAGTTTGTTAATTAAATGAGTTGAACTTGAACTTGAACTATATATAATTCGGCTTGCTACTTCATTAACTACTAGTCCAATTTTTATTTTATTTTTACAATTGAGCCACGCAGAATCGAACATAGCATCTCATGCATACTTATGTTACACAAACCCCTCACCACTAATCAAAGCTTAATCACCGGTTCAATTTTGTTCAAAGTTATTTGTTTTTCTTTTAATTTTTCTTTATATATGTGAGTGTGTTATAACCTCTTTAATATTTCTTTTTTCGGCTGTCCATTCTTTTCTTTTTTTTTCGGAGATCTCTCATCAAAATTGTTTCTTTTGATTTATATATTTTTGGCTTAAATTCCGTTTTGGTCCCCCTATTTTATAAAATGCGTAATTTTAATCGTTCTATTTTACAAAATGCACAATTTTTGTCTCCCTATTTTGTTTTGTGCGATTTTGGTTCCCTATTTTGAAAAATTTAGATATTTGATTCCCCTCTTCATTTAACCTTCAATTTTCATGAGTTGACATATTGTTTAAAGGACATGGCACATGATACATGCTTATATTTAGAAAGAACACGATAAAGAAGAATGAACACGCGTTCTTAAATTTAATTTTAATTTAATTGTTTTGTTTTTTAATTATGTTTTTAATTCAAGAAATAATGAAATATAATTTAAATAATAAATAAAAAATTAAATATGACGTGACAACTCCATAAACATATATCATGTGCAATTTCATATAAAGAATATGTCATGTCATCAAAATTGAAGGATAGATAAATCGGGAACCAAACCTCTTAATTTTCCAAAATAGGGGGATTAAAATTGCGCAAAAAAATAATAAAAGAACCAAAATTGCTCATTTTGAAAAATAGAAAACTCAAAATTGTGCAAAACAAGAGAGATGACCGAAATTGAGCATTTTATAAAATAAGATATCAAAATTATATTTAAGCTTATATCTCTATTATATACATTACGAGATTCCCACAGAGCTCTCTCGTGCATTCTCAAGAAAAAAATCCTACGTGGCATCGTTATAGAAATTCTACTTATGCGGAGCTTTTAGCACGAGGTCTGTGGTTCGAATCTCATTGACAACAATAATTCAATCTCTATTATATACATTACGAGATTCCCACGGAGCTCTCTCATGCATTCTCAAGAAAAAAATCCTACGTGGCAACATTATAGAAATTCTACTTATGCGGAGCTTTTAGCACAAGGTCTGTAGTTCGAATCTCATTGACAACAATAATTCAATTTTTATAATATTATATGGAATTCTACCTTTTTTTTAGAGAAAACTACTTTATTATTAGTATAAGGTCTGTTGTTCGAATCTCATTGACAACAATAATCTAATTTTTATATATATTTTTTTTTTTTGTGTTTTATAATATTTTATTGTTATAGAAAGTTACTATCTTTTTTTAAAAAAAAAAAAAACATATTGTTTGAAAAAAAATGGTTGGATATATACAACTAAACTATAACTTCTCTCTTTTTTTGTTTTTTGACTCAAGCTTTTTTTTTATCTTTTTTTTTTCGAGTTTTTATTATTTTTTGTCATTCAATTAGAGATTCTCTAATATTTATTTATTGTAAAAACTTTATTTTTCTTTGTAGAATCTTCGATATTATATTTTTTTTATGTAGAAAACTTTATTTTTGCGGGGATTGGTATTTTTTTTATTTTAGAAATTCTAATATTATTACATAGGTGAAATTCATTTAAATTTTTTCCAATAATTTTTTTTTGTAGAAATTCAAATATTATGTTTTAATTATTAATATATATTATATTTTAATGACGACAAGTTTATTTAATCCATTAAATATTATATATTTTCTATGTAAAAACTATGTGAACACTTCAACTAAAATTTGATTGAAGATATATTTATCATCCAATCATTCAATTACATGTTATATTTATATATATATATATATATGTATTTATAGAGAGAGAGAGATAAAGAGAATCTCTAAAATAATGTAGAATAGGAAATAGAGAGCACTTCCCACCACACTATTAAAATTATACCTTGACTAAATATGTCTAAATTTTATCTAACACGATGAAAAGTGATCCTTTTAATAAAAAAACGTTCATAGATAATAGTGAGAACTAAATACGAAAATTTTATTGATATTCATTAAAAAATAATAAAGAATTAACAACTATTTTTTGTTCATAGAGTGGCTAGAGTTCTGTAACGGACACATTGAATAATGAAAATTTGAATTTCAAGTGTGGATCCATATTTTTATATTTTATCATGGGGATTACTTATTCAAAATTTGATCTAACACGATGAAAGTGATTCTCATGATGAAAAGTTTGTGTATATGATAATGAAAACTGAGTATGTGGATTTTATTGATATATATATATATAGTCATGATCCGTTGACACCAAATAGTTTGACACCAAATCTTACACCTCTCAATAATGTCTTAATCGATATAAATTTTATAAAATCCACCGTTAGATTGAAAGTTTATATCATATAGATCATTTACGTAAAATTTCAGAAAAATCCAAAATCATTTGATATGTTATTGAGGTACGTCAAAGTTAACGGTTTGCGTCATTTTTTAAATGCCGTTGATCTTTATATGTCTCAATAGCACATCAAATGATTTTAGATTTTTCTGAAACTTTACATAAATGATCTATATGATATAAACTTTCAATCCAACGGTGAAATTTATAAAATTTATATCGGTTAAGACATTATTGAGAGGTGTAAGATTTGGTGTCAAACTATTCGATGTCAACGGATCCTGACTCATATATATATATATATATATATATAGAGAGAGAGAGAGAGAGAGAGAGAGAGAGAAATCTATTAGTGTTGGAGAAATAAGAAACGGGAAAAACTTCTAACCCCAACTTTTAAAAATACATATTGACGAATTAAAATTTTAATTTCGACGGTAGGAGTTATCCATATTTTTATATTTTATCATGGTGATTACTTATTCAAAATTTTATCTAGCACGATGAAACATGATACTCATGATGAAAAGTGAATGAATATGATAGTGACAACTGAACACGAGAATTTTATTGATATTTATTAAAAAAAATATAGAATTAACAACTTTTTTTGTTGATAAGGCTCTATAGATCTGTAATAGTGGCGATAGAGAGATATAAATAGAGAGAGAGAGAGAGAGAGAATCTTTCAGTTGTGTAGAATGGAAAACGAGAAACACTTCCCACCCGACTATTAAAAATACCATTCACTAATTAAAATTTGAATTCTGACTGCGGGGCATATCCATATTTTCATATTTCATATTTTATCACGAGGATCCCTTATTCAAAATTTTATTTAGCACGATGAAAATTGGTTCGCCATGAAGAAAAGTGTATGTAGAAGATAGTGATAAATTAATGAGCACAAGAATTTTATTGATAGTCATTATAAAAATAATATAGAATTAACAACTATTTGTTGTTGATGAAACGAAGATGAGAGAGAGATAGAAATAAACAATGAGAAACGGGAAACATTTATCATTCACTACTAGAAAACATGTGTTTAGCAACCGATTTAGCAACCGATTTTCATCAAAATCGGTTGCTAATTCAATTAGTGACCGATTTAGCAACCAATTAAAATCAGTAGCAAAAACCTTGGTCGTTGATCTGTAGTGACCAAATTAGCAACCGATTTTGTAGCAACCGATTAGCAACTGAATTTTGAGACCAAATTAGCGACCAATTGCAGCAACTAATTTAGAGACCGAAATCATACAACGGTTTAGAGACAGAGTTTGCGACACATTGTACGACGCTATTAGCAACCGATTTAGTGACTGGTTTTGGTACCAATTTTAGCGACCAAATTAGAGACTAAATTTATTCAATTTCCAAACAAATTAGTCGCTTATTCGGTCACTGATTTCAATTTTTAAAAAAAAAAAATTATATCCCCAGTAATATATATATATATATATATATATATATATATATATATATATATAACATAAACATAACAAACACATTAGTAAATTAAATACTTATAAAGCTCTGCTTAATCAAAGATTATATATAAAAATTACAACAAAAACGGTGGAAATCAGGAATCACACAATTGGTAACATAGGAATAATACATACATACATAGTTATATCTATATAAAGCTTAGTTTTTTCATTCTAATACACTTTCTGTAACTCTATAAGAGACTCCAGCACCTTTAAAGTAAGTTTCCTATCATGCAGCAGAAAGTTTAACAATGTGGTGGTTTTCCTAAACTATTTTGCATGCCCTTTTGTCTTTGACTCATTTTCTAGCAAAAAATTGAAAAAAAAATTAATCAATCCAACATGCAAATAGAAGAAAAAAACAGAGCAAGCTAGCAATAGTAAATAATTACGTTGCTATGAGATAATCCAAAATTTACTATATGCATCAAGTGAAATTTTACCTTTACATAGAGAATTTTCAGTGATTTCAACAAACTTCTTTTCTTCTCTCTCTTAGTAAACCCAGGCTGAGTATTTATTGCAAATAAGATTCTGGCAATGAAAAATCATAAAACAAAAACTCTTCAAATCCAAATACAATTTGCATTTAAAGTAATCAATATATGAATTACAGAGCATGTGAATGCATTACTAAGCACTGATAAACAGTGAGATGGAAAAACATAATATATGCATGTACACATGTGCGTGTGAGAGATTGAAAACAAATATGCAGCATAAAGTTCTAAGGCTAAGCAACATAGAAAAGCAATCACTCCATTATGGAAGGAACTTCAAGTTGTCAACATAGTACAACATAAAATGCCAATATTTAAAGTCAAATGGAGATAGGTTTAAAGCAATTACTTCAGGACCAAATGGAAAGCTTTTGAAGAAAACACAAGATAATATGCCACCAGATAAATTATAAACATTCAACAACATATACACAAAGGACATGTCAATCAACCAATACCATAGTAAAATTTTAAGATATAAAGCTACAATGGCATAGATTACTATAAGCATTAAGTAGAACCATATCCAACAATGGCATAAAACCAACCATACCCATCAACATTGGCATAGCTATAAACATTAAGTAGAATATAACCAAATTATTGTCATCAAATTTAAGTGGCCTGCATAATATAGTAAATTATGTTGATTAGAATAAAATATATACCTCTGTAGGACAAACAAATCTAGTATTTTTGCATAACCAAATAGCTTTAGAGATGCATAATGAAATCAGTATTCTGCAAGAGAACCAATAACCAAATAGCTTTAGAGAATACAAAGAACTGTAACTATAATTTGACATCAGTACATTAGATTGACTAATTCCACAACAATATCGAAATTGAGTTGCTATATTCAAATTGGTCAAATTGACTTGCATATTATATCTCCAACTTCTTAATTAACATGTCTTCACAAAGGCACGGCATGCACACCACTTATTTCATTAGATTTACCTCCCTAGTACTTATCTCCTTTAACATGCATTATTGCATGCTGATTAAAAAAATACACAACTACAATCACCACCCGAAAAATTAAAACAGTGCAAGAATAGGTTGACAAAATTGTAGGCTTAAAATTTCAGTTATTAACCTCTTGCATTTGAGGCCTCATTCTCAATACTTAATGATCAAAGGTTAAAGTCCAAACCTCCCCTTTTTGTATAAAAGCTACAATGATATGATTGTTCACCTTGACTTTACATAAACCTGAAAAAGGGGAGCAAAGAAGAAGCTACATATATAAGTAAAAAGAAGCAAGCTCAAGAACAATTCATTGGTCAACAACTCATTAGTCAATAATTTCAGAAGCAAGTCTATATGCAATTACGCAACTATAATTGTGACAATATAGCTCAAAAATTGAAAACTTTAATTCTCAAATGCAAATTTCAACTCATAGTCAAGATACAGGGCATGCACATGTTATTCTATTGCATTTTTTCTTCATAGTGATTGACAAGCTTTACACATATAGTACTTCTAAGACAAACCTTTGAGCTATTAGAACATCTTACTACATATTTTTTTCTCACAAACATAACCAATTTATTTCCTAACACGCGTATATCAACTCAAGATCCATTTTGTAACCAATGAGGCCAAGTCCTTATTTATCCACTGAACCCCTTAAAATTGTTTCTAATAGAATGATACAACAAAAGATTTCATTAATTTCATAAACAAAACTACTTTTTTCCATTCAATCCCCACCCCCTCTTTTTTTAAACGAAACATTAAATCAATTTCCACATTATGAATACACATGTAAATTTATACCTTCACATTATTAATAATTGAAATGATACATAATGTAAATCAAGTTTTTGAATGTGTAGTGATCTATTTTCATTCCAAAGAAGTATACATACTTGAACAAATTAGAAAAGCTCCCCAAATGCAAAAGTTTAGTGAAGAAGATATCAGGTCAACAACTTTTAATGCAAAAGAAACCCAAAAGTCTAGACTGCAAATTTAAAATTAAAAATCAAAGAAGAATAAGAGAAATTCAAATACCTGAAGAACGAGTTCTGACGAGACGAGGTTCAATTGCGATGAATGATGGTGAACGATGGAGACACGATGAAGAGTTTCTGGGTTCAACAAACTCTAGAACCATGGGGAAGATGATTTTAGGGTTTTAACGAGTTCTGGGTTCTGGTTCCAACGAGTTGAGCTTCTGGGTTTTAGGGTTTCATTGATTGAGATTGAGTGACGTTGGAAGAGAAGAGTAAGGGTTTTTGGGTTCAATCGGTTGAGGAGAAAGATGGAGACTGAGTGAGGGTGGGTGAATAATGACGAAGGGTTTTTGGTTTCAATCGATTGAGTTAGAAGAAGAAGAAGAGGGTTCTGGGTTTGGAATTTTTGAAAAAATTTGATTGAGTGATGTGGGAGAAGAAACTGAGTGAAGAAGAAAAGGATAGTGGGTTCGTATAAAAAGAACATATGATGAGGGTTTTGGGTATATGAATTTTTGTTTTAAAAATATATTTGAATTATAAAATATTTTAATTATTAAAAAATAGCATAAATAAAAAAATGTTAATGGGAACTAGTGCCAAAAAATAAACACGTTTACGTTGAATTTTTTATCGCTATTTATCGGTCTCCAATTTGGTCTCTATAGCAACCGATTTAGCGACCGAAATGTTTGTGGATTTGACAATCAAAATAACGGTCACTAATTCAGTCTCTAAAAGCAACCGAAATATTGGTCTCTAATTATCGGTCTCTATTTCGGTCTCTATAATATATTAGCAACCAATTCAGCGACCAATTTTTTTTAAAGTTTACTTTCAAAATATCGGTCTCTAAATCGGTCTCTATAGTGACCAAAATTTTTCGGTCTCTAAATCGATTGCTAAAAGCGAGTTTTCTAGTAGTGATTCTACTATTAAAAATATACATTGACTAATTAAAATTAAAATTCCGACTACGGGAGTTTTTTTTTATATTTTGTGTTTATCTGGCTTTCACTATATTACATCCAACTGAAAAAATCTATGGGAATTGAAACCAAAAATAAATTAATATAATTTTAATTTTTTTATAATCAATGGATGTTTTTATAACTCTAATTTTAAGCTTTTCATAAACCTTCGTTCAAATTTTTTTCGGAATGCTAATTTATCAATGTGAGTGGAGATTCATATATAAATGTTTCCATTTTACGCTCACACGTGAAAATTGCTTCTTTGTGGACAATGATAAAAAAAAGTTTGAGAATGAGAACATGGTCAAAATATGTTAATATTCATTTGAAAAATAATATAAAATTTAAAATTATTTTTTGTTGACGGAGTCCCTGTAGAGATGTGAGAGAGGGAGGAATAGAGAATCTCATAGTGTTGTTGAACGGGGAATGAGGGAGTATTTCCCACCCCACTATATCTATGCCCATGTAACATATTTAAATTAAACATATAGGCAACATTCAAAATAATATAAAATGAAAAATGGCATAGACAACATGCAAAAGAAAAAAAGAACATAAGCAAATAAATATCATTAAAAAATAAAAATTATCCTGTGGGAGAGATGTCGAAATAGTGAGAGAGAGAGAGAGAGAGAGAGAGAGAGATAGAACTTTCATGGGTGTAGAATGAGAAACATGGAACACTTTCGACCCCACTATTAAAAATGTACCTAGACTAATTAAATTTTCAGAACAAAGTTTATAATTATTTTATATTTAAAGGGTCACTATATAGTCCCGTGGATGAAAATGAGAGAAAGAATCTATCTATCAACAGTGTAGAACGGGAAGCGTAATAATATTCTTCATCTCGCTCTATTTTATAACATCTTTAAATCTATATAATTCAAAAATTATCTCAATTTTTATCATAGAATTTTAAACCAAATTGCTCAAATAATATTACAAAATAAACATAAATAATATTAAAAAAGAAAATTATCTCGTGCACGGCACGGGCTAACATACTAGTTTTTTATAAACCCTAAGCCGTTAGAAAAAACACAGGAGGGTTGAACACACGGAAGGGAAAAGATCCATATATTTCCATATTTTTGGTGTGGTTTTTTGTTTTATTTTTTGAAATTTTCAATTAATATTTTTTTAAGACAGTTAAAAAATTATTCTCCATCAATAGTACAGAAAAGATAAATTAAAAAATTGAAAATAAAAAAAATATTATTAATAGTATGAAAAATATAAATAAATAATTCAAAATAAATTAGAGTAATAAAGAGTTAAATAAAAAGTAACATTATGTTACATTGATTATATAAAAAGACTTATAATTTGAGACGGATGGAATAAAAGTGTAAGTTAATAAATGAATTGATATTGTACGAATCGTGCTATATATATTTTGTAAAAAAAGATTTAGAAATTAATCTAAAAACGTACGCAATGGTGTAATTTTTTTGGATGTGCCATCGGTGTATAAAATTAATCTCAATTATAAATTTGCTAGTAAATTTTAGTAATTTAAAAATATTAACTTACATAAATATTTTGCATAATCTTTAATCTATTCAAAGATATATTTTTGAGTTAATTTCAAGGGTTTAATCTACTAATTTCAAGGGTTTAATCTACTAATAGATATACATTTTGCACAGATTTGAGTCTTGCATCCTTAAAAGTGGTAAATATAAATATATTTGTAAATTTTGAGCGTTATTCGGTCGCTCTAAATTTATTTTTAAAAAATATATCATAATTTATCCAAAATATATACATTGTTGGAAATTTACTCAATATCGTATCATTTTTTTTTTGTTAAGTAGTCTAGTGGTTTAAAATTTCACCCTTAAAAGAAATAAATGGGATGCAAAGGGTTCGAACTCCATTCTCTTGCATATATAATGCAAAATCCTGCCAACTGAGTTAAACTCACGAGAGTCAATATCTCATCGTTGTACATCACAACAATTACAACAAAAATTCAATTGTACTCTTAATATTTGTAAATATTTTATTTATCTAATACTGTACACAGGAAAATTTGGAAAAATCAAATATTGAGTTGTTTGGAATTTATTAGTTTTTTGGAACATAAAAACAATTCTACAATATTAATTAAGTTATGTGCTTATCAAGTCTAAGTTTTCTTTTTTACCAAAGAAATTGGTATCATTTCATTGAAAACGATGTCTTCGGTCTCCAACTCCAAGTCCACTAATGTGGAACATGATAGAAAACTTGGTGACTAGTCATGGATAGGGTTGCCTTTCCTAATGCGTGAGTCACTATTGGCTTGTCTCTCTGAAAAATTATACGAAAGTTTTCGGCATTTTAAACAATATCACAAGACTTCATAATAGTGCCTATAGCTAAAATACATGAGTTTTTTGCAACGGAAAAAGAGTAATTGAATATTGTGTGTGATAAACGTGCTGATGAATAAATAATTTTGTATCTATACATAATTTTCGTAACCGATTATTAGTTATTTTTGTTTTATTAATGTTTATCCATTTTCTCTTTTTTGACAGATCTCAATTTTTTTTTTAAACACATGACGTGTCACATTCATTAATTGATGTGGCAACATAATATTGGTTTAAAAATTGATTATTTAAGTTTTTATCATAGCCGTTGATATAATTTTTTTTTTCCAAGTGTCAAAATCTAGACCATTCATATTAGGGTTAGGGTTTAGAGTGCCTCTAGTTACTCTCGTTTTATTATATTAAGATTAAGATAAGATTAAGATTTCCAAGCCCGCGAATTCTCCCTCTTTTTTTTGGTGATTCCCTCTCCCTTTTTTTTGTTTAAAGAAAAAATAAATAAAAAATATATTTCCTTTTGAAACTCAAACAAGCAAAACGAAGAGAAACAAACCCTCATCGCCGTCAACCTGTTCTTCTTCATCACTCATGACCATCGATTGACCTTCAACGAATTCGCAAAATCCCTTTTCCATTGATCGATTCTCGAATCAACGAAAAACATCGATTTTCTCTAGAATCAATGAAAACCTAAACCCAACTGTTCCTGATAGAACACTAGGGGGTGTATATTTGCTAGAGGTTAAGGTTATGCAATGGTATGAGATAGTGATATTGCTTGAGTTTTTCATTGCCTTGAGGTTGTATTTATAGGCCTATAGTGGAGCCAAGTTAATTGAATAACTCCCCATGATCCCATGATCCCATGGTCTCTATTTTTGGGGAAGGTGGGGTGATGATGGAGTAGTGGAGTAGTGGAGAGTAGTGGGTGAATTCAGCCTATGTGGAGTAGTGGACTAGTTTTTATGACATAGTCTTTTTGGGCCTCCTCTAACTTAGGTGAGTGGCCCAATTGAGTGTGTTGGGCTTAGGTGAATAGTACCCCGGTATTTTGTCCGGTACACAGCCCCCCAAGCATGAGGCCTGTAAGGGCGAAATGCTTAAGGTAGCAACCATGGTTGACACATTTGTTTTCATCTAGTCTTCAAAGGTGAGACAATTTTTACTCTTATTGGCGAGACGGCGTTTTAATGTAACTCTAGATCGGCCCGAACGAATAACATCATTTCTACTATAACCATAACTTTTGGCGAGACGACTTTAATTGTAATATTCAGAGTTGGAGATTTGTTTAAAATTTCGCCAAGTAATAAGTGATGGCAAGGTCACCTTAACTTATAATGGTCATCACGCAACCAAAGTTGTAGTAATTCTTAGCTTTAGACCCTTTTTTGAGTTGTTGATGACGCTTTATCTTTTGACATCTTCTCTCAAACGTCGTTTTATCAATTGGAGCTTTATCGTTGAGTTTATTAAGTCGTGCCTTTCATTAGGTCGCCACAACATTTCATAGCATTAGTTACGTTCCTTTAGCTTTATTGACTATGATCTTTCATTAGGTCGCCACACCATTCCATAGCATTTATTGGCTTATGACCTTTCATTAGGTCGCCATAACATTCAATAGCATTTATTGGCTCACACATTTTCTTTTTCTTTTTGCTCGCGTGCCTTAGTACGTTGGCGTTGGCTTTTCTTTGCTTCTTTGGTGAGATTATTTGGGCGTTTCGCTTTGACTCGCCTGATGATTTCTTGAATGAATCGTTGGCGATGCCCTTGTGCTCACATGATGGCGATGATAATTTTGCACGTCAATGTCGTAGTCTTATATGGCGGCCTTGATAATTTTGCACACCAACGCCGTAGTCTTACATGGTGGCCATGATGATATGCACATCAACGCCGTAGTCTAACATGATGGCTTTAATAATTTTGCACGCCAATGCCGTAGTCTTATATGGCGGCCTTGATAATTTTGCACACAAACGCCGTAGTCTTACATGGTGGCCATGATGATATGCACATCAACGCCGTAGTCTAACATGATGGCTTTAATAATTTTGCACGCCAATGTCGTAGTCTTATATGGCGGCCTTGATAATTTTGCACATCTTGGTTTTCTTCTCGCCTTTAGTTGGTTTTCTGCTTGCCTTACGTCTGGTGGCATTTAATTTATTTAGGTCGCCTTCGTCGCTTTGTCTATTTGTATCACATGACGCTTGGTCTTTTGGCGTTGTATCTCTAGTGACGCTTTATCAAACAGAGTTCTTGCGGTGAGTTTATCAATTTGTACCTGGTTATGAGCATTCAAGTGTGCAAATGATTTGATATAGTCTTCATTTGTGTAATCAATTCCAATGTCACGCTTGAGATAATGATAAGCAAAGTTGTAACACTGAATTGTCTATGAATTGGTCTCGTTATTCTCGAGGAAAGTTGAGTCATTGCCCATATACAAACATAAGACATGTTAGGAAATATAAAAAACATAGAGCCGTAAAATATTTTCACTTCCTTTCATAAGGTCGGGACGAAGATCGAAGCTTTTATAGAACCACAACTATATATTTAGCATATTGTATGTCTTATAATATCCCATAAGTGCTTATAATTTTCATAGTCACAGAATGAGCTGCAAGATTCTATATGAAAAGATTATTTTATAATTTGCACAGTCCTCTATTTTTGGTAAGTAGACAATACTGCAAGACTATATTATGCAACGTTTCAAACAGTTTCCTATTCCAATTGAATTGCTAATTTTAATCACCACAGATGCAAACAGGATTTTTATAATTAAATGGGAAAACAAAATTGCAATTGAAAAGCATATATGAATAAACCCATGGGAAATTCACAGGAACTTTGTAACGATGACACCTGGTTTAAGTGCGTTCAAGTTGGCAAACGATCTGATAATGCTTCCCTTTGTCCGCCTCGTTTTTTATGATCGCCTCTTGAAAGAGTGTTGCGCTCCAAATATTTTGCACATGTAAGAAAAAAGGACAAGCAACATTATGACAAATGGAATTAGAGATATATCAGAATCATAATTACTAAATTGTTTATCACTTAATTTATTTTTGAAATGGCGGTATAATCAAAATGGTCGCCTGAAAACAATCATATAGAATGAAGGTAAACAATACTCGCGTCTAACAATATATTTGCTGACGTGACTATATAAAGGGATCATGTAAGTATAGCTGCTAAAGACGCTTCAACCATAATAATATAATTACTCACAGTTCGCGATATCGCCTCAGCAAAAACTGTTCAACCAGTCTTGACTTATTACTATTACTATAGTTATTATTTTTTGGATCAATATTAAGCACAATTACATTATCTGCTTGGCCTTCACTGAATTGACACTATCACATAAACATACATGATTAACTAGCACTGATATCTTTTGAATTGTCATTAGCTTTGCAAGGATCTTCTCATTTTCTTTTAGATGAAAACCAGTCACAGCAACCTAAGTAGTAATACTAAATAATAAAACTATAACATTATAATATGTTATTGAATTGATCAAACATGCTAGAATTATAGGAATCTGTGACGTAAGTTGGAAGAATAGAAATCATTAAGCAACTGCAGATGGTAGCATAATAGATAACTCTATAATTTGAACATTTCGGATTATAATTTGCAGATTTTATTTTGATAAAAGGCGGCAACGTACAAGGTTGATATGTGAATTTGCAAAATATTATAATATGGAAGCTAAACTGTAACTAGGCAATTTGGTGTAGATGTACGAAGAGGAGTATCCTGTTTTTAGGATTAATTAGAGATAAGGATTACTAGAAACAATTAATGTTATATCAATTTGTATGCATTCAAGCACCAATTCTCACTTATGTTATAAACTGATGACATATACACACACAACATGTTATCAAAGTCAAACCTATGAAAACTGTAAATGGTAGGATAAAGGGAAAGAACATTAACACCTGGATCGGAAGTCGTCTAGCAACAAAAAGATTGACGGTGAGGCTGAAATACTTGTAATCGTCGCCAGTTCCTCCTGCGACGTCAGCAAAGACGCCGCATTCCACTTCGCTTCATCGGGTATTAGTCGTTGCTGATACTAGTACTAGGCCAGCTACTCCAAAAGCCATAACCAACTCCGCCGACGTTTCCGATATAGCTGGTGAAGCCTTCCAGTCGCCGGTTCACATCTTAGTCGATTTAGCCGATGTTGTCGTTTCCTTTTCAGATGAAATGACCGTGACCGGTTATCGAGGAGGAGTATGATTTTAATGGCGATGATGCCCATGTTTGAAAGACGGCGAAAGAGATCGCAACACCGACAATTGACAGCAAGATGGCAGCATCGGATGGCAATGACAACTCGGCAGGATGTCACGTCATTGATCAAACAAAACCACACATGAAAATACCATATTAAAATAGAAACTATAGATGAGTGAACCAAATTAAAATGAGTTAAGCAATATAACATATTGATTTGTTTTTTACAGTAAAGTCAGACATATAACAAAACTCAACCGGCTTCTTCGCTTTAGGATTACCCTGCCAAAATGAGAGTTCATGTATTGATTTATAAAAATACTCCATTATCAACTTGTGATGAATCAGTGTTATATTTCAGCATAGTGGAGACATTTCAGTTTGACTTGCAGAATAATTTAAAAATGCTTTCAATAGTAAAGAGAAATAATTGGATCCTGCTACTTATTTGGATTGAGTCGGTTCCTTGGAAAACACCAAGTACTGACATGAGGTTGAATTTCAGACATGTTTTCTTCGCTATTTTTCTTATATTCATGCTTTAGTACGAGATCTTTACTAGTTAATACGGATGATAATCATAGTGATAAACCTCAAGAAAACCAAGAGCACCTAAACACTGACTAGCTAATAACAAGTATATCAACAAATCAAAGTATATTTTCCTTATTAAACTTGGATCACCTTATAACTATATGTGTATAACAATCAACAACAAAGTCAATTACAAAAGAAACATAACAAAATAACTCTTGGAATAAGTTGGGGATGAGGACTGTGGCAGGACTTGTTTCATGTGTCTAAGTCTTACATATACAATCAAATTATATAACCTAATAGTATAGTACTCAATTTGATCTTTGAAATATAAGATCGTATTGAATTAGTCTCTCTGCATTGTCAAGTTGATATTGATTATATTAAATTAAACATGAATTAATATTAATTTGTCACTATTTCGTTTCATGAAAAAACAATGACAGCTTATAACAACAAAGATAAAAACGCCACACAAGATGTACAAGGAGGTGTCAAAAAGAGAAGAAATATGATTTTACTCATTTAGTTCCTTTTGTATGGATAGTTTATGTCAGAGGAAAATATCGGGGCACCAACAATCAATCCGAAATCAATTTTCTATTTTAAAGAATCGAGAGGGTTATCGACAAGATAATAGGGATGTCGTAGGTTCTTAACTCAGAGAAGAACTGTAAAATAAAGGAAAAAACTTATCTGTCTTAAAGTTGATGTCTTGGGTTGGACGAACAAGAGTTCTCCATGGAGTAAAACTTGAATTTTATAATGATCTGGGCTAACGAAACTTGTTTTCTTTTCATGCTCGCCCCTGCTCCTCTGAACCCTTCCTATTCATTCTCTGTCTCTATTGTTATCGTTATCGCCACCACCAACGATTCGCCGTCAGATCGCCGCTGACTCTTCGCCAGGAAGGCTGTTATCTCGTCCCGCCATGGAGGCTTCGACCGCCATCGAATCGCCGTTACTGGCTTGCCACCACCAACGATTCGATATCGCCGTTACCTTCTGAGTTCATCGCATCGCAGCCGTGGTGATGTTGCTACCTTCATCATGTTACACCAATATCGAAGACGTTTGTTGACGATGAATGCATGAATCGGCAGAGTAGGTGACGGTTCTGTGATTTTTGTGTTGTTGCCATTTCATAAAGCCTTTCGCCATGTCTCAACTCTTCTGTGCCGTCTGTATTGTTCATATGTGTGGCCGGGAAAGTTTTACCGCGGCCCCACGGTGGGCGCCAAATGTTCCTGATAGAACACTAGGGGGTGTATATTTGCTAGAGGTTAAGGTTATGCAATGGTATGAGATAGTGATATTGCTTGAGTTTTTCATTGCCTTGGGGTTGTATTTATAGGCCTATAGTGGAGCCAAGTTAATTGAATAACTCCCCATGATCCCATGATCCCATGGTCTCTATTTTTGGGGAAGGTGGGGTGATGATGGAGTAGTGGAGTAGTGGAGAGTAGTGGGTGAATTCAGCCTATGTGGAGTAGTGGACTAGTTTTTATGACATAGTCTTTTTGGGCCTCCTCTAACTTAGGTGAGTGGCCCAATTGAGTGTGTTGGGCTTAGGTGAATAGTACCCCGGTATTTTGTCTGGTACACCAACTTCTCCATGATTCTTCACTCTTCTCCAACAAAACTGAAACCCAAACCCAACTTTTCACCAATGTTTCTCTCGAATTTTCAATCGAATCAAATTTGTGCCCTAGCTTCTTATCTTCAAGCGAACGTTTGTCTCGCCATTTGGTCAGTTACCTTTCATTTTCTTCTTTCGAAAACCTTTTTGTTGATTTGCAATTTTGATTTGGTCCATTTTATTGTTAGAATGTATGTTAGAAATATCAATTTTATGGTTCCCCAATTTTACACAAACATTAATCGCATCTGTTTTATGATAATTTCATATCTATTTTTTGTTTTGCCTATGTACTAAGTTTGTACTGCTTCTTATTTGAGTTTAGAAATTGTTTTAGTCTGATTGATCTTGGGGTTTCTGCTTGTGGTTGTTTTATTGAGTTTGATTTCTGGTTTTTTGTTCTTCCGCACCAATTTTGAGTTTGATTTTGGGTTTATATTGTTCCGGTCTTTCATTTTATTTTGTATAGTGCTTTTATTTTTATACTTTTTAAATTGTGTAGTTTGGTTTTGAATATATATGGTGGTATCATAAGGTACTATGGTGTTATTTGTTGTTATTTTGTTATATTGTGTTTTTAGGTTCAGATTTGATTAATTACTGACTTTAGATTCTTTTGTTGTTAATGTTTTTCTTCTTCCAAGTGTTTGGGTTGCTACTATACCAATTTTTTCCTCCTTTATAGCCATGAACTGATAGACCCTCTGCAAAGCTTATAAGCATTTGAATGTTTGTTTCATAGTTCTGAGCAGAACTGAAATCTAAAACATAATTCAGTCTTGGGGAAGGCAATAATGGATGTTTTAGCTGCAAACCCATCACTAGTATTTCTCTGGCATTGAAAAATGTATGGAGCAAATAGTAATATCTTACTCTTCTTGCTCTGACAATGGCACATATAGAGGATTTAGATGACACCAATCAAATTTTGAAGTGAAAAAATCTATACCGAAGATTCTGAGCTGTTCAGTGAAGCGAATTTCTTAGAATTAAACTACCCTATATCTTGAATTCTCTTCTGACTATAAACCATTTTCTTTGTTAATTAACTTGTAGGATGTTGAGGATGAATCAATTGGTGTTAAAACACAGCTCAAGGACGAGGAGGTACCCGCTTGAAGAGAAACCGTTAAGCAGAAGTGCACAATCTATGTGAAAGGGTGAGTAAGAGTAAGTAAGATCATCATCCATTTGCGCCTTTTAAAAAAGTAGAAATAAAAAGTTTCCATCTTATGTATGCTTAGCAATATTATTTCTGGTTTATTTAATTATAAATTTATGTGATTCACTCATGCAGAGACGACGAGACAAGATCACTAAGACGATATATGTGTTGCAAGATATCATACTGAATTGCAATGAGGTTGACATATTTTTCTTCACTTTTTCTATGACATGAGAAAGTTTATATTGCCTATAGAATAGTGATTCTCACTCAGGATTTAAGCTTCGATATCATCTCTGCTGTTTCTTTTTTGGTGAAGGCCGGTTGCGAGTCTGGAGTTATGTTTCTGATCGGGAGTATCTAATTGGTTCAGTTCTGATGCTAGCAACTATATCAATATGCTGCTTTGTTCTCAAGTTCCCTGGTATGTGTTGTGGTGTACACGGTTTGGGAGGATAATATTATTGTACATTAGTATGTTCATTTGGAGTTTTGCTCTTGAACACGTTTATTTGTTTGACTGATATGACTTTTGTTTTGCTATGTGTCATGTGTGATTCATAAGTGTGAGTTGCACTTTTCAGTTGATGTTCACTATTTGACAATATTATGTCATATACTTCTCCTTATTGTTGTTCGTAGAACCTATCCTTTCCATGTAGATCATTATTTATTAGGTCATTTTGTTGGCTTTGAATAAATGAGAGGTGGGATTATTAGAGCTGGAAACAGGATGATCAGGTCATTTTATGAATCTTTTTATATGAAGTCATGGATGCAAGATGATTTAGCCTCAATTGTTTTCTAGGAATAAGATCTTTTTGAGTCTTAATGGATCATATAATTTGAGTACTTGTAGTGGAAAGTTATTAAGTGTCAACCCATAAATTTTCAATTGTTGTTGAATAGATTCAGTCAAAGTTTCATCAGAATATATATATAATTTAGTCTAGATACTTTGTAATGTCTTGATATTGGAGATGAAGAGTATGTTCAGCTAAGTTGCCTCAAAAGGATGCATTCTTTAATCAATTTTCTACATTGGCTCATGCAACAGGTTTGGTTTTATGCAACTTTGAATTGTTGTGTACCTTATTTTATTTACTTTGTTGCATTCTTTAATCAAGTTCCAACAATGGCCTATGCATTCCACTTCAATTTGGTTCTGCCCATTGTGTCGTAAACAAAGGTTAAAGAAGAACTTTTCGTCTGCTCTTTTTCATTAATATTGTAATTGTGATCAATGTGGGTTTGGCTCATTAGGTCGAGAGAAACAGATCCACCATATTTAAACCCCACCACTTCCAGGCCCCACATGTTGTTCCTCATCGAAATCCAACCACATGTTGCACAAACAACTCGCCCAGGCAGAAACTCAAATATGCTAGAGAGAAAAACAGCTGACAAACTCAATTGAAGGAGGCCAAAACAGTTAACTGTTAGATTTAAGCTTGACATCATGTTTAGGCTTTCACTTTTAACCCATAAAACTAACTTATGTGACCAGGTAGAGGAAATCCAACACGTGTAACTTAGTTTCTTATTTCTCCAGTAAAATCGTCAAAGATTGGCTAGCCAAGTGATTTGATAAGCTAGCACGTTAATGCAAGTGTTTGTGATGTTGCTGCTATTTTATTTTGACCAATTGGATTGGATTTAACTAATTCTGGAAGCATCACTTGTTTCTTATTATTATGGGAACTAAGTTGTCAACTAACAATATATATGTACTTGGGCTTGCAGGTTATGGAAAAATTGCATTATATTGTCTTGTAAAGAAGAGAAAGCAATTTCACTCTTCATGTTGGAGTTCCAATCAAAATATTTGATACTTTAGGGGATGAGAATTAAAGCTCAGGGAATGTATATACAACATGGTTTAAGTAGAAAGTTATCCATGTAATCTTAGTTAAGATGTAGTATATGGAATGAAATTACAAGTTAGAATTCAGCTTTTTTTTATAATAGAATTTAGCTTTATGTATTGTTTGGAGTGGAATTATTTGATGTAATAATGATAAAAATGAATATTATAAGTAATTTAAATTATATTATTGGAACTTTTTATAAATCTTGTTATAACAAAGTTGATATAATTGCATTAAGTAAATTTGATAATATAAAGTTTTTTTTAATAGAAAATATAATAGGCAACGGTTTTACAGCGTGGTTTAAATACAATTGTGATCTAAAATTTGCTTATAAAACCGTAGCCTAAATATAAAGACAACGGTTTTACAAGTGTAGTCTAAAAACAAACCGTTGCTTTAACTGGATGAGAAAACCGTCGCCTTTTCCATAGTTGAGCAACGGTTTTAGTGTTTCGTGGGCTAAAGTGAAAAAACCGTTGCCTGTTCGAATAGGCAACGGCGGTATATCCCATGCCTGGAAAACCGTTGCTTATACACTTAGGCAACGGTTTTTGTTCTTTTAGCCACGGTTTTTAGTTGTTGCAGAAAGTGGAAAATGTTGTAGTGAAAGAGCCCGTTCTCCCACAACAATTGAGATTTGGGAGGTTGAATGGAAATTGATCCATCTTTGGTATCATAAAAGATCTTTTGTCATGCCGTGTTGAGATTTGTAATTCATTGATTTGTCATTAGTTTCATTGTTAGTTTTTCAGTTACTTGAGATACCAGTAACAGAGTTTAGTTAGAGTGTTTTAGGGAAAAGTTTGTTATGGTTGCAACTGATTTTCTGTTAGTGACAGTTAGTGCACAGCTGTAGCTTAGTGTGCAAGTTATAGCCTATATAATCATTCTATCATTGATGAAATAATTAATAAAAAATGTTGTGATTCTTCTCTACTATCTTCTTTAACTTTTATTCTCTCTTATCTTCATCTCCCTAAAGTGTGTGTGTGTGTGTGTGTCAATAGCACAAGTGTGCTATCTGATTTCATCACAGTATGCAAAACTGTGTAGTGCTTGTTCAAGCTTTAGATGTGTAAGGCTTGGACAGAGATTTGTGTTCTCAGAACAGTCTCAGAACGTTCTCCTGCTACATCAGCGTTGAATGTGTGTGTGTGCATTACTTTGCAATTGAGTGTGTTAAAGTGTTATAGCTGCGCTAACATGCCGGAGTGGAGGCACATCGACACTAGAATTTGAGGCTGAAACATTTTTATGTCCTATTTGATTGAATATACCAACGACAGTAGCGCTTGTTTACCAACAACACAGGTGAACAGAGTTTGCAACTTGAGAAATGTTATTATTTCTATCATAACACAAACACTTGAAAACAGAGACATGTTTCTTGATTAGTGCCTGTACTAATATGTGTGTCTAATTTTTGAAACTGCATACTCTGTTACATTTTGTTTCATCAAATTAGAGCAATCTCCTATTAATATACTCCATAAAATAAAAGCAACAAGAGCTACGAGTTTAGCCATATCATTGTATTAAAGTTAATTGCTTAACCTTACAAATAATTTAAAATTCAACAAAATTAACGACAAATAAACATACAGATCCATTTCAAAAATCAACAAATCAACATATAGCTCCATTCAACAAAATTAATCATTCAAAATCAAAAAATTTAATCACTAAGACAATATTAAACTATTAGTGGTGCAATTGATTTCGGCATGAGAAGTTAAGATCACCTAACAAGAGGATTAAGCACTTGTCCCATAAAGAGAATTGTTTGAGTCGAATCTTCTCTTATTAGAAATAAGAAAGGGTGATCAGCTACAAAGTCTAGTCTACTTGAAATACATATACATTCACGTTGTAGACATGACGCTTGTGCAGCAACAGCTTCGGTGCCATCCTCATTTACTTCAATAAAAGACTTGTGAAATATGTTGGAGACATAAATGTTTTGACTCTCCTCAATAGAGTCCGTCATTTTTGTCAATCCTCCAGCTCCAGGAGAGAAAGGTAAAATCACTCCTAATTGCTTTAGCATATCAGAAGTTTGTAGCTCAAACAAAAATTGGAATTTTGGAATTTTAAGATTACTTACTTCCACTTTTTTGAAAGGAAGCTTGTGATGCAGTAACTCGGATTCAGAAGCAACCTTGTCAACTAAAGCTGCCAAACCATCTCTTGCATTTGGAAGAAAAAAATACATAGATAATTGACGTTTATCTTCACCTTGCTTATATGGAAGACGAAGTACTTTGAAGCCATCGAAAGCACTAATAAATTGATCATCATTGCTAGTCATGAAGGGAACCTTGACTGAGTTGCCATTCAAAAGGTGAAAATCATAGTTTCTTGTCTTCCAAGCTTCAAATGGATAATCCCATTTTCCTTTAAAGTACAGTGCATTAGTAAAGATGATTCTGGTTAAATTGTTGACTGAACATGGAGGAAGAATTTTTTTAATAACACCATTTGTCTCTTTTTCAATCCATAAATTCACCTCTTTAGTCACTTCAATAGCCTATAATAAAAACCAGTCATGCAAATAGATCAACTAAAAAAATTTCACATATATTTCAATAGAAGAAATTAAGTTTTGTTTAAACTAATTTTCACATATTATGGTGCTAAATTAGTTGAATGCTAGAAAACAATGTTGCGAATTCGACGATAAACTCACACCTATAGTAAACTGATGTGTGGGGCAAGCTTAACAAGCAACCAAATAATAAGCGAGATAGAGATGATGATGCAATAATCCAAAAACAATAACGGCGGAAGAAAAAGAACACAATCAATTTGTTTATCCAATTCGGTGTTAATTAACCTACATCTGGGGGGAGAGAGCAACTCTCCGTTCCACTAGATCAAAGAAGTCACTTTACAAGAAATTCCCAGTTGGGTTCCAAGAATCAATCATAATTCTCTAGCCCTTGTGTGGTGGCAAACCGTAATCCTTGCCTCTATATCTTTGCTCTCTTATTTTTCTATGAATAAATCACCCGCTATCTATAGAAAAATATATGTCTATTATTTTAAAAGAAATCTTTTAAAATAAAACCAAATCTCATATTGTTTTTAAATATATCCAATTTAAAACCAAACACAATCCAAGTCAAATATTCTTCAAAAATATACTTTTCCACAAAATCTACAATATTCTGACTTCAAATCTTGAGATTTCAAGCCATATCCAACAAACAATAAGTAAAGTTGCATTGGTCAATTGTTTTCATCTTAAGTGTATAATTGCTACTCTAAAATAATTTTAGTTGAATATGTTGAACCAGAGCACACTCAAATAAGTTCCTAGAGCTTAAAAATCAAAACAAAGGTGATCTATATATACCAAATGTTAAATTACATTAATTTGGACTGAATTAGCTTATGAAATAAAATAAAAACAGCGCATGGATTGCATTGAAAAAGAGAGATCTGCAGCATACCTTGGTTTTGAAATCAACAGAAGCCAAAGTGGCCTTATAATCGGTAGACACGACTTCTTTGAAGGAAGGTTGAAGAGAAAGGGTTTGTTCAACCCACACACCATTAGTGAAAGAGAGGCGAGGTCCACCTGCGGAAGAAGTAGTGACGTTGATGAGGTGAGATGTGAAGGAGTTGAGATGTTCGGTGGATTTGGACCGGAGGAATGAGAGAAGTTGATGTCGAGTGGAACCCTCAGAGCCAGCAGCAATGATGCTTAACACGGTGTAAAGTGACAATGGCGAAAACACAATGTTGTTTTCTTGAAATTCTTGGTTGGAGAACAAATGGTTGGCCATGATCAAGGAAACCTTGGTTAGGTTTGTGAATGATTCACCAAAGCAGTGAACTCTTTTTCTTGTTCTTTTGATTTTCCTTTTCCGACATCCTATGTAAAGGTTGAAACGTCTTGTGAACGTCATTGATCGAAACTTTTGAGTTGTTGAAACCTATAAGACACAAACATATATTACTGTTTCAGTAAGTTGGATTATTTTTAATTTGCGTATCAAAAGCAAGCTAAATTAGGTTAATAGGGAATGGCAAAGCTAAAGGCAAAAAATATTAGAAATAACTAACCACAAAAGTGTGATGCTAGAAACGTGCAAGCCAAGTAGCGACTATATAGGTTTTATTTATTTGTTCTGTTTGGGCTGGCGGAGAAACCCAATAACCACAGCTTCTTGAAAACACAAATTTATTGTTGTAAAGTTAGAAGATTTTTCTTTAGGTCCCTTGCATTTTTTTTTAACCCTCTAACCGATGTTTTTGCACCTTCACGATGTTTCGGTTTTTACGAACCGAATTAGTTATAGTTTCGGTTTTTCCCATAGATTACTTCGGTTCGTAAAAACTGAAATTTATTGCTCAAATTTTACACAATTTCAAGGGACAAAATGGGATTTAAGGGGGCATAAAAGAAATGCAAGGAGCCTAAAGAGAAATCTTCGTAAAATTAGGCTTTGTTTGGCCCAGCTTTTTTTAGCTTTTTATTCTCTTAAGAATGAGAAGTTGAGCCAAACACATTTTTAATAAAGCTCTTAGCCAAAAAAAGTTAAAAAAAAAATTTAATGTGCAAAATTGAATAAAAAGAGCTTTTAAGAGAAGAAGTTGAAATTTAATTTTGAAAAAAAAATCTCGTAGCTTTTTTGTGTTTGTTATATAATCTTTAGTAAATTAAGTTTAGGCTCCGTTTGACCAAACTTCTTTTAGCTTTTTATTCTCTTAAGAATGAAAAGTTGGATCAAACACAATTTTAATAAAGCTCTTAGCCATAAAAAGTAGCTTTTCTTTAATGTTTAAAATTGAATCAAAAGAGCTTCTAAGAGAATAGGTTGAAACCTATTTTTGGAAAAAAAAAATCGGAGCTTTGTTGTTATTATCTTTAGTAAATTTAGTTTAATCTAGTTTGTTATCATCTTTTCTTAAGTTTTATATTAATCTTTAGTTTGTTATTATCTTTTTTTCATAAAAAAATCTATTTTACCAAATAACGTTGAAGTTAAAATAAACAATTACCAAACAACTTTATTTTTTTCTGAAAAGCTACTATTTTCACTTTTAGATAGCTTCTAAGACCAAAAAAAGTCAGGCCAAACGGACCCCCGTTTGGCCCGGCTTATTTTTTACTTTTTATTTCAGCTTAAACGAAATAGAGAAGTATAAAATTATATTTGACACTATTTCTCCTTAAAAGTATTAGAGAAATAAAGTAAAGAAGTAAAAAATAAAGAAAAGTGAAGTCAAACACAATATTTTTCTTCTTTACTATTTTTAAGGAGAAGAAAAAAAGTAGAAAAAAAAGTCGGGTCAAACGGGGTTTATCCTTAGGTTGCTACTATCTTTGTTTTCTTAAGTTAGTTATTAATCTAGTTTAATTAGGATTGATATATTTTTAGATTTTAAAAAAAAAATATTTTACCAAATAACTTTTAGTTTAAAGATAACTTTATAAAAACAAAAATTACCAAACAATTTTACCTTTTTTTTGAAAGTTCTTATTTTCACTTTTAGCATTCAGATAGCTTCTAAGACTTAAAAGCCAGAACAAATGGGGTTGTTAAGATTTGAATTTTAGTTTGTTAATGCTATATTGTCGGCCGAAAATTTTATACGTATCTTTAGTGAGTATTTAGCTATCTTTATTTTTATTCCTGTCAAAAAAAACTATCTTTATCTCTTGTATTGTTGTTATTTTAACATGAATTAAAATTTTTTTATTGTAAAAAAATGATATGGATATGGCTTAAAAATATTGAGTGTTTAGAAATTGATTCAATTGTTGAAATTTCCAATCGGAATACGAAGCACCAAGCAACAACTTTTACTAGTAAGACCACTTCCTTTACTAGTATCTAATCTTATGTGTTTAGTAAAAATTGAAAATCATAAGGAGCATATAAGGAAACTAGAATTTGAGACTAAAACATTGTTATGTTCCAGTCTGATAGAAATTCCCAATAGCTTTCTCCTATTATATTTGCAATTGAAATCAATCATACATGATGCTAAAACATTGTTATATATTACCTAATAGCACTTAGGTGAACTAAATTCCTGAGTTTGATATTTGACTTGGGCGCGCAGAGAATAAAGCACTACTAGAAATTTGTCAATTTCCTGCGGATTTTGCTGCAGAAAAAAATCTGCAGGTATTTCTAAGGATTTTCCTGCCGATTTCGCACTAAGGAACCATTTTCTGCGGATTTATTGTTTTCAATTAAATCCGCAGGTATTCCCAAGGATTTTCTTGCGGATTTCGCCACTGAAAATAATTTCCTGCGGATTTGATGTTTTCAGGAAAATCCGTAAGTATTCCCAAGGATTTTCCTGCGGATTTTAATTAATTAATTTTTTTAAAAAAAATCCGTTAACTTTTTAACTTAATTTTAAAATAAAATTATGATAAACATAATAAAAATTCAAATAGAGTTTTAAATGCTATTTAGCAAGAATTTTTTGATGCAAAAAAGAGAAGAATAAATCCTCACCCTTGATTACATCCATAACCACCCAAGTTTTCCACTAAAAAAGAAGATTAAATGACATCATCCTTTAAGATTTTGCCATGTGTTAATTCTTGCATTTCTTGTGTAAAAATTTCATGCTAAATAGCAATGCTCGAGTTTTAATATATGAAATGTTTTATCCACATCCAGAAACTTCATCACTGTTTCCAATTAACGAGACCTCCATTCTTCTTTCTCCGTTCTTCTGCGTTTCCGACGATCTGATATTTTGGTTCACAACCGCAGTATCAAAATCACAATCGATCTTCAGAAACTCATTCTTCTTCTTCTTTCAACAAACTCATACATCTGAAACTCATGGTTGTGGAAATCGACGAACCCTAAGTAGATCGCGCCTATGGATCCAACGACGGGGGATTGAACGGAAGCTGTGGTGGAGGTTTTATCTTGCTGCTGAGGTATAAATCAATTTTCAATTTAATTGCTATTAATTAGGGATTTTGAATTTTGATTTTGGAACCCTAATTTTGAAATTTGGAACCCTAGATGCTTGAATTGGCTGAAAATGCTGCACGTGATAACAAGAAGAATAGGATTATCCCTAGGCATGTGTTGTTGGCGGTGAGGAATGATGAAGATTTTGGAAATTGCAGATCTGAGTTTCTGGTTTAATGTTTTTGTGCGTAGGGTCTTATGAATGTTTGCATTTTCAGTTCGCAGATTTACTCTGTTGTTGCGGCTTCGTCTTGTTTCTATTTTGAAGCTGGTTGGATCGTTGAAGAAGATGGAACTACTTATTGAAAGGTTTAACTCATTCTCAATCTCAGATCCGGTTTAATTATGATGGAAAATTTCAACTAATTATGTTTAATTTGGTTTTCTAAGCCACTGATAGAGGCTTGAATTGTGAAAGTGGCCTTTACTTTGGCCCAAGACTAAGGTGTGGAAAGAAAGAGGGAAAGGAATGAAAGAATGATGAGGTGGCATGAGAGCATTAGTGCATGAGGACTTATTCTACTATATAAAGAGTAATAAACAGAAGGAATAACTTAGCTAGAAATTCACTTAGAAATAGAGGAATCACTTTATGGTGATTTGGGGCACTTAGTGCTTTGGGGCTGATAGTGACTATCTTTTCCATTACCTTTCTGTTATTTGATTTGCTATTACTACTACCTTTGTAATTGCTTCCTTATTCCATTAATACAACTACACTATTCCATCAATTTCACCATTATTATTTTATCTTTGAAACTGAGTTCTATCAATTGGTCCGACCTACTGGATCTTCGAAGGAGAGCCGGTGTCAACAACAATGGAGATTCCGGTGTTCAACGGAGAAGACGATGCTTACTGGTGGGTGCTCTGTATGGACAAATACTTTGGTGCAATGAAAACACCAGAGGACAAGAAGATGACAGAGGCGGTGAAGGCTATGAGAGGGCGTGCTTTCTCATGGTGGTTTCGTTGGAGTCTACGCCATCCAAAAGCAAGTTGGAAAACATTCTCGTGGACACTGCTGTGGTATTTTAAGCCGGAATATCGTGATGTGTTGCCGATACCAGATGATGAAGACTGGTTGAATCTGAAATTGGACGATGGTGGTATAAGCATGAACAATATGGGTGTGAGTTACGACATTCCAACGGAGGTGAAGCCAGCAAACGAAGTAAATCCAGATCGAAACAGATTTGAGGGCCAAAACCGTTGTAACGACATCGCAAAAAAACGAGAGGTGATAGCATTCACTGAGTTCGTCACGGCAGAGAAGTTGGAGAAGAATGAAGAAAACTCAAAGGACAGAGATATGTCAATGCTAAAGGTGACCAAGGCATCTATTAACGGTGGAGAAGAAACTCGCATCAAACAAATTGATTTTGGGTCTGAAAGGATCGTTACTGCAATATCAGAAAGGTTGGAAGCAGTTAACGGTGAATTCAATGTGGAGATGAGTGAGGCGCATAGAGGAATAGAGAAAGTAGTTGCCCTTGAACCGCCGGCGAAGCCGCCGGACACGGAACTGAAAGTGGTGGCTGGTGAGGAAACGAGGACGTTGACTGAGATTCACCGTCACCTGAGCATGTGGCGACCTCCACCGGCACCACCGGACACGGATTCACCGCCGGTGGCTAACTTACGTCCGGGAGAGAAGCAATTAATCTCAATCGATCAGGTACGTTTCATCACTACTGAAAGAGAGAAGGATCTAGAAAAAGTAAGGGTAAAATGGGTAATATATGCATTGGATATTTCCTTGAACTTAATGAGTCATATGCATATATCTGTACCATTCATTTTACACAGCAATAGAGGGGTACACGTGTCTTCATCAGGTCAGCACACATCCTCTCTCCTCTCTCATATGTCACTCAAACCCAATGGACACCATTTACCATCTGATCTACATCATGCTAACACAATTGCAATCCACCTGTTTCATTTAATTAATGGGTTGGTTATCTCTTTTATCCTTATGGGCCGGGCCCACACTTATGAGGTACATGAGTGTAAAAGGTTTCTACAAGGCAGTATAAACTACCACAAAATCAAATTAAAACCTCATACTAGTGCTAACCTTTCCTTGGCATGGGTCAACATGATTATGAAGGTTGATGATACGATACTATTGGTTGAAGGGTCATTTGTCTTTGTAAGGACATGTGATAGGATCATATTAGTGCTAACCTTCCATTTTTGGAATCACCATGAAGTGAAGACACAAGGAACATTTAAAGCAAATTATATTGCAGCCCCTACCACAGGAACTAATGTCCTTGATTTTTTGGTTGAAATTGTGCTTCAAAAGGAACAAAAAAATGAAGTCCTTGTGTCAATACCAAGAGGAACAGTGATAGTTGTAGGACCTCATGATGAATCAATGGTACTTAATCAATTATTGAGACAAAATTTAGTGGAGGGAATTCTCAAAGAGAAGGTTCAATGTTATTTCATTGTGAATACAATTGTTGAATTATTAAGGGCTATGGATATGGATGGAGTTGATGCTACTAATGATGTAGCAGTATTTGAGTTACTAGTCCACCATCTTGAAATTATGTTGTACTACTTGAACGAGGGTAATTTTTTGGTGCAACACAATGGGTTGTTTAAACTTGGTGGGGATCATTCAACTAGTCTTGTTGAATTACTAGCTTTCAATTTGATAATTTGCAACTGGGTGACTGTGAGATTCAATGTGAAGGCACAAAATGAGAGAGTTGTTGATTTGTGTCAGTGGATGACAAGCAAAGAGATGTCTCCAGATTCAGCAAGGAGCATGCAAAATAAAAAGGACTTAATTAAGCAATTTGTCTTGGTTATTCTAGTACATTTGGAGCTTGAATTGGACAACCTTGGAAAGGCACTGTTAGTTGGAAAATCTCTCTTATATCTTCTGAAATGTTCAAAGTTTTGCACTTTCTTAGGCTATGTTTATGAGGCAGTAACTTGTTGCTTGCTAATGGTCTGTTATGAATTGCGAAAGAAGTTGCAGTCTTTTATGTTAGGGGAGAAACTAACACGGCAGCCACTAATTCCTTCAAGCATTTATGTTTGGTGTATACTAGCCCCTTCCACATGCTGCATTTATTCAAAACAAGGATCACTTGATAATGAGAGGATAATGTCATTGTCTTACTCAGGACCGATCCGACAATGGGACCCGGGAGAGCTCAAATTTCATATGATAGTTACAACTTGTGTTTACGGCTGGAATGGTTTGATTAGCTTTCATGGATTGCTCAACTTTGTATTTGATAGAGGCAAGTTTGATGGATTCAAATTTTCAAACTTGAGGACAAGGTTGATTTGAAGGGGTCGGTATTGATAGAGGCTTGAATTGTGAAAGTGGGCCTTTACTTTGGCCCAAGACTAAGGTGTGGAAAGAAAGAGGGAAAGGAATGAAAGAATGATGAGGTGGCATGAGAGCATTAGTGCATGAGGACTTATTCTACTATATAAAGAGTAATAAACAGAAGGAATAACTTAGCTAGAAATTCACTTAGAAATAGAGGAATCACTTTATGGTGCTTTGGGGCACTTAGTGCTTTGGGGCTGATAGTGACTATCTTTTCCATTACCTTTCTGTTATTTGATTTGCTATTACTACTACCTTTGTAATTGCTTCCTTATTCCATTAATACAACTACACTATTCCATCAATTTCACCATTATTATTTTATCTTTGAAACTGAGTTCTATCAGCCACCATAATTAGGATCTCTGACGGTTAATTATTCATGATAATGCCATTTTGCTCCCTCTAATTAACATGCATAATTAGGATCTTTGATAAATCATTTTCTCTTGTAGATCGGTGTCGGTGACAAGATGGTGTAGATGAGCGACGAGATCTAACAACTGTTATTGTAGTACTTGTCCGGTGAAGTAGATTGGTGGGTGTTCTTTCTTTTATATGAGAATCAACAATGTCTACTTTGTGATTGTTGTCAGCACCAATGCTAATGTAGCTTGTGTTTTCAAGTTTGTAGTAGAGGTATTTAAGTTTGATTTGCAACTACTTGTTTGTTACTGAATCAATAGCTACATTTGAGTTACTTCAATTTAATTTTCAGACACATGTAAAGGTAAAGGTATGCTTATTAAGATGGCAAAACTATCTAAAAAACATGGCACAAATATTATCTAGTAAGGCCAAGGTAGATGAGCTACAAAAACATATAATATCTGCATTCTTATCTAGCTTCTTGGTTCTAGTCATCATATGTTGAACTTTTAATGTAGCTGGCTTATTCACTAAATTTTGTTTAGGAGTGAAATTTTTACAAAATTCAAATTGGTTTTAGTTGTGTTTTCATTTTAAAAAAGTATGCATATACGAACTTGCAGAAGGTTCAAACAGCATTAGAAGTGTGTATTAATTGAAGTCAATCCTTGATTTGTTGTCTATGCCCTTGTATATTACTTCTATGAAAGTGGTTCTGTGTTTGAAAAAAGTTGCTCTGATGTTTTAATCATTTCTTACTGTCTTATTTTCAATTCCATTATTAAGTGTTTTGTCATAATCTGTTTGAGCTCATTTAGCTTCTTTCTATCAATTTGTTGTTCACAGAATATTTAGGTGCAAATTCAAATTAGTAAGCTTTAAAATCATAGTTGTAGCACTTACAACTTGTATATCTAAGAAGTAAAGTTGTTCTGATTATGTTAATTTGTCGATTATAGGTTTTGAACAAATGCTAGAGGTTGGAGAGTTGACAGGAGACTCTTATGAACAGGATTTCGTACGAGTTGACAAGTTTACTAATGATGCTGAGCAAACACGGAGTTTGGCTCAAAGCTAAGACTGTAAGCGATACTACATTGCGATGTCTATTGTTGGTTGCTGGATAATATACATACATAGATTAATGGACACTTCTATGAAAGTGTAGTTTCTTCCATGTTTGAATTTGAAATTGTTGCTCTGATGTGTTAATGTTGGATTTTGAACTTTTTGAATGAAACAAACCTTGAAAAGGTTAGCATAATCATATCTTACTGTCTTATTTTCAATTCCATTATTTTCCTTGTGGTGTTTAGGTACTGATACGATGACACTTTATTCACAACTTAGATTTATGAATTCAATTATTTATGTTGCTGGTTTTTGTAGGCACTAAGCCAATGGGAAATGCAGCTAGTGTCTTTGAAACTTGATTGAAGTTCTTGAGGAAGGAACAACTGCTGATACAAAAGCTGAGCAGATGAGACAAAATAGTCATAGTGCTTATTAAGATTATTGATCAGATTCATCTATGGTAAGTTTTTGAAAATGGTTTAACAAACTGCATAAGTGATTAGAACTACATGTTCAATAATTTGACATGAAAATAGTCATAGTGCTTACTTTATTTTGTTTTTTCAGACTGGATATTCATCTCCAACTCAAGATGCTATCAGGAAGAATTTTAATCTGTCTTTGGGAGAGGTAACCAAGTAGTTATTGAAAATTTGATTTAACTGCATAATAAGCAGTTCTATATTTAAATAGTTAGTGCTTCAACAACTTTGAGGCTTTAGTTTTATTTTTATGCATGGTTTGATCTGCATCAACTTGTTTTGTTGCAGTGTAACAATATATAAATAACTTTTTAGAAGCTCAATGATATCTAGTTTTTACTTTCTGTTTAACTTGTAGGTTGAGGAAATAGATGCAAAGCTATGTGAATCAACAACCGCAAGTCTTGAGGGCAAAAGGATGGCTTCACTTACAAAGATTTTTGTGTATTTTTTTTCGTGAAAAGCAACTTCTGTGCATCTTTTTTTCCCATTCTTGTGTAGTTCATTTGAATGTAGTAATAACAACATTTTGTAATGGTTTACACTTTTGCTATTTAAATAGTTTGTAGGTTTTGTGTACAATTTTTGTTTGTGAACTATATGAACTTTGAATGGTTGCACTCAATAAAATACTTTGATTCATTCATTCTAAATTTTAATTATTTCTATATGAATTTTTTAATAATAAAACAAAAAAATAATAATTATGCATTTGTACCGTTTCCTGCGGATTTATCTGTGAAAAAATGTTTCCTGGGGAGTTTCCTGCAGAATTTACAGCGGAATTACCTGCAAATTTTGTGCAAGAAAGTTTCGTGCGGATTTGCTTTGATTTTTGGCAGAAAATTCCGCAGGAAGATTTCCTGCGGATTCAGCAAACCGCAGGAAACAATTACCTACAAAAGTTTTAGCTGGGAACCCGAATCCGCAGGAAAATCTGCAGGAAAAAGGTAGATTTCTAGTAGGTTTATGCCAAAAAAAAGAAACATAAATGTTTTTTAATTTGCACCATAATTTGAAAACAAAGATGCATGTTTCTTAATTTGTGCCTCTATTAATAAGTAGTAATATTTATGAACCTATCATAAAATCGCCACATCAACAATTGTACCGGTACATATTAAATAAAATGTGTATCAAAGACAAAATAACAGCAAAAACAAAATTCACATAATGCAAAAAACATTTGTTTATTACTAATTTAAGACCAAAATAACAATGGTAAATATAACCTCAATTAAAATCCTATCAAAACTTAATCAAACTCAAAATAACAGCAACCAGTACCACTAAGATATATTAGTCAATTCAACCCACAAATATCAAAATCTATAAACCATCTTGATAGAAATAAATCCTATTAAGAATGAGTTTTCCTCGTTATCTCTATGTGTGATGGAATTGATTTTGGTAGGTAAAGTTTGGATCACTCAACAAGAGGATTAAGCATTTGTCCCATGAAGAGAATTGTTCCGGAAGAATCTTCTCGAATTAAAAATAAGAAAGGATGGTCAGCTACAAAGTCTATCCCAGGTGAAATAGATTTGCCCTTTAACATTACAGTAGCAGTGGCAGCCGCAGCTTCTGTTCCTTTCTCATTTACTTCAATGAAAGATTTGTGAAATATATTAGAAACATAAAGCAGTTTACCAGTCGGAGAGTCCACAATTTTCGTCAAACCTCCATGAGAGAAAGGTAAAACCACTCCTAACTTCTTCAACATATCAGGAGTTTCAAAACCAAATGAAAATTTGAATTTCGGAATTCTAAAGTCACCTACTTTCACTTTTTTGAAAGGAAGCTGGCAGTTTAGTAACTCGGAATTAGAAGCTACCTTCTTAACCAAAGTTCTCAAGCCTTTTTTTACATTTGGAAGAAAAATGTACATAGAGAATTGACGCTTATCATTTCCTTGCTTATAAGGAAGACGAAGAACTTTAAAATCATCAAAAACTCTAATAAATTGTTGCTTCTTGCTGGTCATGAAGGGAACTTGGACTGACTTGCCATTCAAAGGGTGAAATTTATAGCGTTTTGTTTTCAAAGCATCAAACATCTCCTTCCATGTTCCTTTAAAGTACAGTGCATTTGCAAAGATGAGTCTAGTTAGGCTATTGACGGAGTCTGGAGAAAGAATTTCTTTAATAAGGCCATTTGTCCCTTTTTCAACCCACATATTCACTTCTTTAATCACTTTAACAGCCTTTAAAACCATATAAAATTGAAAAGTTAGTTACACAAATAGATAAGTTGAATTTTTTGAATAGAAGACATAATGCTGCTCAATATCTTAAAATCATGTGTTGCATACAATTTGTTGTTGTAATTAGCATTATTATTAAGTAGTTTCACAAAATGTTGCTCATATCATAACATATATCTACTGCAATAGCAATACTAACATGCAATCACTTCGATCATTTTTATAATAAATAAAAATCTAATTGGTTAAGACCAAGGATATGTCTCGAAAATAGTTTATTTTATTATACAGTACTTCTATAAATTTCAAAGTGTTTTATGAAGTATATCTAACCATTAAATATATCACCAATTTATTAATTAGCAATACATCACATACATTTATGACTTAAAATTATTAAACATGAAATAAATGCAGTACAAATTATACATACCTTGGTTATGAAATCAACAGAAGCCAAAGTGGCCTCATAATCAGAAGACACGATTTGTTTGAAGGAAGGTTGAAGAGAAAGAGATTTTTCTACCCACACACCATTGGTAAAAGAGAGGCGAGGTCCGCCAGCAGGAGCACCATCTTTGAGGATTACGGAAACGAGTTGAGAGGAGTAGGAGTTGAGATTATCTATGGATTGAAAAAGGAGAAAGTCGAGAAGTTGTTGTTGTGTGCGACCTTCAGAACCAGCTGCGATTATGCCGAGAATAACTTGTATCGAGAGTGGAGAAAACACAATGTTATTGTTCTTGTTGGAATTTTTGGAGAAGAGATGTTCAGCCATGGTTATTGAAACATTATTTGTTTGGTAGGTGCTTGATTCATGGAGGAAATTCATAGTTATTTCGAGTGAAACATTCTTCTTCTTTTGGTTGGTGCTTGATTCAGAATTCACTCTTCTCCGTTTTTTGCTTGATTGGCGCTGGAGATCCATTCTTCTATGATTGCAAAATAAAACAACTTCAAAATACTAACCAAATAAATCAAGAATGTAAATTAAACCAGCAAAGAAAGAGCATCATAGCAACAATTTCAAGTTATTCAAGAAAAATAGTAAGAAAGATTGACTTACAAAAACTAAGCAGAGACGTAAACAGAATAGAATGGCACAAGGAGAGACTAATGAAAAGAACCCTTTAAATAGTAATAACATGAACTTCTTTTTAGGGTTCACAATATGTAACCGAAACTTTAGGCCCAAGTCAGAATAAACTTTTTTTTACTTAAAAAATATTAAATTTTAATAAAGAGAAATAAATTATAAATCTACTTAGTTTTTTTTTTATAATAATGTGAAATAAATCTATTCACTTCCACGGAGAGCCATTGTTTCTATTACTTGAGGCCCAAGACAAAATATATACTGCAATTTTATTCAAATTATTTGTTTTTCTTTTAATTTTTCTTTACGTGAGATATAATAAATTCTTTACTTTTTCTTTTTTCGGCTCTCCATCCTTACCTCATCTCAGTAAATTGTTCAAAGCTTTTACTCTTTCATCAAATTGTTTCTTTTGATTCTTTTATTAAAAAAAAATTAGTTTCTTTTGATTTTAATATTTTTGTTTAATTCAACATTTGGTGCCTTATGTTTATTTCATCTCAGAAAGTTCTGGTCATGCAGTCTCTTATTGCACCAAGTCCACAAGTTGTAACAACCAGTAGCCCAACTTCAGGTCAATGAATCTCATTTATTCTCTTCATATCACCCTGCAAATTATACTTAAACCAATGAAAATATTAAAATTGTTTATTTATTACAATTAATTAATTATTTTTGCCATTTATAATAAAAAATGACCTCAAACTGTTTTGTTCTTGTGCAAGTTTATGGATTTGCTTATACTCCTTGTACAATGAACTATTGGTATTTATAATAATAATAATAATAATAATAATAATAATAATAATGTTATAAACTGATGTAAATAAGAGCAATAATATAGAGAAGAAGTGAGAGAAAAGAGAAAGGATAGTCCCTAATATTCATTATTAGGATTAGGGTTATATTAGAGTGATACATAGGTCTTATATATAGACAAATATATTGGGCCAAATACATAGACCAATGACCTATATGGACATCCACTAATAATATTCATAACACTCCCTCTTGGATGTCCATCGAGGATGTGCCTCATTAAAACCTTTACTAGAAAAACCCCAGTGGGAAAAAATTCTAGTGAAGGAAAAAGAGTACAACATCCTTTGTGTTTAAACTGCCTCGTTAAAAACCTTGTCAGGAAAACCCAATGGGATAAAACCATGGTTAAGGGAAAAAGAGTGCAGAACACAATTATATCTCCCCCTCATAAAGACAATTATATTTGAGACGAAGAACCTCAATTAATCTTCAACGTAGTTGATAAATAGCTTTACATGACGATGACTGATTTGTAGAGAGATCTGATTCTTCTCCTTTAATATACTCTTCTCTGAATTAGCCGTGGATGCGATATTATCTTCTTCCAGTTTCTTGTATGTGTAGAATAACAAACCTCAACAAAACCACATTCTGAACTTTCTGGATGTAGTGTTAAAACTTCCACATAATTGGAGGATATTCTTGTATCTCCAAGATACAAATTATATACTTGACTTTGTTCAAATATATTTGAGTTTATTGATATCATTACGTACATAATTAGCAAATAGCAATAATGTTCTCAACGGAACTAAAATATGGTACTTCAAGACCAATTCAAGTAATTGATCATTTTATCGAGACATGAAATGATCTTTGCTCATATCAAGTGGCATTGCAATCAACAAATTATATTTGTCCATATCAAACTGATTTAGTACATTTGATATATAATTTTCTCGATGCACAATTGTTGAAATACCAAGTTTGCAATTTCAAACAAACTTTTACCATCCAAAATATTTTATTTCAAACATTTCTTTAATCAACATATTTCAGAAACTCTTCAGGAGTTCTGGTCAAACTTTTACCAATATGCTCAAAACAACAAGTCAAAATTTTAACATTTTCTATTCACACGAAAATTGATTTGTATCTCATCGTTTCTACACCTTCAGGGTGTATGGATGGCTGGTCCAAAAAATCTTTCACTTTGCAAAGTGACTTTAATTACGTAGCAATTGCATCATTTTATTTAGACAATCATTGTGTTGTCTATAATTCTCAATTGACTTTGATTCATGATCCTCATTGTTTCTTATCATATATAGCGCTATATTATATAAATAATCATCGTCAATGTCGACTTCCTTCCGGTTCCATCGTATTCCATTTATGACATAATTCGTCGAGATCTCTTTATTTTCATAAATTTCAAGTACTTGATAAGTTCTTCTGGAACTGAAAATTAATTATGTCAAATATTCTTTTCATATCCTCACTTGGGTCATATTTCATATTAGCTCCTTTTTTTATTTGAGAATTTTTATCATTGGAACCGACTCACCTACCACGCTTCAGGGTGGTTAAGGTTCATTTGCAATATAAGTCTGTCCAACAGGGACATCCATTTTGATTGGAGCATTAGCAGCAGATAGTTTATTTCATAAACTTTGCAAATGATTTATCTTATGAACTTTTGGTTCATACAAATATCAAAGAGGATCAAGATGAGATAATAACAATAATTTATAGTGATTCATATGAACTTCTGGTTCACAATTTCAGCTGCTTATTCTCTCCCCCTAATATTGGGAAAATTAGTTCTCACTTGATAATCAGCCTTCTGGGCTATAAATCTAATTTCCCAATATTCTTTAACAATTCATCTTAATGCATTATATTGGAGCAACTGGAACATACCAACACATTCAGAAATGCTTATATGAAAAGTATTAGGTTATAAACCTAAATTTAATTGCAAATTAAGGGGAGCACTTTCATATTATAACTTATTGGCATTGATGCGAAACAATATCTCAACATACACGTTTGAGTGTTCCCAAAATATAAATTAGAAGCTTTGATTTCATAAGTATCGTTCATGTAATTAACTTTAGACGTCTAAAGAATGGATCTTCAAGTCCATTTTTTTTATGAACATATACTTTAAGATGTTCAATATCAATTTCGATTTGACATACGATACTTATCCAATACTTTATATAAAATGAGCTCTTAACCAAATCAGTATCTCACAAACTTCTGGTTGTGAGTTGACAACAATGTACATGTGACCATTTAGTTGATGCATCTATTAAAAATATAATTGGTCCACGTGATATATCAATGAAATATGCTCATTTATTATAATGAAGGAACTTCGGGTCCTTCAATACATATCTATAGAATTTTTTTTCGCATCATAATAATCTGTGATGACCCAACTGGTATTGTCAACGATAAATTTAATATGATTTGTAAACTTCTGGTTTACAATATTTTGTGCTTCAATTGCACTAGTATATTTATAAGTGTAATATAAACTTCTGGTTTATAACTTTTTCATTACGCTTATTTTATCCAAAACATGTTTCGTAATATATAGAGATATTTGACATCTCTTCTTTTCTTGTTTCAATATTATATTCGTTATGAAACAAACGGACAGCTATGAATCTTCATGATTCATATTTTAAAAGACATTCTACGTACTTCTAAAAACGTAGGTTTTATGAATCTTCAGGATTCATAATTTAAAATTTCAACACGATGCTCCTGGATTGTTGACTTATGAATCTTCAGGATTCATATTTTAAAATTTCACTATGGTGCTTCTTGACCATAATTTGTGAATTAAAATTCAATCTCTATCCATTGAGTTCTTCGGGAACTAGATTAGTGAATTCTTCCGGAATTCATGATGAAAAAAATTTTGAGTTTTCCAAGTTCTTCGAGAACTAAGATTGTTGAATTCTTCAGGAATTCATTAATTATATTTCTTAAGTTCTTCAGGAACTAAGATTATTGAATTCTTCGGGAATTCATAAATAAAATTTCCAAGTTCTTCAGGAACTGAAATTGTTGAATTCTTCTGGAATTCATAGATTAAATTTTTAGTTCTTCGGGAACTAATATTACTGAATTCTTCAGGAATTCATGGATTAAACTTACTAGTTCTTCAGGAACTAATTTTATTGAATTCTTCAGGAATTCATATATTATATTTATTAGTTCTTCAAGAACTTTATAATATAATCAAAATATCTTTTGCAACCCTTCAATGATACACAAATATACTTCTTTTTAAAGTATATATGGAATAAATAAATTACCAAAATTAAAAAAAAAACATAATTGAAGGTAATGTTGATTTGGTTAGTTTGAATAAATTATAACCAAAATTGCATCATATAATACTCTTCCATATACATTGAATAAATAAATTGCAAAAATAAAAGTACATGTTTTTAAGAAATCAAGATCGCATCGTGTATTACAGATTTGTTTGATTCATGGTGTATATTTATGTAGCACATATTGAATTATCAATTATAATAGATATGATGGTTAAGACGCAACAAAAATTGAAATGAAAGAAGGTGTGTATATTGAAAAGGAGTTACACGTACATAACTTGCAATGATAATTCGGTAGAGTCTCGTGCTGATAACGTGTTATAAACTGATGTAAATAAGAACAATAATATAGAGAAGAAGTGAGAGAAAAGAGAAAGGATAGCCCGTAATCTATACTAATATATAAAGGGGATACAAATTTTTGGGATGGCTTTTTCATTATTCCTATTTTACCCTTAAAAAATAATTTTCACATAAAAATTGATTTTCAGTTTTTTTAGTAAATAATATTTTTTTTCTTCTTAATAACTAAGCACAACTTCCACATAAAAGTAGGTTTTCAGTTTTTTTATAATAACAAAAAAAAATTCTTTTTAATAATTAGCCACAACAAAAAAGGATGTAACTAAGTCCAATAAAAAAGGAGATTAAGTAGTTATTTATATTTGCACAATAGAGAATATCGATCACCAAAAAAAACAAAAAAGAATATCGATCACACAAACGTGCCCGTTTGGCGGCTAGTATTCATTATTAGGATTAGGGTTATATTAGAGTGATACATAGGTCTTATATATAGACAAATATATTGGGCCAAATACATAGACCAATGACCTATATGGACATCCACTAATAATATTCATAACAAATAATAATTTTTGTCTTTTAAAAAAATTATCATTATTAATATTATTGATTGTAGTCATTTTTTTTTGATACAATTGTAGTCATATTTATACATTATGCATTTAAATATTTAATTTTTAAAAAACGTATCGCGGCAGTATCATAGGTATCATATCAGCGTATTCAGGGGCGGACCTGCTTAAGGCTAGGTGTGGCTATAGCCACACCGGCCTAGCCAAATTTTTTTCGAAAAAAAAAAAGAGAATATTTTTATAAATAATTTTAAGTCATTCTATATACATATTTATACAGATACTAATGTAAATATTAGTTTAAAGTTTATTATTGATGACTGTAAGTATTCGGTACATATATTAATTTAGTATTGGTACAAATATTAGTGCATAGTTTATGATTGATGATTACAAATCATTCGCTATACATAAAATATTATTTTAAGTTATATAGTTTAATTTTATAATAATAAATATTAATTTTATTTGTCAAAAAATGGTAGATAACTAATTGAATTTGTTGTATTTTTTTGGATATACATGTTATACTTTTTTTTTTTGAATAGCCTATACATGTTATACTAATAATAATCTTATATATTGTTTATAGTTTAAGGAAATTATCAGAAATTTTTTTTTTTAATAGCCGCTAAATTTTTTAGCCCCACTGAAAATGTATGTCCAGGTCCGTCCCTGAGCGTATTGGTATCGTATCAGTATCGTGTTGTATATCGAGGCTTCATAGGTGTTATCACATCATTTGTTAACTCAATTAAAAATCGGGTCCACCATGTGTCTGTCAATTTTCCATCTAGAAAACAAACAGAGGAATTAAATTTGGTAACGTGGGTAAATTGTAGGATTTTAGAAACGTTATTTTTTTAAATGTAAGGACTCTGTTAAAATTGAGCGAAATGTAGGGCCAAAAACATAATTAATTTGGTCCATGTCAACTTTCCGTCTAAGAAAATAAATAGAGGACTAAATTTGGGAAGTAACTATAGAGTTTTAACAATATTTTTTGAAATGTAGTTATTGTAACTTACTATTAAAATGAAAAATAGAGCAAAATATAGGGACTAAAAACATATTTAACCCTATTTCTTTATAAACTCTCATCCTAGAATAAATACAGGAGGGATGTATGAGCCTTGTTTCATATTTTGAAATTTTCATGTAACTTTATTTTTAAGATCAAGTTAAAAAATTATTCTCCATTAATGATACGAAATAGATAAACTAAAGAATTGAAAATAAAAATTATTTTTCATTAATAATATGGTAAAGATAAATAAAATAAATGAAAATAAATAGAATAATAAATAGTTAAGAGTATATAAAAGTGACACTAATGTTATTGCTTTTATAAAATGATGACTTATAATTTGAGATAGAGGGAATGAAGGATTTACGTTATTGATATTGTGCGCATTGTGATCATGCTATATATATTTTTGATTTTTTGTAAAAATATCTTAGAAACAAACTTTAAAAAAATGACACTATGGTGTAATTTTGTCCGATTTCTATAGTGCATTAGTTATTTGATATTCAGTATAGAATTGGATTGTTTTATTCTAGGGATTTTGTGGTTTACAGTCTGCCTTACACAAATTTGGAGAGTGCTGCGAAACAACTTAACGAGAGCGACTCAATCCAGTAATTTCCTCGGTGGCATTAATTTTTAGACCGTACTTTCAAAATCGAAAAACAACACCTAGTAACAAGTTAGATGAGTCATTGTTTATTAAATACCAGCATCAGAGAAACCAGAATTATAACTCAGATGAACACTCAAAATGATGAGGAGCTAGTAAATAAGACACAGGCTGCAGATGCAGAAAACGAATGTAACAAAATTGCAAGCCCGCCTCATCAGAATTGTGAAAAACAGAACACATGACAGGAATTATAGAATAGCACATTTGGTATTTCTTATCCTTCACATACTTCAGGAATCTCTTATTTCTTCCATTTCAAAATATAGCTTATAGGGTGCGTTTGTTTTAGATTTAAAAAAATAGATTTTTTCTTTGTATTTTTGAAAATGGATTTTGTAAAACCGTTTTTCAAAATATTATAAGTGTTTTTATATTCATTTTTTCTAAATTGAAACACTAATTTTGACATCATATAACATAAACATACATTATTGAAGAACAAAACATAGTCAAAATCACAATTTTTTGAAAAAGTTGTATTTCAAAAATGATTTTTATGAAAATCTATTTGAAATAGCTTCAAATTAAATGATTTTTTCAAAATTTTGATATCCAAATTTTTTTTCAATAAAATGATGAAATGTCTAAAATCACATTTTAAGAATAACTGTTCAAACCAAATTTTCATTTGAAGCTTTTATAAAAAGTTTCTTTGTAAATTTTTTTTACACAAAATTATGTAATACTACAAAATCTATTTTCAAAAAAATCCAAAACAAACGCACCCATAATGTCATTGCAAAATTGATTTGTGCTGCTGAATCAACACATGCAAACAGCATAAAACTAAGGTCCTTTGTTCCATTCTTTATACATCAGCCTCGTTGTCCACACACACCGCAACAAAATGGTATTGACGAGTAGAAACATTGTCATCTAATTGACCTCATTGGTCAATGATCATGCACCTCTAAAATTTTGGATTGACATCGATGATATTCTTGTTGTTTGTAATTATATGATCAACCGCATGTCGTTATACTATTACTTGTGAATGTCGACACGTCGCTTTACTAATGTTTTGTAATAGTTCTAACACCAAACGTTTCACTAATGTATTGTAATGTAATAGTTCTAACGCCAAATATAGTAGGGCATAAGCTCATAATTTAATCAGGGCCGGCCCAATGTATGTTGAGGCCTAAAGCGAAAAATTAAATGAGGCCTTTTATAAATGATAAAAAATTTTAAAAATATTAGTCCTTTTATATAATGATATATTTTACCTAGGCTAAAAAATATATTTTATTTTTGATATTATTCTAATTACTTTTTCTTTCTTCTAATTATACTGTCTATTTTTTTTAAAAAAATCATATTATTTTATAAAAAATTTATTATCTAAATAAAATTATGTTCATCACTCTCATATTATTATTTTGCACTTTACATTTATGATAATGAAAAGACACTAATAACGGACAAAAATAAATTAGTAGAACCACAATTCAATTTCTTAATTTGTATTATTTATTCAATTGTGATAGTTATTATGGGATGAAGGGTGTATATTTTATCTTCATTATTATAAACTTTTATAATTAAAAAATACTATAGTTAATATGTTTAATGTATATTTTTTTAATCTTATACCATAATAGAGTTTTATCAATATTTTTAAGGGGTAAACCATTAAGTGATGCACTTATAGTACTAAAATAATAGATAATTTTGTAAAAAATAGTTAAATATAATTTAACCACATATGAATAATTATAATAAGTCATAAAGTCAAAAAATTACTTTTGTTTGTGAATTAATTATATTGGTGCGGTGGTCAACCTAGAAACCAATTATGGTGGTGGTGTGTAAACTTTATTATTCCAACATTGGAAAATGAGGCTTGTTAATACTTTTTGAAAAATTAAACTGAAAATGCAAAACACAAGTTTTGATCCTATGACCATGCACTAAAAAGGTAGGCCCTGTAGCCACTGCGCTATTGATAAAACATTGGTTAAAACAGACACAAGTTTTATATATTATGAAAAATGGAGGCCTACTTTTTTTTTTTTTTTTTTAAATGATGAGGCCTACTTCTTACCCCAAATTTTGGGGGCCCAAAGCCCTAGCTTCACTTGCTTTGGGCTTGGGCCGGCCCTGAATTTAATCAATACGTGCCCCCAAAAATAACACACAAATCTAGGATTATGATGTACTTAGGAATCCATGATCAAAGGTTTACAAAAGGAAAATTTTTACTTAGCTTGCGTTTCTTTCTAGGACCTTTCCTTCTAACAGTTTAGAAGCAAAGTTCAGAATCAATTTGATGGTAGCTACTCAGCACCTATAACCAATCTCAAGACTTACATGCACATGGACAAAAAACTGGAAATGGCAAGGGCATGTTTAAGACATTACGGAAGCGATAAAAACAAACCTGAATAAAATAACACCTAACCTATTCCCCGGCCTCTACATAGGACAGTTCAACAGTACCCGAGTGCCCATATGTCTCAACTCTCTGAGTGTGTATGTCCATATACCAACAGCCAACAGGACCTTAGAGTTAGTCACTCTGTCAAAAATTCTTAAAATGCACAAATATGAACTCTTCAAAAAACAAAAGAATTTTACCACTAGCATTATAGTTTAGAAATACTATAATGAAAATATCATAACCTATATTTATACTCTCACAAACATTAACAGAACTACAGAAGTACTTAGTTGTTACAAAATGTATTCAAATAAACTCTTCTATACTCCTCCCTTAATACATACCAGTCACACATAGCAATATAGTACTATTCTCAGCATAAATGTATTTCTATTAGAAAACATGATCTCTATTTATCTATTAGCAATCCAATCCAGTATGGGTTGCTAAGATCACTCGACAAGAGGATTCAACACTTGTCCAACAAAGATAATTGTTCCAGTCAAATCTTCTCTAATCATAAATAAGAAAGGGCGGTCAGCTACAAAATCTAGTCGAGTTGGAGCACTCATAATTCCTCTTAATAGTACAGTTGCAGCAGTGGCTGCAGCAGCTTCAGTGCCTTCTTCATTTACTTCAATGAAAGATTTGTGAAATATGTCGGAAACATAAAGGTTTTGACCCGTAACAGTAGAGTCCACCAATTTTGTCAAACCTCCACCAGAGAAAGGTAAAACCACTCCTAACTCCTTCAGAATATCAGAAGTTTCAAGCCCAAATGAAACTTTGAATTTTGGAATCCTAAAGTCACCTACTTCCACTTTTTCAAGAGGAAGCTTGTGTGCCAGTAACTCAGATTCAGAAGCCACCTTCTCAACCAAAGTTGATAGCCCATCTTTTTCATCTGGAAGAAAAATGTACATAGAAAATTGACGCTTATCTCCGCCTTGCTTATAAGGAAGACCAAGAACTTTAAAACCATCAAAAGCTCTAATAAACTGTTTCTTCTTGCTAGTCATGAAGGGAACCTTAACCGAACTACCATTCAGAAGATGAAAATCATAATCTTCTGTTTTCAAAGCATCAAACTTCTCAATCCACGCTCCTTTAAAGTACAAAGCATTAGCAAAGACTAGCCTGGTTTGGCTGTTGACGGAGTCCGGAGGAAGAATTTCTTTAATAAGTCCATTTGTCTCTTTTTCAGCCCATAAATTCACTTCTTGAGTCACTTCAAGAGCCTTTATAACCACATCAAATTTAAAAATCAATTATGCATATAGATCATTCGAATTCTTTCCACAAGTATTTGAATAGAAAAATTTAACCTTGTCTTAGTCTTAATTTTCACACATTGCATTGCTAAATTAGTTGGATGTTACAAAACACTAACGAGAGAAAAGTTTTGTTTTTTTGCTTTTCACCACCAGTTTATTCCAGTTTAATAAACTGATTCGGAAGTCAATTCTGTCATCAAGTGGTTTCAGCCACCTTTCGATCGCAGTTGTGGCGTATCGAACCGTAGTCCTCTTAACAAGTTCAGGGCTAAGGAGAGAAAAGTTGTTTTCATCAGTTATATCTTCATATAATAACTACATAGGTTTTTCTTCTTTTTTATTGTCAAATAGTGTAGTGGATAGAAATTTCAGCGTGAATAAATGGGATGACCGGGGGTTCGAACCCTGGCGGCTGACCCCTACATATATAATACAATGTTCTATCAACTGAGTTAAGCTCGCAGGACATCAAATATTAAACAACATTTACTCTAAATTAGGTTATGAAATAAAACAAAATAAAATAGTAACTAATTGTTTGCGAAGGTAGATCCATTATACATACCTTGTTTATGAAATCAACAGAAGACAAATTGGCCTTGTAATCATTGGATACGATTTCTTTGAAGGAAGGTAGAAGAGAAAGGGTTTGTTGAACCCAGACACTATCGACGAAAGAGAGAAGAGGTCCACCGGCGGGGGAAGCGTCGGAGAGGACGACGGAAACGAGCTGAGAAGCGAAGGAGTTGAGATGATCGGTGGATTTGGATTGGAGGAAATCGAGAACCTGTTGTTGTGTGGGGCCCTCAGAACCAGCAGCGATGATGCTGAGAACAACTTGGAGAGAGAGTGGAGATAAGACGATGTTCTTGTCTTGATGAGATTGTTTGGAGAATAAATGGTTGGCGATGGAAAGGGAAACGTTGGTTTGGTTGGCTATTGATTCACGGAGATCCATTTTTGGTTGTTTTGATGATGATTTTGATTCTTCAAGTGACTAAAAATGTTTGTGAGTATTTGTACTTTGAAGTTGGTTATTTAATAGTTTCATGTTCTGGGATGCGGTGTTGTGTTTGTGTGTGGAAACATGTCGGTATTGGCGTGTTGTCGTGTTACGTTTGACATTTCCTCTCTCAAATGCTTACAGATTAAGTTTAGAATTTTATGCGCAAGAAAAATTGATGAAATAAAGCCCACATTTTATAGATTCTCAAACCTCCTAAATGGGCCATTTGTTAGACCTATACTTTGGGCAAAAGTAGGTTGAAGATTTCTCTCCCCACGTCTCATTTTTACCCTTCAGGTTTCTGTTTATACTCCTGGAAAAAAACTTCGGTAAATACGAACCGAAGTTTTAAACGGTTGAAAACATATGTTTTTCTATATTGGGGGGTGAAAAAGAGACGTGGGGGTGGAAAGAGAAATCTTCAAGTAACTTTCCTTTGGAAATTTAATTTTATGAAAACTATTTACTATATCCTCTCTACACACAATACCTTCCCATGGAAGCTTTGTAAAAAAATCATTTGCTTAATTGTATTTTTGGTCCCCCAATTTTGCATGATCCACGATTTGGATCCCTCTATTTTAAAATCAGACCTTTTTTATCCCCCTATTTTAAAATAAGAAGACCAAAATCATATATCTTACAAACTGTCTGAATGTATATTCTTCTATATATCAAGCTGAATTAAAAATTAAATGAATTGTATATTAATATAGAGTTCAAATTGAGTTCATTTATTTAACAAGTTAAATTTTAATTTTAATTTGACTCATTTAATTCATGAACAAAATCAAATAAATTAATTACCAAATTAAGTCTCAAAATATGTAGTTTAATTTTTTAAATTGAATGTTTATGAATTGCCATTAAATTGATTATGTCATAAATAAATTAATTACGTAAAGTAGTTTTATTTTTTAATGACCAACTATTTTTTTTACATGAGCAATATTATTTGCATTTTATCTCAAATGATCGATTTTATACTTATTACAACTTCAACCATTATATATAAAATATAATTTTCATATTTAATTTGTATGTTATGCTTTTTTAGTGGCCAACCCAACTTTTTTTTATCCTTGCTCTGCCATTGGGTATTTCTAGAGCTGTCAAATGGGCCAGCTTGGGCCAGCCCGGTCCAGCCCGGTGGGCCAGCGCGTATAAGTGGGCGGGGCTGGGCTGGCCCGATTTTTATATGGGCTGCCAAATTCTAGCCCGGCCCAAGCCCTATTGGACCATGCAGCCCGATGGGCTAGCCCAGCCCATATAATATTTTTAGCGCACGCCAAAAAGGATCAATGACACAACTGACCAAATAATTACCACATAAAACAACCATCAAATCAACATTCATACAAAATATATCTACCAAATAAAGATTCATGCACATGTAAGAGTATTTGTGGCAACATACAAAGTGCATCCTTAGATAATCAAAATCAAAATATATTACAAAATAGTTAACTTCTTGGCCTAAGCCCCTTGAGCACTTGATTCGGCATACAAGTGTCGCGACTTCAATCTGAGCAGGAATAGAAGACGACAAATGGTACGGTAGAAATCGATTTCAATCTGAGCGGAAAGAGGCAAAAGTAAAGTGTGTTTAGTGTAGTTGGAGCAATGTGAGGCTGTAATTGCAAGGGAAAGTAGAAAAGAGATTTATATACTCTTTTTTGTTTTGCAAACATTAGAAAATAGTAGTGGGCTTACTTTAAAAAAATGGGTTAGCCCAAAATGTTTTTTTTTTAACTAAAAACTCTTTTTTTAAATTTTAAACGGGCCAGCCCAAAGCCCGGTGGGCAAGCCCAGCCCGATCCATTTTTTAATTGGGCTAGTTGGGCTAGGCTAAAAAAGGCCCGGATATTTTTTAACAACTTTTTTATGGCCCGGCCATACCCAAATCCATGGGCTAATGACTCAACCCATTAGCCCGGCCCATTTTGACAGCTCTAGGTATTTCAACGTTTCTAGCTAATGATATGGAACCTGCATCTATTTTATTAATCTCTTTGTAGTTTTTTCTTTTTCGAACTTAGACTCTCCTTATTGTAAAATAAATCATTTTCACTTAATTATTATAAGTTTTATTGGTTTGAAAAAATTGTCTTTTACAATATCAAATTTGTACTTTTTAACTTACTCAACCACTAGTATAAGCCTATAGGTAGTTGCCCGCATACTATTAAAAAATTCAATAATTTAGTGACAATGTGAAGGTTTGATAAAAAAATTGCTTAATTCAAAATTAAAAAAAATTGCTTAAAAAGCACATCCCTGGATGCTAGCGGAATACTAGTGCCAATAATCAAACAGTACGTGACTGTACTAATGCAAATATTAAACAAGCAAATAAATTTTAAATTGTAGAGATACCTTAACAAACTCATCTAACACTAACACTTCTTGTTTTCTACAAGTCATGCTTAGGATACTGATGTGGAAGGTTGGAACGATTTTTAACTTATTTTAATTGCAAATTTGTAATTCTTATTTTGTATTGCAAGGATAAAGACTAAGAGTTTGTTTGAAACAATTTTGGTTTTTAGTTTTTAAAATGTGTTTTGTAAAAGTGCTTTAGAAAACTATTTTACAAATGAGAAAATTTATTTGGTTACCTAATTTTCAAAAATAATTTTGGAGATAAGAAAAGTTTGGAAAAAAAGTTATAGATTTTTTCGCGGAAAAAAGTTTCGATTTCAAATAAAAATAATTCAGGAGATTTTCCGGAATAAAAGTTTCTGATCTTTTTTTGCAAAAGTTCCCGATTTTTTCCGAAAAAAACTTTTCGATGTTTTTTTCGAAAAAAAAATCGATTTCAGATAAATACGATTTCGAAGTTTTTTCAAAAAAAAAAAGTTCATGATAAATACTGGAAAAAAAAGTTTGCGATCTTTTTTTGGAAAAAAATTCCCTCTTTTTTTGGAAAAAAATTCCCAATTTTTTTGGGGGAAAAATTTGATATCAGATAAATACAATTCCGGAGTTTTTTTCGGAATATAGTTTCAAAAAAAAAAATTGGGAAAAAAGTTCCTATTTGAAAGTTTTCAAAATTAAAATCCAAGATTAAGGAGCAAAACACCTTTAACTAGGTTTTTTTTTAGTTTTTAAAACAATTAAATTAAAAATAGTTTGTAGAAACAGTTTTTAGAAATAACGCTTCCAAACAAGTTTTTTTCTTTTTAAATTTTTAAAAACTAAAATAGAAAATTTGGAAAGTGTTTCAGACAAGCCCTAATTTCAGTGGCGGATCCAGAAAATTTTGCCAATGGAGGCTAAAAAATAGTGCGTATATTTTAACTAAAGAAATGTGTTACAAATTTTTACTAAATACATAAATATAATGACAAACAAAAAATTAAAATACATAAAAATTCATATAAATTATAATTTGATTCCTTACATTTAAAAAGTAACAATTTGATTCCTTATGTTTCCACCATTTACGTTAGATAATTATTTCCGTTAGTTTTGTCACCAACAACGTATCAATTGTACATGTGTGTAAGTGTCCATGTGTCTGTCCACATATGCAAACTGTCTGCCACATGTGACAAAACTAACGAAAATGATTAACTAATGCAAACGGTGAAAACGTAAGGGACCAAATTGATATTTTTTAAACGTATGAGATCAAATTGAAACTTAAAATAAACGTAAGGAACCAAATGTATAGTTAACCCTAAATTTATTAAGTAGATAGTAAACCTAATTATGACTCATGGTCATGGGGGCTTAAACATTATTATTAACTAGTATCCAGACCCGTGCCAAGCACGGATATAAATACGCTTGTAAATTTATTGGCTTATAAATAATATATTTTACTTTAAATTTAAAATTTTAATTGCTAATGAAAAATAATTAATAACAACTACGTAAATATTCACTATTTTAATTTGATAATTAAAATAACGTTATGTGATAAAAGTTAACTATAAAATTTAGGCAAAATGCATCCATTAGTCCTTTAAGTTTTACCTTTGTAACAGATTGGTCCTTTAAGTTTTTTAAGTAACAAATAAGTCCTTTAAGTTTTACTTTGTAACATTTAAGTCCCTCAATTACTTAAAAAATAGAATTTAGATGTTAAAAATTACAAACTTAAAGGATTGTTACATAAAAAACTTAAAGGACCTATAGTGTCATATATTTTCTTAGGGAAGGTTTCTATGGTTTGTATTTTTTTATCAAATTAAAAATATATTATAGTTGTTGTTTCTATTGTTCTCCACTAAAAAAATTATAAAGTTGATGAAAAATAATTTTTCTATGGGATATCTGGAAGAGAGTTTGAGGTTTCGTAAAAGAGCTTTGAGGTGGATATGAATTACAAAAAAAATGTCAGTGTATTATATGTATGAGTAGAAATATAAACTGCAATATTTTTTTTTTATAAAACAAAGAGAAAGCTTAGTTAAGAGGGTAAAGACATCCCAACTAGGTTGGCACCCCTTTACAAACTTAACAAAACAAGCTAACTCCAACTCATATATAAATAAAAAAGATAGAAGAGTACAAACTTGGGGGGACTAGGCCAAAACCCAAGTGGGAGCCAACAAATGACAACTGCCTCATTAAAAACCTTACCCGTAAAACCCAAAGGGCAAAACCAGGTGAAGGGAAAAAGAGTGCAGTGCTCCAGAGATAAATACAACAAAATGAAATCCAACATTAAGATAAACACACCCTAAAACTAGGAAGACCCAGTTTATTCTTCAACAAAAAATCCTGAGAGAACAACGGAGGAACGCTCCAACAAGTAAGGGAGTTCAAAGAAAGACCATGGTTGGCAAAAAGATCCGCCACCTGATTCCCTTCTCTACAAATGTGAGTAACCCTGAAATTAAGACTAGAAACCTTCACCAAAACATTTTTCCACCGGTTTCTTAACGCCCAAGGAATAAGCCGAGGATTAGACTTAAAAGCAAGAACCACTAAGGTTGAGTCCGTCTCCAACCAAAGATTCTTCCAATTTCTACAAAACGCTATATCAACAGCCTGCATGGCACCACAAAGTTCAGCATGATTAAGCAGGAAACAGAGGTTCCCATTGAAATATAAGAAAAATAATCTCCCTATTAATATATGACTAAAAATATAGATTCCGTAAAAATTATAAAATAAATAGGTCTTCATATTAATATATAAATAAAAATATAGATCTAATTAGAAATTATATAAAATAAATTAAAAAAAGTCATTTGTATTAATGCATATGTAAAAATATATGTTCCCATAAAAATTATAAAATAAATAGGTCTTCATATTAATATATAAATAAAAATATAGATCTAATTAGAAATTATATAAAATAAATTAAAAAAAGTCATTTGTATTAATGCATATGTAAAAATATATGTTCCCGTAAAATTTACAATAAAAAATAGGCTCTCGTATTAATGTATGAGTTTAAATATATGCCACATAGAAATGAAAAAAAAAAAAGTTTTCGTATTAATATATGAGTAGAAATTTTAACTACAATATTAATTACAAAAATAAAATAGATCACATATATGTAGTAATTAAAAAAATAGTCCTCGTATTAATATGAATAAAAATATAGATTTTGTAAAATAAAATAAAATGGGTCTTCATATTAATATAATTTCTTTCAAAAATAAATAAATATAGAACCTCGTACAAATAAATAAAAAAAGCTCCATATATTAATATACAAATATAAATATAAAGTTCCCATAAAAATATATGAGTAAAAATAAAGATCCTATATTAATTATAAAAAAAAGAACCATATAAACTACAAAATAAAAATATTCCCCATATTAATATATAAATATAACCCACGTATAAATTTAAAAATATAAACACGTATATATTACAAAAAAATAAGATAAAATAGACCCCATAAAGAATAAAAAAAAAAGAGAAGAATATACTCACTAAGTAATAGTATTGTAACTTTTACCTTTTTAGTTGAGAGAATTAAATCTAGTTGGAAAAATTAATTTGTGGAAGAAAATCCACTCACTAAATAATTGTATTTGTGTGTATATAGGCTTAACAAAACGTATTTGTGTGTATATATGTCAGTGTGCATAAATAATTTCTTAAAAAAAGTAAAGCAAAAAAGTGATATGGAAGAAAAACACATAATAGTTTGGTCTGAAAATTGTATTTGTTAGAAACGCAGTTATAAAAATTGCAAGTTTGCTTTAAAATTTCAAAAAAAAAATAGATAAAGTAGATGTTAAAACGATTGAAATATTTTTTTCAATTTTAGGATACATAATTGGGAATTATTATATTCAATAGAATTAATAAAACGTCTTAAATACTATGATACGGTAGCATCTTGAATTTAAATGTGAATCACATGCTATGATTGCATTTGAAATTTGCAACTAATTAGGTGTTAAAAATTTGGCATTTGCAATCTTACATATTGGCAAAAAAGTGATATGGAAGAAAAACACATAATAGCTTGGTCTGAAAATTGTATTTGTTAGAAAAACAGTTATAAAAATTGCAAGTTTGCTTTAAAATTTCAGAAAATATAGATGAAGTAGATGTTAAAACGATTGAATTATTTTTTCCATTTTAGGATACATAATTGGGAATTATTCTATTCAATGGAATCAATAAAACGTCTTAAATACTATGATACGGTAGCATCTTGAATTTAATGTGAATCACATGCTATGACTAAATCAAATTTTTCTTCCTTCTTTACATGTTGGAAACTATAATAATGATAGAGGGTATCATATATAATTTAATTTATTTACACGTTGCCCATGGGTTTTTTTCCTCTAATCCGCGGTTTTGTGGTTGTGTGTATTAGAGAAAAATCACAATAATTAGATGAAAATTAATAATGAAAAAATAATTCATATTAAAGCAAATACAAAATCATTCAATCATATTAGCAACATCATTATTTAAGCTTTTGTGTAAACAAAATACACATCATACATTAAAAATCAATATACATTCATACTTGCGAGAGAATTACCAAGAAACTTCTTCGTAGATAGCAAAATAAAGAATATCGTTGATCATCCTTTCACATGATCCTGAAACCAAGAAATTAAACAACATAGTACAATAACAATTAAGAAGAATTTAGTTCGATATCACTTGTGATCTTTGTTACTCAAAAATCCTTTCAAACACCTATCAAAATAACAAAGCACCGAATAGAAAAAATAAAGGTTTAAAGAAGAGTATTGAGAATACTAACTATGACTCTGGTGTGGTAAGTGTGAGACTCAAAAATACTATTTATAGACAAATATAATATTCAAAATAATTATCCCCTTAAATTATGCATGCAGGAACAATAACAATTTGTCTATCAATGTCCATCCAGTTTTACATTTGAATTTGAAAAAAAAAAAATCAAAGCCACAATTTTTTTTTATAGTGATAAATGATATTTGACTTTTACACATTAAATGAAAAATAAAAATTTGTAAACTATAATAAACTTAAATGTTACTGAATATTCTTAGTTTTTTTATATGCTTAAAACATTTTTTATTTTTATGAAAGAGATGATATTTATAGAAATTATTTTTCATGCCGAATTTTTACAAATTACTTTCACGAATTTTTTAATATAAAAAATGTACTTATATTTCATATTATTATATGAGTCCAATTTATTTAATATATATAAGTATATACATAAAATAATATATATTAATATATTATATTATATGTTATGTATATTTATTTCCATTTTTGGGAAACGTGTGATATAGGAATGTAAATAGAAATATTTGAAATTTAAACAATATAAATGAGATTACTAATTAATCATTCAAAGTATTAAAAATATTCAAATATAGGTATCCCAATAATAAATATACGTTTTTTGTTCATCTTTTAGTGTGATTTTTTTTAAGTAAAAGCATTAAATGGTAAATCAATATGGAAGAAGAATGAATGTGAGATTGCACGTGTACATTTTCATTTGAAAAAAGGCATAGGTAGATAGATAGCCATCACTCCTTTAATACGTCCAAACTTTTAATATGTTACAAATTTAATGTAAGAAGTTTTACTACTATTAAGAATATAATTTTATCATATATAATAAATAAATTAAAGATCACATTCACCGAAATATGGATTAAATGCACACTGCACATTTTTTGTGTTATTTTTATTTTTTTGGTTTAATTACAGTCTTAGTCCCCCATAATTTTACATTAAATGATTCTACAATTATGATCATTGGTTATGAAATTTTATATTAACACAAAGATACAAAAATAAGTAAATAAAATAATTTTCATCTCCCATCATCTCTCAAATAGATGAATAAGTCTTTGTACCTGAAAAATAAAAACAATCCTTGGGAAATTCTTAAATTTGAAAACTATTTTGGGGACGAAGAGCTTGAAATAGAAAATCATTTAACTATACAAATTGAAAAACTATAACATAGTTTACAATAATAATACATACAAATGCTTCAAAGCTCTTCAAACAACCACCAATAGTATAAAAATAAAAATAAGAAATACGAAATATGAAAAATGCAAGATGAAAGGAAAAATTGGATTTAAAAAAGACTTTTGAACTTTGTAATGTATTTTGAAGTGTTGTGAAAATTCTCAATCTCAAAGGCACTATTTATAGCTAAGAATATCAAATAGTCACATTAATTTTCCCTTTATTTAAGGATGAAACCGTGTGGGGAAAAATATACCTATTCACTCATTTGAAATTAAAAAAATATTGCCTTAAATATTACCTTAAATCAAATCCGTTTTATTGTATTGCTAATTTTTTTTTTTTTTATTGAAAATCAAATCTGTTTTTAATGTATTACCTTAAATGTATTTCATAGTTCTATTTGGTCAACTATTTTATTATTATGCTTAAATCAATTTGATTATACGTTTTTTTTTTTAGCTTGATCTTTTTTGAAAAAACATTTAATTCATTTATTGCTAAATCAATATGGGAGAAGAATGCATGAGAGAGTGCCATGTGTACCTTAGGCTTTGAGAAAAGGCTCTCAAATAATATATATATAGATAGATGTAAAAATATTATATTTGGTGGGGGCTTGAGCCCCCAATCCATTACACTAATTGGATCCGCCCTGCCTAATTTTATAAAAAAATAAATTATTTTGACATAATTTTGTAAATTTAAACGGTTAAACTCAACTTGTTCAGGTTTGAAATAAACATTAACTTACGTTTTATAGATATAATAACAAGTAGCCATCACTTTTTTTTTTTTTCTTAACTTAATTTTCTCTTCTTTAACATCCACCAAAGAGGACTAATTAATATTGTATTGCATGGCTAAAGACTAATTTTGTAAAAAAAAATTACATTATTTTGTTAACTTAAACCGTTAAACACAACTTGTTGAAGTTTCAAATAAGGTTTTTTTCTAAACTATCCCTAATATTTATCCATCAACCAGAACAAACCACGTAAATAGATTTATATGTCGTATTTACAATCAGTTTGTAACCAACCTTTATTTGCATGTGATACCTACATGCAAATCTATATGTGTGATTTACTTTCATTGATTGTTGGCCCCGTTTGGCCCGGCTTATTTTTTACTTTTAAATTTAGCTTAAACGAAATAAAGAAGTATAAAATTATATTTGACACTATTTCTCCTTAAAAGTATTAGAGAAATAAAGTAAAGAAGTAAAAAATAAAAAATAAATTAAGTCAAACACAATTTTTTCCTTCTTTACTATTTTTAAGGAGAAGAAAAAAAGAGGAAAATAAATCCGGCCAAACGGGACCTAAATACTCCCAAATTATAAATTAAGGGGTAGAATACACATCGCTTTCAAATAAATATTAACTTACATTTTATAGACATAACAAGCAGTCGTCATCTTCTTTGTCTTAACCTAATTTTGTCTTCTTCAATCTCCACCAAAGAGGATTAATTTATATTGCATGGATGAGGACTAATTTTGTAAAATAAAAAATAAAAAAATTGACATAATTATGTAAATTTAAAAAATTAAACTCAACTTGCTCATGTTTAAAATAAAAATTAACTTACATGTAAATAACAAGCAGCCGGATCCTTCCTTTTTGTAACCTAATATTCTCTTTTTTGACATTCACCAAAAAGAAGTATTTTAGGGTCAATTTTTGGACCGAAAACATCCCTTTAATTTTTTTTCTTTTATTCAAACAAATGGTTTTTACAATTTTTTTCGTGATTCATCACCTTATAGTACGATGTTATTTTATTTTTTTCGTCATGTAAAGTGTTTGTTCGGTTCAAATTGGCATATTAGATTTGTTCCAATCCATAATACTATAAATATGGATATTATGAATTTGTTCACAAATTAATTCTTTTCAATTTTTAGCTAAATTTATGTTGTACATTATACCATTTTGAATGAATTAATGTGTTTTAATTATAAAATTAAAAAAAAAAACAAACATTAACTTTTACAAAAAAGTACAAATCTTATTATAACATGTAATGAATTCATAAATTTTAAGATTAAAAACAATATATATCTAAAACAGATTATTTATCTTTTTTGGTACTATCTAAAATAAAGTATGTTAATATAAATATATTTTCCTTTGAGGAAGTATTGACATAAATATGTTGACATATGAATTTATGATATAAAATATACCAATGTATATTAATTAATCTACATTTGAATCGCCCTACTCACTAGGATATTGATCCCCCTCAATTTATATATGTATATTTTTTAAGCTAAATATCTTGGTGTATAAAATGAGATAAATTTTTCATCATACATGATTTTATTTTATTTTATTTTGGTTAATTAGTCTAATGACTGAAAATTCCACCTTTAAGGTAATTAAATGTGATTGCCAAGGTTCAAATCTGATTCTCTCTCTCTATATATATATATATATATAATTTAATGTCCTATCAATTGAATTAAATTCACGGAACTACATAAATTTATTTTTAGTATTGAATTAATAAATCATTGAGTCAATATGTCAAACCCTTACAATTATACATATTTACCTCTACAAACAATTTTTTATCATTTAGCTTCACTTCTATAATTTTTTTCGTGTGCGTAATTTCTTATATAGTCAAAATTTCAGATTGCAATACTTAAAAAAATTTATCATAGATTACAGTCCATAACCAAAATATGCGTTTTATGTTTAAGCATAACCAAACCAAAATAGGTTAGAAACCACAAAGTTTTAAAAATTAAATTGAAATACTACTAAATAAATTAACCATGCTAACTTTCCTAATCAATGTCAGTGGGACAAAACAAAAACACTTGAGATTTAGTCATGCGCTGACCCATATCTCTCAGAATATATGCTAACTAACATACACATGCATTGTTGACAAACTTCACAAAACTGATTGCAAATGCCGGCTATCCAATGCATGATTGAATGTCATTAGGTCATTAGAGGTGACTTGAATTATATAAATACAAATTAATGATCAAAGTAGCTCAGACATGCCGATCAATACCATTAAAAAATCGTCTACCATATAAATATTTAATTATGGAAAATGTTCGTGTACCCTAATAAATATGGTTCTTGCATTGCTCGTCTCATGAGATTTGTTTAATTGATAGGACATTGCATTATAAATATTGGAGATTGAAGTTCGAATCCCGATTATCTCAAATATTTATTTTAAGGGTAGAATTTCTAACCACCAAATTATTGGATAAAAAGAAAATATGAGTCTTACTCAAGTAGCCCCAAAACAAAAATCTTGCTGACTATTGCTCTTGAGGCCCTTGGTTTATACAAATTTTAACGTAATTTGTTACTTAACTAGTGCCTGTAATTAACTTTTTCTATAAATATTTAATGATGGAAAATGTTAACATGTAATTTTTTATTAAGAATACAAAGATAGCAATATTTTTTTTGGATTTGTGCATTATACTTTTTAAATGTTAAATTTTTTCGTATTATTAAATGCAAATTACTGATTTTAGATAATTTAACATATATTCTTATAACACTTAACGTGAAATTTTAATTATTGATTCTAGTGAAAAATACTTTTCTAGTCTCATATATTTAGTCACTCAATTTAATCCGACACACGTAACAACACATATCATTTTATTTTATTTTATTTTATTTTAAACATAGTATTTAATTATTTTAAAATACACATTATTTAATTATTATTTTCTTTCTACCTTTTCCTCAATTATGTGTATATAACCAAATTGTGCCCAAATGTTAATAACCATGCAAGTATTCTTCCATTATAGTCATTTAAAATTATTTTAGTCAACTAATAAGTTCAATACATCCACATTATAGGGGATAGAGAGGAGAAAAATAGCAAGAGAGCTTCCCTTACAAAAATGAAAAACGTAACCAATTTTATTTTTATATGCCAACTTGACATATAATATGATTATCTTATAACTTCATCCACAGCTTGCAGCACATTTTCCCATATAAATTCATGGCAAATGAACTACTACTAGTACCTAAAGAAGCAGGTTTTCACCTTCAACATAAAGAAGACACTAACTATGGTAACTAAATTAATCCTTTCATTTTTCTTGTCACACACTTTTAATGTTCTTCAAGTGTACCAATTGAGAAAAGTGACTCAATTTCTTAACTTACTATTGGTTATATTAGTGTCGCTAGATATTTCTGAATCAGTGTCTCTCAGATCACCAACCGAATTGTCTGCTAGGAACATATTAATCGAATTTGTTTGATAACTTGTTAGGGAATCTGCAGAAATATGGGCACACAAGCAAGGGTACAAAGAAAACTTGGAGGAAATAGAGCTGCACTATTTGTATATGGTAAGAACTTGGAAAATTCCCTTTTTGTACCTTTTCTATATGTTGAAAGTTGAATTAAATGTTTTGTTTTTGTATTAAGTATATATTTCAATTTGTGAATGCAGCTATGGAAGGGCTAGAGAACATGGCTTTTGTTGCCAATGCAGTGAGCTTAGTAACTTACTTCCTTGGGAACATGAACTTCAGCTTAACCAAATCAGCCACAACTCTAACCAACTTTATGGGAACTGCTTTTTTACTACCACTTGTAGGAGGATTTATTAGTGATACCTATTTGTCTAGGTTCAAGACTTGTGTTCTGTTTGGATGCATGGAAGTGTTGGTAAGTTTAATCACTTTCTTTTAAACGTCATTAACCATGATCTTCTAATATATACTATATTTGAATAAATACAAATTGTGCTTAATAAAATATATCGCCGTTAATAAATCGTGGACTCAAAAGCACTTAAATGAGATGTCGCTGGTCTCTTTTAGCTTAACCAAAGTCCTTGGTTCGATCCCTGGTTTGGGCATGCATCAGTGTTAAAAACACTTAAGGAGAGTTTGCCATCCATTTGGGTCTCACAAGGCTCGAGAAATTAAAATTCATGTATATTTGACCATTATTTTGATTATCAATGAAACACATGAAAATTGTGGTTAATAACATTCAAAATCGTGGTAAATAATAGTGTTCAGTTGATAATTAATAAATTGCGACATATTGTTATATTCATTAATCATCTACTAAACTTTAAGTAACCACATATTTGAATTGTGTTAACCTTAAAATTTATCGTCAAAATTTGATGTCAATTGTTAAATATGCGTGTGAGAAAACATTAAAAATTTAACAAAAAATGAACAAATATATGAGTTTGACCCTTTTGTAATTGTCCTCATACAACTAATTCTCTTAACTGCAGGGATATGGTATCCTAACAGTTCAAGCACGTTTCCAACAATTAAGACCAATTCCCTGCAAAGATATAGCACCAATTCATATGAACCAATGTGAGGCAGCAACTGGAAGCCATGCTGCTATACTGTATACAGGACTATACCTTGTTGCATTAGGAACAAGTGGTGTTAAAGCAGCTTTACCAGCCTTAGGAGCTGACCAATTTGATGATAAAGATCCAAAAGAAGCATCTAAATTATCAAGTTTTTTTAATTGGTTCTTGTTTAGTCTTACCTCAGGAGCAATACTTGGTGTTACTTTCATTGTTTGGATTAGTACTAATAAAGGATGGGATTGGAGTTTTACTGTAAGCACATTAGTAGTCTTATTCTCAATTGTGTCCATTTGCATGGGAAAGTCATTATACAGAAACAATACTCCAAAGGGAAGTCCTCTAATTAGAATCATACAGGTGAATATCACTATCCTTGATTTTTTCTTCTCCGCATATTTCCTCCGTCCTAAAATATATAAGCAAAACGTTACTTTCATTGACCTGCTTAATGTATCTGGTCTAAATTTTACACCAAATACATCAACTTTTATTGACCCGTTTTTGCATATACTTTGATACGGAAGGAAGGAGTACTTCAAAATGTTACTTCCATTCCACCGTCCTACAATGAGTGACATATTCGCTCATTTAACACCTATTAGAGAAAATTGATAGTGAATATATTCATTTATGACAAATTCAAATTGTTTCGTAAAAGCGTCACTTATTGTTAGACGGAGGAGTATTGTATTTTAAAATGAAATTTATGGTATATTTTAATTGGACTACTCTATTGAACCTATTTGTTGAAATTTTAGGTGTTTGTGGCTGCCTTCAAAAATAGAAAACTCCAAATTCCAGTGAATGAAGATGAAATGCATGAGATCAAAGAAAAAGGGGACAATTATGAAATCCTTAAAAGGACAGATCAATTCAGGTATATTAAAACATATTTGAATTTTGAATCCTTCAATGACACATGACCAATTAGAAATAATACTATTTAGGATAAATTGTATTTTGGTCCCTAGCTTTCACAAACTTGTAATTTTGACCATTTAACTTTCATAATAACACTTTTGGTCCCCTAATTTTAACTCATTTTGCAAAAAGTTTAACCTCATTGATTTTGACTAAGTCAATTCACACGTGGACAGTGACTCACATATCACATCAGTATGTCTTGCCATATATGCTGATGTGGCATGTGAGTCAATGTCCACGTGGCAAAACATGCTGCCATGACAAGTGAGTTACTCTCCACGTGTGCGTTGACTTAATCAAAATCAATGGGGTCAGCCTTTTGCAAAAGAGGCTAAAATTACAGGGGAAAAAGTGATATTATTAAAGTTAGGAATCAAAATTGCAAGTTTGTGAAAGTTAAGGGGTTAAAAGTGCAATTTAGCATATTGTTTATCTATAATAATTGTTACTAATTACTAATTTGTTTCTTTTTATTTTGAAAAAAAATAAATGAATTTCCAGATTCTTGGACAGGGCAGCAGCAATTGGTAGAGACAATACAACATCATGGAACCTTTGCACTGTGACACAAGTAGAAGAAACAAAAATCTTAATCCGAATGCTACCAATAATATTAAGCACCATATTCCTAAACACATGTTTAGCACAGCTTCAAACTTTCAGCATACAACAAAGCACAACCATGAACAGAAACATCTTAGGATTCAAAATGCCTGGACCAACTCTCCCAGTAATCCCTCTATTGTTCATGTTTATCCTAATCCCTCTATACGACCGAATTTTCGTCCCATTTATTCGAAGATTTACAGGGATACCAACCGGAATTCGACACCTTCAAAGAATCGGAATTGGACTAGTTCTCTCAGCTATATCAATGTTAATAGCTGGTTTTGTCGAAACGCGTCGAAAGTCAGTAGCCGTCGAACACAACATGGTAGATAGTATAGAACCTTTACCAATGACTGTGTTTTGGTTAGGTTTTCAATATGCTATTTTTGGTGCTGCAGATATGTTTACACTTATTGGACTATTAGAGTTTTTCTATGCAGAAAGTTCAGCTGGAATGAAATCACTTAGTACAGCAATTTCTTGGTGTTCTGTTTCATTTGGTTTTTTTACAAGTACTGTGGTTGTTGAGATTGTTAACAAAGTAAGTGGAGGGTGGTTGGCTAGTAACAACTTAAATAGAGACAAGCTTAACTACTTTTATTGGTTATTGTCTATTATAAGTGTTGTAAATTTTGGATTTTACTTGGTTTGTGCTTCTTGGTATAGATACAAAACAGTTGAAGACAAACAAGTTGATTCAAATGATGATGTTGAGATAGTTAAGGTTTAATTTTAGATTACTAGGACTATTTAATCTACCTGTAATTTATATGTTTATGTTCTTGTATAAATAGAATTATTATAAATAAACTTGATTTGATAAATTTAAATTTATTCATAGTGATTTGGTAAGTTTTTTTCGATAGAAAAAGTGACGATTATTTCTAGAAATTCACACACAACTGCAAGGTAGTAAGTACTAGTAGTAGCAGCCAAACATAGATCATATCCAAACATAGTACTATCTTCATCATAAACATATTTCTCTAATGGCGGATCACTCGGTAAGAGGATTGAGCACCCATCCAACAAAGAGAATTGTTCCAGACATATCTTCTCTAATCATAAACAAGAAAGGGTGATCAGCTACGAAGTCTAATCGAGTTGGAACAATCTCGGCGCACAGTAATATAAGAGTTACAGCAGTGGCCGCAGCAGCTTCAGTGCCTTCTTCATTTACTTTGATAAAAGATTTGTGAAATATATCAGAAACATGAAGATCTCGACTCACATTAGAGTTCACCAATTTAGTCAAACCGCCACCGTAGAAAGGTAAAACCACACCCAGCTCTTTCAGTATATCAGAAGTTTCAAGTTTAAATGAAATATTGAACCTTGGAATCCTAAAGTCTCCTACTTCGACTTTATCAAGCGGAAGCTTGTCGTCGAGTAACTCAGATTCCGAAGCCACCTTCTCAACTAAAGTTGATAGTCCATCATTTGCATTTGGAAGAAAAAAATACATAGAGAATTGTCGTTTATCTTCTACACCTTGCTTATAAGGAATCCGAAGTACTTTGAAACCATCGAAAGCACGAATAAATTGATTCTCCGTGCTAGTCATGAAGGGAACCTTGACTGAGTTGCCATTCAGAAGGTGAAAATCATAGTCTTTTGTCTCCCAAGCAAAAAATGGATTATCCCATGCACCTTTGAAGTACAACGCATTAGCAAAGATGAGTCTGGTTAAGTTGTGGACTGATCCTTGTGGAAGAATTTCTTTAATAAGGCCATTTGTCTCTTTTTCAACCCATAAATTAACTTCCTTTGTCACTTCAACGGCCTTTAAAACCATATCAAATTTAAAATCAGTCATACAAATAGATTAGTTGAATTATCTTTACAAGAACTTCAATAGAAGAATTTAACTTTTTCTTAGTTTAATTTTCACATTATTCAACATTTGCTCTAAATTAGGTTGCAAAATGAAATAACTAATTGTTTGTGCAGATCCATCAATTAACTAATTAACAGAAAATAAAAGTTCAAGATAACATAGAATATACTACCTCCGCAAAATTTTGTTGTCCCATTTTATAAGACTTTTTTCAAAATTCAAGGTGCATTAATTATATTTTCACAAAAATACCCCTAATTAAATGAATAAAAGTAAAAGATTATTATTTTTTTCTCTTAATAATTGAAGGGTAATATTGGAAAGAGAATATACCTTGTTCTGAAAATCAACTGAAGCTAAAGTGGCTTTATAATCATTAGCCACAATTTGTTTGAAAGAAGGTTGAAGAGTAAGTGATTGATCAACCCACAGACCATTGGCGAAAGAGAGAAAGGCAGGTGTAGTAGTAAGATTACCGTCTTGAAAAGGGAGGCAAGGAGCAGCGTTTTTGAAGATGATGGAAAGAAAATGAGAGACAAAGGAGTTGAGATGATCGGTGGATTTGAATCTGAGAAAGTCAAGAAGCTGTTGTTGTGTGGGACCCTCAGAGCCAGCAGCGATGATACTTAGCACAACTTGTAGGGACAGTGGCGAAAACACGATGTTATTGTCCTTAAGGGATTGTTTGGAGAACAAATGATTGACAATGGTGAGTGAAACGTTGGTTTGGTTGGTTATTGATTCACGGAGATCCATTTTTTTTACTTGTTTCTATTCTTCAGCTTACTAAGAATGTTTCTTTGAGTATAGTTGGTTATTTAATATTGGCTTAAACATCATTTTCGTCCCTGTAAATTCTCGTTTTTTTTGTTTTAGTCCTTGTATTTTTTTTGTTGCAAATTAGTCCATGTATGTTCAAATATTTTGGTTTTAGTCCTTTAAAACTAAAATTCGCGGAAAAATTTGCAGGAAACCAATGAATTTTCCTATAGATTTTTCTGCGGATTTTAGCTTTAAGAACTAAAATCAAAATGATTTGCACATGCAGGGACTAATTTGCAACAACAAAAAATACAAGGACTAAAAACAAAAAATTATGAACTTACAGGGACGAAAATGATGTTTAAGCCTTTAATATTTTAATCGTAGTTTCATATGCTCTGCGTTGTGGTAGTGTGTTTGTGTACGTTCGGCTTGGCGTGTTGTGTTGTCCGTTCGGCTTCAGGTTTTTTATTGTTCTTTTTGTTTGACATTTCCTGTCAAATGCTTACAGAGTATAAGTTTTATTGGTCAACGGCGATTAATTTGATATAAACTTCTTGCGTTTTTTATTATAAAAATAAAGTTTACAATTTGATAAGTGATTTAAATAAGTGATTTTCTCATATTGTTAGGGTTCATTTGAGTTTTCTGTTGGTGTTGCTTCCTCTTGTTTTGAATTCTTTCACGGTATATTGTTTGTTTTGATTTTCTGTCTTAGTACGGTGTTTATTTTGATTTTTCGATCTTGGTGCAGTGTTTGTTTTGTTCGGATTTACAGATTTGCTTCGATCCAAATTCAATGCAGATTCAATTACTCTAGCATTTTCAACGTTGCAGATTCGGAAACATGACTATTCTGGACATTTGAATTTCGTCATATCTATTGTAAGCTTAGAGATAAAGTTATTTTATTCTATTAAATTGGATGTTGTGAGTTTTGTTCGCAGATTCATCTTTTAAATTTTTAGCGAATTTGAATATGATTATTTTGATTGATGTACTCAACTGATTTGAATAAATAAATATCATTATTTTTGTCAAAAAAATTCAGATAATATATATACTCCTACTCCTACATTTTTATCAGTAAAAAATTACTTTTTGAAGTTTATTGAATAACTGATATATCTATAAATAGTTATTTATGTAGTCAACGAGTTAGACAAATTGTTTGAAAGAATACAAATTCTATTTTGAGTGGAAATAATTCTTGATAATACTTTATTACCTCGCAGTAACCTATTATCTAATTCAAAAATTAATGGGTTCATCTGACCAAAATATGCATCCTCACACCCTACCACCCCTCCTTCTCAACTTCCAATGCTGGAAGGCACTTCGAGCGTCTCCAAGATATGTTGCATAGAACCGTGAGCAAGAGTGTCCTGTAACTTCTCCTGCCGTAGCTATGACTTAGGGTGTGGCTAAGATTGGGGCTAACACTTTTGCCTAATAGAGACGGTGGGTGAGACTTTGGGTGCGTTTGTTTTAGATTTAAGAAAATAGATTTTTTCTTTGTATTTTTGAAAATGAATTTTGTAAAATCGTTTTTTAAAATATTACAAGTTTTTTTATATTCATTTTTTCTAAATTGAAATACTAATTTTGACATCATATAACATAAACATACATTATTAAAGAACAAAATATAGTCAAAATCACAATTTTTTGAAAAAGTTGTATTTCAAAAATGATTTTTATGAAAATCTATTTGAAATAGCTTCAAATAAAATGATTTTTTTGAAATTTTGACATCCAAAAAAAATTTCTATAAAATCATAAAATGCCTAAAATGACATTTTAAGAATAACTATTCAAACCAAATTTTGATTTGAATCTTTTATAAAAAAATTCTTTGTAAATTTTTTTTTCACAAAATTATGTAACACTATAAAATTTATTTTCAAAAAAATCCAAAACAAACGCACCCTTTGTTTTCCCTAACATAATCCAAGATTTTATTCATTTTTGACACAATTTTAATAGAGAAAGTGGGTGATACGGTTGGTGAAAGAACTCATGGCAACCATTTTCCATTCAGAATATGCAGGGCCGGTTTTGAGGGGGTGCAGGCAGTGCTGCATCTCCGGGCCTCAAAAAATTTGGGGCCTCAATTGTTTTTTTTTGGGTAGTAAGTAGGGGGTGTAGTAGTAAACTGGAGGTCCAAAAAACAAATATATGTAACAAAAAAACAAATTAGCTAGAACTCTATAATGAATTTTGATGATATTGATTAGAATATGACATTTTTTTTGTTAGTCACAAGGATTATAATTACTTTTGATGTAATTGATATGTTTACAATTTGAATATATTATGTTTTTTTTATTAAAAAATAATATATTTTCTATTAGGGGTCTAATATTATTATTAGCACGGGACCTCGAAATATTCGGAGACGGCCCTGAGAATATGTATGGTTGTGTAGATATTCATTTTAAAATTTTGTGGTTAGAGGATCATCTTGTTGTCAAGTCCTTATATATATCACGTGTGTAAATTGTAACCATTTTTTTCAATCAATGCATCTTTTTAGGATGAATATTTCACAAATTATGTGTTAATGTGATGTATATCTATGTGTATGGGACAAACACTTGGACATTTATATGTGAATTCCGAACCTTTTGTTATCTAACAATAATAAGAGTAGAGTAAAAATTTAAAGGCAATCAACAACACTAAGCAATCTTAGCATTAATAATTTTAACAACTTTAAGTGTAATCATAATTCATTAGAGCAAATAATAAGAAATGGTAAACATGAACCAAACACCAAACAAATTGTTATTCAATTTGATCTAACAATGCCCTACGTTTAGATGAGAGAGATCAACTTTCTAGTTCATTATTCCAAATTTGTTTACAAGAAATTAAATTAACAAGTTCACAAAGAACAAACATAATCTCTATCACATTTTTCAATCTCTTCCCTTGAATAAGATATTCAACAAAAGGTACCAAGAAAATGCTGACAATTATTCTCCAAGAACAATACCTATTTTCTCTGCTTTTCCCTCTGCACTCAAAAACAAAGATGAAAACCGAATCTCACTCTCAAGGTGTTTCTCAATTTTAGATCTAGCCCAAAGAGCACTCAATCATTGGATCTTGATCACTTAATGATTCCCTCTCTTTACTCTCCAAGTGTTTCACAAAATCCTAGCCTCCAAAAAGCTACACACACAGTGATAGAAAAAATGCACAAAATTTATAGTCTGACAACACCCTACAAGGCTACGCCTAACACAGCTCTTCTATCCCATGTGCAGCCTTCCTGCACCTCATGTAGCCTTCCTACGCCTCGTGTTGAGACAAAACCATCCACTAATCTTACCTAATTAGAATGATCGTGACCAGTGAACACCTCTTCGCACGGTGGTTGTGAAGTGGGTGTATCCGGAAGACACTCTGACGCCCAAATTAGTGTTTGCATAAATATGGAAGTTTTTTAGAGTAATAATGAAATTATCTAGCTCAACATTTAAATGAGCCCAAATTAATGTTGAATCGGGTTTAGGCCGAATTCATAATAGTTTAATTTTGAGAATTACTTTTGAGAGTAATAATAAAAATAATTCTCTTAATTTTTATCGATTGTTTATATAAAATTAATTTATACTCAATTATAAATTAATTTTACTCAATCTTATCTCCTTCGGTGAAAAAAAATTGTGGGAAAAGCATTGTGTACTACTACTTGGCACTAGCAAAAACAATAACAAAAATATACTCCAATTGACACACATTATATATTGAAACACAAATAATATAATGCTAATAGTGGTGTCAAAATATAATCCAGAAAAAGCATTTTCCATTTGCATCACATATACACAGGCCAAGAAACATGTATTACAGTTACAGACCAGGAAACGAAAATTTCTCTAGCAAACCCCCCCACGTTTCTTTTATACCCCAATTCCATGGTTTCTCGGTTTATACGAACCGGATTTTTAGTAATTTCGGTTAACATAAACCGAAATTGTCTGTTATAGAAACAGAACTGCTTCCTTTCCTCAGTTACGAAATTTTCATAAAAAAAAAAACAACAACAACACCACTCTTCACCTCTCAAGTGTGAATCTTTGAAGAACTACAACTTAGGTTCGTATTAACCGAAACATTAAGCGATCGGTTCGTAGAAACCGAAATTTCCATTATTTCAGTTCGTAAAAACCGAAGTATACTTACCAAAATGTATACCGTTTTCGAGGTCAAAATGGGATTTAAGGGAGTATAAAAGAATCATGGGGGCCAGAAGAAAACTTTTCCTAGGAAACTAGGATATAAAAAACAAAGCTACTAATTGGCAACGTAAAATAGTGAAAGAACATATTTAAGAGGAACAGGAAACAGAAAATAAAAATAGGGATAAAATGGTAATATTTTAATTGTGAAGCTCATTACATTTCATACACCCATCTAAAGTTGGGGGAAAGAAAAAATTGAACGACTGGATGGAATTTCTAATCACTATGCTATTTGACAAAAAAACTTAATTAATTGATAAAAGTTTACGACAATGCTAAACCAAAAAAAAAAGTTTACGACTATGAAATTCTATTATGGTGATTTATTATATTTCGTTTTATAATTAATTTATGCATATATGAATATATAAATATTTTTTGAATCAAGTATATCATATATAAATTAATTTTAATATTATTTTAAAATGATATAAATTCAACGAATTTACGTCAAATTTACTTTACAATCCTAGGTTTAAAAAACTTGTATTTATTGGTGAATGAACCAGATACAAGAATCCATGTTGTTATTGTCTCGCTCATTCGTATATTTTGTAGCGGCCATTATCTCATTCGTTATTATTTTTCTACCGACCATGGAGACACACGCCGACTCACCCTTCCAATCCTCTCTCAGTCTGGGCGTCGCTTTGCTCTCACGCAGAATATTTCCGACATGCTGCACGTTCATTGAACGTCATCCAAAATCTGATTCCAACATTGTAGCTCTTGTTGATGTCCTAGAATCTGCATCTCTCCAATTGTGTCCCACCAAAACTCATCTTGACCACTATTCTGTCCTCCAAGTCAAATACGCTGCAAACTGTGACTTTGTCCAACAACAGTTCAAGCAGCTGGTTCGTTTATTGGACCCAAAAAGAATAAGTTCTCTTTTGCTGATGAAGCTCTCGTGAGAGTTCGGGAAGTCTAGTATGTTCTCTCTGATCCCATTATATTAGACCAAATTGAACGTGAAATTTGCAAAGAAGGAAATGGTTTTTCATCTATTTCATTTTGGACTACGTGTCCTTATTGCTAGTATTTGATGAGTGTGAGACAAAGTATGAAGATCGTACACTTCGGTGTGAAAATTATAAAAGGTTCATGTATTTGGTTGAATATGAACGGGACCTCTAAAGGAAAAATTCTTACAGATGTGTTCGCGCGATTCAAGTTTGAAGTTGGGAGTGAATTTGTTGTAATTTTTCAAAGGCTTAAGTTGTGCAGCGAAAATATGGAGTGTGTTTAAAGAGTTGAAGTTGGAGTGTGTTTAAATATTATGGCGGTTTCAAACTTATTGTCATCGAAGGAAGGAATAACAAGTGGTTGGAGTTTATTA